>OX608055.1:9985186-10585186 GCA_951509405.1 Machimus rusticus | reverse complement strand
GTTAAAAATTTGTGGATACAAAATTTAAATGAAAAAATTAAAACACCCAATTTTTAATTTTTCAAACTTTCATTTTTTTTGTTTTAAGTTTCTTGCTTTTTTTCTCTTTTTATTTTCCTGACGAAATCTTAATTTGTTTCTTTGCCTCAATTTCGTTTCACTTAAATAATCGAGCTCTGTATTGTGTTCTTTTTATTTTTTATTTTAATTTTTTTTTTTAAAATGCATTTTAGTCTCTTGTTTTTGTCTGTTTTGTGTCTGTCTGTTGCATCCTCGGTCTAGAGTCGATTAAAAAATAAAGTAGTTTACCTACAGCTCTGATTTAGACATCTGTTTCTCAATTTTATTATTATTATTATTATTATTATATTTATTATTTTTCTGCTTCCAAAATAATATTATTTCTTTTAGTTTCAATATATTGTGGGTGATTTATTTTTGTTTGTTTGTTTTTAAAGTAGAAGAAGAAGACTATAGACAGTAGGCCTAGCCTTAGGTGTGCAAAAACAAAAATGTGTTTTGTCTGTCCGTCTGGGCATTTTAGAGACCTCCCCTAAGCAGTTTATGTCCTGTTTGAAATTGCTCTCGTGCACTTTTAAGAAGTTAAATAAATTAATTAAAGGATTCCATCCACGTGTGTTGCCCTTTTTTTATTATTTTTTTTTTGTTTTCGTCAAATGATACTTTTACATAACATTTTTGTATTTTTTTTTCTTTTTTTTTTTGTTGCATTTTGTTTTTCTTCTTTTAAACGTTACACTGCGCGGTATTACAGTATGAAGTAATACAGTATTACAGTAATAAATATAATGGATGATAGAATACAAATAAATTCATGTCATGCCGTTATTATGTGTTGATTAATAGCGTTACTAACTCTTAAAATATCGTTACCAATGTTGTTGGCGGTACCATCACCAGATGGCCTTCCGGCGCCGAGAATGGTAGCGCCACCATCGTCGCCGCCGTCACTGGTTTCACTTTTGGGGCGACGATCATCTCCTCCTCCTCCTGCTCCCCCTCCTTCATCGCCGCTTGGATTCGCGTCCTCGCTGCGACCGTTATTTTTACCAATTAAAATTCTAGTCCCACCATCCGAAATTTCGCCGCCAACAATATCAAAATTGCTAATGCTTGCGCTACTTGTCGGCTCGTTAGTTTTGCTATTCGCCGACAGACAGGTCCCTTTCGTACATGAAACAATCGTTTTGCTACTGCCCCCCTCTAGGACGTGGTGATGGTGCAGCATTTGTTGCTGTGCTCTGACGCCGCCACTGGTGCTTATGATGCTGCTGCTGCTTGTGCCGTCGTAAGTAGCACTAAAGGGGCCACCACCGGGGCCCTTCCCAATTACCGTTTTACTCATTTCGATATTTCTAACCATTTCATCGAGATGATGGTGCTGCTGATTGTTACCATGACCGCTACTGCTGCTGCCAGCTATTGCTGTACTTTCGAACCCGTTCGGGGTCATACCGCTATTTAATACATCACCGAAATTGAATGATGTAAATTCCGTTGGGAAAATGTAGAAAATGACAAACATTATCGTATAGACGAGCACATGGAAAAGTACGCACGCCCAAATAAGATTAATCTAAAACAAAATTATATATATAAAAAACCGTTTTTAAATAGATTAATCAACTAACCTTTGTTTTACGTCCATATTTTGTAATTGTTACAAACGGTACAAGGGCAATTGTAAGAAATATACCACAAAATACACCAGCCATAAGACCAGTAAAATTTTGTTGCCATGGTAATGTACCCATACCAAAAAGTGTACCAGCGATTATAATTAATTTTATAAGTGCTATATAGGGCTTTTTTAGCTGTTTCCAATGAATTAATAGCAGCAACACGCCCAGGGATGATACGACGCCAGCCAATGAAGCCAAAGGTCCAACCTTTAGTTTATTATAAAAAATTTATTATTTAGTAATAAAATATATACATACATATATATATAAATGTATTTTACCTCTGGCTTGTAGGGAACAAATATAGCGCTCGTTAAATTACCAGCTAGTCCCGAACCTATGTAAACGATAGCTGTACGAATTGGTCCAATCAGTCGTTCTAAATCAGCTAAAAAAACGTGTTGGAAGGCAACCGTTATCGCTAAATGTAAGATGCCGGCATGGAGGCACAACGATGTAAAAAGCCGGTAGAATTGGTCTGGGACCTCGGCAGAAAAAAATGGAAACATTCCGCAGACATTGTTGAGGCATGAAACCTTGAAAATTAAGAAAAAATATCGTAAAAAACATCGGGGGGGGGGGGGGGGGGGAATAAAAAAAATTAATTTCAATTTCAAAATACCTGCGAACAAAGTGAGGCCTCCTCGTGAAAGTATCCCTTTACAAAGTCGCAGTACTCCCGGGTCGTAATGCGGCACTCGCCGAAGACCCCAGTGCAGCAGGGGTGTCCAATAACCTCGCAGACCATGTGCTCAGCGGTGTGGTCCTTGAACCTGAACCTCTGCGAAAAAGAATTTGTCTTCCTGCAAATTGGCCATTTTGTAATATCGTCTGGCCATTCGTAGGGCGCTATCGAAGCGGGGGCGTCACAATATTTCGGATCGAGACCGCAAACTGAACCCGAAATTCTGCCACCCGGACCGGATTCCCCCGGTGACCATTTCTTCCAAGTCGATATTGATTTCTGAAATGTTTTTAATTATATAATGAAATTCATTTTGTTCGATTCAATTGTTTTTAATATTCATCACTTGTACCGTCGGCCAGAGTCCTCGCACTGAGCAGTCCGCCTGTGAGCTCTGAACGCACCCCGAATCGTCATTCCTTATGCAGCATGCGGTTTCGCGCTCCTGGCGGCGTGTTTTTGAAATAACCTCCATTATTTTAACGTCGCGACGCATACAAGCCGCAAATTTAGCCCCCAAATGGACGAGATCATTGACCCTCGGACCGATCCAAACATTTCTCTGCTCCTGATGTTGGACCGTCTGCAGGCTGAGGCTAGTGACCAAAACTTGACCAGATTTTTGTTCGATACCAATTCCGATCGGTCCGATCCCGTAGCACGTTAGGGAAAGGACAAGCACCAAAATTTGAACGGTATTAATCCAATAAGTGAAAAATGGCCGATGATCGTTCCGGTCGTCGAGTTCATTGTCGCGGAATAGTTTTACTTTTTTCGATATTGGCCGCCGGCTATTATCGAGGACACCGTCGAGGAGTTGAGATGAAATTCTTGTTCCACGATAACCGACACGATGATGGAGAGCCGCCCCACCGCCGGCCCCGCCCCCAATCATTCCGGTCGCATTAATGTGGGGCTGTTGCTGGTGGTGCTGCTGATCGACTCCAGCCGATGTCCGCCACCCGTGAACCCGCTCGCCCATGTAAATTTGCCGGGGATGGTCCATGATTTTAACAACCGAACGGCCACCAGACTGGGAGTTTGGGCCCCCGCCCGATTGAGTGTTGCCGATATCGTTACCGGGTGAATCAAAAAATACTTCCTCCTCGGTGAGGGTGGTGAGGCCCTCGTACACATCACTCGGATTGTCACCATTCAGCGGAGTCACTTGCGATGGGGCGAAACTCCTCGACCACTGCTTGTGGACCCTCTGCTGTCTCTTATTTAAGGTCTGAATGATGTAAGAAAATCCGGATACAATCATCGTCGGCACGGAGGCCTTTTTCTCGTTCGGTACCCGAATGTAGTGGTCCGAATCGCCGCAGTGGCCGTGATGGTGGGGCTCATCTGTTGTTTGGGCGGGAAGAATATCGGGCCGATCGACGGGGATTGGCTGAGATGGATTATTGTATCTCCGCCCCCTACTAATCGCGGCCAACTCATGATCAGTCTTAAGTGGCCCAAACCGGCGCATTGCGAGCCTCCGCTGTCTCTCGTACCATTTAATTCGTTCCTCCTCCTCGCTTTGTATGTCGACCCCAAAAAATCTGGCTATCTCCCGTCGAACGTATTCCTTGAGGCGCTGCTTCCGGGAGAATCTCTGCTGCATTTGTTGCCTTATCGTTAGGGTGCTCCGCTGGGCAGTTGAGGTTAGGAGGCCATTACCGTTGCTCCCCAAATTTGTTGGGGTCGGAACCGTCGGTTTGTGGGCGTGGTGGCTTCTAAGCGGCTGCACTAAATTTTGATGGTGGTGATGTTGCTGCTGCTGCTGCTGCTGCTGTTGGGACTGCTGCAGAGATCTGCTCGTCATTGAATGGGTGGAGAGACCGCCCATAGAGGGCGGGGCCGTGGACTGTTGCTGGGATGATTGGGGCGGAGCTTGTTGTTGCACAACATGCTGCATTTGTTGTTGCTGCTGTTGCTGCTGTTGAGAGGAGGTGCAAGAAGAAATTTGGGTATCATTCTGTTCCTGGTGGGATGATAATTGCATTGGAGGCGATAGTGGCGACATTTGAGAAGGATTGCTCATCGATGGAGTGGGGGATGATGTTGAACCCAAATCAGCTGCCCCACTGTCCACCTGGGAGCCGCCAACTCCCGACGATGAACCAGCCGAGCTGATTGAAAGATTTTGCTGTTGCGGAATTGGACTAATCGGTCCGGTAGTTTGTGTCGTCTGATGGACACCGGTCGTCCGGCGGATTGTGTTACAGTGAAGACAAGTGCCGGTCGCTGGCTCCGACATTATGCTAACTGGTGTTACGACACGCCCACCAGCTGAGCCGAGATATTCAACACTTGGGGTCCGGGGCATGTAATCGGCCACTCCCACCGATGAGACACCGGTACGATTTTGTCGATTTACTCCTCCTCCTCCTCCTCCGACTCCTCCCCCTTGGGGAATTAAGACTGATGCAGATGTCGCTGATGAGGAGACCTGCTGCTGAACAATTCCAGGACCTGTAATCGATGTTGAGACCGTATTACCCGCACATTTTATGGGTCGGACACGGGGCGGAGTCGCGTAATGATCAGCAACAGTTATTCGATCCTGATATGATGCTGATTGGCCGGCTGATGGAAGGGATGCTGGTGCCGCCCCCTGGTCTGTTAGGCAGCATTTCATTCGAAAACGGTAAGGTAAGGTGTTTATTGTGGGGCCATTTCCAATCCCTTGATTTTGTTGCTGCTGTTGTTGTTGTTGCTGTTGCTGTTGTTGTTGCTGCTGCTGCTGCCCCTGGTGGTGGGAGGAGGTACTACCGACCGTGTGGTAGCCACTGTTTGAGCTTGTCGACGATGAAGACTGCGGAATATCTGAATATATTTCAGTTGGTGGGGGCGGGGTCGGAACATATCGTTTAACAGGCGTATGAACAGTCGATGATAAATACGTGTACGTGTCGTTCGAAACTAGGGGCGTACTGTTCGCAAGAAAATGTGTTGTTGTTACAAAACGATCGCATTTCGGTGATGCGTCACGGTACCTCTCCGAGAGGCGGATCCTTGAACTTGGCGACATTGTCCGATGCATTGTGGGGGTGTTTGAATATTTACTGGCGTGAACCCCGCCCGTTGTGCCGCCATTGCCGCTGCCAGGACCGCCCCCGCTATTACCACTTTGGCTCTGATTCTGATTCTGTTGGTCACTGTACGAAGATGGGGAGGGGATGCCCATTATAAAACGGTCACTTGTCGGAGCCGGTGAGGGCGGGGGCAGGCAGCAGGCCATCGTGTCCTCGTACCGCTCGATCGGGTGAATCGAGAGCCTCCCCCCGATGTGATGGTACCCCTCCGGCTGGTGGATGCTGTACCTGCTCGGGGAGACCATGCTAACGTAGGAGCCGCCCCCGCCGCCGCTCGACGCGGAGGCACCGCCCCCGACGGACCCAGAACTGACTCCGCCCCCAATCTCAGGGACCTGTCCGGGACCGATGCATGAATCGGCCGCATGCTGCAGCTGATGCTGGTAGCTGAGGGATGATTTTCGTCTCGCCATCGTCCCCCCCTGGCCCGAATTCCCGGACTGATGATGGTGATGCTGGGCCTGTTGCTGCTGATGCTGGATGCTGGGCCCGGCCCCGTTCACGTTCGCGATCGAGAGGGAGCATGAGGAGGAAGTCGACGGCAGTGAAAGGGTCGGACCCTGCTGCTGCTGCTGCTGTTGGGGCCCCAAAACTGACTGGTGGTGATGGTGGTGGTGGTGCTGCAGGGACTTGTGGTAGTCGATTCCGTCATCTGAAGACATTCAGCCGATGTTTGGAAGGTCCTAACTTTTTATAATTTATCTTATTTTAGTTTATTTTATTGTTCCTCCTTAACTGATTTATTTATTTATTTTTTTTATCACTTTTAAGGAGATTGGCACATTTTGAAAATTACATTATTTATTATTTTTGATTAGTTATTTTAACTTGATTCACTCGAGCTAAACAGGCTCTTGAACACACATTTTGTTCTGTTTTTGTTTTATATATATATATTTTTTTATTTTAAGGAGATTTAATTCCACTAAGTTTTGCTTTCGAGCATTATCAAGAAATAATCACTAAAATATTTAAGAAATAATACAAAAGAAACGCATAATCTTCAATTTTCAATTAAATAGCAAAGGATCTAAAAGTTACCCCTTTGGACACTCAAGGTAAACACAGTTATTTAGAATTACACCAGAGAAAAAAAAATTAACTTTTAGAAGAGGGAGGGGGCCTTTTTAACCTTGCCTAAGATATGAAATGACACTGCTTTTTTTTTCTTTTGATAAGATAACTATTAATTATTAAATAAATAGTCGTTTTAATTTATTTTATTGTTTTCGAATAAAGTATACTGAAAAATTAGCGCTGACTAAAAACAAATCTGTTTTTTTTTTCTTGCCTACTTCAAGGCGAAAGAATTGTCAGGATGCGCGCTCCATCCCTCAACTACCGTTTTCAGGATGGGGCTCGTTTGGGTGTGTGTGTGTACAGAGGGGGGTTAGGGAAATTTGTAGTGGGGCCTTTCGCAACCCCCATTGCCTGGTGATAAATCGATTAACAGGAAATTTGCCATGTGCGCTGGTTCAACATTTTTTTTTTTTTTTTATAATCTTAATTGTTAAATTAATTTTAATTAGAGATATATTTATTTTTTAATTTTCCTCTTTTTGTTTTCCAGCAAGTGTGAAAATATTGGGGCAATAGATTTTGTTTTGTTTTCTTTTTTTAAGCATTTTCACGAAAACTTTTAATTTTAATTTTCCCACCGTTCACAGAAAAATTTGAAACTGAAACGAAATTCTTTAGAATTTAAGAAATTTTTGTTCTCCCTCAGGTTTTGTCACTTGAAAACATTTATCCACAATAAAATAAAAAAAAGGAAACAAATAATTTCGATTTCTTGTCATATATTATTTAATTTTTTTTTTTAACATTTTCCATCCCTTAGAAAAGTGACATAGTATCAAAAACAAAAATTAAATTGCTCTTTTTTTCATTATTTTCCTGTTGGATTCGTTTTCTTTTTTGTTTTGCTGAACCGTGACCGAAGTATAAAAGGGAAAAAAATAATAATAAATAAAACGGAACAAATATTATGATTTTATATTTTTTCCGAAAAAAACCCAAGTATTTTAATTTATTATTTTTGTTATTATAATTATTACTTTTATTTTATTATTATTATTTCTTGTAACGAGGGAACAGAACCCACTTAAAATTCTTTGTTCATTTTCACCACCCGATGAACACAAAATTTCTTTGGTTAAAACGGGACTGAATGCAAAAAAATCCATGTGTACACCGCATGGGAGGGGAAGGAATTTAAAGCACACACACACACACATACATAAACCCTTCCCTTCCCTTCCCCAAGCCACAACTTCGTTTTAGAGATTCATGCCAGGAAATATACACAAAAAATTTTTTTTGTTTTTACTGTTTTTAAATTTGTTTAATATTTATCTTCTCCCGTTATTATTTTTGTTTAAAATTTATAATTTTCTGTTGTTTTTTTTTCCTCCCCCTTTTCCCAAGTTTCACGCTGGGAAAGATGGCGAAAAATTCGTTCAAAAACAAAACATACGCACACATACTCTTCTTCCATCGGGCAGTACTAAAAAGGAAAAGGCCTTTTTCATGTGCGCAGGATCAAATAAAAAAAAAAAACCATCCCTTCATTTTCCTTACAGCTGTTCTCCACCTGCCGATAGATGGCGCCATCCAGGGGGTGCCTGAAGGGACATTTCTGGGATATCTGATTTATTTATTTTTATTTTTTTCAGTAAATATAATAGCAATTAAAGACAATTTTATTATTTTCGTTTATTTATTTTACAAGAAAAAGAAAATATTTGTGTTTTTATGTACAAGGGATGGAAGATGTGATTTTTTTTTTGTTACGCATAGAATGGGAAGGCACGAACATTTTTTTTTATATATATATATATTTGTTTTGTTTTGTGATTTTTGCAATTATTTGTTCCTTATTTAATCGGCGCTTTTTTAATTTGTTTTTTATTTTTAATATTAATTACGATCAAATTTTTGTCGGTTATACGCCGCCCCCTCCCAATTTTAAAATGTACGGTATCATGTTTTCGATTTGCACCTGACCGATTAGGCTCGAAAAGAACAGTTCCTCGATGACGTCACTCTCCAGAGCGGTCAGCTGCATCAGTCTGAGGAGGATTTTGTTACAGCGGTCGTTCGGCTCCGAATAGTTCGCCTCGATTAAATGATTCCGGAAGCTGAGGAGGGCGCAGTCCTGGAGCTTCTCGAGCAGAGTGAACTTTTTCTGATTTTTAACATTATTAAAATCATCGGGATTGAAGACCATCAGGAGTCGCATGTAGGCGAATTCGTGCTCGGTTGGATCCATCGCATGCATCGTTTGGACGAATTGGTGCAGCTGGCATGTGTGCTCGCATAATTTTCGAATTTTAGCGGCGGTAATTTTTTCCATTTCCGATATTTGAATTATGTTCGAGATGAGGGTCGTCATAATCGTTGACATCGAAAGCATCCGGGAGCACTGGGAGAGGCCGATCGCGAACAATTCGACCCAGTGGCGGCGCAGCAACCGCACCTGAATATCCTCGGGCAGCTGCTGGAACGCGTGAATTTTTTTTATCCAGTAAACGGACAAGAACAGGATTCGGCTGCCGCACTCGCAGACATAGTGGAGGTTCAAGTAGGAGGGGACCAGCGTCGGAATCTGGAGGTTGAAGTTCACATTCACCTCCGGGAGGATCGGCAGCTCGACGACGCTCATTCGGTCTCCGTGGGAGTGATGGACCTGGTGGTGGTGCTCCTCATCGAAGTCTGTGATCAGCTTTCGCTGGTGGTGCTGGTGGTGGCCCTCGTCGATTATCACCTCATCCTTGACGATCGTGTTATTGTTGTTCGTTGGGGCAACGCTGATGGGGTCGTACTGCTGCTGGACCCCCGCAATTAAATCGAGGGACTGCATAATAATGTGTTTATCGATCGATGACTGAATTAAACTGGCCGCCGCCGCTGTCACACTTGCCGAGGTGGCACTGTTCGAACCGTGATCTTGGCCAGTTAACGTTGAGGCTACGCCCCCGGCTCCTCCGGCCCCCAGCCCGCCCTGAGATTGAACAGTTGCCATTCCACTGTTATCCATCGAATCATCGTCATTCGTTTGGGTACTTGGAGAACATGAAAAATTATCAATTTGGGCCCCAATCTGCTGTTGGTAGGGTGCTGAGACAAGTACTAAAAAATAAAATTAAACAGAAATTAAAAATAAAATATATAAAGAATAATAAAAAAAAAAAAACATTTAAACTTACATGCCCTCTTATTAAGAGTTTGTGTTAAATCCGCAAAATTAAAACCAACTGGAAATACAGTCGAAAGATTTTCGGTGTTTGTTCCGACCGCTGACGCTGTGGATGATGTTGAATTTTGTTGCCCATAGGCTGTTTTATTTCGATGATGATAAATAACTCCGGCAGCTGTAGACCCACCAGTTCCACCCGATCCACTAATTGATGTATGTAATTCTTTTTTATCAATTATTGGTTTACGTTCGTGTTGAACAGCTGTTGATTTTAATTAAAATAATGATTTTATTTCTTGTAGAGAGGGCCTTAGGGTGTGAGTGAATGGAAAAATTATAAATGATATTTATAATATTTTGTTGTTTTTTAAGCTATTTTAAAAGAAAAAAATGGAAAGAGGAGTGGAATATTTTGAAAAATAAAAACATGTTATGCCTTTTTAAATTTTTTCAAAATTGAGTTTGATTTCCAAATAAAAAAATAAAAATAAAATAAAAAAAGCTGGGTGGAAGACAAGGAAAAGGTTTTTTTCGTTTTTTTTTTTTTGTTTTTGGATGAATGGTATATGAAAATGTAAAATTCAAATTTCTAAAATTACAATCACTTCTCATGCCGCTGGCCAGACACTTCTGCAGGCGACAGAATTGGCACCGGTTCCGGTGGTGTTTGGTAACTTCGCAGTTCATGGTGCCCCTGCACTGGTAGCCGAGCTGCTTCCGGATCGACCGTTTGAAGAACCCCTTGCACCCCTCGCAGCTGATGGCCCCATAGTGGCGGCCGGAGGCCCTGTCCCCGCAGACGAGGCACAGTTCGACGCTCATGTTCGAGAGGGTCGCGGAGCCCCCTCCGGTGCTGATGGGGCCACAACCGCCTCCGCCGCTGCCTCCACCGCCTCCTCCTCCACCACCTGTGACTCCACTGACTGCACTAAGAAGCGATTTGTCTGTATTTTTTTTTTTTTTTTTTAGTTTTTTTTTTTACAAATCCAGAAAATAATAATAAATAAATAATTGGTTACTTTCGATTAAAAATTAAAACTCGACTCTCTCATTTCCTCACCATCGATGAAATTTCCAGCCGAGTCCATTTTCCAGGAACACCCTCCTTAGAAAGAGACGGGTTGAGGGAGTGAGAGAGGGAGAGGAAGAACCAAAAAAAAAAACAGTGTCACTTTATTTTTGTTTTCGTTTTATACTTTTTTTCCTCGCTAAAAGATGCAGAAAAACACATAACAACAATAAAAAAGCACTTAATTTTCTTTTTCCTTATGTCTCACCTAATTTTAATAATCGTTTTTGTATTAGGTTAAAATTTTATAAATTTAAGCTTTTTACGCGAAAATCTTGCACCGCGTCATTTTCACTTAAACTAAGAAAATACAGTATGAAAATGAAAAGTAATAAATAAATAAATAATAATTTGGGCCTCCCTAATCCACGTTAAAAATGACGGGAGCTCGTTTTTGTCGTTTCACTCGCCCACCACAGTCCCAAGGGGGCGCTTTTGCTTCACTTCTTTTTGTTTTTTTTTACCGCTATATGTCACGCCATTAATTCCGGGAACTTTGATATTTAGAAATTATATATTAAAAAAAAAAACATTAACTTTTACATTAATCATATTAAAATAATTTCCGTCCCCCCGTTTTTAATCCGTTCGCCTCCACGGTTTTAATAAACTTTTATAAAAATTCACGAGAGTCGCACACACAAAAATCAAAATAAAATCATTAAGAAAAATAATTATATATAAATAAATAAAAATAAATAAAATTCACTGCCCTGTGGCTAGTTTTGGTGAATGAAGGCCCCACACTACACACACATGCACAGATCCACACACACACTCATAGGAAATGTCAAGAACGTTTTAACACTTTTACACAAAATTCATTCACACAATCAAATGTAAACAAGATTTTGTGGGTTTTTTTTCTGTGCGTTTTGGCGTTTCTCTCTAACCCTAAAGCACTGTTTTAACCTGTTGGTTGATCGATCAGAAAATTATAAAGCCTAGTTCACAGTGTTAAATGAAAATTGAACGAATTTATTTTTACTAATAAAAAAAAAAAAAAAAAAAAAAAAAAATACAAAAGTATAAAATTTCAAAGACGGGTTTTATTGTTAACGTATTTATTTATTATTATTTTGTTTAAATATTTCATTTCTTCAAATTAGATCGCGTTTACAAGAAATTTTGTTAACAAAAAATGTATTAACTGCCTAAAATCACATATTAATTGCTGGTGCAATTAAAATAAGCGACCTATCGCTTTTCAATTTCTCTCTGAAATTAGTTTAATTAGATGCAAGGGTTCTGAAAGACCCCATAAACGCAAAAAAAAAAAATGAATTTAAAAAAAGAAAATTTTATAAATTGCTCCGTTGCCCTCCCTCACGTTGATTCAGGTTTATCGTGGAGCCACGGCCGAAATATTGGCAACGTTGATGGATAGTGGGTGTCTGGCTTAAGCACCGAATCCGGCCAAGTGTTGGACACGTCCGTTGTCGAATTCCGGAATGGGTACGTTGCCAAAACGATCGGCAACTGGAGCTTGATCTGTTTCTCGAGTGATTTTGGCTCAATTATGAAAAAAACATCGTATTGAATTTTGATTAGGTGACATCCCCGAAGATTTGTCGGAGGCAGCGGGGGCACGTAGAGACTCTCATTTTGCCACTCATCCTTGTCGCCAGGACGGATTTTGCCTCGGGCGATTACCGCCAGGGCGCGTTTTTCCGTTTGTACAACTTTTTCCCGGGCGAGGTATTCAATCGTCTAAAATTTTTAAGAAATTTTTTTTTTTTTTTTTTTTTATAGGTAATTGTTTATTAAACTAATTTTTTAGACCAATTTGTTTAGATAAATTGTTTAAAATGTTTAAATTAAAAATATTACCTCGGTGAGGGCGGCCTTTGTTCGTTTTATGGTGACGTTACTTCCGTTGAAGACGTATGCCGTGATCGAAATGCTCTCGCCGGGGACGTAGCCGCCGCGGTCGAGGACAACGCGGCACTTAACGGAGCCCCCGCCCACACAGGCGACGCCCAATTTGTGCTCGATGTCGCACTTGAACGGCTGCTGCAAAAAAAAAAAAAAAAAATTCAAATTAAATTAAAACAATTTTTCTACCACAAAATTACCGCGAGGATTGACTGCTCCAGATTGAGGTCGATGGGATTCATCACGATGAAGACCTGATGGTTTTTGTGAATGAGGCCCGTCGGTTCGCGGAGCGCCGCTTTACAGTAGTACTGGATCCATCCGTAGCGCCCCAAAAAAGTTGACGGCAGGCCCACGGGGAGTCCAAGTTTAAACGGGAAACTGTGGATGCCCGGGGAGAGGACTGAGGGCCCCTGATCGGCGTCCCCAAGAAGTTTCATCCTAAAATCAATGTAATTCTCTTTATCGTAGATTCTCTCCTGTCGGGCGGATCCCACCCGCACAACGCCCTCCCCGACAACATGAAAATGGAGCCCCAGCGCCGGGGTATCATCCTGGAGCTCGAGGAGCACCCGACCGGAAAGGAATTGACCCGGAAAATATAGCAGACTCGTATTATCGAACAGGATTAAGAATTTTAACAATTTTCGCGGCATAGTTTTATTTTTTATGTTTTATTTTATATTTTAGCAGTCGAATATGCATTAACAGAAAAGAAGAAATAAAATAATAATAATAATAAATAACTTTTTAAAGCACGATCACTTCGCCTCTTTGGCCCAAGGTCATTGCAATTGTCTTCTTCTTATTGAGCGAGTCTCTTTTCACCTGGCGAAGGTGTGGGCACGAAAAATAACGTCAGCAACACAAAAACGATTTTATCATTATTAATAATAAAAAAAAAAACCAAAAAAAACAAAAACAAAAAGTGAAAACACGAAGGCGGGAAATATATTTTTTATTTTTTTTTTCTCAGCGACTCATCGATTGATCGCTGCTTTGCCCCCCCTCCCCGGCCTCTAGGGGATGAGTTTCACTTTCGTTTCGATCACTAGCAAAAATAAAATTCCTTTAAAGACCTCCTCGAGTCAACAATAACGAAACAACAAAAAAAGAACAAAATTCGTAGTTATTATTAAATTGTTTTATGTTTTATATATTTTTTAGTCTAGTCACAAAGGCGCGACAGACCCTCCGGACAAAAGAAAAAAAAAAGCGCAAAACAACAAAAAGAAGGGCCGCGACGACGGACCTGCAGCTGAGGCCAACAGAAAGAGAACTGCGCAGGCGCGGCGTCGCGGCGCACAAATCGCAGTCAGCCGCAGGCTACAGGTTTTCTTTGGTGGGTTTCGGAGGTCCCCCCACCTTCCCCCCTCCGGTCAGCAACCAACTTTCGATCGAATCGTTAGCACAGGTAATTTATTTATTTATTTATTTATTTTTTCTTTTCTAGGGGGTCGCCAAGCTGACGCGCCTCCACTGCCTTCGGTCGAGCCCACGGAAGATCCCAAGATCATTCGGTTTCTTCGCCGCTTCGACCTCTTGGCAGTTTTGGGGCCTTTCAAGAGACCTCTGCGCCCCCTCCCCACTTCCAAAATTGTTTCAGTGGCGTCTCTGTAGTAACTGACTTTTTTTTTCTGAAATTATCGTTTAAAAATCGTTTCTTATTATTTGATAACAAAATTTATACAAAAATTAAAAATGCTAAAATCGGCTAGCTTAATTTTAAGCCTACCTTCCGCTTTAGAGTATTAGGAGTTTTAAATTTTTCCCCCGCTTGGTTTTTAATTAAACCTAAAAATTTTAATAAATCGCATTTCCGTGCGACGTTCCGTGTTCTAAACTTTAACAGATTTTTCTTGAGTCATTTTAAAATTAAAATTGGCAATTTGCAGCCGCCTCGGCCGAAAAAAATGTCGGTCGCTCCAAAAACGCTGGAAATGGGCCACTTCCTACACCGCCTCCCCCCTTTCCACGGTGCGCACGGAGCGCCCTGAAGTCAGGGAAATTTCAGACGGCTCCAAAACGCGAAAAATTGAAAGTGATATTATATTTCTCTAAAAATTATTTTATCAAACTTCACCCAAAAAATGGGCAGAGTCTCAACTTTAACAGATTTTGCTTGAGTAATTTTAAAATTAAAATTGGCTCCAAAAACGCTGGAAGCAATTCGTCCCCGCAAAATTGAAAGTGTTCCTTCGATAAAACGAAGAGAAAAAAAAAACAATTCGTTCGGTTGGACGAAGAACGAAAAAAGTGCGAAGGGAGCGCTTCTTCGTTAACTCCGCGAAACTTAAGACCTTTTAATTCTTATTTAATTTTTTGATTTCGTTTCTTTCCCTGACAATTCCTTGACAATTTTTAAACAAATCCTACATAAATTTAATGTTTTTCTCAAAATTAGAACGCGAATAAATTCAATTTGGAGTTAAATTTTACACCGCCACCTTGTGGGAATAGACCGAAATCGATGAAACCCACCGAAAATCCTTCCGCATCCAACTTCACTTAGAACCCCTTGGATTGTGTTAAAATAAAATTTTAATTGTGTGGCGTCGCTTTTTGTGGTTCCGAATTTTAAAATTAATTTTCTAGTGTAATTTGGAGTGCTCGCGGTTTTCAGTTGCTTTTTTCACTCCCCGGTCGACGTTCTTTTAAATACGGGCGGAAAGATCTGGTTTTTCGGTTCGGTTTTCGGTTAAATTTCAATTTCAATTTTTTCCTTTGTTCGCGAAATTTTGCGGTGGGTGAAAACTTGAAAAGTTTCAAAATCGGGTTGTGAGGTGGTTTTGTTTTAATTTCAATAAGCTCTTGAGCGATGAAACTTTGTGTAAGTGGAAAATTTTGTTTAAAGTAGGATTAACAGCGGAAGAAATTCAAAGAGCCTCCGCCGGGTGGCCCCTTTTGTTTTTTTAAATGTCCTTTTTTAAGTAATTTTAGCACTAAAAATGGCGTCTGAGTTTTTGGTCTCAGGGGAGATAAACGTTTTATTATTTTTATTTACTTGTATTATTTAGTTATAATATTTTTATTTTATTTTCTTCCAGGATTACATCTTTATTATGTGAATTTGTGTTATTTTATGTGCAAAGTGAATTTTGAGTGAATTAAAAGCAGAGCAAATATAAAGTAGAAAACCATCCCCGCCCTTAAAGGTGGTTTTGTGATTGTGAAAGAAAATTTATTTTGAATATGAACAATTAAGAGCCGCTGTTTTATTTTAAAATATTTATTAAGAATTTTCGAGTTAGACGAAGTGATTTTGTGTTGGTGAAGTTTTTCACAAATAAAATGGCCTGTTCAAAAGTGACATGAAATTGCTTGTGTCTTTATTTTTAAAGTGTTTCGCGGTTGTGCAGAAGAAGAAAGAAAAAAGAAAAAAAGGAACAATGAAGCAAGGGTAAGCGGAAATTTTAATTTGTGATTTAAAATAATCTTTAGGAATGTGTGATAACCCCATATGTAGGGTGCCAGCGGAGCTATTCTGTTTTGCATTTTTCCTTAAATCCGTGAAGGGCTTCCTTTCTATTGTAATGAAAATATTAAAAATCCGGCTTATGGTTCTTTACAGAAACCTAAAACAGATTATTCGCAAAAAGGGGTTCTAGATTCGGTTAAACAATAAATAGAATATTTAAAAAAGTATTTAATTTAAATAAAATACGTTTAAACAATGTACTTTATTTATTTTTATCAAATTTTGAAATTGCTCAGAGTATCGACCTAAAACAAGAGCAACTTCTAGTGGGGCTCTAGCGGCTGGCCCAGCCTCTCTATTAAAATAGAAAAGTCTCCAGATGTAAGCCAGCCATTGTAGTAGATCCCGAGGGATTTGAGACTTAAAAACTAAGTAAACAAGTGCCGAGTGTAACTGTAACCAATTTCGGACAGCGATTGCAATTTTATCTTTTTTTACTCTCGGAGATTTAATAGAAATGATGAAAATGTAATATCAGAAATTATAAAAAAATATACCTGATATACAATTTCAACATCAAAGCGTAATGTTTTAATTGATAATTAGTAGTAAATAAAATGTTATAACAGAATTTAAGTGTACATTACGACTTAAATCTTCGCTATACTTAAGTCGCCTAAATTGGCCACTTAAGTCTCACTTAGAGATATTTTTTGGCAAATAAACAATAAACAAGTTGTTTTTAAACATTGGTATTGTTATTTTAAAAATGAATACTGATACGGAAGTTTTAATTGATTTAAGTGATGAAGAATGATATGAAGTCATATTGTTCGAGTTACACGCATCAAAAGATTTCATGCCTTAAGATGCATATATTGATAATAAAACTTCTAAAATTTTTTATAAATTCATTTTTTAGTTACCTTTTCTTGCAATTAATAATATCATAATAATAACTGAAAATACTTAAGTTTGTCACTTAAGTTTCGCCCTGCGCTCAGCTGAATAAGAAAAATATACGCACTGTGAATTCGGGCATAAATTTACCTATGTAAATATTCAATAAATTATTGGATATTAAATCAAGCCTCTTAATTTCAATCATGAATATTTTATTTTTTTTCTCATAAAATTACATTTAATGCAAACTTGCAATTTTTCGTTTTCGATTTATTTTTATATAAAATATGAAAGCGCTTTATGTATTTAATTTCCAAATGGAAATAAGCACACCGGCCGCAAGTGTGTACTAATCCACATAAAGATAGCTAATATACTAAATATATAAAACGCTATAGCTCACTGTGGTAGTTAGGATATAACAGAGATTCTGTGACAAAAAACCGTTATTGGTGAGCACGTGCGCTTGAGATTAGGTCGTGTGAATCCACATCTTGGGATTTTAGTTTTTTTCCGGTGGTTTTAAGTGCAAGAATTTAAAATAAAATGAGTGGTGTTGAAAAGGAACACGAACAAAGTTCTCAGGCCGCAAAGGTGATTGAGGTTGCAGATGTTGTTACTAGTGATACAGAAAAATTGCATAGCACTTTAGAAAAACGGAAGGATCGGGACGTTAAAATCCAGACTGCACGTGAACAGTTCACAGAACGGATGGAAAATATTTTTAAAAAAATGGATGATAGTTTGGAAAACTTACAAAGAGAACAACTATCTCATTGGGACATAATAATGGACGGAATAACAAAAGGCACAAAGTTGAACGAGGCGTTTGTATCAAACGCTATTCGAATATATATGCTATATAAAAGTGTATCTACGCAACACGAGTCGAATTTGCAAAATGTTCGCAATTGCATAGAAAAATATTTCCCTAATTTAGAAGAGTCCAACAGTTCTGAATTTGCTGCAATGATTGAAAAACTTCAGCAAAGGGAAGACGAAATGATATCGAATGTCATAAAGATATTGTTAAACGATCTAAATAGCAAATTTTCTAAAATCATTACACAAGCTGAGAAAGTTGCGACTGACATTCAAAGCATGTCGAAGAATGTAGAAGATATTTATGTCAACGAAAAACAAGTCATTTTGGAATCAATGCAGGAACTTGAGAAATGCGTGGAGGATTTTACAAAAAGCCACAAGGATGAAGTTGACAAAAATAATGAGGTAAATTTAATAATAAATAATTTTGCTTTTATAACATATCATTTTTTAGGAGTCTGTGAAGCAAGTAGAAATGAGTTTGGATGAAACTATGGCGCTAGGCAACCAGGAGCGTTCTCGAGTCAAAGTTCCAGCCCCAAGCCAATAATGCCAAGCCAAGCAGCAAAGGCTGCTCCCAATTCTCGAATAAAATCTCCAACTGATATTAAATAATGTGAATACTTTTTTTTTTTTTTGCTACGATGAATTCGAAGTTTTATGCTCTTAAATATTATAGGAAAATAAAGAGAACTGTAATTAATTGAAGTGGTCTTGAAGATACTCTGATGAAATACGTTTATTATATATATTGAAATATACGTTGAAATTATTGAAAAATAAATTGTTTATATATAACAAAAAGTATTTATTTTTTCATCTAGGTTTACCATACCGCTACTCAAAATTTTTGCTCTAGGGATTTGTTCTTTTTATCCTTCATTAAATCCCTGAAGGGTTTCCTTTCTATTAGAGTAAAAATTTTCAAAATTTGATGTTTCAAATATTTTCGTTTGGATGTTCGCTAAAACGGAGTGATTTTATAATTTGATTCCGTTTCCATAAAGTCGCAAAAGTTTTCTTGAAAAATTTTGACTGAATACTAATAAACGTTTAAAAACATTTTGAGCCTTTATGTTTGTTGAATTAATAAAATTATTAAAATTAGTAAGACCTGCAAGTAAAAATGTCCACCTACACCATTATATTATATTTCTCTAAAAATTATTTTATCAAACTTCACCCAAAAAATGGGCAGAGTCTCAACTTTAACAGATTTTGCTTGAGTCATTTTAAAATTAAAATTGGCTCCAAAAACGCTGGAAGCAATTCGTCCCCGCAAAATTGAAAGTGTACCTTCGATAAAACGAAGAGAAAAAAAAACAATTCGTTCGGTTGGACGAAGAACGAAAAAAGTGCGAAGGGAGCGCTTCTTCGTTAACTCCGCGAAACTTAAGACCTTTTAATTCTTATTTAATTTTTTGATTTCGTTTCTTTCCCTGACAATTCCTTGACAATTTTTAAACAAATCCTACATAAATTTAATGTTTTTCTCAAAATTAGAACGCGAATAAATTCAATTTGGAGTTAAATTTTACACCGCCACCTTGTGGGAATAGACCGAAATCGATGAAACCCACCGAAAATCCTTCCGCATCCAACTTCACTTAGAACCCCTTGGATTGTGTTAAAATAAAATTTTAATTGTGTGGCGTCGCTTTTTGTGGTTCCGAATTTTAAAATTAATTCTCTAGTGTAATTTGGAGTGCTCGCGGTTTTCAGTTGCTTTTTTTCACTCCCCGGTCGACGTTCTTTTAAATACGGGCGGAAAGATCTGGTTTTTCGGTTCGGTTTTCGGTTAAATTTCAATTTCAATTTTTTCCTTTGTTCGCGAAATTTTGCGGTGGGTGAAAACTTGAAAAGTTTCAAAATCGGGTTGTGAGGTGGTTTTGTTTTAATTTCAATAAGCTCTTGAGCGATGAAACTTTGTGTAAGTGGAAAATTTTGTTTAAAGTAGGATTAACAGCGGAAGAAATTCAAAGAGCCTCCGCCGGGTGGTCCCTTTTGTTTTTTTAAATGTCCTTTTTTGAGTAATTTTAGCACTAAAAATGGCGTCTGAGTGGGCTGAGGGGAGATAAACGTTTTATTATTTTTATTTACTTATATTATTTAGTTATAATTTTTTTATTTTATTTTTTTTTTCCAGGATTACATCTTTATTATGTGAATTTGTGTTACTTTCTGTGAGAAGTGAATTTTGAGTGAATTAAAAGCAGAGCAAATAAAAAGTAAAAAACCACCGCCGTTCGCAGCAGCAAAATCGCCCCGAAATGGAAAAAAAGTGAAGATGATTTTGTGCAACCAGCTGTTGAAAATTAATTTTGAATATGAAAGATGAAGAGCTGTTGAAGTGAAGTGTCGCTATGTTGTTTTTAAATATATATCGCGAGTTTTTGAATTAAGCAAAGTGATTTTGTGAAAGTGAAGTGTTTCACAGAGAAAATATGGCCTGTTTAAAAGTAATATAAAAGTGCATGTGCCGTTATTTTTATGGTGTTTCGCGGTTGTGCAGAAGAAGAAAGAAAAAAGAAAAAAGAAAAAAAAGGAACAATGAAGCAAGGGGTAAGCGGAAATTTTAATTTGTGATTTAAAATAATTTTTGGGAATATTTAGGGTGCCAGCGGAGCTATTCTGTTTTGCATTTTTCCTTAAATCCGTGAAGGGCTTCCTTCTATTGTAATGAAAATATTAAAAATCCGGCTTATGGTTCTTTACAGAAACCTAAAACAGATTATTCGCAAAAAGGGGTTCTAGATTCGGTTAAACAATAAATAGAATATTTAAAAAAGTATTTAATTTAAATAAAATACGTTTAAACAATGTACTTTATTTATTTTTATCAAATTTTGAAATTGCTCAGAGTATCGACCTAAAACAAGAGCAACTTCCAGTGGGGCTCTAGCGGCTGGCCCAGCCTCTCTATTAAAATAGAAAAGTCTCCAGATGTAAGCCAGCCATTGTAGTAGATCCCGAGGGATTTGAGACTTAAAAACTAAGTAAACAAGTGCCGAGTGTAACTGTAACCAATTTCAGACAGCGATTGCAGTTTTACCTTTTTTTACTCTCGGAGATTTAATAGAAATGATGAAAATGTAATATCAGAAATTATAAAAAAATATACCTGATATACAATTTCAACATCAAAGCGTAATGTTTTAATTGATACTTAGTAGTAAATAAAATGTTATAACAGAATTTAAGCGTACATTACGACTTAAGTCTTCGCTATACTTAAGTCGCCCAAATTGGCCACTTAAGTCTCACTTAGAGATATTTTTTGGCAAATAAACAATAAACAAGTTGTTTTTAAACATTGGTATTGTTATTTTAAAAATGAATACTGATACAGAAGTTTTAATTGATTTAAGTGATGAAGAATGTTACACGGAAAAAAATTTGTCGGGAATATCGCGTCGTTTCTGGCAATATCCCTGTATTTTCCGATGGATTTTGGGACAGTGCATTATTTTGGTAATATTTGTGAAAAAAAACAGGGATATTAACTAAAATTTAAGGACCAGCGTAAAATGTTGACATTATTTCCTGTAACTTTTAAGGAGATCTGTAGCTTTTTCAATATATGTTGCGGATTTTATGGCGAAAACGTCAACGAGGTTTTATATTCATTTGTCATCAATTGTTTCAAAACTAGATGCATTTGTTCTGATTAAACCCTGCGTATTTTTCTTATTCGTCAATACAACAAATATGCTTTCATTTTCTGTGGCTAATTGATGAGGTTGGTTGGGCTTTCGACTTTGTGGAGGCGATGGTTTCGCGCCATCTATGTACTTTCTTTTAAGACCAAAATTTTAGATACAGTGTTACATTGTGCCCTTCTGCGGTTTAAAAACTAGATGCAGGATCGATTTCATGATTATTTAAACCCTAAACCAGTGGTAGTGTAAAATCCATCTTAGAAATAACCAAAAAATTGACTATGGTTGTAGGTTTAATGCCGCCAAAAACGTAAATTCAACAGGCACCACAACACAATTGCTCTGAAATTAAATTAAATTGAATAAAATACTCCTTTGATTTTAATGCTTTGTTTTCCAAGTAAATTTCGGACATTTTGTACACAACTTTCTTTGACTGAGAGTTTCTTTAAGTTTATTTTATTTATTTATTATTTTTCAATACAAATGTAATTGGTAAACTGGAGAACTAAAAAATTTGTCAGTTCATTTATTTGGTTCTTTGGTATGTGATTGTTACAAAAACTTACGAAAATATAACTGGATTGTTTTTATTTTAAAATTTTCTGTTATTTGTTACTACTTTTTAAATTACATAATATTTAATATCTGTTGTTTTCCTTTTTATAAAAACTTATTTACAAAATACATGTAATGTAAAATTGTGGAAATAAAATTACAGTATTTTTATTTTATTTTAAATTTTATGGTAAATTTTTCAGCTAAACAAGAAATTTAATTCAAATTTTCTAGTCGTATAAAAACCTCAGTCGTCAAAAAGTATAAATAAAAAACAATATTTAATATATAATTGAAAATGAGAAATGATGAAAATTTTTATTGAGGTTTGCAGACGATGTTTGAAGTATATGCATTTTATAAATAAAATTTAAATTTTAAAGAAGCAACATTAACTGGACTCTTTTGCTTAAACTGTACATACCCCAGAAATTGATACAATAAATTAATAACAAAAAAAAAAAAAAAGAAATTAATAAATTCTTATGGCAAGGTTTGAATAGTTAGAAATTAAATGTAAAATAAATGATTCGGATTTAGTATCCTGTTGAAAATCGCCTCAATTGAGTCGCATTTTCTTTTCGCGGTAATTGTCTTTGTACTTTTTTAAAATAAGTTTTAAGGCAACTCTTCGTTTCGGCTCGACAATGATTAGCACCTCTTGTTTTTGTAAAGGGGTGCACACATTATTAAATTTTCTTAAGATGGTATTTTCATCAATCTATGCAAAAAATTACGTAATTTAGCTGCTATTAGCACACGTTAAAATTATCTGAAATCAAATTTTGAAGCATTTTCATAAAATTTATAAGAGTGGTTGAAGTTATAGCAATGAAATTATTAAAAAAAAAAAATTAACATAAATATTCTTTTTTTAAGGTATAAGCTCAAGTAAACTAAGTTTATTTTCAAATAAAATCAAAACTGAGTGGATGTCTTATTTCGTTCAAAATTTATAGCTTACATAAGTTCAAAAAATGTGGTTTCGAGAAAATGTTGTCTGTTAATTCCTATAACTTTTCCAATTTTCAAGATTTTTGAAAATGTCTTCCGGGAAATTATTTAAAAAGGTTCATATTAAACGATAAATTCTAGATGAAAATACTCTCTTAAGGTTCTAACGAGACCAGTAATGAAAATTGAATTTCTTCTATTTTAGGTTATTATACAAAAATAAAGATAAGCCAAAGAAGACTCTGTAAAATGCGCTATGAACAAGCGCATTCAAGAACCCTCATGTCGCTCCATGTTGAAACTTTTAATTTTTTATTGTCGTTCTCGTCCACGTGCAGGACCTCCAATTCGACGAGTTTTGATGGGGCGCAGCAGGGGCGAGGCGCCTTGCTCCGGTCCTGTTTCCAAATTAGACTCTGTAAAAATGCGTGATGGTGGGCGGGGTTGTAGCGGGGCGGGCACTTCCCCCGGCAGTAACCCGCATCGAAGACCTTCGGCTGGATGATGAACTCGAAACCCTTGATCTCCTTGAAGACGACCTCCATCGTGTGTCTGCAGCACTTCTGATTCTCCTTGTAGCAGTCCGTTTTTCGCGGCTTGCGGCGGCCATTTTGCATGAAATGATGGTGTTGGCGGGACCTCTTCTCCCGGTGGGCTCCGTAGGTCCCGATTATGTTCAGGACCGGGCTCGAGTCGGAGTCGGTGTTGATCGACAGGTCCTCGACGATGTGGGCCCCGTGGCTGTGGCAGTTGTCGCAGTGAATTTCTAGTCCTAGATTCGCTAGCTGACCGCTGACCCAGCCCTTGACCGCCTTCGTAACGTCAAACTCCAGCCACCTGGTGGTCGTGGACCCGTTCGAAGACCCCAAGTCGACCTCTTTGCTGTCCAGCCAGACCCTGCCGTAGGGTTCGATCAGTTGGTAGACCTTCAGGGTCAGAACGTCTCGCCCCCTGTCCCAGTGTCTGAAATGATTTCGTCCTGATCCGATTCCATGGTGATTTTTTGTTACTAATAGTAAACGCAAATTTGCTTCATCCACGTCATTTTGACTATTGCTCTCGTTGGTTAAATTTGTCGAATCGATTTTTAAAGGGAAACGCATGTAAACCACGTTCCCTGGAAAAGTCGATCGTCTTCGTCGCCTTCTTGAATACTGTCGGGTTTCGGTTATATTTTGGATATAACTTGAAATTGTTGGTGCTGGGATATT
The DNA here is from genome assembly GCA_951509405.1 of Machimus rusticus. Taxonomy (NCBI): domain Eukaryota; kingdom Metazoa; phylum Arthropoda; class Insecta; order Diptera; family Asilidae; genus Machimus; species Machimus rusticus. The sequence continues at coordinate 10,561,045 of OX608055.1, read as the reverse complement.
TTCAATGAATTCGTTGTGTTCACGCTTTTCACGCTGTCGAACTAGATCCAAATACTCTCTGTACTTTGTTATATACTCCTCCTGGCTAACGTTCATCTAAATAAAATAAAAAATATATATGTATATAGATGTTATATTAAAGAAAGATTAATTAAAATTCGAATTTATTTAAATTCTTTGAATAAAACAAGTACCTATACCTTATATTTATTTATTTATGAAATTTAAAATAAAAAGGTAATCACTTTATACGAAGCTAAAATGAGTTATTAATCCCTATGTATGTATATAAATCGATATTCGAAATATCGAAAGTTTGCTTTTTGCTCAATCACTCCTAAACGCTTGGTCTGATCATTTTCGTTTTTTATGATTATATTCCGGCTTAAGATATAGGCTACTAATTGTTCACGAATATCAAAAGCGTAAACAAGATGGCGGAAAAAATTTATAAATTTCAAAAGATTGCTATGAAAATTGGTATTTGGAGTCTTTTGGGGATGCTGATCGTGAATTCGGTTTCAAAGTTTATAAATTAAGATAGGTCACAGATAAGTTAATTATAATAATTTTAAACATTTATTTATACGATAATTTCTACCGCAAATAGGCAATTAATAAAAAGTTTTCAATAGTAGTGTCCTCGCACAAAGCAACGATACAATTGCAAACTTAAAAAAATTAAAATTGAACATCCTCAATTTAAAAATTTAAATGTAAATATAACAAAATGAGTTTTGGATTATGATTGGTTTTAGTAACGCTAATGCCCGATTTCACAGTGCGAGTTTAAGTTTTGATCGTCACTTAAGTTTCAGTTTAATCATTTTTCGGTTTCTCAGTGCGAACTCCTGAAACAAACACAGTGTCGTACAAAAAAAAGTAAAATACTTATGTAAGTTCCCACTTAGCTTAAGCATGAAATAAAATAGGACTGTGAAACTGAAAATACTTAAGTTTGTCACTTAAGTTTCGCCCTGCACTCAGCTGAGTAAGAAAAATGTACGCACTGTGAATTCGGGCATAAATGTATGTAAATATTCAATAAATTATTGGATATTAAATCAAGCCTCTTAATTTCAATCATGAATATTTTTATCTTATTTTTATTTATTTTTTTTTATCCTAAGTACAGCCATAAGCCATATTGAAATCATAGTCTTGAATTTTTAAAATTTAATGGTAGATTCATAATCATGATCTTAAAAATCCCAAATACCAAGTAATAAAACATAATTGTTATCTTTCAATTTTTAAAGTTATAATTATTTTTATCATAATCTCTGGAAACCAGAAAATCTCGTTGCAATTTATTCTGTTAAATCGGGTTTGAATTATTGAAAGTAAGTATGGCAAATGTTCTGAGGTAGTAAATCAAAGTAGAAGATTTATTTATTTATTTATTATTTTTTTTATTAAGATCATTAAATACTCCGACTTAATTCCCACCTACAAGAAAATCGAATGCAAGTGAGAGGAATGCTGGTAGAAGAATTTTTCTTGATAAAAACAGCGAATTATTTCATAAAAGCCGACATCAGAAAGGAAAGAAAAAAAAATGCCGATAACAAATTAAAGGTACAGCGAATCTTCTTAATTAGCATAACCGGTCCATCTCTCAGCATCATCTCAACTCTCGGGTCATCGCAGATAACCCGCCGCGGAAATCGCAGTAGGTGAACGGGTTTTTTTTTTTCTATTTAAATTTATTAGTTTTCTACTTTTCTACAGCCTCCTCACCTGAGTAGTTGAATATTAAAAAATTAAAATTAAATAGATTCCCCGTGCCCTCTCCGTTCACGGTCCAGCGCAGTGAATTTGGATTTAAATAATAAATCAAAATTTTGCAATATTCGCTCTCCTTGGCACAGTGCCCAGATGCGTTCAGATGCGATTGCATGCGGTTGCTTCCAGCAGTGAAGTTATGAGAAAACACAAAATCACATTTAAAAAAAATAGAAGCGAATCTGCGGATAAATCGCTTAATTTAGTTTTAAATTGGGTATTGCATTCGAAAACTGCTAACAAATTTCTCGGCTATTTAGGATAACATATGCAAAATATCAAAATTTAATTAATTTTCTTATTATTCTGCAGCCTTGGAGGTCCCAGCTTATAAATAAGGGACCACAAATAGAACCTTGAAGTACCTCGCACCGATCTATAAATTTTTTCTGTTAAACTTTGAACTGTTCGCAAATTCACAAAATTTAAAATCAATATAAACATGATTATTTTAATTGTAAAAAAAAATTTATAAATAACATTTTTATCAAAAATAAAATGACGTGACGTTGTGGAATTTCTAGAATTTTTTTTTTTTTGTAATTTTTCTTATAAAAATATATAATATATATCTATATGCGACGACATCCTTGAAAAATATGCGAAATGGGCTGGCGCCATAAGTGAATTTATTGAGAAAATTTAAATATAAACTGAGAATATTTTGGAACGCGGTAGGCGATCGGGCGTATATATAGTAAAAATAAAATAATTTAAATTTAGCAAAACGCCACGTGACTTTGTTGATACGATTTTTTGGGGCGGCGCCGAAATTAATAGGTTTAAATGTTTTTCGGACTTATTTGCGGCGTTCGTTGATCGTAAAGAATTTGTTTCGATGTTTTTTTTTTTTGGCTTTGTTTTTGGATTTTAAAATTCTCAAAAATGTTCGACGACATCGATGGAATTCCTGGCGCCGCTAACGTATCAAAAAATCCAGTAGAAAGCAGCTTTTTATTTAGGTATTTATTTATTTTTTGTTGAGAAACAAGTATTTTTAAAATCTAGAAATCTAGAGTACAAAAAAAGACGCAAAAATGAAATTATTTTATAATAAGTACAATTTAATTTGAATGAAAGCAATTCCAAATTTTAAAGACGTAAAAGCTAGTGTTTGAATATCAAAAAGTTAAAAAAACTACGACAAATTGCAGGAGGACTTCCGGGAGAGTGTTTTATGCTTTTTCTTATGTTTTAATGCTAATTATAAATTGACAACGACGAGAAAATAAAAATAAATAAAAAATGCTTAGATAAAAATGATGCCACCCATAAGGTGGTGCTATTTTTTTCTCCGATCGTGACTATTTTCAGATCACCGATTAATTCAGCTATTTATGGATGGAATGTTTGTGTTTAATTATTTAAACAAAAATGCCAAAGAAAAGGAAAAAATAAAATGCAATTAGAATTTTCGAACATCTTTCAAGATCATCCTCTCAAGCGGATCTTAAGATCTGCGCCCACAATTACGTTCGTAATAAACACAAGAAATATTTCGAAAAATTTTTACGTGAATCATACCATCCCGTGTGATTTTTCGCTGATCAATGGACCAATTTAAATTGTGGGTTTTTTTTTTTAATTGATAATATACTAAAAAAAAAAATGCGTTCTTTTATATTATTAAAAGGCGAGGAGTGAAACAAAATGTATAAAATGAAATAAAATAAACTTAAGCATGTGGTCCCAAATTTGATTTTAGAAATTTTTGTGTAGGTGTAAAAATGCCTTTAAGACATTCCGAAAAACCATATATACAAAAATTTTCCAGCAATCTGTTTTTAGAATCATCAGAACGGAAGCTGAGGGTAAATAAATTGAAAAATGTTCTTTCGAAAGAAGGTGGTGGGTGGTCAGATCGAGGATCTTTTTTTAGGATCCAAAAACAAAAATTATAAAAGCCAGAAAGGTGCGTGGGTAATTTTGTTGTTGATTGGAAATCAATCAAAGCGTGATCTGCGGTCTGTTTTATGGATCGAGGATCTCAGAATAACTTTTAAGGGGATTTTGTGGCGGCTTCCGAGCATTGCTTGGTGATGCATCGGCGAGAATTTTTGATTTATTTTCGATTTTCCCTCAATAAATTCAACAATACCCGAATAAAAATTTATTAGGCCCAAACTTAGCCCAAAAGAGGCACGGTACGCCCCTTTTATATCCGAATGAGGCATGGTGTGGCGGAGCAAAACTTAAGGGGGGAGATAGGTTTAGGAGGTCCAAAAAATAGATTTTTTTTATTGCTCAATTGCCTTAATTGAACAAAGCTAGCCCGCATCAGGCACGTGTAACGCCCAATGCACCCAAAACAGCCCGAATGAAGTACAGTATTCACTGCGTCTACAAAATTGCATATTTTGAAACTCTCGTGCCTGCTTTGGGCCTACAAAGGGCGTATTTTTGAATTTTCGTATCTGTTTCGGGTGTATTTGCTCGTTATGTAGACTAGGTTTGGGTGCGTTTATGCTTCCAATTCTTTGCCTCATTTCGGCGCGAAATAATTTCTTCTCAGTTATTTTGAATAGAATTTTCTCCAAAACAACAGATTCAATTTAGACAAGAGTTTGAGAATGAAATTAAATCGAGGATTTCCTAGAAATAACAAAATTTAAAAAAACATGTAATCCTTAAATTGCTTATAAATATAAAATGTCGTAATAATATTTGGACAAGTTTTTTCTTTACCACCAACAAAAAACCAATGTCCACTTGAGTCGAATTCTTAAGAGTAAACAAAGAAACGAAAGATGCCCTTTCTTCTTGATAATAAATTTCCAAATTAGTTCCATTTAATTGTTGTATTATTAAAAATTAAATCTTTCATTCACGCTTTCTCAAAAATTATATTTAAAAAAGAAATTGTAAAGATTTGGCGGGTGTGTGTGTCACGGTTTAAATTTACTACCGAATCTTTAAAATCCTTTCGGCATATTAAGAAAACTTTGTCACAACAAGAAATTTTCTTTTCAGGTAGAATATTTTTTTCTTTGAAGGGAACAAAAAAAGAAAAAAAAAATGAAGAAACTACCTCCAGAATAAATCAAAGAGCCAGCATCCTTAAGAAATTTCTCATATTTCCCTTTTGGTCCACCGGAAAGCAGCATCGCATGTCTTTCAAATCTGCAAAATTGCATCGTTTTTATTTCTTTAAAAAAATATCTTTAGCTTCTCTTTCGAAGCGGAGATGAAGCGATAAAGTGGTTATTTTGAATATTGGTTTTGCCTTTGATCTTAGGGTTTTTTTTTGTGTTAAAGATTTTCTGTTTGCATTAGGAAGGTACCTTTTCTCAATTTATCATCTTTAAACACGGCACCAAGGGCTCTGGGTTAATGGAAGGGCACCGGGGTCTTTTTGCACGCCAACTGCATTCGAACGAGTTCTTGGAACTGATCAAAAGGATTATGCATTTAAAAAATCTAAAAATAACAACTATTTAAAGAGTTACCATGAAAATTGGTACTTGGAGGTTATCAAACCTGGGTATTTTAAATTAGTTTAAAGTAAAATTTGGTTCCTTCCCGCGTGTAAAAATATAACAGGCCCAAACTTAGTCCAAAATAGGCACGGCACGCTCGTTTTATACCCAAATTAGGCACAGTCCTAAAGCCGCGTCTACGCCAAAGAAACATTTATAAAACATTAAAAAAATGTTTATTTTGTGTTGCAATCAATTCATATGCATAGTGCATATTCGCCAGTGGATAATCACAATATGTATACTTAAAATCATTAGAAGAAATTCACGTAAAATTTCTAAAGCCGCCAAATGTTTCGAAAACGTTTTTCATATATTGTATATTCGAAACAATTCGGAAACACCTATTAAACAATTTTAGAAACTTTGAACTTTGTACAAAAATTCTATTTTAAATTTGTTTCTTTAGTGTGAACGCGGCTTAACGCACCCAAAACAGCCCAAATGAGGCACGGTACCTGCTTTGGGCGTGTATGTGCTTCAAAAAAGTGTATTTTTAAATTTTCGTACCTGCTTTGGGTCTGATGTGATGGGTGTCTATTACTTACATGCGGGCTAGGTTTGGGTGCTTTAATGCCTCCAAGTCTGTGCCTCGTTTGGTCGCATATGTGCCAACGAACAATTTTTACTCGGGTTTTTCCCAAAGGAGTCTTTAAAAATCAATAAAGGTGACTACTCAACCGTGGAAAACCCTCAAATTACACAAATCGCACTGCAATGCAATGAATGACATTAAAAACTAATTAAAGAATAAAAAGAGCTTCAAGTTTCGAAATCGTAATTAGTAATTATGGACAAAAAAAAACCACAAATTACATCATTCGTCACCGCGGTACCGGAATTTATTGAACTACCGGGCCAAATAACCGGCGAAAAAGATAGAAAGAAATAAAAATTCCGGAAATATCTTTGAGCTGTAGCTAAAAATCTATTTTAAGATTAACCAAATTTTCTACGATCATTTCGGGGGGTTAGAAAAATAAAAAATTTAATAGACAGGTTTATACCATGACTAGTTCAAGCCAACCTTCACTGGTATTTTGAATTTATGTGGGTATCAGTAAATTTTTTTTCTTGCTTGATTGTTAATCAAATAAAAGATGAGGTAAAACTGAAGTTGCGCAATTTTTTAAAAAAATATACTCTCCGAATGAAATTTGCCATGTTTTCATTTTATGTAATTTTTAATTCAAGTTCCGTAAAAGAAAGTTTTTTTTTGTGATAATCATCCGCAATTTTCATGATCTGAAACTTTCTCTCCCACGTAATTTAAGTTAAAAATATATATCGCAGTAATAAAAGCTTGTTATTGTTAGAATTAAATCCGACTATAGTTCGACTTTAATCTGAAAGAGTTTCTGTCCTCTCGCTTCACGATAAATTCCTTTTGTTAATTGAAAAATGATCGTTACTCTGCAATATGTTTGCGGTATGTCACAGATTATCCGCATAAAATTAATTTATTGAAATAATTTCTTTGGCATTTCTTCTAGACAATGCACCATGTCATACTGCACAATTTTTCAAAAGTCCGTAAGGGGAGAGAGAGAAGTATTGAAAATAATTTCAATTTTAAGGTGGTATTATCAATAGGAAGTTTTGAAAGTTTTATTTAAGATATTTTTTACTAATTTCCTAATGTGAAAACAAACAAACATTTTTAAAAATCACATAATATTTTTGGTAGCTAGCTGAAAATACCGCCCTTAAATTAATCAATTAAATGCTACATCTGTTCTGGACAACTGAAAACTCCCACGTTTTGATAAGGACTATTCGATTCTGATAAAAAATAAATTTTTATATGCAAATATTTTAATGTTTTCAATTAAAAATTAAACAGCTAATTTTGCAGTTTTTTCCCCGTTCTTCCTTTAGACAACAGAAAAATATCACAATATCGTAATATTTCGCAACAATGAGGAATTTTTTTGAAAATATCACGTTCCTTTGAGCCGCTCATTTTCCATACACGTCTCCACTAATTATCTTAATGTGTCTAGCACGTGAAAAGCACACTGCATCATGTTTTATGTTTTTATGCTTTTATGCTCTGCTTTGTTTCATTTTTTGATATATATATATATATTTTTTTGTCATTTCTGCTCGAGGAACAATAGCCAGTTATCATGTACGTGATTCAGACAATGTTCTGTGATTTTTTGGAAACTTTTTAAACTTCTTTAAAAAAAATAAATAAATTATAGTTCTATACAAACATTTTTCGTTGTCACAAATGCGCCCGAATGAGGCACAGACTTGGAGGGATAAATGCGCTCAAACCTAGCTCATATAGCGAACAAATACGTCCGCAGCAGACACGGAAATTTAAAAATAAAAAATACACCCTTTTGTGGATACAATGCCCACTGTGCCTCATTCGGGCTGTTTTGGGTGCGTTAGGAGTTAGACGTGCCTTGTTCGGACTATATTTTAATAATTTTAATTTTTGCTCCGGCACACCGTGCCTCATTTGGGTCTAAAACGGGCGTGTCGTACTCGTTTGGGGCTATGTTTGGGCCTAGAATTTTTACTTTTATGAATTAGGAGTTAGGAATTTTGGGAGTTATTTCTCAAATTGTTCTTTTTCATGAATTTGATAAAATTTTCAACATACCTTCGCAGCGTCCGGGAGCGATTTGAGTCCCAATCCCTGCATAATAATATTTTTAATTCGATGAAAATCGCGAGGTTTAAATTTCCTCCTCGTTGGTCCGTCTGGACCTTCTCGAAGACGCTCTACCAACTGCTGACTACTAAAAAGTGTGCTCTCCTTTACGGCTATCAGTCTTGCGCTGCTAATGTTGCTACTACTGCTATCACTTTTAAAAGTACTTAGGTATGGTGTGACTTCACTATTTTTACTAATCCTATTTAAATTTGTGTTATTCCTTAAACTTAATTCACTACAACTTGTGAATGCTGCTAACATGAGGATAATGGAAAATATCTCAATCAGATTGCAATTAGTTCGATAAAAATTTGAACATTTAAATGGATTCAATTTTTTGTGAGTCTTAAAATTTTTCATTGTTTTTAATGTTTTTTGAATTTTTCGAATGTGATAGTCACTTAGCATCTTTATACGATTGTACACTTTTTTTTAAATAATATTATTTAATTGGTAACTATAATTTACTTGAAACACTATAATTTTAATTTTTTTTTAGACATCATTTCGAAATAAAAACGAACAATTATTTCAGATTTTACTGAAGAATTAGAATTTTTCAATTTTATCATTGCGGTGGCACACTTTTTAAGTTAAAGAATATATATATTTTACATATATTTCTTTTTTTTTATTATTTCCGCACACTGTTTTTCCTCTTTTATTTTCGAATTAGAATTTTTATAAATAAAATTTCGTTCGTTTGTTGGAACGATAAACAACTCGAACTAAAGCAGATGTAAAAAAGATACCAGAGACACTGTCGTACTATCGAAAGAAATCAAAATCTCACTGACCTTTCACATTATACGAAAAAGACTAAAAAAAACTAGAGAGTTTCAAAACAAACGTTGCGATGTTTTGGGAATTTAATAGTTTTCGAATAATCTTTTCAGTTTTAGAAATAATAAAAGAAATATCGTAATTTCTGTGCGATTTCTCCACGTAGGAAAAGTGTGGTCAAGTTTCAAAAGACGTTACAAATTTCGCTTAAGACGATCCGCGAGAGGTCTTAAGATCAGTTTCCCGTATTTTTTTGTCGTATATTTTCATTATTTCAACGTGCCTCCGCAGAACGAGAGCAACTGATCCGAGCGACGGCCTCAAATTTGTGTAAAGTCCGGGGACCGCCCCGTGCGTCGTCGTCGCCGTCGATACTAAGCAACAAAAGGCGCGCATATTTCCACAATTTTTATCGTGTGGATGTGAATTAGCTGTCTTTACTTCGGAATCTTCATAAAAAGCCCGCTCAGCCCTCCTTGTCTAGCGCTAGCGTCGAGATAGCCCACCTCAGAATTTACTTACCTTTGCTAGCCAGGGAGCACCTTGTCCCATCGGCCGGGTGAGCTGAGCGAACGGAGGAAAATTCTGAGAAGTGGGAAAAACCACACAACCTCAAAAGGAAAATAAAACGAAAACGAAGAAAGCAGCTCAAGAGCTCAAGAAATCGAAAAGTCTTAACGCCAGCGGCTTACGAGCCATTCAAGAAAGTCTGACGACAACCGACCGACCGACCGATTGGGGCCCCGTGAGTCTTCTCGCAGTCTGTCCGGCGCTTTAATATTAGTTCAACTTGCGCCCCACAGCGTGATTCTGTTGCTTTAATAAAAAAAAAATGGTTAATTTTTATCATTTTTTTGTAAAACTTGGTACATACGTCCTTAAAAATATGGTATATAATTTCCTGAAAGAAATTTTCAAATATGTTGAAAATTGAAAAAATTATATCGATTTATAGACAAAATTTTCTCGAAATCACAACTTACGAAATTATGTAAACTATAACTTTTGAACGAAATGAGATATCGACTCAGTTTCGGTTTTATTTGAAAATATACTTAATTTACGGGAACTTAAACCCTAAAAAAAAAAAATAATAATATTGTTAATTTTTAAGTTTTTAATAATCTCAAAATCACTTTCATATAGTGTTTATAGCAAAAAACGCAAATGCCACACACTTATTTATTAAAGTGAAAAAATAAAATTCTCAAAATCACACAATAGAATTATTTTTGTCCACAAAAGCAGTGTGAAAATAAGCTTAAAATCTACCACTCACCGCCCCCATTTATTTTGTATTATTATTACTATTTTTTTTATTTTTTTATAAACCCTTGATGGGGTAAAAAGGTTCGGCGGTGGGGCTTTATGTTTAATTAAAATCACTTGAGGGCAAGTAATTTTTCCCCCATGTGCTAGATTGCCGCCACTTCGGTTCTATGGTGTGAATATCGCCGCAGTTCCTCAACCCCGCTCTTTTCTTATCTAAAATTACGTGGTGGATTAAAGGGCCTTAACCCTTTTGGATAAAATGTCTTGTAATTTATATAAAAGTCTGCCATTCAGGCGATAGTATATACATGGTTTTATATATGTATTTATACACAAAAAGGTGTTATTCTTCTCAAATAAATTGTTTCCGACCCCAGCATGTGGCATCAATTTAATTGCAGGTGCATAGATGCATAAAAATTAATTGTTTTTACCCTAAAGATATACAAAAATGAGATTTTATTATTTTAAGTAATTGCTTTTCTCACCTGCTAAGAATTTAAGTTTCCTTTCGAACAGATTGTATTGGAGATCTCCTCAGTTTTTAATTTATTTTCACAAAGTTTCGTTCTGAATTTTATAAATACCTTAAATATTACGACATTGAAGAACATGAATTTTTCTTATAAAATCAACAAATCGAAGTAAGATAAAACTATTCTTATTATCCGGTAGAAACATTTCAAATTCAAGGTTTTTTGATAAGTGCTACCAAAAAAATTATTTAATAAATTTTAAGGTTAAATTATTTTTATTCAGTAATTTTATTTTTTTATGGTAGGTATAAGCATTAATAAATGAAATCAATTTTCAAACAAAACCAAAACTGAGTCAATATCTCGTTTTGTTCATAAGTTATAGCTGACATAAATTCGCAAATTGTGATTTCGAGAAAATTTTTTCTATAACTTTTCCAATTTTCAAGATTTTTCCAAAATTTTTTCAGGAAACTATTCAGAACAGTTCATATAATGATTACATGAAATTAAATAAAAATCGAGACACATTAAAATTTTCTGTTTTCTACAGATAAACCGCAAATTGTGAGGGCATCCGCTTCGTTTAAAACCCCGGATAAATTGTTGCACTCACATTTCCAGGGAAAGACTCACAAGTGCTAATTACGTCTCATTACTGCGGTGCATAAAAGCCGCAAGAAAAATGCAATCACTCGCAGTCAAAGTGGAATTTGTTCAGAGATCTATGCGAAAATTGCAAAGGCAATGAAAATACAAAACATAAATAAATTAAAAAAAGTAAATAGAAGCGGTCAGTTTTCCCTTTCCGCTGGTGTTCAAGTTAATTGCCTCTAATTGCGGCTCGGTTGTGCCACTGCCTCAGTTCCTTCCTCTTTCATTAAAAATACCAGCGGGACGCGAGCGGTCGAGCTGCGAGCCGACGCAACTAAACTACCTCTTAAAAGTCATTCGGATTAAGAAAAAAAGTGTCGGTAAAAAACCGCGAGAACCGCCGCCTCAGAATCTCCAAGGAGGCGCCTCAAGACCCGCCGCGCATTTTCTTAAGGTTTGTTGGCTTATCGGCGCAAGCAAAGTGCCCTTTTTTCTTGCTGCTTCACAAAACTCTCGTGGCTAAGTGAATTGGTAAATAAATGCAGAAATTCCAGCCCGATGTTTGTTTTTCAAGTCTATAAAGGTTCCTTAATATTGTATAAGGTGCGTTTCATATTTATAACGCCACCAAAATTTTGAAGATTTTGGAAAAACTATTGGTTCTATTGGGATACAATATTTGACAAATATTATGAAATTGATGAGTAAAGAAAACTTACCCACAAATTGTATATTTACTTCTAAATTTGTCCGTTTTCAGACTTTCTTTGACTGGCGTTATGTGAAAAACGCATTTGGGAATAATCTCGCTGCATAAATAACATAAACAATCTAGAGCAGGATTCGAAATAAAAAATATGGATAGAAATTGAGATACAGTAAGTTTTCAGTTAAAATAAAATTAAAACGCCCCTTTACAGAGAGACACACAACATTGTAAAATTTACAAAATGAAATTGTAAAATCTAAAACTTCATCTTACAAAATAATTTTAATATATGCTTTAGGATAATTGAATTAACGTATTTAATCTTAAAATCTATTGCCCGGCTGAATAATAATTTACTGGGATTTATTAAAATCTCATTGTAAAATTTACCTGCTTTGCCTTTATAAATTTGTTAATAATAAGATTCGGTTGTAAAAATTGCAACTATATTCCTATAGATTTAAAGCGGACGTCCCAGGTTCGAATCAGGCATCGGAATGGAATAGCTCGGTGGGTAGAGCCAGCCGCTTGCGAATCCTCAGGTCCCAGGTTGACAGGTTCAAACCCACCCAAGGGATTGACTATTTTTGAATTTCTTAAAATTTACAAATATACATTGTTAAATTGAAAATATTTTCAATAATAAAAACGGTGTATCATTTTTACTTTCGGGGTATAGCGAAAATCGCCAATTTAGGACCTAAAACGGCCAATTCTGGAAGAATGGAATACTATTGATTTTAATTTAATTCAAAATCTATCACAATCATGAAAACCATAATCTTTAAAACGATTTTAAAGAAAAGAGCAACTGTTCATATAACATATCATTATAGATTTTACATTATCGCGTTCTAATATCTTTTTTATGTATTATTATTATTTTTTAGGCGGCGCTATAATTATGAAACGCACTATATATTTATTTTGATATATAAAAAAATTTAGCTTTTTAGGAAATTGTTTTCAAAAAAATTATTACATATTAATGTAAGTAACATAAAATTAACATTAATCTTTTTTTTTCTTTAACTCAATATTTTTTTAGAATTACAAAATGAAGTTACCCCTCTTAAAGATATTCAGTGCAATCATAATTCGATTAACCGTGGTTTTTCCAACAGTGGGATCGAATTATGTAAATAATGAGTGACCTTTCGAATGTATCATAATAATATGTGAAGGACACTACTTCCAAAAATTCCCCGAGAATTTTCTATTAATCACCAACAAAAATGCAAAAAAAAAAAAAAAAAAAATAAGAAGCGAATGAGGCAAACATCGGCACCACTCAGTTTGGGGGATTCCCCACTAAAAAGACGGCGCGGCGCGGCATACACGAAAATGCGTGAAAATTGTCGCGATTTTTATTTGCGATATTTTGCTTGTTAGCGGGGTAAACTCACACGCATATGTGGAAAATCAAATTAATCACGGTTGTCTTGATTTCTAGAGCTGGTCATGGACAAAATTTTTCTTCGAATAAAATCGAAACATAAATGATTTTATTTCTACAGGTGTCTCTGGCTCACTTTTGTGCATCGGACGTAAAACCGGATGTGGCTCATTAGTGCCGCGGTGCGATAATCTTTGCCCTAATCTTTCTAATTCTTGCGTTCCCTGGTCCCGAAGATACCCTGAATTACTTTCCCGGGAGAACGTGTCCATTCCTCGGGTGGTCAGCTCTTTAATTTTATTTATTTTTTTCTTGAAAACTAAGAAATATAACCTAGTAACATTTTCACAAGATGATCTCACCTAATTCGGCGGATCTCTGAACCAAGCACGTTTTTCGTTACATGAAATAAATTTTTATCGCACCTTTTTGGGGATGAATCATCGAAAAAAACAAAAAAAACAGAAAATGAAATGCTTAAAAAGACTGGTTCGACTAATTGGAACCTTTGCGAGACCTTCGTTAGCCCAAGGTAGGTGCCCCCAGCGGAGGCCGAACCCTTGAACCTTTTATGAACCAACAAAACGAAATTTCTGCGCTTCCCAGACGTTCTAAAAGCAGAAATTTTAACTGCCGACACCCATGCACTTTGTCCACCCCTGCTGTTCTCAGATATGATTAAAGGCGGCATAAATTTTTACATTTTTTTACGTTTTCATCATGTTTCGTAAAATATAAAAAAATCTTATCTTTTCGAACCTAGCTAAAATATTCTGAAAAACCCCTTAAACTCAATAGCTACTTAATCATAATAATAATACTTAATCAAAAGAATTTAAAATATTATGAGTACTTGCCAATTTTTGCATCTCGTATATAAGATATAACTGCTCCTATAACTGGGGCTGGAAAAAAAAATAAAAAATATTATAAAATAAAAGTAAAGTACCTAGTAAATCTTTTTAACTCTATCCTAGAATAATTAATTATATAGTAATTAAGGTCCTAAAGATTCTACACGGTGGGTCATTTTAATCTATGCAGCTGAATATCTCGCCAGGAATGATATAGGATACTTTTTATTCGCAGTCCTCAAAATGGCGGCCAATAATTGTAAATTTTAAAGGATTTTCAAGAAAACTGGTATTTGGGGGAGTTTGGAAATGCTGATTGCGAAATCAATCAACTGTCAATATTTAAAAATTCAAAATTACGAAAAAAATGTGGCAATTACAATTTTTCAATTTCAACAAATTTCAGTAAAAATTTTTTATCAAGGGTATTTTAAAAATTTTGAATCTACTATAAACATTTGTAAATTCGGGGAAAATTTTCACGATTTAACTATTATCCGGTTTCTAATTGAAAAGATTTCGATAAAAATTAAAATATATAAAGCGTTTTCATATTTTTCGTCCTCATCCTCTGAAATCTCATGATCAACTAAAAGTAAAGCAGAAACTAATCCAATTCACCCCTAATATCGGATTTTCTGGTCCATTTGGAGGCTGTGTGAGCGCTATGATCCAAAACATAATTTAACAATATAAAAATTTGAAATTTTTGATAAGTTGGGGTAATTTAATTAAAAAGAGTTTGCATATTTTTTTGGTATTTATTTTTATTTTACTTTTTTAAATTTTCTGTTAAGTTAAAAACTCTATTTTCATAATTAATAACGATTTTATGAACTTGGTTTTGCTTCATCCGCAAGTATTTCATGATCTCATTTTATCATCAGCATCACTAGTTTGCTTCATTTTCTGACTTTTATTTAATGTAAAATGTTTTTGTTTTTTTTGTGAATTTACATTAATATCTCGATTTACATGTTTTGGTTTTTCATTTTCTTCTCTTTAATTTAATAATTTCGTGATGTTTTACTGTCTCAATAAATTTTTGTTCTAGGTTTTCCTTTCTCCTGCCCCCTGTTTTAATTATTATTATTATTTTTTTTTTTTTTAATAAGTAAACATTTGATATAATTGTAAAAACATATGTAACAAAAATAAACAAATTAACAACTTTGTTTTTACTTTTATTATTAATTATTATTTTTTTGCTGCTTTCGTGTTACCATGTTTTTTTTTGTTTTTTTTTTTTTTTTGTTGTTTTTGGTATAAACCTTTTTGTTTTATTCACAATAAGAGTAATAATAAAAATTGGTTTCCCCTTCATTTTTGTTTTTTCAAATTTGTTCTTTTTGTCGTTAAATATTTTATATATTATTATTATTTTTTTAAATACCGCCATAAAACTTTTTACATCGTTTTTAAATCTTATTGTTGTCTCCGCTGTTTAATTTTTAATTATTATTATTGGTGTTGGTGTTCTCTTTTAATAATTTTATGTATAATGTATGAAATATAAACATCAGCATTCGCAACAATTTGAAGAGATAAAATTCGCAGGCGATTTCTGTTTTTTTTTTGTATTTAGTTATTTTATTATTATTATTTTTATTTATTATTATTAATATTATTACCCATTTTCCACCACCGAGTTAAACGAATGGGATTTAACCGTGTTATTTTTATCTGCTGTAACTTCATTATGCTTAGAAAATTTGATCGAAAATAAAAATTTGTTCTTTTATCATATTGTTTTTTTTATGAATATCCTTCACTATATTTTTGTATTATTGTTTTTTTTTTCTTTAAATATTAAGAAATGCTTTTAATTGTTTTAGTTTTATTTTAATATTAAAATTACTCCTTTTGATCGTTACTAAAACACGAAAACGGAAAAAATCGTTAAGAACCGAAGAGTGAAACTGAAATTTAGGTATATGCAACATAAAACTTCGTTTTTATTAACAATTATTAACTTTATTTTCTTCAAATATTTTTTTTTGTTCTTTTCTTTTTTAATTGTTTAATTTAAATTGTATTTAAACTATTACGCGTTTCTTAATGAGTCTTCTTTGTTTCTTATATTTTTTTCTTTTTACTTTAATTTTAAGTAGTTATAAAATTGTTTTCATTTTCTTGCCTCATTTCACTTCAGTAATGCATTTAGCTTTACTGGTTTTAAATTTAATTACAATCTGTTGCCCCATTTTTGTAATTTTACATTGTGTTAATAACAGTGGATCTCTTTAGAATTCCTTCTGGGTTTTCTTAATTTTAGTACATTGTGTTTGCTGAGTATTCCTTAGTAATTATATACAAAGTAGTTAAACCCTTTACACGACCCTAGCCTTAGTATATTTTTTGTTATTTTTCTTGTTTTTGAAATATTAACTAAATATTTTACTTGGATTTTTTAGTAGTTATTTCTCTTTATTATTATTATTTTTTAAAATTAGTATGTCTATTTAGCGTATGTAAAATATTTCTGGTTTCATTTTTCTTTTCTGGTTTTTATGAAAAAAAAGGCGAAGAATTTATTATTCTAATACTTTTTCATTTTTCGTCTTTAAATTTATTTACTCCTTTATACAAGCTAGTTTTTAAACTAAAGGAAACTTTTATTATTTTTAATATTGGCTTCTTTTATTTATTTTTTCCTATCTGCTGTTTTTCACTATCAATATTCAAATAAATACACGTTTATCGACAGAATTTTAGAAGGGAACATAAATTCAACTTTATTTTATTAATAATTTTCTGCATATATTTTCGTATAACTGGTTATCGAAACTATTTTGTTAAATATTGTAAAGTTACTTGCCATTCAAAAATTTTAAAAAATTAAAATAAATTAATTTAGGAAGGGGTTCCTGCGGTAACAAATAAAAATTTAAAAATAAAAATTTCGTCGCTTAAGTCTTTTGTATTAGAATGAATTTTAAAAAATCGTGTTTTTTTTTTTAAGGTTTGCGCTTTTTTGGCACAATTCGCCTGTTGACAAACAGACAGACAAAAAATAATAACATCCGGAAAAAAAATTAAATGAATGTAATGCATATAATCAAAAATAAAATTAATATAGTTATTGTAGATCAAGAAAGTTGTAGCAGCAGAAAAAGGGAGTTATTTACAAATGAATTTACTTTTTAAAGTTTTAACAAAATAATTTGTGCTTGATAATTGTATAAAAAAAAAATATGGTTAGAAAAAACAAACTGAAATTATGGAGTAAATTTATTGCAATATATATTATTTATTTATTAATTTATGTTTTTAAAGATGCTTAAAACATACACCGAGCTTTTGGAAGCAAGCAATTAGTTTCATCTTTAAAAATTCTTGTAAATATTATCGTTCTTATTAATTATTTCGAATGGCAAGAAGATGGATTAATGGATTTATGAAATATTTAAAAAAATAAAAATAAATATAAATAAAAGTTAAAATATAATTTAATTGGTTTTATTCAGACTTTATACTTGATGCATTTCATTAAAACCAATTGGGCAACAAATATGCAAAAACACTATGTTGTAATTTTTTTTTAAATTTTCTTCAACGTCGTATTTTTTTTTGTTAGTTTGTATATATATATACCTTTTGTTTTTTGTACAACTATTTTAAAACAACGGTACAAACACAATGTACTATATTATTTTTCTTTTTTTTTTGCAGTAAAATTTAAGGTATTTATGTGTTTTTTTTTGTTGTTCTTTACAAGATTTTTCATATTAATTTTTTATTATTAATTTGTTACCTTAAACGCTTACCGTTATTAAGTTTATTCCTTCCTTTTTTTATATCTATAGTTTTATTTATTATTTATAAATTTATTTATATGTATATATATATATATATATATATATATATATATATATATATATATATATATATATATATATATATATATATATATATATATATATATATATATATATATATATATATATATATATATATATATATATATATATATATATATATATATATATATATATATATATATATATAATTGTTTTATTCTCTAGTAAAATTCATGTATGTCCATCATCTTTTCATTTATCTTGTAAATTTATTTTAGAATCTATGCAAAAGAAATACATGCAAATATAAATATATATCATATATATATAATTTTGTTCACATTTTCTCCTCAACGTCACCACATTCAGCATCTTAAAATTGTTTTTTTTCTCCTTTTTTTTTTAATTTTTAATAAGTTCCCTTGATAACAAAAAGAACAAACAGCTATAGAGTTAATTAGTCAATTAATAATTTAATTGGTACATAATTTGTTTCTTTTTTTTTCAATTGTTTAACACCTTTTCAACTGAATTGATTTTTAATCGTAACGCACGCTCTTCAGATTAAATTTTTAGTGAAAATTTTTTGTAGATCTACGTTTTTGTTGTGTGGTTTGTCTTTTAAGCTTCAACGATTTAATTTTTCTCTGTTCAGAAATTAATGAAAATTATAAAGAAAATGATAAAATAAAATTAATTTCAAATAAAATATGCAATGCCTCTTCTGGTTTTTTATTTTATAAAATAAATTCTCTTGGTTTTTTTAAGGAGTATCACAACTTTGAAATTTATAAAGAAGATTTAGTTTTTTAGGAATTCGTTTTAAAAACGTAATTTAATGAAGGGACGTTTATTTAAAATAAATCCCAGAACATTAGAGTAAAAATTAATTGTTTTTCCCTCACAGAACGAACCCATTTAAAAGCGTTTTTTTTTCTGAAAAATAATGCTTTCAAATTGGCGTGCAGCATAAAAACATTTGTTAAAAAACAAAAAAAAAAACTTATTAATTTCATATACATCAATTTATGTTTAATATATGTATGTTTGTAATTTTTTTAAAAAAAATTCTAAAACCCAACCTTTTTTCATAAATTCAAAGTGGTGTTTTACCTTTTAAATGATTAACAACATTTTCTAAAATTTGAGAAAAATAAGACACACAATTTAGTGAAGAAATTATATTTTTAAATTTTTCGATTTACTTCCGAAACTATTAAAATAGCATGTTTTTTTTTTTTTTGGAATAAAATAATTATAATTTTGATTGAAGAAAAATGAAAGTATTAGAAGAAAAAAAAAACGATTCTATCTGCAGCTAACTACTTTTAATAATTTTAACTTTTTCGTCAAGTCAGTTAAATCACTTGCTCCTACATGAATTCAATTTTCGTCTTCAATTATTCGATTTAATCTGCTTTAATTTCATTAATTTAATTAATAAATTAGTCATTCATTCAGTTTGTCATTTTTTCTTTTTTTTAAATTTTATTTTTTTATTTTAATATTACTACACCGCCCAACAATTTGCTCTTATACTTCATTTTATTGTTTGCTTTATCTTTTATTTATAATTAATATAAATTTTTTTTCACTATTTTTACTGGTGTTTTGATTTTCATACTTTTACTTTTCTCCTTTTATTTATAATATCGTTTTTTTTTTGTTTACGCGTTTCTTTTTTTAAATGTGTAATATTTAACAATTGATTGTAATGTATCATTATTGGTTTTAAGTTAACAAAAATTATAAAAATTTAAAGAAAAAACCAATTAAAAAGAGCATAGTACAAAAGAAACAATTTTATTTTGTTTATTTTGTAAATAAAATAATAATAATTTATGTATTCCTCAATCTTAATAGTTTATTTTATTTTACAAAAGTTTTGTTTTAACTGTGGGTCATGCGAATTCGGATAATACTTAAACACCTTGTTCAACTTACTAGCAGAGTTCGTTTTTTAAGTTACCTTATATAAAATACAAAATTTTTATTAATTTTTACATTTTTTTTGTTCACATAGAATGAACAATTTTATATTACTTGGAACATTTAAATGTAAAATTATAATTTTTTTTTATAATCCAAATTGAAGGAGCTATGGTAGTTACTTCCGGAGACGTGAGTTACAAAACTGCGTATACGTAACTCAAAAAATAATGAATGGAAATATTTTTTACTATTAATCAAAACTGAAAAATATGTTGGGAAATTCGAGTATACGCCTTTTTTAATTTTGGGCTCAGTCTTTTCCGGAAGTAACCACCATAGTTTCACTATTTTTGATTATTTTTAAATGAAAAAAAAACTACTTTTTAGATTTAAAATTATGAATGAACAATATAAAAAAAAATTACTTAAATTGAGTTTTTCATTCTATGCGAAAATAATTCATTAATATTGAGAAGAATTTTATTTCAAACTCTATAGAAGGTAACCTAAAATTAAAAAAATTAAAATTTCAAAATAAAAAATGTTTTCCATGTAATTTTTGTAGATTTAAGATAAATAGGGGTTTCTTTCTAATTTCATAAATAGAAGGTAATTACCAAGCCGCCACAATAATTATTCCAACAATTTAAGAAATTAGGAGTCTAACTATAAAATGGCGAATTGTATTTTTGTCTTTTTTAAATTAAAAAAAAAATTAAAATGAAATGAATTTTAAATCGAACCCTACTAATTAGAAGGTGTTTTTAAATATCTGCTATAAAATAAAAATAGAAGACGAAATTTAAACCTATTTGTCTTCTTTGTGCAGTAAATTAATTAACAATGATAAATGAATCGTTTTTAAGTACATTTTATCCAAAAAATTTTCTGTTTTTATAGTAAAACAAAAAGGAAAATTATAATGATAATAATAATTAAAATAACATAAATAAGAAAACGAGCACTTTTTGTTCAACATTATTAACAACTGATTTTCAACAATGTTTAATTTTTTTTTTTATTTTACATAAACGTTTGTCTGTTTTCTATTTTTGCTTTTTGTAATACATAAATAACTTATGGTAATCGTAATAATAAATAACCTTAAACTGCTTTAATTAATCGAAAAAAAATAATAGTAAATTTTGTTCAATAGTTTACCTTCATTTCACCTTATTTGTTTGGATAAATTTTTAATGAAACATCTTTAATCTTTACAAATTGTTCTTCTCAGTTTCGCATTTAATTAATTAAGTTTTTGTTTATTTGGTTTTTATTTAATCATTTTCCATTTTTAATATTAAATAATTCTATTTATCTAAACAGCTGTTTCAGTGTGGCTATGTGACGACAGTCGCTCGACATCGATCTCGGGGATTGTGAGCTCATCGGGGATGTTGTCCGCGTACTCGATCGATGACGTCTGCGACAGCCGTTTGCTAAGTGACGTCTGTTTGCGGAGGACCTCGGCCAGTGACGTGTTTGTGTGCTCCCCGTAGCGTGCGTCCAAACCTTGGCGAAATGCGTTCACTACTCGAATCTAGAGGGCGGTTTTTGTGAATGGTATTTTTTGTTGTTGTTGTCGTTTTTTTTTCGATTTATTCACCATCGATTAGGTCGTTTATAATTTTTTTAGGCATTTCAGAGGGAGTTTTAGAGGTTGAAAGGGTTAAGATAGAATTTTCGGGGCGGTTGAGGTAAAATTTAATTAATTAATTAATTAAGTAATTAATTATTTAATTAATTAATTAATTTAAATTAATTAATTATTAATTAATTGTAAGGTCCACGGGATTGAGGGAAATTTTTTTTTCCAGATGTGTGAGAAAAGAAAAGAGAAAGAAGAAAAAAAGTATGATCAGTAACTTTTGATTTTTTTTCTATCATAAATTAAAAATAATTTTTTTCTTTATTATAAGACTTAAAAATAGTTTTTACACATATTTAAAAACTAAACAAAAATTAAAAAAAAAAATGTTAAAAGGGCATTAAATATCGAATATATTTTAAACGTTTTAAATCTGTTAAATTGTTAATTTGTACACTGTTAACATTTTTTTTTTTTAATTAATTTGTACCAGCGATTGTACGAATTGCTCGATGTTTATTGATTGTGTTAATTTTTAATTTTATTAAAATAATCCTATTTAAAAACGAGCAATTTTTACATATCTTTGACTCAAAAAAGAAAACGTTATTTTATAGGACATAAAAGTTATTATTAGGGAAAAAATAAACAAAATAATTAAAAGGAAAATTATTTAAATAAAACTTATAAGATATTGTGTTTTCCATCGGTTTTTTACATAACACTATACATGTAATTATTAAAAAAAGGGTTAAAATAGTCAAATATACACAGCAATCAGGAAATATTTAACACAATCATTATCATATTTTAAATACAATTCAAAATAATAACAATCGAAAAAAATAAAAATAAAATAAAAACAATTAAACAATTTCTGTACAAATTAGGGTATTATAAAAAAAAAGAAGGGATTCCGTTTAATTAAAAATATTAATTGTTTTGTTAAAATTGAAAAATTTTTAACTCTGGGATGCGATTGTAACACTCTAAGTAGCAACAGACTAGTTTTATTTTTAAGATTCTAACGATCTAACTTTAGTAGCTTTGATACAATCATAAGGAGCCAATGTAGGTACAAAACAAAGGTTGACTTTTTCACCAATAAATATTATAGATATTAATGCTCTTTAAAATTATTCTAATTTCATTTATTTTTTAGGTCACCCTTTGATTAAAAATACAAAATTTCGTACATACAAGATTAAAAACAAATTATAATTTTCAAATATTAAAAAACGCATTGAAATGAATACAATGAGTAGCGAATCACTAAAAAGGCGTTTTATTTTTCTAAGGCGTTTACTATATAAAAGCAGTTTAAGGATTGTAATCATAAAAATCATTCCGAGCATAATTTGCAGTGGTTTCTCCATAAATCATTTTGTGTGATTTTGTGTGCCTTCTTTTAGTCCATGCAAAAATATGTGCAGCATAATTTACAAAAAAAAAAAAAAACCCAAAAAAAATAAGCGGAATTATGCGAAAAAGACAGGCACAGCAACAATTACTCAGCCCTCATAAAAATATTACAAAAAGCAATTAACTCTGACTATTAAAAGAGTTTTCATTTCATATTCAAAAATTAAAAATTTCATTTCGAAAAGGATAAAAACGAATTGAACCTAAGAAATATGACGATCATTTAAATCATTTTTGTTTCTATTTTTAACATGAAAACAAAATTTTAAGCGCTCCACAATGACACCATCATTAATAATATAAATTAATTATAAGCAAAATAAATAATTGTGTTTGTAAAAATAATTATGACAAAACTAAAATTAATTATTTTCCCTACTTTGTGAATTTTTCGTTTTGATAATGTTGCGAATTTCATTTATATTATAATTTCAAATTTTTGTTTTTTCCAGGGAAATATCTCATTAAAGTCTAAATTTATAAATAGAAATTTTAATTGTTAGCATACAATAAAAATTTTTATTAATAAATCAGTCTCAATGAGAAACGGAAGGTCTGTCGAATTAGATTCATTTGAATAATAAAAAAAAAAAGTACATCACTGTTGCAGATTGTTTTGATTTTATTTTAATCAAAAAATATTTTTATTTATATAAATTTAAAAACCCAAACTAATCTTGGAATCTGATTTTTTTAACATTAAATATTCCAATATCCTTAGAATGACGAAAAATTATAATTGAAAGTAATTTTAAAAAGCATATTGTAAAAATAAAACAAATTATTTTGATGCTTTTTCAATTTATAGATAAAATAAAATATTATTAAAAGATTTTGAAAAATGAAAGTCAGGAAAGAAAGAAAGAAGAAATGTTTTTGTGTGCCATCGTGATCTTTTATAATTTATGAGAATGAAGATTTTTCGAACAAGTAATTATTATAATATTAAATTTTTTACTATTTTCCAAGTCATTGTTTAAAATTAGATTGAAACTAGTTTTAAGAAAAAGAAAAATGAAATTATTTGTATTACGCACATAAATTGCCCGTTTTAGGAAACTACATTAGGAATTGCTCGAAAATAAATAAAACAAAATTATAAAGAGTAGTGCAAGCAAGATCGCAATTAAAATATAAATTATACAAAATTAAATAAATAAATCTACATCAAATATCAAGAACACGGCATGCCATTAAAAGAAGCCTGCGTACATTTATTTTAATTACTTTATTTGAGTTTTTTTTTATTATTTATTTTATAAGTCGTCAAGAAATATTTAATTACTTCTTTTCATTCAAAAACTAATAAACAGATTTTATAAAAGCTTTAAATTAACGAAAAAAAAAACACCTAACAAAAATTATTTAAACTTTATAAAAAGCAAACACCAACGACAACAGACTATTTAAAATCGATTAAAAATTAATAACAAAATAAAGAATTAAAACAATTGATTTTAAACAGCTATAGAAAATATTGATGTCCCGAGTAAAAATTCAATACGCCCAAAACAGGCACGGTACGCCCGTTTTATACCCAAATGAGGCACAGTCCGTCGGAGCAAAAATTTAAATTGTTAACTAATGCACCAAAAACAGCCCAAATGAGGCACGGTGCGTACTGTAAAAGGGTGTATTTTTAATTTTTAAATTTTCATGTCTGTTGAGGGCGTATTTTTTTCGGTACGTGGGCGCGTTTATACTTCTAAGTTTATTCCTCATTTGGGCGCATATGTGGCAACGAAAAATTTTTACTCGGGAGTCTTGCTTAATCTGTTTAATATTTTTGGTTTTTAGTGTTTATATTTGTAACTTTTTAAAAATCTTTTTTAAGATTTTTACAAGAAAACTGGGCAAGACAAAAATGGAATTTTTTATAAAGAGAAACAACAAAAGCAGCAGCAGTATTATTATTATTATTATTATTATTATTATTATTTTTTGAATAGATTCTGTAAGCATAATAACAACGAAAAATAATAAAATAACATATTAATATATAATAATATTGCAGAAAAAGTTTTTGTTTGCATAAATTTTATAACAATAAAATGTTTTCAACAAGAAGAAGAGCAGTATAAGAAACAGAAAAATTATAACGAGTAGTAGTTTTTAAATAGTTGAAACAGTGAAAAATTGAGTAGTTATACAACGAAAACTTGTTAGAAAAAGTTAAACGATTCAAAAAGGATTAAATAGTAGTTAGAAATAATATAGAAAACAAAAGATTTTTTGAAAGGAAAGCAGCTTACAGCTTGATCAGTGGAGCTCTTGCTGTAGGGAACCGGAATCAAACGCTCTTGCAACTCACCACCTATCACCTTCAATAGAAAAAAGTAAAAAAATGGGAAAATTTTTATAGAGTTCTTAATTTCTTTTAAATTAGCTCGGGGTTAATGAGTTTCTTATTTTTTATTTTAAGTATTTTTCTAATAATATTTCATTTAACTGCTTCAGATTTGAGGTCTTCTTAACTCAGTTAAAAATGTTCGTTTTTATTCCTGAGATTCACGTGAGTTTATTAAAAAATTTAATAATTTTTAATAATAAATTAAAGCCACTATTCAATAAAAATCCTATTTTTAAATCAGGGGGAACCCTATTTCAAATCCAACAATTATTTAATAATTTGTAAAACCAATTACCTACGTCAATAATGAACCAGGGACTGTAATGATTATAATCAAAATAATATAAATAACAAAAAAAAAAAACAATTATCAATTAATTTTTATTCTTCAATTGATTGATAACGATCAATTAATAATTAATTGTTATAAATAATAATTAAGAAACGAGGATATCATTTCGTATCGTACCTAAATTCTGAATTCTTAGTCGTTATTGATCGAAAAACAAAAATTAATTTAGAATCGTTATTATTTAATTTATAATTTTTATTTTGCCGAAAATGAAATGAAATCTTTTATTCCAAATATTATTGAAACTAAGTAAGGCTAGAAATGTGAAAACAATTATTTTATCTTAGTATAAATCAATTATTTTTTTTTTAAATTTCGGGAATAATCGTTATTTTCGGTCCCTGTAATGAGCTCATTAACCGAAAAAGTTCTTTAAATACCAAAAAAATAATCACTTATTGTAGAAAAATACCCAAAATCCTTCCAAGGGTAAGGAACACTAGTTGTTGTTTTTTTTTAATTATTCCTTTTATGAAATGAACCAATGGTTTTAGCCAAAAAATGTTTATTTCATAACTATTTTTTATGTATGCCAAAATTATTATTATTATTATTTTTTGTTGTTCCTTTTATAAATTATCTCCCAAAATGTTAGAAAATGTTACTATTTTACTTAACACTTTTATGTAATGTGCTATGTAAGTTTTTTTTTTTTTTTTGTAATTTTACATATTATTAATTCATAAATGGAAAATTTTGTTTAACAAATTTTATCCACTGCATGAACACTTAAACGAGTGATGATCAAAATCGCATCCTTAAGATCTTTTTAATCTTTAAACATATATAAGAAAATTTTAATTTTTTTGGGCCATTCAGCGTAAAGAAAAATTTAGAATTTTAAAAGAAACTGAGATGTTGAACGATAAATTTTTAAAATATTGTAAAAGATTAAATGATTCAAGTATATTTTAACCACTAAAGAATTTTAAATAATAATAAATTAAAATTTAAATAAAATATAAATAAATTGGAAGCATTTATGAAAAATAATTTTGTTTAATTGTTTTAATTTGTTTTAATTTTTGTTTATCATCTAAATCTCAACTCTTTTCTAACAAATAATAAGCAGAGTTTTTTGGAATCTTCTACAGTAAATATCCCACTCCTGAATATCAAGTTTCCCGCGAGCGGTGTTAATTAAACCCTTAAATACTCTTTTGTATATAATTGCACCTAATTAAATTAATAAATTTTAAATTAAATTAATATATTTTTGTTTTTCATTAAGTCTATCACACATATAATATAAAAAAGACCACGAGAAAGTCTTTTTAAAATGCTTAGTGTCTTCACAGAATTTTTAGAATTTATTCATTTTATTTTGTTTTTGTACATATATATACTATTTAAAATACACGAATGTTCCACGTATTTTTTTTATTTTGGTCTCATTTTTAAATTTATTCGGTTTTCGGTTTAATAATTTTCAAAATTTTCTATTCCAGAGTTATATTCTTTTATAATATTTGAACTTAGAAAATGTTTGAATTGAATTCTTTTGAAAACCATGATTTTTATATTATATTTATGTATAAATTGTTGCAATATCTAACCAATTAAAACATTATGTAATAAACAATAATTTTAATTTTTAAAAATTATCCTACTTTAAGCAGATTTATCGCTAATTATTTACAGCACGTTATTTAAGTATTAAATTAAAATCGGAAGTAATCACAAAAATCCATACATAAAGGATTTATTTGTAATTTAAGTGTATTTAAAAAGTATCAACCGACATCTGTTTTATTATTCATATCTTATAATCTAATTTAATTCATTTAAAATGTTTCTTTTAATTTAATTTCAATCTTACGGGTAAACTATTTTAAAGCCTAGTTATTTTTTTCAAGATTTTGAAAACCTTGAGTATCTTACAGAAAAACTACAATGAAAAAATAAATGTATCATAAAACATCGCAAATTTTGAAAGAAGATGATAGTTTTTATTTTTTTTTTGTAAATTAAGTTTACGTCCTAAAAGTATTAAAAGTAGTAGAGGCAGAAAGTTTGGTCTCATAATGTTTTAAACTTGGTAAATTTATAGTAATACACTTGTAAATTCGTTTAATTCAACAATTTCTCATAAATTGTAAATATTCAATTCTTACATCGAAGAAATATAAAATTAAAATCATCGAAGTAATGTCGATTATATTTTTATATGTAATTATTTATGATCATTTTTCGGTGGAACTATTTCGATATTTTATCATATTACAGCATAGCTTATGGGAAGAAAATAAGTAAAATAAAATAAGAAATTCGTGTAAAAAAATGTAAATTCAAAATTTCTAAATAGAAAAAAAAAATTTAATTTTAAAAATTTTCAAAACAAAAAAAAATTTATTCGCTTTTTTTTAATGTTATACAATGTTGAGTGTAATTAAAATCTAATTAGTAAGTTTATTGCTAGAATGGATTAAAAAAAATATATATATATATAATAATAAAACTAAATGGAGTTAAAGTAAAAAATTTGTGAATTTAAAAAACAAAAAATACACTTGTTTTGGAACTATGTTGCGCTTTCAGGTTAATTAAAGGTGATGCAAAATTTAAGAATGTATTTAAGAGATTTAACATAGTTCCTGGGTGGACATAAAAAATTAATAGTGTCACAAAATATTTTAAAAAAACAATTATATACTTTTCTTGAAACAAAACTTTTCGTGGTAAAAATATGATAAACAAAAACACTAAAAGCATTAGAAGGGAATAGACTTAAATAAATAAAATAAACACAACAAAGTTAATAAAAAATAATAATAGTTTTAAAATCTAAACAACATTTTTAGTACTATGTTTCTTTGATTTTTTTACTATAAATTGTTTTTCCTCTTGTATTTCTGTTACTTTTATTCGAATTACTCTTGTACTTTCGTTTAGAGAAGTTTAGTTATTTCCTTTCTTCGTTTAAAATATGTTTAAAATTGTGTACAATTTATAAAAGAAAATTAATTTGTTTTATAATTTCATAGTTTGTATATGTGTATGTACAACTGATAAAAATATTTTAAAACAATTTTTCGATTTATTTCCATTATTCAGTACGGCTGTGCCAACAGATAGTCGAAGAATCGCTGTTTTATTTTAGTGCTATTATTTTTCTGTCCTATTTTATTTTTCTTGAAATACAATCTCTCAATTCAATATTCAATATCAGAAAATAAGAGATCAGCTATATAATTTAATATTTTTTAAACTGCAACACATAATTTTTTACAAAATCGAAACATTATAATATCAAATGATTTGCTATATTTTTGTGTAAATCAATAGAAAAATATATTAATTAATGAAATTAAAAAATTATCTGTAAGCACGAAACTTCTGAGCTCATTTTAATACTTGTCTTTTATGTAAATGCAGCTATTGCATCGAATTCAATCGATTAGTTTAACTTTTCGGTTATAAATAAATAAAGGTATGATACCTTGCTTTTATTACAATACTATGTTTGTTTTTTTTCTGTCAGCTTATAAGAAGATTTATTTTATTTATTATATAACACGCATTTATTGATGAAGATAACATTTATATTTTTTTTTTCATTTGATTGAACTTTATTTCTCTATGTTTTTTAGATGAGATTATATTAAGAACATGAAAGTCGTTGTGACTGTTGTTAAAGTTAATTTCAATTTTATTGGTTTTGAATAAAATAATATTTTTTAAAAGAAAATAGCACCGTCCAAAACGCGTAATTTAAAAAGCGTTCATATTTTTCAAATAATACAACCACTACTTTAATCACAAGGGCAGTGAAATTAAATTAAATTATTAATTTCATGATTAATTCAATTAATGTCATCCGGCTCTGTAATTAAATTTTAATTAGGATCATATATGGAAAATACATTCAGAAAAAAATTTGTTTAAAATGAGAAAACTAAAATAGATCACAAAATTCGGTTAATACGTTATTTTAAAATTGAATTTTAAAAACTTGTAGGTATGTTTGGACGGTTATTTAATTGACAAAATTATCCAGAATCAACAAATAAATAAAATATTAAAAATAAATAATTCATTTATGAGTTCTTCATGTTGGTAATGTAACATAGAATAGGATAATTTGTTTATTTAATTTTATTTTAATGTTTTACGGTTTAAATCTTACGTTATTTCATATAAAAATTAAAACATGATTTTTATATCTTTTGTAAAATTTCTACACCTATCATCTGGATGAATTTAATAGTCATAAGACAGCGATATAATTGAGTAGAATTTTTTATTTTTTTATAGAAATAATTTTATTAAGCATACAATTGGTCGGCTTGCTTCGTTACTAGAAAAGTAAAGTTTTAATACTTTTTAAGTTACAAAGATTTTTAGTTTTAGTTACGAATAGAACAGATATACCTTTTCTGCAGTCTGTAAATTACTTTAATTAGTTAGGAAAACGTATTGTTCCATAAGAAACGTAACAATAATTATTATTTTTTTTCGATAATTAATCTTTGTTTTAAATTTTAATAACATTTTATAAACGAAAATATTTCACCTATGTATTAAGTGCATTTTCTTATTGTTAAAAAAAAAAAAAAATTGAAATTAAAATAAGAACAAAACAAATAAAGTACATTACACAGTAATAAGAGGTATTAATTACGTTTCTTGTGTATAAAATAAGTACGCGAATTTAAGATAATTTTTTGTTTTTTCTTCATGTCATTCTGAACATTTTGGTTTTTGTTTTTAAATATAATTTCATACGTAAAAGACCATTAAAAAACTGTGTATCAATAATTATTAATCACTTAAACACACCTTTTTGAAGTTTTTGATGCTTTAACAGATGTGGGCGTATATTTGCTACTACAAAAATTATACGAAGCAACACTTTTTTATTATATTATATGTAGTAGTTATTCCCCATTTTGTAGAACTTCAAAAAAGGTATAAGTTTTACTTCAAAATGGAAGTTATCTTTAATAACTAAAGGATATATGCTTTTTGTGGTTTTAAAGCATGCCTTTATTTTTTTATTTTCGGAAAAGTCTTATATTGTATATATATGTTTTTTTTTTAGTTTTCTTTTGTTTTTTGAAAAGGCACCTAAACAGAATGACAACGTTCTTTAAGAGCTTAAAAAATATTAAAAGTGTATACGTTAAGTTGTAAGAATTTTAGGCCTACGCACTACTTTAAAAATTGATATAAACATCATTTCACTCCTCCTTTTTTTATTTATTTTTTTATTTTTGATTTTTTTTACATATAGAAATTCGTTATTGAGAAGCGTTAAGATTTCAAATATCTTTTCAAGTTTATGCTGATTTCATTGGTCAACAAAATTTTTGCTCAGAACAAATGATATATCATTTCGATAAGACTATTTCCGTAGATTACGAATTCATGAACGAAAATTTTCCAAAGTTCCAAAGTTGTATAAAGGGTGATTTTTTAAACATTTGGTTTATAATTAAAAAAAGAAAGAGAAACAATGGAAAAAAGGTATAAAAGTGTTAATGGAGATTAAAAATCAATCCATTTACTTTTAAAATATTATTTCATGTAAATGTTGGTCATGACTACTGCTACATAAATCTCACCTAATTGATTTCCAACATTTTATTGCCCAAAATATACGAACTGAAATCTGTTTAACATGTGGTTTCAACAAGACGGTGCCACATGCCACACAGCACGCGAAACGATGGACCAATTGCGAAATGAATTTGGTGAGCAATTCATTTTTCGTTTTGGATCAGTGAATTGACTGTCTTTATTAGACATATTTGAAAACTTGTTCAAAAAATAAGTACTTTTCACACTATTATTACTCAAAAATCTGACGTGCTGGAAAACTTTTATTTTCGGATTCGTAATCTATCAAAAAAGTTCTATCAAAAACAAAAAAATTTGTTGACCAGTGTTTTTAGTATTTTTCAATATTTCGAGAAATCAATTATAAAGTGGACAAAGTTAGACAACCTTACGAAGAGCAATTTTTTAGGATTATTTTGCTTTTAATTTGTTTAGGTTTTTATTTAATTGTTGTTTTTAATTTTTATATTCTCGTTTCAGTGCGTTCACTTTCTTTATTATTACGATTATTATTTTGATATTGTTGTGGATCTTCATCAATAAATGAAATTTCAGATAGATTAGCCGATGTTGTTGGAATTGTTGAGGCCGGACTACCAGAGCTATTTAATTGAGACGAAAATTGGTGAAGCGTTGGTGCTGTTGTAGTTCCGGTTGTGCCGCTACTGCGGGGCTGCAACAAATTGGGGCTATAAATGCTGCTGGCACCTGGAGACTGCACGTGGGCCCCGTGTCCCGTCATCGCGGAGTGGCTACGGGAGCTACGCAAACTATGTAAACTATGCACAGAACGTCGTTCATTTAAATCTTCCAATGTTGAACGGAATGCACGTACAACACGTAGCTGTAAGAGGAAAAATTACAAAACAAACAAACATAACAAACAAAAAACATAAGACATTAATTTAATTCATTACAAAAAAAAAAAAAAAATCATATAATATTTATCGTAAAATATGTAATCCAAACAAATTCAAAAAAAAAACACGATAGTCACATCAAAAGTGGTTTTTGATTTGTTTTCGATTTTATTTTTAAACATTTAAAACAACATCCAGGAGATTGGGCAAATTATAATAATTCCTCGTTTTTTTTTTTTTTTTTTTTGTAACAACAATTTTACCAATTACCTGTTTAATATTTAAAATTTAAAACAAATTTAGCTTCTAATATACATTATATAAAAAAAGAGGAATTACAGAGGCAAAATAACGCGATTATTATATAATATTACAAAACAACACCTACAGCACAAAATTTGCCTTTATATATTTTTTTTACATTTATTTTCATTCAATAAACAAAAATTGAATAATTGTTTAATAATAAATTGAACGATTTCTTTACGAGTTAATAACAAAATATCAGTTTTTGTTAAATTGTTCTCAACTAAGATTTTTGCTATTAAAGTAAGAAAAACGCTTGTTCTATGCAAGTTTTAATTCTCGAATATAAAATCATATAAATAAAAAAGTTAATAATTTTAAATGTTTAACGCAAAAGAAACTGAGGGGAAATGAAACGCATGCATCACACGCTTATGATTCTTCTAATTTTAAATTCCCCAAAAATTTTATTCAAGCTGTTTCAAACAAATAATTCAAAAATTCGTAAATTATTTGAAAAAAAAAAATTTTTTTTAATGATTTGGTTATTATTTTCAATTAAAGAAATTACACTATAAAAATTTAATGCTGCAGATGAAAATATAGCTCTAGATAAATAACGTAAAGCACTACTAATTTTATGGATTTTTTTTTTCTAGTATATTTAATTGTATTGCAAAAATTTTAAAAGTAAGTAAAGAAAAGAATAATTACGAAATTACAAAAAGAACCTTATCCAGTTCCCTAGCTCAAAATAAAAGGGTAATAAATATAAAATATATTTTTTAAATAATTTTACGTTTTTATAAAAACAAAACAAAATCAAAACCGAAAAAAATAAACATATATAAGTAATTTTAATAAAATTTTCAAGAAAAAGAAAAATTTGTCAAAAAAAATGTAACAAAATCGGGGATATTAAAATGATAAAGAAAAGAAATGGTACAGGAAAAAAAAAAGCGAAACTTACTTTAGTAATTAATGAAATATATAAATGAGAAAAAAAAAGGATAATGATTGTGAAAATCAAAAAATAAATAAAATCGTAGAATAAATTGCGTTCTTGCAAATTTATATTTCATAATCGATTTGTTTCAATTATTGCAGAACGGTGTTATTATTTTAACGAAAACAAAACTTATTTAGTATTATTAAATGCACGCCTTATTTTTGCGGAAAGATTTTTCTTGTTTCCTAAAACGTTTTCGACTTCAGGGAATAATTATTTAATTTAATTTAATTTTAATTTAGCAGAAGATCGATTTTGCCGATTAAACGTTTTAACAAACAACTCAAAAGCAAGCATATAAATAACCAGGTGGTTTTTGTACTAAGAAGTGTTATTAAATATTAATTTTTGGTGTGGACAAGTTCGCAATCTCCAAACAAAACATCCAAAATATATATTTCAGACTCTTAAAACGCAAAAATTAAAATTTAAAATTTTTGGTAGAACTTTTGACCGGTGCGATTTTTTTAAGCCAAATTTAAGCTTGCTGGTGTTACTTGAACTGAATTTCAAAAAAAACGAAAACAAAAACGAACATTTGAAGAAAATCAATCAAGGGGGCTAAATTAGGAAAAGGAACTTTAACTGCTGCAGTGGCAAATAATTTAGAGGTTTGACCCCCAAAATTATCTTAAAAATTTCTAGCCGAAGTGTTAACTAGTTCTTTCCGAAAAAGTTTACACGAAAATTTCAAAAATTTTTAAGTGTACGCAAATAAAATTAACATGAAATTGCACCAAAAAGTACTTAAATTCAATTTAATGTTTCCAAACTTCAAAAGATCTTGAATCTGAATAAATCAGTTTAAAAATTTCAAAAAAAAAGAGGATTTTATTAATAAAATTTTGAATATCCAGGGTTACCACTGCGGCAGTGATTGGTGAAAGTGCCTTGCTAGAGTTGCCATTGTGCACTGGACTAAGATTTTTAAAATTTGGAGGATAATTTTTAAAAAATTTTTTCCTTCTCAATTTCTATGTTTTTAAAAATTTTTTTTTTCACAAGTATTATTTTATTTTTTTCGTATAACTTGTTATTTTTGATTAATTTATCTATTTTATAATTAATAAGAATTTGCTACATTAAAAACTTTCGAGAGCTAAATAAAAATGTGGTAGATTATAAATGCCAAAAAAATTAAAATAATATAAATATTTGGAATACCATAAATAAATGGCTTTTACTATTTTAAAATCATTAAACGAAAAAATTGCAAATTAAATTACGTTACAAACAACAAAATATGAAAATAAAGTGAAATATTTTTGTTAATTTTCAGAGTATGAAAAGAGTAAGAATTGTAGAAAATTTATGAAGAAAGCATGAAGATATTTTTTTTAATGCATGTTTGTATCAATTTTATGGTGTTAAAGTTCCCGTGAATGTTTAAGAAACGAAAATATATATAACAATCCAAAAATTAATATATAAATTACTTAGAATTTTTATAATTTTGTATAAAACCGTCCAAAAGCTCATTGCTTCATTAGTTTTAAACCACACAAAAGGAAGTAAAAACCAAGACAACAAACAATGGGACAAAATTTTAAAATGACTGGACTCCATGCAAAAATGTATAAATATTTTGAATTAATAACAAAATTATTATAAAAAGTGTAACAACAACAAAATAAATAGAAAACGTGCTTTTACAAAGTTTCTTATAAATATACAAATTCTAAGCGGAGATAAGAAAGCAAAAGCTGCCTAAAATATTCTTTAAGGTGAAAAATCTCTTGGTATTTTGGTTCTTGTGAGCAACGTTTCTTCTAATTAAATTTTAAATTTTATTAATTGTTTTTTTTGTGCACTAATAAATTAAGAAAATAAGTAAAGCAACCACTGGATTACATTACAACCCGTGACCCATTAGTGGTACACGCCAGACCAAATGTCTGAAGGATGCCTTAGAGCACTTTAAAGGAAATTTGTGAAAATCTCAGAGGAAACACTGCTCAGTATAAAAAGCGTTAAACAGCAGCACGAAAGCGAAATTCGTTACTAAAAAGTTTATTTTCATTTTAAAAAAAAGTAGTAAAAGTAAAGCAATCAATCACCTTTTATATTCCGTTTTTAAAATATGAAACATATTCTTTAAGGCTGTCGTCCAAAAACTGTGACTAAAACTTTTCTTTATAAATGTTTTTTTGTTTTATACAAAAATATTGTTTAAGTATTTTGTAAGATTACAATTTATTTTACCACTAATTTGTTTTTTTCTTTTATTTATAGTTATAAGATACAAAAGAAAGTGTACATACATACAAAGGTAGAAAAGAGTTGGTGATATGATTTTTAATTCTTAACGATTAATTCCGTCTAAATCTACTATTATTTGTTTTATTTTTCCAACTACATCATACTCAGTAAGTAATTGCATTTTCCTAATTAACATTTCATTTAATTGTGATTCTTTTCTTACTGGTTAGTTTTATATCACTGGTATTTTCTTCAAACAGATGTCAGTTAGACACTAATTTTTTTTTTCATAGGATCCTAAGAATTGAAAGCAATCTTCGTTTTTAAATTCTTCAATTTAATTTAATTAAATTTTGTAGTTTTTTTTTTTTTTTTTTTTTTTTTTTGAAGAAATTAAAACTTATCTTAATATTTAATCGTTTTTTATGTAGCTAAAAAGAGATTTTGACGAAACATGAAAATATCGAAATAGTCCAGCACCTTTATACTACAATTAATTAATTCCGTAATATTTTATTTACTTATGAAAATAATGTAAATTATGCTTCCCAAAAAATGTTGTACCTATAAGATGTGATAGAGTCGTTTTCAGTGAATTTCATGAGTGATAATAGAAAAAGATTTTTAAAACAAAACAATGAGCAGAACCATATAATCTTTTGCAATGGACAAATTAATCAAATTACCCAGATTGTTAGTAATTTTTTTAAAAATAAATGTTAGTGCTTCTCAGTTCCAATTTAAAAGAAAATATAATTTTGTTAAAAATGTATTTTTGATACAACTTCAACCTAGAAAAAAAAAGACACATTTGAAAAATCATTGCAACTTTTAGGATTCTAATTGTTTTGTAACTATAGACTGTAATTTTTGTAACAGATAAAACCCAGATTAAGTTCGTAAATTGTAAAAAAAGAAGACAGTTACAAAAAAGTAATCTAGTCATAAAATAATAAAAATTGAATTCAATAATAATAAAATAGCACGCTTAAAATATTGAATGTCATCAATTAAAAAAAAATATAAGTATAAATTTTCTTTGGACAGTCAATGACTTAAATGGCTTTTTAATCTACCAAAAGTGGTGTCATTTCATTGACTAATTTAAAATATTTAATTTATATACAATTTTGAAAATAAAATAAAATGTAATAAAGGTAACATTTCTTTTTATAATTTCCTAGTAGATAAGTTTTTGTTCTTAATTAATTCCAATTGCACAAGAGACACAAAAAAAAATAATTATTTATCTACGTGAGGGGTGTTATTACACTAGAAAAATGATTTTTTTAATAATTTTACGGGACAAGAAAAATCTTACAAAGCCATCTACAAAAGGTGAAATTTTATAACACAGAGGTAATAAGAAAACCAATTATGATTTTTGAGTTCGTTGTTTCATTCGAAGCATTTATAGAATTAGGGGATTTGTTTTTTTGTTTTCTAATTCTATAGCAAAAACAACTCATTTTTAAAAATACGGTTTTATTGAAATAAAATACAAAATAGAAAAATAAAGATAAATTATTTTGGTGTGACCACAATCTCCAAATAAATTTATTTGTCTAGAATTTCGTCTTTGAAAATAATGTAAAAGATTTTGAATTTTTATTGCTTGCCATCCATAGTAGGTACTTGCAGACATCCAGCAGTTGCTACCAGACTCGAAAATAATACCGATGAATTAAAACTTTTTAATTCTGATTAAGAAATTCGAATCATATCGTTCGCTCTAAATTTGAACTTGATTTTCGGCTTTCTGATGCGGCCTAAAAACTAGAGCCAGGTTAAATTTATGGTTTATTTCTCTGTGAATTTACACCGACCCAGGCTCAGATTACTAGTTTTTAAAATTTGTGCTTCGGAGGTATTTTTAATAAATTAAAATCGATCTTTTTTCGTATCGTTTTTCTTTTGGTGATTTTTCTCCTAAACTGAATGAAAGCGTTGAACTGAACGAAGCTACTACCCAAACGCAAAATAGTTCGTCTATCCGAAAAATTCAACATGATTTTTTGTTTCACTCAACATAACTTTTGAAAATAAATAAAATAAGAAAAAACAATTATTCACACTAAGAGTACAATTCTTCTTCTCCTCAATTAGAAACAAAAATATTTACTTCACTCACAATAAATAATAGTAATGATACATCGAAATAATTGCCGAAGATGCAAAATAGTTCGGCTACCCTATATTTATGTATGATACTACGGTGCTACTAATTTAATGGACTTGCTTGGGATGGATTTGTCACCAATTCTTTATATGATTTTAATTGAGATTAGTCAATAAATTTATCATAATGCCTTGTGGTGAACCGATTTCTTGCGATCTTCGGGGAAAAAAATTATGTATTCAGTTGAAGGACATTCAACATCAATTAGCGAAAATTTTAGACTTACTGCGTTCCTCTGTACGAAAAATATAATATTACATTCCAAAAAAGAAGATAATAATTTGACCCAATTTTATCATGTCTAGTGGTCAGTGAAGGCTACGGCCGTTTGAGTGAGACTTGTAAATTTTTATAAACTTCTTACAGCCCCAAAGTTGGGGATTTTTAAAATTTTACTTTTTAGTAAATGTTTGCATAATTTTTTTTTAAATTCTAATGGGTTCGGGTATTTCCAAAGAGACGAAAATCATGGAAGTGGTTTACTTTTTAAATTACATTTCCTTATTCAACTAAGATGGATTGTCTTCGGACTTTCTTTGAGAAGTTGTTCTTCTGTTGCTTTTCGGGCTGGAGGAAGCGTTCCAAGTGTAATATGGCTCATAAAAAATATGCTCACAAAGTTAAGCATAAAACAAAATGGCTGCCAACGTGTGATTGGCTAGCATAAATTTCAAATCGTTGATGAGCTGAGCGAATGAAGAGACCCGCGAGTTTCGTAGCATACTCTCTGTCTGCATTTTATGTTTATAGCAATAAAAATTCAATATGTTTCGCTACATGAATAGGATTTAAAAAGTCCCTGAAAAGAATTTACCTGAAGAACAAAATTATTTTTTTATTTTGCCTTCCTTTAAAAATCAGTAGGTGGGAAAAGTTCGAGAAGAAATTTAAGAAAATTAATTTATTTTAATTTATGTTTTATTGTTTTTTTAAAATATATTTTACTTTACCCGCACTTTTCACTGGCAGTCACTCGGTTAAGTGATTTCTTATTTTTAAAAAAAATTACAGTTTTAAGTAATATTTGGCAAACAATTTCAACATGCGGCTATATTATTTTTCATAAATCGATTCATTTTGGCTTAATTCTTAAATTCATTCAAAAAGCAACAAAAAAAAATTATTTTGATAGAGAAAGCAAGAGTTTGCGTGTCTTTCTTACATAAAATTTATTTTTATTTTGCAGTTGCAAATTCATTACCAAAATGAAAAGTACTTGAAAGTGTAAAAATATTTAATTTTTTAAATGTTATGGTCGATTAGTTTTATGCTGATTTCTTAAAAAAAAACTCAGCTGGAATTATGAGGAAAAAAGTGTGTATGAAAATAATAAAAGTACAGGATGATTCGAAAGAGACACCCCAAAAATAAATACGATTTGTATTTTTTTGTGATACACCCTTTTGAATCAACCTCTGCACTTCGAAGGAGGATTTTCTTCTTGCTTTTGCAATTCAAACCCGAGTAAAAATTTAACAGGCCCAAATGTGACCCAAAAGAGGCACGACACGTCTGTTTTATACTAAAAAGAGGCACGGTACGCTGGAATAAAAATTTAAGTTGTTAAAATGCACCTCGCGACAAGCACGTCGAACTCCTACGCACCCAAAACGACCCAAATGAGGCACAGTGCGCATTGCATCTACAAAAGGGCGTATTTTTAAATTTTCGTACCTGCTTTCGACATTTTCGTGTCTGTTGCAGGCTTATTTGCTCGCTATGTGGGCTATAAGTTTGGGCCCGTTTATGCATCCAAGTCTGTGCCTCATTCGGGCTAATATGTGCCAACGAACAATTTTTACTCGGTGAAATGTTTGTTTACATGAAGGAAGGAAAAAAAGTAAGTAAATAGGCATTTGCGATATCAAAAACTCTTTGCAGCCGATGTAGAAAAATGCGAAAGACTTTAAAAATCTGAGGTTTAATTGAAGTGCACCACCCAAAAGTTTAAATTAAGCAAGTATGAGATTAAAAAAAAATCATAAAATAATTAGATTCAAGTTTCTAAAATTAGCTTTCAGGTGAAATGAGCAGGGCACGCAGAGCCCAATTGAATGAAAGTGGATAAAGGAAACACACTTTTTTTTCTATAAATTACATGTAATGTTTTTTTTAGTTTTACTTTTAATTAAAATTAAAATAAAAACTCCATCATAAATTTATACCACTTAATAAGACAAAACTGAAATAATAAGTAGCAAAATTACTTAAAGAAGAAACATTTTTCTAAAAGAAGTAAAACTTAAAAGCCAGGCTTTAATGGAATGAGAGAAAGTTTTGTGAATTATTTTTGAGAAATGTTTTTGGTGGGTATAATTAACAAAAAAAAAAAATAAATAAATAAAAATAAATTAATAAATAAATGTTAAGTAAAATTAGTCTTACTAAACAAAGTTGTTAAAAACGAAACAAAACTGGGGCCACTTACGACTTCTAAAAGGAACGCAAGACGCATTTTTACCACTAGCACTAAAAGGACTATGCCAACTAAACTAAGGGAGTTTTATTAATTAGAGTTTTTTATTTTAATGCGATATATATAATATATATAAATTTTTTCGTTTAAATTAGTGCAATTAAGGGGATTTTTCACTTGTTTTTTTTTTCTTTCAACAAATTTTAAGAAGTTCTGATAAGAAGAAATGAAACCCGAGTCAAAACTCGATAGGTCCAAACATAGCCGAAAAGAAGTCCGACACGTTCGTTTTATAACCAAATGAGGCACGGTGTGCATTTCGTCCACAAAAAAGTTTTAAAAATTTCGTGCCTAATTTTGGCGCGCAATATGCCTTCAAAGAGAGCATTTTAAATGTTCGTCATGTGGGCTTAATTTGGGCGCATTTATGCCTCATTTGGGCGCATTTGTGCCAACGGAAACGTTTTACCCGGGGAAGAACAAAATTACTAAAAAAAAACAAGTGATTGAAAAGTGGGATTTGTTGCAGTTTCACTGTATCGCCAATAAAAATATCTATAAAAAAAAAAAATTCAGTCAGAAAAGCGTAAATCGAGTTTTCCACAAAAATAAATGAAAATGGTAAAAAACACAGATCAATAAAATCAATTCAAAAATATATCACTTCAATCACGAAACAGTGCCTTTTAAATTAAAATTGAAATAAAATAATTAAAAGTAAGAAGTGATTTTGTTCTTTTAAAGGGAAATTTAACAAAAATAAAACGTTAAACAGTGAAAATTAAAAAAAAATTACTGTTTGCAAAGGAATAAATTAACAGTTTGCTGGCGCACCTTCGAAAATTTAATTAATTTTGTTATTTACACATTTACTTTTGTTTTTAAATTGAATTTACGTTAAAAAACGGTGCAAACAAAATGTTAATGTATTACAAATGGATCTTGGGACATTTGGGGAATATTTCCACTGGCGGCGGAATAAAGTTTGTTTTTCTGTTAATTAAATAAAATAATTTTCTTAATTTTAAGTTAAAATTTTAAAATTGACCTTAGCCCTTCCACCGGCAGTGGTTTTGCTCATAACAAAATACGCCTTAAAGAAAATTTTACAGGGCCAATAAATCCTACATACTTGTTTTTTTTTTTTGTGTTTATAATTATTACTATTAATTTTATATTTTCATAAATAGCTTTAAGTCGTAAATTTAAATATTAATTTTTTTTTTGTTTTTCTCATGTTTGCTCTTACTTTCGTTTTTGTCCCCTTCTGTCTTGAAGTCTTTTACTTCACCTCCCTCTCTGTCTCTTTCTCTCTGCGTTTCGCAGCCTATTTTTCAGTTCTAATGACTTTTTACCATTCTGTGGAAAGTTGTCATTGGTTTTGTATTTGCATATTTTATTGTATTTCTTTTAATTAATTTTATATTTTATATATATTATGTATATATATATATTTTTTTTTTTTTTTGCTTGTTTTTTTTTCAACAACACGAAGGAGGAAGTCGAATGCCTTTCGATTTTTGATTTTGTAGATATATTTTATTTTATTATTTATCTATATATTCAGTTTTTTTTCCAATTTTTCTATTCTTTTGTACGATTTGTTTTTGCATTTTATAGTTTTACGGAATCCTTTCTTTGCTAATGGTATTTTTTTTCTATAGATTTCATATTATTTGTTATTTTTTTACTACTTATTTATAGTTGCCCCATTTGTTCATTATACTTCAGTCTCTCGCATTGGTTCCGGTGGCTAATTAAATTATAACACACAAAATTTATTCATATATTTTTCTCTTAAAAAAATTAATTTTTTATTAAGTTAAAACAATTAAATTAACAAAATACGAATGCTTATCTATATTATAATGCATATAAATTTTTTGTAAAACAAAATAAAAATAAAGGAAATGTTATGCTTGAAAATAATACTAAAAAATATATAAATATATATATAATTTTTTTCTATAACATTTAATTATTTGATCTACAGAGAATGAAAATGGATAAATAAATAAAAAAAAAACGAAACTAATTATGAATTATAAAAAACCTAACAGGGGAAAATAAACAACGAAATGCAAAATAAGATGAAAACAAAACGAACGCAGCTGTTTTTTTGTTTTTTACAATTAGTTTATAATTTTTAATTCTATATCTGCAAAAATTCTGAACTAACCCCTTCCTGAAGTGGTGTATAAAACGCTGATCCTCGAAGTAATCAAGTTCAAAAAAATAAAAATGTAATTAAGCCGAAAAAACAAAAAAAAAAAAACAACAAACAAATTAAAAATAAATAAAATATATATAATAGTAGAGAAAGGAAAGAATTTTGGAGGGAAAGTTCACTTTATAAGAGTAAATGAACGTATATTAAGGAAGTGTTCAGAAATTTAAAAAAAAATTTGTTACCTATAGGTATGAACGTTTCTTAATAATTTTCCGAAATCAATTTGCAGTAATCTTAAAAATTGGAAAAGTTATGCGGGTTTATAGACAAAATTTTCTGAAAATCACATTTTTCAAATTTATGTAAGCTGTAGATTTTGAATGAAATGAGATACCGACTCAGTTTTAGTTTTATTTGAAAATAAACTTAATTTTCTGGAGCTTATACCTTAATTTTTACTGTTTAATAGTTTTATTTGTATAACTTTCTTCCACTTTCACATATTTTAAGACATTTTTGAAAATTTTATTTCAGATAATTTGTACTACGGCTTACATAAAAAGGACTTTTTATTTTTACATTTCAGCAAGCTTAAGAAGCCCTGAAGAGAATTGATGATGGTGATTTTTAGAATTTAACGTCATTTTTTGAGTAGCTAGTTGAGAATACCTCTTTAATCGAAAGTATGTTTTTGATAACATTTCGAAAATATATAAAAAAAAAATTAAATAAATCAGTGGAAGTTTGTTATCTACAATTGGCTTGGATCATTTTCTAATTTTCTACTATAATATTTATATATATTTTTTGTTTTTGGAGGTGTGAAGAAGGTGGATCAACAAAATCTTTATTAAGGATTTGTCAATCACAGCCACAAGATTAATTTTGATTTTTTGTTTTTGTTTAATTTTTTTATTTAATTTCCTTTCTATCTTCGCAGACTATATTTTAACAACAAATTAAAATTAAAGAAGGTGAAATTACTTGAAAATATATTTTTAAATTTAAATTCATAAGGATAATGCGTGTGAAATTTAATTATTTTTATTATTAATTTTCTAATTTAAAGAAAGGTAAGCGTGTTAAAGAAAAATAAAAATTATGATAAAACCACTTTTTAATTAAATTTTTAAAAAATAAATTAAACTAGTGAAGGAAATTTTTCAAATTAAATAACTTTTCGATGAGCAGAGCTTTTATTTACAGCATTTTAAAAGAAGAAAAATTTTATATATATGTTTTTTAACTACATAAATTTGCATACTAAAAAAATTTCAAAATAGAGATTTTACTTTACCTACGTTTAAATTTGTCTTAGATCGTTAATTAGCATTGTTCATGGTAATAAAACCTTCGATTGCAAGAAATATGCTTCTATTTTATTAAATTTTTTAAAATACAGAGTGCATCAGATAAAAGGTCGGAAGCTGTGTTTTAATCAGCAGAACGGAAGAAAATTTTGTGAGCATAAAATAGGGAAGAAAATGGCAAAAGATACTTCTTAAAAAAGGTATGCCTCCTATTCTAAATAAAGGTTTTTAATTTTTTTAACATGCTTTTTGGCAGAAGAAATATAAATAAAATTGTTTACAAAGATTCAATTTCTACATGAATTTTGAGTCATAATCATGAGAGAGGGACTTTTCGAAATTTTTAGTTACTTCAAAGAGGATCATTTTGCACTTAATTACCAAGCAATTAATTTACAATTAACTTAATTGTTTTTTTTTCCAAATATACAATAAAACATGTATAGGGCACAAATTATCGAATATTATTATTATTATTTTTTTCTGTAGTTTTTCAGAAGACAGGCATAAGCAGTAAAATGTTACTTCACTTACAAAAGAAAAAAATGTTTTATTTTAATTTTAAATTCTAGTATGCTTCTTTTACATAATGAAAACTTCTAAACAATTTTCTAGAAGAAGCCTAGCTCAAAACTAAAGCTAAAACTAAAATAAAAATAAAAACCGGGTGAACGAATTAACAGAGCATAGTAGTAAAAATTTTATGTACAAAAATGCCACCATATAAACAATTTGCTTTTTTTTTCGGGACAAAATTTTTGTAAGTATTTTATTTATAGTTATCTAAAAAATGTTTTATGTGTTTTCTTATGAACTATTATGAGAATGCCTTGGGATGTAT
This sequence comes from Machimus rusticus, assembly GCA_951509405.1. Lineage (NCBI taxonomy): Eukaryota > Metazoa > Arthropoda > Insecta > Diptera > Asilidae > Machimus > Machimus rusticus. The sequence continues at coordinate 10,516,796 of OX608055.1, read as the reverse complement.
AAATTTTAATAAAAATATATTTTTTTTCCAGAATTTACCCATAGTAAAAGTCGAAGATAGAAAGTGAAGAGATAGAAATGTTTTGAATAGAGTAGAGAGGAAATAGATTTTGGAAAAGTATAAAGATTATTACTATTAAGAAAAATTGCTTTGTATTTTAAAAATTTACTTTTATAAAAATGTTTTTTTCAGTCGAGCAATTTATCTTTTTAGTATTCAAAGAGTATATTCAAAATTGAAAAGCGTTAGCAGAAAGATAACCAAGATATAAAAAGCAAAATAAGGTAAATTAAATTTAAAAATCAATTTATTTGGACCTTTTGCGATTTTAATATTTTATGTTACTCAACTTTTTCACTACTAAAATATTAAACATTGAAAGGACCATTTCATTGATTTTGTTCAAAATATAGAAAACAAAAATTGCAAAATACAAAATTATAAAACTAAAATTATATTGATAAAATAAAAATTTCAAAATTTCTTTTTATGTAGCTCTCTTGCTTTCTATTTTGATAATCCTCCTCCTCTAAACGTTGCAATTAAAAATTGTCACCACTAATTTTTTCATCAGACCAGAAAATATTGAAGTTGATTTATTTGAAGAAGTTTCTCTCCAACTTACTCCTGCTGAGTATGGGGTTAATTAAAAAAATTATTAGAAATTAAAACAATTAAAAACAAATAGCCCTGCTAAAACGACTGATTGCACTTTCTGGAAAAGAAAATGGGTTCATCATTTTGAGGTGATTTCAAAGAAAGTTTTGGTCCTTCGTAGACACCATCAGTCCTGAGTTCAAATAAATCTTAATCGCATAATCTGTGTATTAAATTTTTTTTTCTTAAACGCATTTTTATTTTGTTAGCATCTATTCGTAAATTCCAGTTTTTTGATGCACCTTTTCCGAAATTAGAGAAATAAAATCAAAGTTCTTTTAATTGAACGACGTTTTAACGAAATAAATAAATAAAATTAATAAGTTAATCATTTTAGTTAGTAAGATATGATAACTTTATGTAAATTGTTAAAATTATCGTGTTCACAATGTTTGATATTTTATGTTGAAAACTAAAAATGAAGGATAATATGTTTATTTTTGTACATTTGTTTTTTTTTGTAATTGTAATATTGCAGGTTTTGTTTTGTTTTGAACTATGTCGAAAAACATTTTTGTTTTATTTTGTAAAATTATAAAAAACAAAATATCCCCAAAAAATCAATTGGAGGAGAAAGAAAAAATTAGCTAATTAATAAAATCGTTGCAGTCGAGTAGGTTTCCAAGTTTTTTGTAACTATTTAATGTGAAGCAAAAATATTTTGTAATGCGTAGTCGATTTAAGTGAAATATACAATTGTTTTTAATTTAAGTAATAAAAACGACAATTTTCATTTTTTTTTTAAGAAAATTATACTTCCAGAAGAAAGGGCCAACGTTGCTTGCCGAGTTTGTCGAATATTTGCTTATAACCATCGATGACCGGCGTTAATTAATTAATCCGTATGTTTTTTTTTATATAATATATAATCAGTAAGTTTATTCATAAATGAAAATGATAATTTAAATAATAAAGAAAATTAAAAAAAAATATACATATATAACGCACAACCAAGGGGTATTAACTTCTTTTACAATTTATAAATAATAAAAATATGCTCAAAATGAAATTAGTGTGAAGAAGTCGTATTTTGTGTGCTTTTATTATTGTGATAAATCGATAATATTTATTTGTTTGTCTCAACTATTTTTTGTTTTGTTTTATTTCAACAATACTTTTGAGCAAAAATTTTGTAGAATTTTCTAAAAATTCGTATATATATTGTTAAAATAGAAAAAATATTCAAATATTACGGAGGAAAAACGATCTTTTTATCATAAAATAGTATTTTTGTAAAAAAAAGGAAATTATTAACAAAAATTATTTGGAACAAGAACATTTTCAAATACAAAATTTTATTCTGTACAATAATTTTAATAATACTAAAGATATTATATCAAACATTATTTAGAAGTTAATATCTCGTTGGTATAGGGCGATACTACGAACGATTAAATTAAAAGAAAATTAATATGGGGATTCTCTTAAAAAACTTAAAAAAAAATTATAAGAATAAAACTGAAAATGGTAAACAAACTCAAAGTGTTTATGAATTGATACTCAAAATAAATGAGTATAAAAATCGTAGAGTCGATCGAAAATAATATATAATTTGATGATATGTTTTTTTTTCTTATAATATTTAATGAAGATAAAGTTACGAGATAATGAGAACGTACGACATAAAAATGATTAAATCGTTTGTATGACGAGGAAATTATAATGAAGAAATAAAAATTATAATGAATAAATAATTTTGAAGTTGTTCTTTTTTCTTTTTCTTTTTTTAATTATTTTTTTTTTTTTTTTGCTTTTGTTTTATAAAATGGTCCATCACTTACCTGAGTTTGCAAGCGTGTCAGGCCACGTATCCAGAGAATTTGTCCTGCACGTGGTTTTTTATCTGAATCAATGGAATCGAAGCGCTCTTCTCCTAAATTAATTGCTTCTGTATATTCTTCTGGGTGTCCTCGACCCCATCTGTAAAAAAAAAAAACAATTTAAATATTATTAAATTAATAAAAATTTAAATTTTAAAAATTAACTTACGATAAAATTTTAGGTAATTTTCTTGTAGGCACTGTTGTGATTATTTGACCCCAAATTAATGTACCGAGTCCGAAGAATAGACACCATAGCCATTGGTCTAATGCAAGCGCTTTAGTGTAGAAGGCCATTTTACCGAATTGAATAATAAAAGCCTGTTACAAATATGATAGTAAATATTTTTGGATTAAAAAGTCAATTATTTATTCCATACTTGTGCAATAATTGTACCAATCCAAATTGAATAGAAAATAGGATTTGTGAAGATGCCTTCGAACACATTCCTTTCGCCGTGTAATTTTCTTGCGTTCATTTCGTTGAATAGTGTCATCATCACGAAAGTATTAAAAATGACAGTGAAATGTTGTGTTGGTCCACTGCTGACGTCTTGTCCACGACCAGTCGGGATATCAAGAAGGACATCACCTGTTAAATTTATAATAATATTTATTTATATTTTTAAACCCTAATCCACACCATCTATAGGTAGATTGAACCTTTATTTTTTGGCGCCAAAGTACTGGGGTAGATTTTACCCAGTATGACTAACGTAATGGCACCGAATGCCCGCCATTTAAGGATTGACTACATTTATTTATTTTTATTGAATTAATAGAAACATTTATTTTAATTGTGCTAGTGGTTTCTATATAAGAAAACAATTCTTAACCATATAATAGATTATTCCCGTTCGTTTATTTTTTCGTTAGTATATTTAAAATTAATTTTTAATAAAACGCTTGCGATTGTTGGACTAGGACCCTAACTCCGTTGACTATCTCGCAAAGGTCCTAATACCGACCACTTGTACCCCTAATTTCGGCCGCCGAATTTTTCACCGAAATACACTTAAATTAGTAGGAAAATAATAACTAAAATAAAATATGAAAACATAAATTTTGTAAACGTTATCACAACTAATATTCAATAACATTTATTAGAGCGTGATAATATTAAAAAACACATAAAAAAATCAGATATAATTATATCTTTTATAAAAGTAATTCATGTCAATTGTTAATAGATTATTTCTTATTTCTTAAATTATTAATTGCACGAATACTGTAAATGCCCCTAACTATTTATTAATTCCTTGAATTCCTTGGTTTGTCTGCAGAAAATAATTAAAGCAATAAGAAAAATAGTGCAATTCAAGGTATTATTAGACATAAATTTTTTAAATTTCAGTTTCTGTACATTTTCATATGCGCACCAATAAGTGAATAATAAAACAAATCTATGTGAGGTCTCAGACTATGTTTATAGTCATCCGTCTGCCTCGCCGGAATTATGAACGTATTAATAATATAACCGATATTAGGACCCATTGTAAATTTTACTGCCCCTAATTCCGGCCACAATATTTTTCAATTTTTCTGGCCCAAAAAGTGATAATAATTCTTGTGATTAAAATATTACTAAAGAATATATAAGTCTAAAATAATTACCAAATTCATAATTAATTATTGAGATTATATACAAAATCGCTCATTTTTAAAGTATCGATTTGTAGGATTTCATCGATCTATTTAAGCAAAATCTAACTTTCGATTACATTAATAACTTTTATCTGCTCAACAATAAATTATTTTACTTTTTTTTTAACTAATGAATGAATTTATATTTAGTTTAGGCAATGATGTTTATTAAATAACCAAGTGGCTGAATTAAGGTAGCTGGCCGGTATTCGGTGCCATTACGTTATGACTATTAAGTAATTTTCAGACATTTTAACTGAATTGGGTTTAGTAAGTTACTTACCGATAAATAGAAGAGTGAAAACGACTATCAGCTGATATAATGCTTGTCCAAGAATATTTTTCATCATTGTGCGTGAAATTAAAGGTTTCGTTCGACCGTATGGCTTTCGAAGCAATAAATCTGATGTTGGAAGTTCTGTAGCTAAAGCTAATGACGCAAGCGTGTCCATTATAAGATTAACCCACAACATTTGAACGGCCTGTTTGTTTATTTATTTTTAAAATAAATATTTAAGAAAATTATTTAACTTTTATTTTACCCTAAGTGGCGAATCTTGAACAGCACAGGCACCAGTAAATGCAACAATAACAGCCACAACGTTGACCGTCAATTGAAATTGTAAGAATTTTGCAATTGAATCATAAACGTTACGGCCCCATACAACAGCCTTAACAATACTACTGAAGTTATCATCGGTTAGAATAATATCGGAAGCTTCTTTAGCAACATCTGTTCCAGCGATGCCCATTGCAAATCCTACGTCGGCTTTTTTTAGTGCTGGACCATCATTTGTACCATCACCGGTAACAGCAACAACTTCACGATTTTCACTTATTTTGCTGTCGATAATACCTTTAAAAATTAAAATATAAAATTTATCATAGAGATATGATAATTGAAAATATGAATGAGAAAATAATTATTTAACTAGTTATTTAAAAAACATATAAAATAAAAATGTTATACTTTAATTAAACCATAAAGAAGCGTGAGGTAATTGAGAACGGTTCAAAATTCAAATTTTCCCGCCGCCGCCCGACATCATTCAAGACATATCAAATAACTATGAAATTAGAACGAAAAATTTGCGAGCGTTGTGACGAAACGTACATATTAAATTTTAGCGCAGTTTTGTTATAATTGTTTATATTCAAAACAACCAGCAAACCCACTGCCTTTTTGTGATTTAAGAAAATACAGAATTCATCATCGTGTTGCGTAAAGAGTTCATTTATTGAAATTATACAAAGATCAACGCTAGAAATCCTAATATTAGTTGTGTTTTTTTGATGATTTGATCCGGAACAGATTTCACAGCAAATTTAGTATTGAATTGAAATTTTTTTTTTTTTAATTTTGTGAAAAAAGCATTAAAAAATAGATTCAATAAATTGTTCAGTTCAATACTTAAAGTTTGGATGGGCAAAAAACATTGCAATTTATGGACTTTTTGCAAATTTGAATAACTTTGCTATAGGTTACAGCTTAAACAATTTAATTTAATGCGAAATTTGAGATTCTGATTTTAACATAAAAAAAAACACAGATATTAGGAACGATTATGTTTGCGTTTTCTTTTCGATTTTTAATAAAGAAAAGAATTGCTAATGCTTTTCTTATGTTTTGGACTTTTATGTTAGGTTTTTCCAATTACCCCACGCTCCTTTACATATATTTTTTTTTATTATTATGATTGTTAAATAATCTTAAAGAAAAAAAAAAATGTAAGCTCACTTACCTTTGACTAACGTGTATTTATCTGTAGGCGATGAACGAGCTAAAACTCTTAATTTTGGCCACACTTTATCGAGTAGATGTTGCTGGACCTGTGGAGTAAATATAAAACAATTATAATTAGATAAAATTAATAAATTTTTTTTTGTACAACTTACATCTCCATTACTATCACGAATTCGCCTATTAAATTCTTTACCCTCTAAGATAAGAAAGTCGTCGCCGGGGCGTATAATGCCACATTTCATAGCAATAGATCGGGCTGTATTTATATTATCACCAGTTACCATGCGTACTGTGATACCAGCTTTTTGGCATTTACGTATAGCTTCTGGTACTTCAGGACGGACAGGATCCTCAATACCAACAACACATATACATGTTAAATTATTAACAATATTTTCTTCATCCTCCCAATTTGGTTCATTATCGATATGCACTTCATTAATAGCAGCTTTTCCAGGTACAAAATCCCGATATGCTACTGATATTGTACGTAAACCATCTGATGCCATTGGTTCGATAACTTCACGTATTAAACGATCTTGCATATCACGTGTAAATTTTTCTATTTCACCATTTTGTCCATATATAAAAGAACATCTGTAAAAAAAAAAAAAATATATATATATATATATATATATATATATATATATATATAATTTTTGTTTAATATTTTGGAAGCGCAACGAAATACCCGACTTTTGAAATACCGACTATGCAGTAACTGAGATTTTTGCCAGATTGCTGGAACCATCAAAATTCCGACAAAAAAAAATGTAGACTGAAAAAAAAATCCGACTAAAATTTACAAATTCTGACTAAATAAAAATACCGACTTTAAGAAAATATTTTTCTTTATGCCTATTAACTAAATATTTTCCTTTTACAAAATGTCTATTGACCAAATATTTTCCTTTTACAAAATGTCTACTGATCAAATATTTTCCTTTTACAAAATGTCTATTGATCAAATATTTTCATATGCCAATTAAGATAATATATTCGGGCTTTTAAAAATCGGAATTTTAAGTGTCGGATTTTGTTTTTTTTTCGGAAAATTGGGTTTTTAATTATCGGTATTATGAAAATCGGACATACGTTACCAACCCTAATATTTTTACAATTTTAAAATATAATATATTATTATTTAATTACTTTTTAAGTACAATCTCGGAGGCTCCTTTTGTATACAACCTAAATCCACCACCAGGCCTTGGTATTACCGTACTCATGGATTTTCGTACAGAATTAAAAGTATAGACCCTAGTGAATGTCTCTTCGGTTAATTCATCACGGACATTTTGGTAGCTCATCCCAAGGCCATTCACAAAACCAAGAAGAGCACATTCGGTTTTGTTACCAACTTGTGTTGGCAAATCGCCAGGTTCACGGCCAGGCTATTAAAAATATAATATTTAAATATACTATATTAATAAATATATATTTTTTAAAATTATACTAACCATAACTTTTGAGGTATACGCTGAATTAACTGCTATACCTTGAATAATAAGATTGCCAACATGGGCCGGTATATCGGAGAATTTCGGTGTTACTTTACATAATTTTTCACAAATATATGATTGAACGACGGTCATACGATTTGTTGTTAATGTTCCTGTTTTATCAGAACAAATGGCAGTGGCATTACCCATGGTCTCACAAGCATCTAAATGTCGTACCAAATTGTTATCTTTCATCATTTTCTAAAACCAAAAATCAAAAAATTTAATATGTTATATATTAAAATAATATTTAAATAACTGTTATACAAAATTTTAACTATACCTTAACAGAATAGGCCAATGAAAGGGTAACAGCTAACGGTAAACCTTCAGGTACGGCTACAACTAATACAGTTACACCAATAATAACATGTTTAACCAAATGATTGGCATAGGTATTTTTCCATGGTTTCTGCTCTATTACAAACGTTGTTACGCAAAATTGAATAATTAATATAATGACCGTTAAAACGGCTATTGTTGAACCAGCATAACCAATTTGTATTGCTAATTTTGTCAATTTTGCTTGTAGGACAGATTTCTCCTTTTTGTGGCTACCACCTTCGACTGGTTGTGACGAAGGTTGGACATGGTTCCCATCCGTTTCTGGTTTACCCCCCGCGCCGGCGACACGTTCGGGGGTCGGTGATCCCATGTGACTGTTGCTAATTGGAGCACCTCCGTCCTCTCCTTTTTATTTCCAAATTTAAACATATTGTTTTTTCGATTTTCGATGATTTTTAATTTATGGAGTTTGAAAGAGAAAATATATTTTTTTAAGAATAAAATTTTTTTAGATATACATATACATATATATATTATTTTTTAATAATTTAGCTAAATTTTTAATTTAAAGTTATTCTTTTATTTTATTATTTAAAAGCCAATTAACTATATTGCTGCAAAAATTATAACATATTTTTGTTTTTATCTATTTTATCTATTACTATAGCTTCATTTATCAGTAAAAATACCGGTGACAGACGGCATCTCGAATGACATTTTCCCAAGACAAACTTAATGTCAACACGTACCTACTTAAAAAATTCGGTTGACACACAAGAGATTGGCAAGTAGATTTTGGGAAATTTTTAAACCATCATTACAATCATTCTACAAAAATTTCAAGAAATTAATACAAATCTGTAACTAAAATTTGCCGAAAATGAAGTTTGTTTCTTAAGAAAGGCTGCTTAAGAAGGGTGACACACGGTCGCAGAAATTAAACTTCAAGAAAATTTATCATTTGATTCCGTCTGTCGCCGGTATAAGTTATTTTAATATCTCTAAATATTTTTCTTGTCGAAAGGCTAAGAAAAAACCAAAATATAAAATAAATAAATAAATAAATAAATAATACGAAGCTTAACAAGAAGTTAGAATTAAGATTGAAAGCTAAGTGTTTAATGCTTCAAAGAGAAAATCATTTATTATTACAAATATAAGCAAAACATAAATTGGGTTCAATTTCTAACAATCCGTACGCATTATTACAATCATGCCAGAGTTTTATAATTCAAATAAAAACAGTAGAAAATATCAGATATTTATATAAAAATTCATTAATATCTGAATTTAACTAAACAAAATCCAAAAACGCATTCGACAGAAAAATATAAAATAAAACATAAAAACAAAAAAAGCACAATCATTTTTATTTTTCAATTTAAACTTCTTAGGAAATCTGAGTTTTTCATCAATGTCTTTTTATTTAAAGATTCATTTTTAAGTTCTAAAATTAAATTTAAAACTAATTTTCATATAAGACATTATGCGACAGTGATTAAAATGCTTAAGAAAAAATAAATAAATAAAAATATATAAGCAAACAAGCAGCCAAAATGCGATATACAAAATATGAAAATGCTTATTTTTATTATAAATTGTAATTTTAATATTTTGACGTATAAATTAATAAATAGCTTTTAAAAATTAAACTTTCGAACGTTACTTTTCTCTTTAAGCAACAAATTAGAACGAAGATTAAAATACAAATTAATAAATGAAAACATATAATTTTTTGGCTTATTTTATTTTACAAATGATAAAAATGAAATGCAGGAAATTAAATGTTTTTGTTTTTTTTTTAAGAAAAAATAATATATTTTTTTTAATTAATTAATTAATGAATTATAAGAGTATGTAGAGAGAAATTAAAAAAATGAAATTCACCTGTTAAACTTTTGTTCTTCCTCTGCTTTTTAGCTTCTGCCAATGCACAAAATTACATGCAATAAATGTAAAAACAAACATTAGAAATAAATGTTTTCTTATTTAATTCAAATTTAAGAAATTTTTTAAATTTATTTCTTTTGTTTTTTTTTATTTTCTGATTGATGAAGGAGAAAATTTTCTTTTTAATCAACGAACTTAACCAAATTTTGTTTAGAAAAACGAAATTTTTATAAAGGGAAAATTAATTAATTAAATTAAATTGAAAAAAAAGACGACAACGTTGAAAACGCCGCAATATTTATAAGAGAATCGAGCTTTATCAGGGGTTACAATGGTAATTACAAAAAATAATGATATTAAATTAAATCAAAATAAATAAATTATTATATAACATTCAGTGAATAGGGCAAAAATAAATTCAACGACATGAAGATCAATTTTTTTGAAATTTCTTTAGAGTGCATTTCTATGGCATGGTTCTATATTAATTTTTGAAGATCAACAAAATTAAAATTGCAGGAATGCGACGCTGTTAAAAAAAATATTAACTAACTTAGAAGGAATTGCACTCTAAAGAAACATCGAGATATAACTCTTTGGGGGCAGGTATAAATAGTGCAAATTTTATCAAAATGTAGGTACGTTATCTGCAGAAAATCCAGACATTTATTAAATAATATAAAAACATACAACTTATATATCCCGAAACTCGTAGGACATTTAGAAATCATAAAATATACGTTAAAATAAAAATGAAAACGTTTAACATAAAACACTGAGGGTATAGACGATCAAAACGAAAGAATTGTTTTTATATTGTTTTGGAAGAAATGCGTGTTTCCAATACAAAGAGCAATCCTTAGAAGTTAAGACAAATTCACATGTGATAAATATAAAAAAAATTAAACAACACGGCGGATTTTAGGAGATATCCATAACCAGGGGGCGGGGGGCACAGATAGGCAATATCATAAAAAAATCCATTATGCCAAAAAAATTTATTAATATTATACACCGAAAATATAGAAAACTTAAATGCGACAGGAGCGAGCACGCATGTCCAAAAGTGAAATAAATGTTTAAATCAAAATCTTATTATGATTTTTTTAGTTTATACTCGACTTAGTATCTTTACTAATATTTATTTTATTCATTTTAATTAGTAACACTTATTGAAGAGATGTAAGGGAAATTGTTTACATTTTACACGGTGGTGCAAAATAAATTAAAACATGTAATGAAAACATATTGAAAGCGATTTGTTTTTTCCAATTTTGAAAATGTTCTAAATATGGGCTTTATGAAATGTTGGTTTAGATACGGTGACCAAATTTAATAAAAAAAAATCGGAACATGACAAAGTCAATATAAATTTTAATGTATATTTTATAATCTTAATATCAGTTCAATCGATATTAAAACATACATAATTCATTTACTCATCAAATTCAATTTGATATAAACTTTTTTCAATAACTAATCAAACATTGGAATTGAAAGAAAATTAAAAACAAATTCTTTTAAATTCCGAGAAAACATTTTTCATTGGCACATATGCGCCCAAATGAGGCATAAACTTGCCCAAACCTAACCCATATATCAAACAAATACGCCCGCAACAGACACTAAAATGCCAAAAACAGGCACGAACATCACAAAATACTCAATTTTCTTTGAACTATTTTGGGTGCGTTAGTAGTTAGACGTGCCTTGTTCGGGCCACAATTTAATAATTTAAATTTTTGCTCCGGTGCACCATGCCTCATTTGGGTATAAAACGTATTGTCCATGCCTCTTTTGGGCTAAGTTTGGGCCTGTTCAATTTTCATTCCGGTATTGATTATTTAAAATGGTTTGAATTCTGGTCACCGTAACGATAGAACACTTTTTAGGATGCAAGGGGATGAAAATTTTTATTGGAGCATGTGTAAAGAAATCAAATAAGAAAATTACACCCAAACTAAAAACAATATTATTCTATGAAGATTATTGTTTTTTTTTTGGAATGGGAAAAGGGTCAAAACATAGGCACGATAAAACATTATAACATTCTCGAAAAACTTCGATACAGAAAAGTCAGTTATCGCTATCGTTCTAGGGGTCATTTGATGTTAAAAAGTGACTCGCAGAGATTTCTGGGGTTGTTGTTTTTTGGGAGAAACAAAATATATATATATTCATCAAATTCAAAAAATAAAAATAAAACTCCAAAGGAAACAAAATATAAATGTTAAAAAATGTATAAAATATACATTATATAAAATTCTAAACTTACCCCTTTTCATTTTACGTAATTCAGCCTCTTGTTGATCAACAGCCGCTCCAAGGAGAGTGAAAATGATGCCAGCTTGGGAATTGACGCCGACAGCAGTAACCACCATTTTGCCACTACCCTCCATTACATGAGTACCTGACAACACTAGCGGATCGACATTTTCACCCTTTTTAACATGATCTGATTCACCAGTTAGTGAAGATTCATCAACCTGAATAAATTTTGGTTCGGATTTTTGTTTTTTTGTTTTTTGTTATATCTTAATTTTTATTTCGTATCTACAAGATGCATATCACAAAGGCTTGTGAATTATTTAGAAGCAGAAAACATCGTAAAAATATATTAAAAAGTTACTATCTTTTATATTTTTATGATATTATATCCAAGAAATTGTTTTCCATTCTACTTGGAATCTTTGAAGCTGCTTTCTGCTTATTTTATTTTAAATTTTATTTTGGTGCAAAACTTTTGTTTTCTTAATTTACATAATCATAAGCTAAAAATTAAAGAGGTATTCTCATTTAGCTACAAAAAAATTACATGGTTTTCAGAGCAGTAATTTTTTTAAGTAAATGTAATGTCTTCAAACTCTAATATGTTTGATGAAATTCAACTTTCCAAAATAATAAAATGTCTAGCACATGCAAAAATTATTAGAAATCAAATTTTCAAAATTTTTCATAAAATATATGAAAGTGGATGGGGAGGTTACAAAAATAAAATTATTCAAAAATTGAATATTAACAAAAATTACGGAAAACTAAATGGATTTTCTTCATTTTAGCCAGGTATGTTAGAAGTATTTATAACGACAAAATTATTATTATTTTTTCAAGGTATCAGCTACTGTAAATAAAATACTTTAAAACAAAACCAAAACTGAGTCGATATCTTATTACGTTCATAAGTTATAGCTTACATAAATTCGCAAATTTTGATTTCGATAAAATTTTGTCTATAACTTTTCCAATTTTCAAGATTTTTTTAAATTTCTTTCGGGAAATTATTCAGATAGGTTCATATAATGATTACATGAAATTAAATAAAAATCGATTTTTCTTACAATTTCTGATGAGAATACCTCCTTAAGTTATAAGAAAATAAAAAAAAACTTATTGAATTTGGACAAACCTTTAAGTCATTACTCTGTATAAGAATGCCGTCGGCTGGCAGTAAATCACCATATTTTATTTGGCAAATATCACCAACGACAATATCGCTAACAGATATTTGCTCAAGTTCACCATTTCGAATAACAGAAAATCTGTGTTCGCCTTCGATACGATTTTGTAGACCACGAAATTGTCGCTCTTTCGAATAGTCGTTAGTTGCCGTCACCATAACGACAACAACGACTGAAATTAGAATTGCTAAGCCTTCAATCCATCCATAGTGATTATCGTCGCTTTCGAACAGTGCTGTGATTATGCAAGAAATTGAATTTTATTTCATTTTATTTTTTCAAGAAAGTTACAAGTTCTGTTTATAAGTAAACAATTTAAAATTAACACTAGAACTACCGATGTTTAACATCTAAAAAATTTTTTACCGCACCCGTAAAATTAACGATCTTTTTATCATGTTAGTTATTGGCTTAGTTTATTTAAATGAAATAATATAATTGATCAAAAGATATATTTTATTTAATGAAATATCTAAATGTTTTTTACTTGAGTTAGTGTCCGAACACTCTTCATTTAGACTATAGTTAATTTAATATTTAAATGTTCTTTTATTTTATTAAAAATTGTCGTTTTCTAGAAAACGAAATATTATGTGAAAAGGGTCAGAACAAAATGAGTTTTGGTAGTTCTAGTGCCAGCCTGAATCAGGCGTTAGAGTTTAATTAATTAATTTAATTAACTTACGATCATCTTCATCGACGGGCTTATAAAACGAGAGACCAAGTGATACTATTGCTGCTCCTTGTAAAATAATAAGCGTAACATCCTGAAGCGCCTCCCATACTAAAGTCAAAAATGTTTTTGGTGGTTTCGGTGGTATAATATTCGACCCAAAAGCTTCTCGCCTATGCTCAATATCAGCCCTAGACCCATTTAACCCTATGTTTAAAAATGAAATATATTTATAAAAATATTTTTGAGATTATTAAAAACGTTCACGGAAAAAAAACTATCGGGAATATCCCTATATTTTTTGATGGATTTTGGGATAGTGCATTATTTTTATAATATTTGTGAAAAATACAGGGATTTTAACTAAAATTTAAGGATCAGCGTAAAATGTTGACATTATTTTTTGTAACTTTTAAAGATTTGCTTTTTCAATATGGGTCAAACGTAAAAATAATGTTCGGGCAGTGTAAAATAAAAAAAAATTTAAGAAAATTAAATTCAAGAGTTACCCTATCCATAACATTGTTATATTCTAAAATTATTTCAAACTGATGATTGAAGCCAAAATAATTTGAGAAATAATAATGTAATGTAATGTAATGTAAAAATTAGGGTATTCAAGAAAAAAAAAAAAACTATCAGAAGTAAAGAAGTAACTGAGTAGTTAGTATTATTTTTATTAATCGAATATTTATTGTCACGATGAACATTTTAAAATATTACAGAGGCTTGTGAAACATTTTCTTTTTTTTTCTGTAAATCTTCTGTTGAGCGATTTTCCGAAATCCGTTGTAGGTCTGTGTTATTTTTCATTATTGTAATTAAAAATAGGTAGTACTTAAGTAATATTCCTTTTAATTGAACTAATTAAAGTAATCTTATAAAATACTACTTTTTATATTTTCTGTGGAATATTTGATAGATATATAGATCAGATAAAATTGAAAATCTCCGTCTTTTCAGTAAATTTGGGTGAACGATTTCTATTTATATTTTGGTAGTAACAAACACGTCCATTTACAAATTAATAAGAAACATAAAAAAAAAAATCGATGCTGATTTTAATTTATTATATTTACATCGACTGTTTTGCATTTGACCCATATACAGTACAGTGCCAAAAAATTATAACCACATATTTTGCAAATTAATATTTCTAGTATTTAGTATAACCGCCATTATTTTTAATAACACTTGCTAATCTCCGCAATTTTCTTCGATGCAACTATTTATGCTTTCGGCGTTAAGTGAAATGGTATACCATGTAATACTACTTGGAAACATGAAAACTTGTTTATTGATATTTATAGTTCATAGAACTGGAATAAATGAATGGGGACATACTTTTGCATATTGCATATTGATTCGTGGCAAGGAAATGTTAATCTGTTTGATTGTTTGCGACAAAAATGTAATCAAAGTTAAAATTTTGAAATTTGTTAGAGTGGTTATAATTTTCTGGCACTATACTTAGGTTGTGGATTTTATGGCGAAAATGTTCGTAAATTGGTTGGGGATTTTGGCTATCTAAATTTTTTTTCCGTGTTATCATTATGTTTCAAAATTTTGATACTGTAACATTTTTAAAAATTATATAATTATAGTTAATTTTAACTTACCATCGTGCGGTGATGTGTACAATTTTTTACATATTTCTTGTACCCCACCATATTCGTTTATTTTCGCTATGCCCTCCCTGCCCCGGAACTCCATGAGCTCCCGTAATTGCTTAAGAGAGATCCCATATTGCGCCGGTCTTCCAGCTATCGTGGCCATTTGTTATGAGTGTATCTGAAAAATAAAAAATATATAAAACATTATATAATAATTAATAAAATATTAAATCCTTTTCACATTTTTCAAAATATAATTAACCCGGAAATTATTCAAAATCCCCAATTCCTGCCTACAAATCATTAAATCCAACATATTGTTTCATTGTTAAAATTGTACAAAATAATTAGACGCATGTTACAGATAAAATTAAAAATGAAAATAACAAAAACGGATGCTTCTGCAGTAAACGTGACGAAAAATAGATTGGTAAAAAACAAGAACCATAAGCTTTTAAGATTTTTCAGTAAAATTGTAAAGTGCCAAAATAGCTTCTCTTATGATTTTAACAGAGCCGAACAGAATGGAATGCTTTTATTGCCCATAAATTATCAAGGAAACATAATCCCTGACTAATCGATGCTTTTTTTAGTTACTTGTTTTTTTTTTTTTTGTTTTCCAATCAATTAAACACTAAAAATATAAAACGTAAATATCCATAATTTGAATACTCGAACATTGTAATGTATTAGAATTTAGACATTTAATTTTGATATTCATATGGCCATACGGTTTCAAGATTAAAAATAAATCGGAAGGTTTAAGTTTTGATCTAAATTTTAATAGAATAAAATAATAACTATTGTAAAATTTTGTTGAATTGCAGGCAAAAGATCACGCCTTTTAAGCGAACAAATAATCTGCATTTATCAACAAAATATTAAACGTAATATTTTGGATAAAAACAAAATAAAATAATTCCAAAATAATACGTATAATTCATGTAATTTAGGAAATAATAAGAAATTAAAAATTTATAGGTAATATAAAAAATAAAATCGACCACAACTTCTCAGTGTAATGAAAGTTTTCACATTTATTTTATTCACTAATTAATACGATAAATAAAATTTTAAATAAGGTACGTAAATAAGTAAAATAATCACGTTTAAGGACACACTCATAACATGTCTGACAAGATGACTGACAGTCTGCAAAAAAATCCAGAAATAATTCAATAAAATCAGGTAATGATCCCAGTTTCCTTCTTTAAACCGCCTTCAGCGCACCCTGGAGGAAAATTTTCCAGTTAAACAGCTCCGTGTGCCGATGATTTCGGTTTTGGTGGCAAAATTTAAACTGAATTATTAATTTCCGCTTTTAAATACATTAATAGTGAAATCACTTTGGAATATTTAATTTATTATTTTCAACATCATAAATTCCATAGTACTGATATTTGCATACAATTTTAAATTGATCAACAGAGCAAAAGTAATGTGGCAATATTCAACCGCCCTCAGGGGTGTTAAATTCGTATTTTCGCGTGAAACCATATTACTAATAATTGTAATCGATTAATGCAAACTCAATAAAATTAGCCCTCGATAGGTGTGACATGACATAGATGCCTTTTTGGGGCCGGTCTGGACAATGGACTGTGGTAATCTATTCCAGAAAATTGCATTACTCGTTCCATGGCTGCCCTCATCTCCCGTCGACAAAATCCCTGTAATGCACACAAATTTATTCGAAAATTATAATCCTCTAAAATGTCGATGGGGAACGGATCGGATGGTCACGATACATTTTCCACAGGGATTTTGGTAGAGAAGTGCGCTAATCCGAGAAAACGCGAAAAATTAGATTAATAATAACATTAAAATTCGTTGCAATCAACAAGTGGATGTGATATTGGATATTGCTGGACATTTCCAATTAATCCAAAAATCTACCCAATTTTTGGTTATGTCCTTAATCCGGGTTTTCTTAATCACAAACAGGTTTGGTCATATTTTATTTAAAATAAAATAAAAAATAATTACTTCAATTAATAATATTAATTCATGTTATTCAATATAATTAATTTAAATAAAAAAAAGCGGAACTTCATTAGCAGGAAATTTAAATCTAGTAATAGAGTATAAGTACCTAGTTCAAAATCCCCAAAAATATTTTCAAAAGACACCAGTTCTAGCTAAATCTAATCAAAATAGAATTTTCTAAGTCTAGTCCTTCTTTACCGAACCTAAATTAAGGTAAGAATGAACCCTCAATAAAAATATTTTACGATCAGCAACCCAAAATTTAGTCACATTTTAATTATTTTTCGTGGAAGACGGTACTGAGTCATATTCAGGGAAGATATAGCAGATTTTAATTACTTTACTTTATCATTTATTGTGTTTACCTGAAGCATATATCGTCAGGTAAAAATCCTCAAGGTACAGCCCTTTTTTCGAATGCGTGATTTTAAAAGGGTATTAAAATATCTGTGTGTGTTTTTACACAGCACAGGATAATTGTTGGAAAAAAGGATTTTCATTTCAGCAAATTTTAAATTGCAGAAAATTTAAATGTTTAGAGTCTATTGGGCTTTACCTTATATAAGTAAACAGTTGAAAATTAAAATTTCCTTCTGTCTACCAGCGATAAGACACAAGAGGGAAAGTTTAAAGAAAATTTTGTTTTGTATTTGTATTTGCTTAGTTCTACTGTAAAATATTGTTTATGCTAGTACTTCTAATTTAAGAATCATAATTTATAAAGTAGTTATGCGTTTTTTGTATTACAAAAAATAAAATATTCAGGTTTATGGGACTTCTCATAGCTGAATTCGAACCAAACTGAATTTGGTGCGTAGCACAAATTCCTTTGGTAGCTAATGATCGCAATTCGTTTATTTAACTCTCGTAGAAATGAATGTGGCTATTTCAAAACTCTACTGGCACCTCACTCCTCAACATGAATTCCTCGGCGTGCGGCAGTTCGAGCCATTGCCCACCTTTTTTACCATTTTAGTCAAAATAAAACGACGAATAGAAAAGCCAACCAAACAAATATTCTTTTTATTTCTAATTGAAATTCTTGCAGCATAGTCGACGTGCCGCAACGCAATAGACACTGCCATTGAGCATATTTTTTTTTTTTTGGTTTTCAATACTGCTGCAGTTTAAGCATTTTTCATGCATTTTTCCTGCACATTTTTATATATATACGATTATATCAGTCTATACGTCTAAAGTACTAAACTGTTTTTCGATTAAAAATAAAAATCAAGCACGAGTTATATATTTTTCGATCAAAAATAATGATTAAACTGTATTTTTATAGTTTTCACTCAAAAATAAATTATTTGTTTAAAATGTTTTTTCATGTTACATGCGACAAGATGTCATGCGTGAAATATTTTACGACATATGTGTATTATGTAAATATATATTTTGGGGATTTTCGGGGTCGCTGATTTCAGCCCCGCTGTCCGAATGGTTTAAGTCAAGAATACGGAAACCTCACGGATTTCAGTAAAACTTTGTAAAAACATTTCTATATGGGTTTAGAAGAGACGAATATGATATATTTTGTCGGGAAACTATAGTTTCTGAGATATTTTACTTTAAAAAGAAAGGGTTGAACCTCAGACACCTTTGATTAATAGTAAAAACAATTTTTTTTTTAAATAGGTACTTTCAACTTTTAATAGTTCATCTAGGGCGTTTATAAATTTTCAGCAGAATCGATCCATCATTTTTTGAATTATACAAAGTTTTGAGACTCGCATATCCGGAAGTGACTATATTTTTACATTTAACAGTAAAAATCTGTCCTCAGTCTGAACAGGGTAGTTAGTTACAGGGTGTATCAATTTAATCGATTAATTTATCTCTAGGAGTGCTATCAATTTCACTTATTTTTTGCCACAGGCAACCGTAGAGACGGTGTCTCAGGTGAGCGGCTTCTTAGTCACCGCGGGGCCCGGTTGAAGACACTTTCCGTGGCGTTAACCTCCACCCCCCCACCCGTTCCGATTAATGACCGATTTGTCGGATTTAAACTGTCTCAATGGGATTAAGCAATGTGCTGAGCCACTTGAAAGAAGTTAATCAGCTCATTTCGTATTCAGAGTGACGCCATTAGGTGAGTGAATTAAATTAAAAACGGTGACTGAGTGCATTTTGCTTGCATCATCACTCCAAAACGAGTTATGAATGAGTAACTTCCCAGAAATGTTTAATTTTTATTCATTTTATTTTCTGCCAACAGCAACAATAGTTAAAGTCACTATGAATTGATGATTTAATTGGTTTCTTAAGGTGTGTACTGATATTTTCTACTTAGTTTTAACTAACTGAGTAACTCGGTTTCACTCGTTGTATCTTTAAGTACTATTTAGATAAATATTCCTTAAATTCTCACGTTTGATACTTCACCCAGTTTTCGAGCGTTATTAAAACCAATCATAGCCCAAAACTCATTTTGTTACATTTACATTTTAATTGTTAATTTATTAAATAAAGAATTTTGGTTGCTATATTGGATCCGCTATTTTTACACTGAGAAAACGATTTGGTTATTGTTAAAGAGGTGTAGTAATACCTAGATACCAAATCGTAGAGTTGGATATGGCGAACTAAATATTTAATAGTTGGGACATTGTCTTGAGACGAACTTTAATTTGGTAATAATAACCTAATCATTTTATTGTACCTACACCGAAAGAAAATTTCTAATGTTTCCACTGTAAAATTGATATTCTTCAGCCGATAAGGAAAATATAACTTATTGATATTGCACCATATCAATCCTTAGAAATAATGTTAATGAAAAATATTAATTTAAAATTATTAAATGTAAAAATATTTAATCCGTGGCTGGGCTCGAACCTGGGACCTCCGAATTGACAGCTCGGCAGTTCCACCGCATCTTCTAATGTGAAGATGTGAACTAAATATATCCTAATAAATGATTTTGTTGACTCGATTGATAATGATTATAAACTTTAACTATGCGTTTAGTGTTTATTACTAAATTTATTAATAATGAAAAATATTTTAAAAAATATATCAAATAAATTGCGCTTAGTTATTAAAACTAAACTGTTTTCTCAGTGTAATTGTTTAGATTTTAATGGTTACTCACAATCCGGATATCCAAAAACCCCCAAATACCAGTTTTCGCGGGTATCTGTTATTATTATTATTTTATTTGTCTAAGATGTATATGCGACGATGTGACGTGAAGTATAACAACATGGCACCTCCCACACCCGCCAAAGAGGAGGAAATTATATCAAAAACATGCAGGGGTCACCTAATAGCATCTGCCCGTCAATTAAAACGTTTCTAATAAAATTAAAACTTTGCCTCCAACTCTGAGTTTTAGATAGACGCGGGCGGACGGAGGTGGAGGCCCTAAACATAATTTTCTAATACAGTGGGAGAATTCTGCTTCAATTTGGTAAAATACAATTTAATTAAATTTCCCTTTAAGAATTGCCCTGATATGATTTCGAAGAGTTTCGATAGTTTGGTTAAAACTTTAGAAATTGATCCTCCTCTAGTCGTTAGTTTTAAAGTGATTTAATCTTTATCGTTTTCAATTAAAACAAACAAAACTCACAAAAAAAATAATTCTCTACTGATTCAAATAACTTTTTCTATTTGTAAATGTAATAATAAACTCTTTACTTTTAATTTTCAGGAAGAAAAATTTCAAATAAGTCAAATAAAATCAAAATATTATCACAAAATTATAGTCTGAGTGAGTAAGCAATATACGGCAAAGTAACACTCCATCTGATTTATTATTTTAACATTTGATGTCGCTAATTTGAAAAAATAAAAACAATGAGTTAAATTCTAAAAATAGTGCATTAGTCTTTGCACTTTAACGCATTATACAAAATTGCATGATGACGTCACATGCGGCTGAGAGCTTATTTGTGATGATTACATTTCGCAAAATTGCATAAGGTTTATTTAAATTTATACTTTAAGGGAATTATTGAGATACTTATTCATCGGAAAAAATAAAGCTTTAAAAATATTTTAAATTGTAGTAAGAAGTGTTACTATCTAGAAAAATTAGGGCAGACTACTGAAACGCAAGACTTAGGATTGTGAGAATCAATTGTGATATTATTTTCATTATGCATTTTAACAAAAACCTCATAGTACAATTGTGTAACAGAGGAGCAATCGTGGAAATTTTTTCGCTTTTTTTGGCAAATTTCCCACTGAATTCGCTGTGACAACTAAGGTCAGTCGCTTTAAATGATGACTGCAAAGACTAGTTATAGCACCGATGACGAAACGCTTTTCTGCGAACAAGGACAACTTGTTTTCTTTTATTAATAATTATTTTTATTCGATAATCCATTATTCTTACATCTTTTATTTTTCTTCTTATCAGGAATTAAAACAAACATAAATTATTACCTATATGAATTTTTCTGAATAATTTTCCGAAAGAAATATGCAAAAATCTTAAAAATTGGAAAAGTTATACGGGTTTATTTAAAAGATTTTCTCGAAATCACATTTTTCGAATTTATGTAAGGTATAACTTTTAAACGAAATAAGATACGAAGTCAGTTTTAGTTTTATTTGAAAATATATTTAATTTACTGGAGCTTATACCTTAACAAAAGAATAATTTTCTTAATTTTCGACTATTTTTTTGGACACTTCCGTTTCAGCAAGTATAGCAGGCTCTGAAGACATTATTTTAAGTGAAACTTTATTGAAAATAAAATTGTTCGTAATTAATTATTAGTTTGGCAAAAGAAATAATTACACTTGTTTTTTTTTCGGTCAGCTTTGTTGAAAAATTTTCGTTACATCGATTTCTACCCATTCTCATTCTAAAGTCCTGTACAATGCGGCCATAAAAGTTTCACTACAAAAAATTATTGTTTGTAAACCCCCTTAAAAATGTATTGATTATGTAAAAAATTGTTAACATTGTTGGCCAATAACCTCGATTAATTTGACCGTATTTAATTAATGAATTTTTTACTGTAAGAAAACCATTGTCAGGATAAAAATGCAATTTTATCTATTTATAAATTAGTTAATCGAATAAAACAGAAAATTCAAAATAATCCTCCTCCATCATTAAAATTGCCTACTGTCGGTAGTTAATTTATATTTAAATGCACGCTATCATCGGACTGCAATTTCAGTTCCGCCCTCATAGTATAATTTGTAGTAAATTGTCTGCTATACATCGAATAGGTATAAATTTGACATACCGCATAAGATGGAGGTTTATGACCCACCCTGTGTCTATGCAGACAGGACAACGATTCCCAGTGCATTAAACATTAAAGGAATCGACGGTGTTGGCGCTTCGTTTCCGATACTGAAGTCATCGAAATGCACCTGGCTCACCTGACTGCTGAGCATAGGCATTAAAACACCCCCGCAATTCCCTTCTGGAGTAAATCAGATAAACACCTGCTTCCGGGGCTTCAAAGGGTGGGAGTTTTACGATAATTTGCATATGTTACACCGATTAATTGCAATTTTAGTGCACTGGAATGCATTTTTCATAGTATGCAATTTTGTTTAGCTTTTTGGCTGATAAATTATGTCCCAAGCTTAAAGATTACACTGGCCGACATTAAATTTGGTGACAACAAATTAGCAAATCATTTCTATAGGATTTTGTCCGTAGATTATCAATTCGTAAGTGAAAAAATCCAATCAGCTCCCGTTGATTGATCTACACTGAGAAAACGAGGAAAAGTAATGGATATCAAATCGTAGAGTTTGATATGGCGAACTAAATATTTAATAGTTGGGACATTGTCTTGAGACGAATTTTAATTTGGTAATAATAACCAAACCATTTTATTGTTCCTACACCGAAAGAAAATTTCTAATGTTTCCACTGTAACATTGATATTTTTCAGCCGATAAGGAAAATATAACTTATTGATATTGCACCATATCAATCCTTAGAAATAATGTTATTGAAAAATATTAATTTAAAATTATTAAATGTAAAAATAGTTAATCCGTGGCTGGGGTTCGAACCTGGGACCTGCGGAATGGCGGCTTGGCTGCTCTCTACCCACCGACCTACCCCATTCCGATGTCTTTTTAGAAAGTTGATTCTCTTGTAATATTCTGATTAACCGTGGCTGGATTCGAACCTGGGACCTCCGAATTGGCAGCTTGGAAGTTCTACCGCGTCTTCACGTTATGTGAACTAAATATATCCAAATAAATGATTTTGTTGACTCGATTGATTACTTATTAAAACTAAATTGTTTTCTCAGTGTAAAAGCTTATAATGTTGTTGCTCGGAAATTGCTCGCATTCCTCTCGGGAGAAAAAAGTATGACTAATGTGGAGTGATTTAACCTATATCACTTGGGAGGTCGGAAATGCGCCATTTTAGAGAAAATTTACTTATTTTACACTGCTCCACTTCTACGTTTTCAAATTAAAATAAAAAAACTAACACTGTTTTTTTTGCCAAAATTGTATCTTTTTGGTTAGCTGAGGATACTGAGATGTAATAACAATACTTTTTACGACTAGTTCCATAAATTGTTTTATGGTAATGACACTTCTGTGAAGAGTTCCCGAGAGGAATGCAAGCAATTTCCGATCACCCTGTATAAAAATACAAAAAGCTTAGAAGAATTTCGAAATAATCAGTGGAATTTAACTTTTTTCCATAAACTAATTATTTCAAATAAAGAACAAAAAATTGCCAAAATATGTTTTCATGAATTTTTGGACTCGACTTTTTTTTTTAACCAACAGCAGCTGATCTACGGACAAAATCCCATAGAAATAATGTGCCATTTATATAAGGCACCAAAAATAAAAACTAAATTTATTGGTGATCAGACATCTCTTAATTGATGAGTCGTTTATACTATGTAAAATTTGACTAATTTTATAAGACCTTTGTTACATTATTGCATTATTAATAAAAAAAAATTGATAGTAATAAGTTTTTGGTATATTTAATAAATTTATCTTAAAAACGAATCCCTCCCAGAGCGTAATTGCTGCTTGACCTTAATTTCTCGTCTATTTCGGCGTCTCATCCTCAACATGCATATTAAAAGTGCACTATTGCAAAATAAATGTTCGTTTTCTTGGATAGTGCAAAACAAAAACAGGATAAAATAAAAAAATTAATTCAAATTTAATAGCTGGTAGAGGCTTGAGCTTGAGATGACCTAATTCTCTTGAAAATTATCTTTCGATCAAAATACGCCCCTTTGGCACAGGCACATCTTAAACCTCATCGCGATTGTAATTTTTAAGATCAGAAAAATATTCTGCTCTTTCTGAGAGATGCTCCGTCGCGTTTACTTGAGAAAACATAACCATAATTTTATTTCTAAGACAATGGTCTTGTAACGTAATCAATTTAAATTATTTTAAAGAAAATTGATGAGATTTAGTTTGAAGTCGTCTCACAGATATTATATAAGTATTAATATTTAAATAAAAAACAATATTTACATAAGAAAAATATGGCTTATGATAGTAATTGAACTTTTTTTGTTCTTGTTTCTTTTCAGTAAAATTATCCAGCTACAAATCAGTTTCGGTAAGTGATCATGATTCATGCAAAAATTATGAGGAAATCGTCATATCCCAAATTAATTTCACAAACTTTTTATTGTTAGTTTTTGTTATAACTTTCATTTTTATTCAAAAAAGAAAAAAAAAACAATTTAACCGGGAAGAGAATTGATAATTTTACATGACATCACCGATATATTGAAATAACAAATTTTTTTTTATTTAAATGAAAAGAAGAACTAAGATCATATTGACTAAGATCAATGTTGATTTTCATATTTTTCTATTTTATAATATTTATTTTTTTTACGATTTATCCTGAAGAAGACAAATTCAAATTCTTCAGGAAGGAGATACCAAAAATAAACAGCAAAGAAAAAAAAATAAATTATAAATGACATCA
The DNA here is from genome assembly GCA_951509405.1 of Machimus rusticus. Classification (NCBI taxonomy): domain Eukaryota; kingdom Metazoa; phylum Arthropoda; class Insecta; order Diptera; family Asilidae; genus Machimus; species Machimus rusticus. The sequence continues at coordinate 10,491,612 of OX608055.1, read as the reverse complement.
TAGCACGTGGGATAAGTTTGGCTCATTCTTAAAACGATTGTAAGCCAAGCTGACTGGTGCGGCATTTTTGTAAGTTTCAAATAAACATTTTAGTTTTTTGTTTTTTTAGCAATTATGATCATGTGGAAAATATTTGAGGAAAACGTGTGAAAAATTAGCATTATTTTTATGACGGTTTTCTGCCTTGTGACAGTAGTTGCTTGTGCTTCTTTAATTTTCAGAAGTTTTGTCATAAAAATTTGTTTTAACTTCAGCGTCCTTAGCTGTATAAAATTGTTATACAGTATAACTGTTATAAAATTGTTATACGGTATTACAGTTATTAAAACCTTGTGTGATACCGTTTAAAATAAATTTCTTTCAGGGATTTTTAAATCAATACTTATTAATTGAATTTGAACGTTTTAATTTTTTCCTAATATTCTTCACTTCGAACAGAAGAGGCTGATTTCTTAAAGACGGGAAAAATTAAACAATTTAGTTATTTTTATAAACTAATTCTCAATTTTTTTTGTAGTAATTTTTTTTTGCTATTTATTAATTGTAATATATATTATTAATATGTTATAAAAATACAAATTAATTGCGATTCGATGCAGTTGAATGAGATTATTTTTCTTCTTGGCAGAAAATCGAAGAAATATGAGATAAGTCTCTAACTAGTTTGGTTATGGTCTATTAAAACCGGTCCCCGGTTCCGAGGTGACAGCTTCAAACTGTCCCATCAAATGTTATAATACTTCTATTGAATAGAAAAATTAAATTAAAAAAATAAAAATAGAAAAACCGGATATTATTGCAGAGAAAAATATTATAAAATTCTGGAACTAACCTGGAAAATATTTTGTAGGAATTTTCGTAGTTTTCCTGATCCTGTTTTGACGTCAAATGGAAATTTTGATATTATATTTTATTATTGTTACCACGTTGATAAAACCAACTTTTTTTTCTGTCAATCCAGAAAAAAAAAGACAGTGTATGGTTGTCTTGATTTAAATATCCTCCTTAAAACTCATGACATTTCTTAGTCATATTTTCCTTATTCACTTTTATTTTTAAACAAAATAAAACAAATTATTTGTACATATTTTATCAAAGAAAACGTAACAAAAACTATTCACCACAACAATTATATATATATATATTTTTTTAACTCAACAAAATCATATCACATTTTTAATTATTATCGTGGCTGGGATATAAAGCACAGGTTTTGCCTAAAATTACTATGATTATTATTATTATATTTATTTAAAAACTGTTTAATAACTGTTTACTTTTTGTAATACGTATCATTCAAAATTATCGAAAACAATCAGCGCCGGACTGAAAAATAAGTAATTATTTTTATATTAATTACATATCCTGAACGTTAGTTCGATAGATGTTTTATTTTTGGATTTTATTATTTCGGCGAATAGAACAATAAAATAAATGTTTGTTGTATTTTTATAAAAACAGAACGATTTTATGACCAGCGTTACGAGGTACCGAACTGCTGTGGCTTATTAAACCAAAACCACGTTCCGATGGAACACCAAATAGGAAAAAATAAATATATAAAATAAAAATGAGGAATTTTTTATCTCTCACAGACTATTTAAAATAACATGAAATACCGCCACTAAAAGCTGCTAAAATTTCAAACAGTTTTAAAAGCAAGCAAAGAAATTTTTATCAAGTGGCGTATTTTGTTCATGACTTCAAAATTTTACAAAAAAACATCGGTTCTTCGTTGTCAAACAAAATCCTCATTTTTATTTATTAAATATTATACCCGATGGATTGTTTCCTCTGTTTTTAATATTAAAAATAATGCAAAATTAAGATGGTTAAGAGAAAATTAAATATATTTTTTTATATATATTATATATATATTTTTTTCTTTTGTATCTCCGTGTTGCACGCAATCACCTCGACATCACAACCAAAACTACAGAGGCGCGAAATTAGTGAGGAGGAAAATTTAGTCATCGATGTCGTTGTCGAAAACGCGTCAGACACAGTTACGAGCGGCAAAACATTTTCTAGAGAACTTAGAAAATCTAGCAAAACCTGCATTATCTACAGCATTTCCAAGCACACACTTAAGACCGCACAAAATTCAAGAAATGAAAAGAAAAAAAAAAGAAAAAAGAAAAAAGAAAAATGCTACGAAATCTTTAAGACGAGAGTAGGGTAAAATCGCAAAGATAAGTCGCTAAGAACATTTTTCTTCAAGAGAAATCTCACTTTTCAGTGTACAGCTCACGAAGTGAGCGAATATTTTCATGAGGTAAAAAAAAAAAGTGAAATATACACTATCTAAAACCACACGAGTAACTTTCTTTAGGAGGAAAAAGATAAAGAACCCAACCGAAAATAACACAACCATTTTAATTTATATATGTATGCATCTCTACCTTTTATTTTTTTTATGAAGCGGCACAATACCTGCACGATTCATCCGCGATCTCGCGGATCTTCAGACGCGCCCCAGACTGATTTGTATTTTTATAACATGCAAAATGGCAATTGCGAGAAAATTTACAAGTCCAGCTCGATCTGGCGGCAAGCGGCTACGTTCCGGACACGAACCTGCCGGGTAGTAGTGTAAATAATAAATAAAAGCTCTTCTCGATCCGTTGATCGGGCAAATTTTTTTTTCATTTTCACTTCGAACACACCTCAATTGCGCGATCGCAGCTGTGAATCAAACTTAAGTTGCGCGCGCATGATCACAATTTTTTTTTCTATCAGCAAATGATCGCGATCGTTGTCTTAACCGAAATTTATGTTGTAAAAAGCCCAATCGTCAAGTGATATGACACAATTTTTTTCGGAAAATATTCAACGCAAAAAATCTCATATCTCAAAAATGTAAAACAATTTTTTTTTATCTAGAAAGCTTAGAGAGATCATAAGTATTCCAAAAATTACGTGCTTAAATCAAAATATTATATAAAAAACGAACAGACGTTAGGTTAATAAGAGTAAAATAATAAAACATCATTTTTCTACATTATAACATAAATTAAGAAAAGGATTAGAATTGAAATAATTATAAATCATAATTTGTTTGATAAATTAATAGAGAATGATTTTGGGAAAACCCAATGAAATAAAATAAAAATGAGAACTATATAATCGCACGAGCCGCATATCTATCAGAAATATCAAGAATAGATTAAGATGCAAAATGTATTTTAATCTAGTTAACTGGAGAAAAGTGAGATAATGTCGAAAAATAATTGTTGACGGCAATCTCGACCGTGAGCAATATTTCTTGATAAAAATTCCATTTGGCGACACTGAAGAACTATACTCTTCGTCGGTATTGTCGTTGCCGTCGTCGTCATTATTGTTCTTGACGACGTTACTTTATCTTTCTTAATTTATATCCCATCCTTCATAAGAAAACTAACTTAACAAACAGAAGATATTCAAGATCATAGGCCGCATTGCAGATAAAATGTTTTTCATCATCGTCATAATTTCACACGTCGGTAATATTTTTTCCCTGATAAAGTCTCAAGCATTTTTCAGAGTAATAGATAAACCTCTGCAGATATTTTTAGTGAGTCATACACGTGTAAAAAAAATAAATATAAGAATTTTTCACGAGTAAAAATTTAAAGGTCAAGAAAACGTAGCCCAAAAGAGGCACGGCATGCCCGTTTTATAACCAAATAAGGTTAGGGGCGCATTGCATTCAAAAAAGGGCTTATCTTTTAATTTTCGTATCTGCTTTGGGCGCGTTTATGCCTCCAAGTCCGGTTTTTAATCCGGGTACCTAAAGAACCAAGTTACCGAAGTTAAGGGTCTCAAAAATCCTGAATAAAAACATAAAAAGATTCGAAAAAACAAATTTCAAACAAGTTATATTTTTGGCAAGAAGGGCTAAGTTCCAAGAATTAAAAATTTCATGTACAATATATTTCTCTAAATTGATTATAATAGAATTACAAATTTGAACAAATAAAAACCAGAATCGACTGGTAAAAATCTATTTGCTGATTTTGAAATTTTTGCATGTTTCATTTTTTTTTTTGTATTTTGAAGGAATTATTTGGCAAAATATACAAAATTAAATTTTCAAGTCGAAAAAACATCAAAGAATCAAAAGCCAAAACGATTTTCGTGTTTTTTTTTTCTTTATTGAAAAAACAAAAATATAAAAGACTTTTTGCAGAAACAAAATATTATACAAGAAACTTTTAAATTATATTACCATGAAATTTTTTAGCTATTGTATTTTACACTATAGTATCTTTTGAAGTAATTTTTTCTTTTTTTTTCGTATACTTTTAAGAATATGCGTGAAAAATATAGAGAGAGATGAAGCGAAGAATGAGCTCTAAAGCAATTGAAGCATTGTCTAAAATTAGTTGAGTTTGGCTAAATTTAAAAATAATCCGACACATGGTGTGTACTAGCGATAAATTACCCTGCGCTGTGCCAGATTAATGCGCCAGAAAACATATTAGTGTATTTTCCACCTTTTCTGATTCAGATAGGACCCGAGAGGGCAGGGTTCAGATTGGCGCCTAGAATAATTACACTGAGAAAAATAATAATACTGGTCAATTGAAAAAATAAAAATAATCATTATTCTTCAATTTTTATTTAAAAAATCATGCAAGAAGATATTTTGAAAACGTCTCAGTACTAAACTGGGGGCATGTAACTTTACGTCTACTATTATTATGCGGAAGAATCGGACAAAGTAATTCATATAATTTAAATCATAAAGTAATGATTATTTGTGATTGATTCTTTTTAAATTACTACTAATCATTAGAATTGAGTTTTATGTTTTTCGATTAAAACTAAAAATCAAGCACGAGTTATATATTTTTCGATCAAAAATAATGAACTGTATTTTTATAGTTTTCACTCAAAAATAAATCATTTGTTTAAAATGTTTTTTCATGTGACATGCGAGAAGATGTCATGCGTGAAACGTTATACGAAATATGCATATTATGTAAGTATATATTTTGGGGGTTTTCGGGGTCGCTGATTTTAGCCCCGCTGTCCGAATGGTTTAAGTCAAGAATACGGAAACCTCACGGATTTCAGTGAAACCTTGCAGAAACATTTCTATGGAATACAAATACAAAAATGTTTTGTCGGAAAGCTATTGTTTCCGAGATATTTTACTTTAAAGAGAAACTATAGTTTTCCGACAAGAAAGTTTTGCATATTCGTCTCTTCTAAACTCATGGAAATATTTCTGCAAGGTTTCGCTGAAATTCGTGAGGTTTCCGTATTCATAATGATCACGGTCCCTGCAATTTTCTACCAAGAAGGAAAAGTTTAAGTTAAATTAATAGTTGGAATTGGAAACAACAAATTGCTTCAACAAAACTCTAAAAACGGATTGTTTGCTATAAAAAAAATAATTTGTTAATTTTAACTTGGTTTTTTAAAATGTTTACAATATAGATTAGTTAGACTTAACAGTTCTACTCGTTGTTTTTATAGTTACAAGGGCGGTAGAAAAAAGTAAATTTTCGGATACTATCAGAATTAATTATGGGTAGTATGAGGATATTTTGCAATTTTAAATTTTTAACTTAACAAGCTATAAGCAATTCAACAAAGAGTTTACTAATTTCTTTGTAATTTCTGGCTAATTTTTAGACAATCCCCGGTTTAGAGTATCGCCGTTTAAAATGTTTAACTCCGAAAGTATTTTTTTTATGTGTTTCCTTAAATCGCTGAAGACTTTCGGGTTCATTTAACTTGGTTGAATTTAAATTAACAAAATTAATTTATTTATTATAACCGAAAATTAGCAATTGACTGAAAGCCTACCTAGTAATTGGTTAAATGTAAATTTAATTACGTTTCTTTTTGTTCCACCTTAAATAGCCACTGAAATAAAATCTACAATCGCATTATGAAAATTTTATACTCACAATAACTATTTGGAAAATTTACGTATGCAAGAGTTTAATTTAGAGCATACTTCAATTATAATAATATGTTACATTCGAAACCAATTATATTAGTGAAAACATTAAATTAATTATATCAAATATTTTTCATTTGATTTGATTAAATTCGAAAATAATATGTATAAATTCCGTTTTCAATTTATCCATCAATTTCCTTCAATTAAAAACTTTGGAAATATTTATTAAACTCATAATGTGTCACAATAATTTTCGAATATGCCCAACTGCAGGGAAACCGAAACAAAAATTCCCAATCTATAATTATGCATAATTTATCATCCAAAGGAATTCAGTGCTACCTGGTAAATTTTGTGCCGTGTTAATTACTCTTTTCAATTACCCCCGAACGTATAGACAAAGGATTAAATTCGCAAATTGATATATAATATATATTTTAGTATTTCAAGAGAAATTCGGACAATGTTCAATTCAAATTGACGATATCTTTCAATCAGGATTAAAATAAATTTCTCTCTCTCAACTTTTCCTCGCTTTATTTTATTCACAAAAATTTTCTATCCCGTATTAAGCTCATTATACCATTAATTTAGTAATTATCAAATTAATTTTAAATTATCAATTTTAATACATACCAAACCAATTTTGGGACAAATTTCGCACGAGATCACCGTTTCATTTACTAAAATGGGAATTTGTTGATTTTACGTAAAATATGAGATCTGAAAATAATAGAAATAATATTCATTTTATTGATCCAAAAATCAATTAAAATTAGCTATTAAATTAATACCAGCATAATGCTAAGCCTACCAAAGTTTTTAAATTATATATATTTACAACAAATTCAAATTTAATTCATCTTCACAGATACATTTATTATAATTTAGACATGTGTTTTTCAAGTTGCTTTTCTAAATACCACGAAAACGATTGAAAATAAAATTTCGATTCCGTCCGTCCGTAATTTTGAATTTCCAAATTCTAATAACAAATTCGAATTTAATGGCCTCAAGATACCTATAGTACCAATTTTCAATTAAATTCGTTGAAGTTTGAAAATTGTTGGTCACCATATTGGATTCGCCATCTTGATTTTCGAAATTTCTAGGATAGATTTGAAATTAGGAGTTCCGAAAACCCCCAAATACCAATTTTCATAGCTATCCCTCGAAATTTACAGTTTTGGCCGCCATCTTGCGTCCGCGAATAAAAAGTAGACTATATGTTAGGCCAGAATTCATTCCAAAAATTAAAATGATCGGATCAAACGTTTAGTCGGAGCAACAAATAAATTGCAAATGAAAATAGTGTCACATCATAAAAATATGTTGCTTTGTAATTTTTATTTTCCCATTTATCCAAAATCTCCTATAGTGTAATAATGTTTCTTGTCGTTAAGGGTGGGGTATAAAGAGGGTGTTTGCTTTTAAAACTTCAAAAACATATAATATTAATCCCAATTGCTTGAAGCACACAGGGTGATTAGAAAAATTACCTTAATTCAGATTATCTGATCCCCCATCCATTTCGCCCGAATTACATGCTCATTTTTAGCATAACTTTTATCTTTTGATGAGGAGGGAAGAAGACGAGCGGGCGTCTTAACTTCAAACAGTGGCATCTTATACAAGTTTGCATATTACGCCGGGATTGGGGGGTGGGTTCAGACAGTGTGGGAGGTCACTGTACTCATTTTTACCAGGAAATATCCTACGTTTGGCTCTTTTACCAAGGTATAAAGCCATCAAAGGTATCAAGAAATGAAAAAAATAAATAAATGTTTCTTCTTTTTTTTTCTTTTTCTTTTTGAAGCAAACGAGAAAAATCTACCGACAAAATTCAGTCAATTTTCGAGGAGGTAGTGTTCAGAGAAAATTTACCTTTAAGAAGAAAGATACATGAGATTTATGTATAGTGGGATGGTTTTTATATAATTTTTTTCTTCCTTTGATGAGTGAATCATCAGCAATATTTGTTATCATTTCAATTTTCTTAGAAATATTGTTAAAAATACAAAATCCGCGACAAACAACCCTTATAAAAATAAATAATAGAAAAAAAAAAAAAGCAAAACCTTTTAACCCCGGTCAATAGCACAAAACTATCTAATTGACCTTCCCTGACGAGGTCGGGCTTGAAAGGGCGTAGGGAGCGAAATATTATATACATATATACATATATATATACTTATATATATATACAAATATATACATGTTTTTTTTCGCATGCTTCTCGTCCATAGAATAACATGCGAAATTTTAATGAAAAATTCAATGCGTGGCTGTGGAAATCTTTTGATAGCGTGCAAACCAACTCGACTGTTGGACTCTGGGGGTAGGTTAATTTTCTTGTTGTCGTTTTCTGTATGAGCTAGAAAATAACTGGCTCAAGTTGAATTACTGGTTATAAAACTCTACGGAAAAGGTAGAGAACAAAAAAAAAAAAAAATACAACAACATAAATTGAGTTTATTTTGAAGGGGGCAAAAAATCGCTTATATATACGTTTTCTTCTTTATACCAAAATAAAAAAAAAAACAGGCAACATGCTCTAAAGGGTGGAAAATTGCTCGTGAAGTCAATTGAAGTCTAGCACCATCGTCGTCGTCGTTGTCGGGCTGAAAACGAACCACTCCTTCTCCGTATACTCCCCCAAGCCACATTTTATAAGTAATATTTTATGCCAACTTTTATTTGAGTTGTAGGCGAATTACGTGTGACGTATGCTATACGATGGAAAAACAGTTTAATTAATTACAGCAACAGGACGTTTGAGTTATTTGGGCAGGTAATGTGTTTTCGCTAATTTAACTTGTGTTGCACGATTTATTAACTACTAACTGAGTTATTGGCTTTAACTGGTGTATTTTTAAGTAATATATTTAGATAAAGATTCCTCAAATGATCAAATTTGATAGTTCACCCAGTTTTGGAGCGTTATTTAAACCAACCACAGTCCACACTATCCAAAATCAGTAATAAATGCACAAACCCAGAGCTAGCTAGCTAACTTCTAGCAATTCTGATAGTACCCGAAATTAAATTCTACTGCAGCGGATAGTGCAGATTTCAGCGAACGGGGGGCATAAATTTAAAACCTTTTCAAAAGATGCCCTCATACTATCCAAAATCAGTAATAAATACAAAAAACCAAAGCTAGCTAACTAACTGCTAGCAATTCCGATAGTACTCGAAAATCGACTTTCTTTTACCGCAGCGGATAGTACAGATTTCAGGGGAAGAGCGGTTTACCTAGATCTTAAATAGTTTTAGAAAATCCACTCTATCAAAGCAAACATAGTAGCACTGTTATAATCAATTTAAAAAACCAAATTAAAATCAACCAATTAATTTTGTTTGTAGCAAACAATCTGTTTTTATAATTTTGTTTTATTAAATAAAAGGAATAACCAAACAGATTTAAATAATACACACTGAAAGAAAAGTATAGTTGCTTTTACTACAAACTACTACTACTAATGTTGTAGAATGTTCGGGAACATCCCAGATCATTGTGGAATATTCCAGAATACTCTCGAGTGGGTTCGAACGTTCTAGAACATTCTGGAATGTTGTGGAATGTTCGGGAATAGTCTGGAATGTTCGAGAATATCCTAGATCATTGTGCAACGTTCCAGAACACTCTCGAATGTTGTCGAATGCCACACAATTTCATATCAACTCCCTGAGTGAAGCCGGGTACCCCAGCTAGTATTTAATACTTATCGGAAAGAAGAAATTTTATTTTATTTAATTTCAAATTGTATTAAATATCCGATGTAATCAATCGGTCGCGATAAAATCAATTTAACTTCGTTATACCCTTGTGGACTCGGTTACCATCTGACTTATACCAAAAATATAAAATTTTAAATTCTTGGCATATACATAGGAAAAATATCTATGTATATATAGTATATATACATATTTAACTATATGTATTATATATAAAATTCCCTCTACAGGAACGTTGGAAAAGATTGCTCATCCGTACCAACATCTCTCGGTGGTGTGAGCCCTTCGAATTTGTGGCGGGGTTAGAGCGGAGGTTCTTTTACAGGGTACAACAAAACACCGAAGGTTTCTATAGATAAAATCAGGTGGAAGGAAAGGCTTCTATATTTAGAGGCAGGCCCCATTTCAGGATATGCCTGACGAGCTCACTATTTTACAATTTATTGAAGGTCGAGATCAATTACCGCCCCATCCCTTGTATTAGCTGACCTTTTACTTTTTTTTTTTATTCTTTTTTAAACTTTTGTTTTAGTCCTTTATGGAGAATATTTTTCTCGGATAGAATGGATATTTAGGGCAATTACTATCTGATTGAAAAAATATTTAACTAGATTAGATTTTTATGGAAATTTTATCATATTCTAAATTCAAATTTAAATGAAAAACACAAACCGAATAGTGTCGCACAGTATGTGACGCTTTCCCTTTAGTGCACACATGTTCATTTTATCTATTTTCATTCAAAAAGTGTGGCAACAAACATTAAATTTTGCTGAGTGTGCTACTGCTGATAGGGTGTTTTATGGGGTTCGGGGGACACAAAACCAGTAACAAAGAAGGTTTTCCGAAGGCTACATACATGCTCATATATGCGAGGAATAGGCCTCTAAGAGCATTATTATGCTAAAGGATACGAAATTTGAATAGCAACAAATTAAGGAAAACGATCCCTACAAGTCACTTCAGACAACCCAGGGCCTTCCCCGCCCTTGTCCTTTTCCTATCCTAATCGAATATTTCAGGAGTGTGAAGATTTAGTCGATTTTTCGTGATATAATTATAATCTGAGAAGGCTTTAATTTATTTACAATAGTTGTTTTTATTTTTATGCCAGGGAATTACCATACAATTTAAAATGGTTATCAATATTTAGGAATATTTTTCGTATTGAATAAATAACTCACTGTTCACTCATACATTTTAGTCTAAAAAACTAATATTTTTTTTTTTTATTCAAAAGTAGTCTAAATACTTCTTATTATTTTTTTCAGCAAATGAAATCAAAACTGAGTCGATATCTTATTTCATTCAAAAGTTATAGGTTAAATAACTTTGAAAAATATGATTTCGAGAAAATCTCGTCTATAAATCCGCATAACATTTCGAATTTTCAAGATTTTTGCAAATTTCTTTCAGGAAAATTATTTAGAAAGGTTCATACAACGAACATTAAAAAAAAAATCGATTCTTATTTTCTTGATTAAACTACTTTAAAATTTAATCTGCTTAATTAAAATTTTGTATGATCTCATTTATTTAAATATTATTCTTGAACTACAATATAAAAACAGAAGTAATGAAGAGAGAAAATGCAATTTTAAAAACTTTTCATAAAACTCAGACAAACATGGACACACTGTCTTCGCAGTTTCAACAGAAATTTTGAATGAAACTTACAGGGCCTGGATATCTTAAGGCAGGTCCGGGCAGAGCAGAATGGGGGGTTTTAAAACAAAAGATACCTTAAGAGGCGAATACCCAGAAATATCCTTCGAGCTGACGCTAGCCAGAATTGTGTCTTACCCCTAAGCTTAAAGTAGTCTTAAAGGATATAAATTTTCCATTTTAATTAGTTACACCTTTTCGAGAAGTTTCTAGTGGTAGGTAGGGAAGCACAACGATTCTTCAAGGACGGAGGATTTTCAACAAAATCGTTTACAAAGAATTACCAGAGAGGAATGATGTTAATTATTTATTTATTCCTTGCTGAATGGCCAAGGGTTAAGGGGGTAAGAGGGGTAATTCCAGGATTATCTCAGAATCCAGAAGATACTAGTATTCGATATCTACTAAACAAAATTTCAATCTATGTATTTCAATTTGCTGTTTAAAATTTTCTTTTGTTTGCTTCAGGGACTGCAGTTATTATGGTCAACTATTATTAAGTAATTTTTATACTTCGATTGGCTGATAACAAACTTTTTTACAAATTAAAACTTTTATATTAAGTTTTAATATAAGTAAGACTTACAAATGCAATAATTAATTTTAGGTTAGTTAAATTTCAGAAATAATTATTATCTTCAATCCCTAGTTTTCTTATTTTTAATATCTTTTTTAATTGTGCAGGGTGGGCCATCTGTAGGTATTTTTTTCAATCGATGATTTTTAGTACTTAATGTTGTCTGTTCTCAAAAATTCTTTAACATATGAAAAGGCTAAAGTATGCCATTTATAACCATTGAGTTGCTAACAACACAACAGCATATTTTGATTTCCATTTTTTGTGGCCTAAATTGAATGAATTGGATGTCAACGATCCTTGGTTTCAACAAGATGGAGCGACATGCCACACAAGTCGTGCAACACTCCATTTTTGTCAACCAAGAAGCCTGGATTTGATATTGTTTTTTATAAATAAATGGCATAGAACCACCTTTCATTACCAATAAAAATTTTTGATTTTTCATCCCAAAATATGTGTTTTATTAACAAATGAAAAAAAGGACTAACAGATGGCCCACCCTGTATATAGCTTTTCATAAAAGTGATTACATCATCCCCATTGGCACTATTCACAGGACTCTCGTAAGTAAAAGATAGGGTTACAAAAAAAAACTGAGGGAAAAGTGGCGATTTTGATGGAATAGACAAAAGGCGGCGTCAAAGGCTCGCCGTCCTCACCACAAGGCCACCAAAAATCCAGTCTGTGGCTCCGGAGCTCTGAGTCCTTTTAGCCGTAAATGGACCCATTCATCAGGGTGAAAAAAAAATATAATAATACAACCCTTTCCCTTTTCCTCCCTTTTTATTTTCGCAAAATGAGGTGCCGTCATATGCCTTTTTCATAGTATTTTTAATGAATAACAACGCTAATATCACAACACTCCTCCCGGTGTTAGTGCACTCCCCTTCCTTGATAGTTTTTAAAATTTACTTACTATTAGACTAAACAGACTATCAAGTATCCTACACGAAAATTGGTATTTGGGGATTTTTGGGGATTCTGATTGCAAATCAAATGTCAAAATTTAACAATGTAATATGGCATTTGAGGAGTCTTTATCTAAAAAAACCGAGTTAATAATATAAATGACTGAGGTTATAGTAAGGAACATAAAATATAAATCTTAACATAATTAAAAATAAGAAATCAGCAGAAATATGATACTATATTTAATTATGTTTTGCATATCTTCCTTATTTTTCTCATTACGTGTCCATTGGGTGGCATAGGCCCACATAAATGTTGATTGAGCAATATGCCAACCTTTCGCCTTCCAGAATATCTCTTCGTATATTGATTTTTGCTCGGATCCATTTTATATGTGTGTTTTAGAACGCTCCCACCCTTAACATATCCTTCATATGATGGGGAAAAAAAAATTAGGAAATCGTAGACTAGCCTTCAGCTGAATAGAAAACATATATAATATACAACATATATATATTTATATGGATTAAATTTTGTACAAAGGCGATTCTATGGAATTCCTGATCCCTACTTTGAGAATTGTGCGAATTTTTTGAATATAACATTTTCTAACCGATAAAGTTTTGAGAAACCCATCCATCCAAAATATAAAATACAAAATAAAAATAAAAAAATAAAAAATACAACTTACCTGGAGCCGATTGAAGGCTTTTGGTTATAGTTTAGGTGTAGAAAACATTTAACAGACCATTGTAACGATTGTCCTGAAAATATAAAATATAATAAATTTGATCAGTTTCAATGGTATAACCAATAGTTAAAATATATTGCACAATCATTTTAGAAAACATAATCAAATATGTTTAAGTCATATTACAAAAAAAAATAACGTTTACGTAAGAAATTCACGTTCATAGAATAAAATGCCTCAAATTGGAGTTATCCAACTCCATCTTTTATAACTTATAAAACTCAAAAGTTAAAAAAAGTTTTTAATTATTTTAATTTCATATTTTTTTTATGAAATATGTGCACGTTGTGCAGCTCCATTGCCATGTCCCAGAGTTTTACAAGTGATCTCTTAAGGACCAAAAAAATGAATGGACTTGAAGAAAACTGAACTAAAATTAGGTAAAATTGCGGGATAAAAACTTTTTCCATCATGGTTTTGTTTTTTTTTTTTTTGTTTTGGCTTCTCAACTAAAAGTTAATTAAATTTTACCTGACCATTTTAATTGCACCTATGCAATCTTACGAAACCATAGAGATGCTCTGTGTATTTTCTATGGAAACTCATCTTAAAATAGCATCGCCGCATTACCGGCCCCAAGTAGCGCATCAGGAGCACCCCAGGACCGCACAGCATCCAGCATCCCACCGACGCAGTCGTCTGGTTTCCCTGGCATCCCTTGAAAGGATCCCTGGGATAAATCTTGATAAAATTGTGCTCTCGGTACGCATCTACGAGTTTTTCAATTTTTCCATAGAAACGACATGGGGAGCTTCTATAATTTTTCCATTTTTCATCTCTCGCTAGCACGATGAAGTGCATTCTGCCGTAGAAAGTTTTAGCATGAATAAACAAACGAAATCATCCGACCCTGCACCTCTAAAACACGTGTGCAATTCAAAGTTTATCGAAACAATACCTGGATTAAATCTCGTTCAATGCATTAGTAAAATGGATTCATAGATGTATCGAATTTCTCGAAATGAATTAAATAAACAATTGTTCGATTTTTTTTAGAATGAAATCATTATTTTCGAAATTGGGGATTTAACCTTAAAATTTTAAAAAAATCGATTTTTGTTTTTCGATAGAATATCTTAAAATGAACCTTTAAAAACATGATTAGGAAGGTATATTGTATGGTCCAGCCATCGCAGATTAAATTTCGGTAAAGTTTATTACAAAAACTATTAAATTTTAACTTTAAACGCGATTTTATCGGAACAACGTTTTTCAAGTTGGCGTGCATGATTTAAAAAAACAGTATTTATCCAATCGTTCTGAAAATTTAACACTTCAATCTATACATTTTACTGCTCAGAATGAACTATACGGTTGAAAAAATCGGCATTAAATTTTTTGTGTTATAACCGATTTTTGGGGAAAACAAAAATCGATTTTCGAAAAAAATTATTTTGTTATTTTTCAACCAAATTTGTTTTTTTTAGTTTATTCCAAGGCCGCTTTGATGCTGACTAAAACCCCCAGAATATGATGCTATTACTTTTTATTTTATCTAAATACTAAGAAAAATCACAATTATGTCGAAGAAGTCCACTTTTCCACTTTTGCACCACACTAAGCCTACCTAGGTGAGCATTTCTTAGTTAACATTATTTCAATAAGCCTTTTGCAAAGCAATCATGTGAATTAAGTAGTTTTTCAAAGAATGTTAATAGGAATTGTGAAAATTCTGCATCTTAATAAGAGTGTTAATTCAAGTTTTAAGTCATTTAAGTCTTGAAGCACTGCAATTAGCACACTATAGAAAAATGTCCTTGAACTTTCTCGCAAAGGCAAATTTTCATAATTTATTACTTTTCAATAGATACTCAAAACCAAAGGTGTGGATCATTCTTCCACTTTTGCTCTTCACAGTACGTCTAATTCCTAACGCACCCAAAACACCCCAAATGAGGCACGGTGCCCATTGTATCTAAATAATGGAGTATTTTTAAACTTTCGTGCCTACTTTGGGCATTTTCATGTCTGTTGCGGGCATATTTGTTCGCTATGTGGGCTGTTGGGCCTATTTATGCCTCCAATTCTGTGCCTTATTTGGGCGTATATGTACCAAAGACAATTTTTTACTTGCAGATGGTTTTGAACGTTGTGCGATTTTTTTTTTTTTTTTTTTTTTTTTTAAATAAAAATTCACCCTGTGTAGTCTAATCAGGCGAACGGTGTACAGGGTGTGGATGGAGATTTTTCTAAACTTCATGTATCGCAATCCGTAGAACTTTTATTCATGTCAGGGGCAGGGGATGATGACGACGACGACGACGACAACGACGACGAAGGTGATGAGGATGCCCTAGATATTTTTGAAACGGATATTACAAAAAAGGTTTCTTTTTTTTCCTTCTTCTACTCCCTTTCATTTTTTTAATTGCTTTCGTTTAGTTAATGCAGAGGGCAGAAAAAACAAAATCGAACAAAATTGGGAGGTTGGAAAAGGGTGAAGGGATGTGAGAAATCAATTTCAAAAGTGCAAGTTTATCAGTCGGCGGTCAGAATGACGACGGGTTGTCCTCTGCAAATTTAATCCTATTTGGTTTTACCTCGATATTTGTTCACCCTGTTAATGCTTCTTTTTCATTTTAACTTTCTGATGCACCACATATACAAAATGGATTTTTTGCCCAATATCAAAATTAATAATCAGAGTCGTACCTTTTTCTGGGAATGTGGCCTATATCTTTTCAGGTATATTATTTTATTTTTTTCCCCCCCTAACATACCTCTCATGCCATCTAGGGCTAAAATACACCTTAAAAGGTAACCAAATGACCGCCTATAAATTGCCCCAAAAGGCTCGCCATACCAAAGACTATTTGGGTTTATGGGTGATGGTCCGTGACCTAAAAATGAATCTGAAGAAGAATTGTTTTTGTTTCCTATTAATTTTCCTCTTTTTCGCTATATCCACCGCCTCTCTAGACTTTTAGACCTACCCTGTGATTGTTTAAAATTAGAAATGCCAACACTATCCGAAATATTGCATGATTGCAAACTCTTAACAAAAGTTATGTAACCCTCTAACATCAACCCCTTAATTAATATCAAAATTCCATCCAATAGGGATTATATATATGCCTTATATTAAAAATATATATGTACAATATATATGTACATAAATATATGTATATTTAATACTATTTTTATCGAACTACATGTGACCAATTCAGTAATAAATCGTTATTCCAAACGTTTTCTTACAATTAGTGTCAATAATGAATACTACTTTCTTAATAATTTCCCGAAAGAAATTTGCAATAATCTTAAAAATTGAAAAAGTTATACGAGTTTATAAACAAAAATTTCTCGTAATTACATTTTTCGAAATTATGTAACCTATAACTTTTGAAAGAAATAAGATATCAACTCAGTTTTAATTTTATTTGAAAATACACTTAATTTGCTTGTTATTGGTACTCTCTCACTAACTGGCTCTCCTATATTTTATGAAAATTCTTGAAAATTTATTTTCTAAAGAAAATAAATTCTGAAAATTAGATAATTTTTTGTACAACCATAAATCTGTGCAGATGACAATAATTAGGACTTTATTTTTACACTATCAAACAGCCTATTGTATAGTGGTGGTAGGAAGAAGTAAATAACAAATCATATTTTTATAATAATACAATTATTCTACAATTCTCTGTCGGGTTGAATGAATTTAATTTTAATATTAAAATGAAAAATTGTTACCCTGTTTGGGAATGAAGGATAACTATAAGAAAATTGCATCCGATTTCCCGATCTTTGAAATTAATCTATTTTAAAATAAAATCAGAAAATTTAATATCTAGCGAAAACCGAAGATTGCGATTCCCTCGAGTGAGTAAAACTTTTCTATCCATAAATTGAAAATAAAATTTTTTACGGAAATGCCATTATATCCAATTTCTTAATTTTTCTTATGCTCGTTGCACCAAGAGGCGAGAGGTGAAAAACGAAGAAATTATGTTTTATGTAGGTGGCAGAAGCATGGAGCATTTTGCAGCATAAATATGCAAGGAGGGTGGGGCTGTCAGGAGGAAAATCACCTCCTTCAACGGAGGAGGGGGAGAAGGGCCTATGCTTCGAAATAAAACATAATTAATATCCTTTACTGGACTTTTCCTTTAGCTTTATATTATTATTATAATATTTTTTTTCTTTTTGAGATAGTGTCGGCGGCATGAATGTCGTTTTCTGTCCGACTCTGTTGTATGGGGGATGCCTGGGGCCGGTATGACAATGAATATAAAAGGCAAAAAGTATAGTTGCTCCAGAATATTCTTCATTTATTTTTTTCCATATTTTTTTCATAATTTCTTTACTGTCTTTCATTTACAAAGCATTGGATGTAGGTAGATTCGTAAAAAGACTTTAAACCCTTTTCAATTCCTTTTCCCTCATTGCTGTTGAGGCTTTGATGTGTCACTTTTTATAAATTAACTTTCCCCAAATGTGGTCGGGTTTGTTAGTTTCCCTTTTATGAAAAGCTCCGAAAAATCTATAGAAGGCCATAGAAGGGGAAAAAAGGGTTAAAGGAGCCAACAGCCCTATACTGTCTTTCTGTTTTTCGTTTCATTTTGCATCAAAAATGTACTGAAAATATCAAAATTCGGCTTTTTTTTAACTTATTGATAATAGTTTAGTGATTTTAAGCTGGGTTTAATGACAATACGACCACAGAAAGTCACTCAACTCTATACTAATACAGGGTGGTGCGTTAAAGTTTGAACAGGGTGTGCCAATCGATTCTATGTTTGTTCGGAGACTGCCCCCCCCCCCTTAAAATCGGTCCTTCACCCCTTCACCCTTTAAAATCGCAGTTGAACATTTGCAGGATGTGAACCTAGAAAATGATTTACAAGTTCTTTAAAGAGTTTTTTCTTTATATGAAAGAAGTCAATTATTTTACAAAAAATTCACAACTTACACTAATTAACACTTTTGCATTAATTTACATTACTTTTTTGTTTCAGAAAATGGTTTTTTTTAAGTTTTTAAAGTCTCGGAAACTACTGAGCCGATTCAAACAATTCTAAACAAATAACTTTCCTGTGAACGTTGATTAAAACCCGAAATGAATGTAAATTTAATATTTACTGTGGAATCACTAAAATTTTAATTCAAACCACTGTATGAAGGTGGTTCTGATGGATATTTTCATTCAAGCGAACATTTTCCACTGAAAAATAGAATTTTTGGTACTATGAGATAGAAAACTAGAAAATTGTAGAATTTCTCCATCTTCAGTTTCTACGAAAAAGGCTCACAGAAATTATTTTCATTTAAACGATATTCGACAAAATCAGAATTGGATGCTGCAGACGAAGGAGCATCACTCTTTAGAGTCAATTACGCAGGATGCAATTTTAAAAATGAATTCTAAGAAATCTCAAAGAGTTTCTATGATTTCCTAGAAACTTTTGATGAAAGTATATTGGGAAAAGGTTTATTACAATTATTAATTAGTTGAAAGTTTTCATACGATTACATCTCTACAAAACAATTCTTAGAATTTCTTTATGCTTCATAAAATTTATGGTATGAAAACTTAAAACAAAAGTTTTAAAGTTTGAAAATTAGTTAATACAGTACATAATTAACATAAATTTAATATATTACAGAAATTTTTAGTCGTTAACTTAATGAAATTTTTTGCATTCTTGAAGATTTATGCAATTTATTATATGTATATTGTTTAGCTCGGTTTTCTTTTATTTAGTATTTCTTTTGATAACAATTAAAAACATGAAAATTATCTTTTACACAAAATTTTATCTTGTATCCTGAGACATAGGTTAAAAATTTCGAAACTGAAAAACATCAAAATTTCAAAAAAGAAATGAAATGAAATGAAATAAAATAAAATAAAATAGAATCACACATGTCTTTCCATTTGTCCAATCAGGCAGATATGTGGTGGAGTAAATACAGATGAGTTTATATATAGTATATAGAGTACCCTCGACGGTTCGCACATATTTTTCGATAAAAATAGATTTTCAGTTTCTCAATAATTTATTTTTGGAATAAAATCGTGAATATCAAATCCCCAGCCGAAAAGGTATGGCTCCTAGGGGACAGAGGCGAGGATAGACAAAAATTTATTCATCAATTCGTTAATTTATTTCATGTTATAGTCAATTATCGGAAATTGCCTAGTTTCGTCTATTGAAAGATTTATTTCTAAAATTTTTTTTTTCTTTATTAATGCTTAAAAACCGAATATTTTTCTTATTAGAAGTTTAGCCCTTCTCAAAATTTTTCCATAATACAATATTATAAAACAGGAAATCCGGAAAATAGTATTTTAATTTTTATTTCCTATTTCTTTTATATAAAATGTATATAATAAGTATATATATTATATAATATTATTATATTTTATTTTTTTTCATGTCTGGCAAATTTCAGGTTTCTTATGTAACACCAAAAAACTTTTACAATTTGTAACCAAAACGTACGAGAGATGTTTTTGTGTAGACATTTGTAGAGTTTGTGTAGGGCTGTAATTTCCCCTAAAAACACCCCGCATAGGGCTGAGTTTTCGGGATAGAGAGAAATTTAGGGGAAGAAGTTCAGTGGATAGAAAGAACCTTTTCTACAAAAAAACGAGCTTTTTCTCGTCCTCTCGACGGTGGACAGAGGCACAAAACTCTCGTCTATTTCATATACCAAAAAAAAATTTTCCTTAAAAATTTATTTTAGAATATCCCAGGTAACTATATAAAAATATAATTTAATTATGAAGCTAATTTAAAGGTGGATTTTAAAAATTGTTCGCAAAACTCTACCGACAATTATTTGTTGGCCCCGAAAAGGTATTAGGACTAAGCCACACTGCCGCAAAGTTTTCTTTTCTCATGCCTCAGAAAGGCTATGGTTATTCACAATTCACACACAATTATATCGTTGTTTTCAGAGGTAGCATATAATTTAAGTATGTTTTACTTACACCATCCCCAAACACATATTTATTGTTTTATTTTTCAGCATCTACGGAAAAAAAGAGCTTTCTTACTCATCGTTTTTTTTTCCATAGAAATTGTGCACTTTACACTATTTTATAAATCTTGTAATAAACACAAATTCAATTTATTTCTCACAACAATTTAAGTTCAAGATAATGAATTATTGAATTTAAAAAAATAAAAGGTTTTTTTTTTTTAAAAAGAAGAAGGCACTATCAAAAACATCAAAAAATAAATAAATAAATGAAATAAAAGCAAAATGCAATATTAATTTGAAATAATTCATTTAATTCAAAAAGGATTTTGAGGGATTTGAGGAACCGGATTTTTGTGGTCAGGTCATTTTATGTCGAGTAACAATTCAGGTAGATTTTTATGTTAAACTTTATATTCAGTATTACTTGTTGTTTGCATTTTTCATAATATTCTTTTAATCCGCTTGGACAAAAAAACAATTATATAAAAAAGGTATTTCGCCCTTCCGGTAAGAACACACTGTGCTTATAAATTCCAACGAGCATTTAAAATTAATTAAATTCAAATTTTATTCCTGCTATACAAATTTTCCATTTCCTTAACATTTTTTTCCCCATCCTTTCTGACATATATTAAACATATTTTTAATATGTAACCAATAAATAAAAAAATTCAGAAAACGTTTTAATAAAATTTCATTTCATATTGCTCTTTGGTATTTATCAAGATTTATATCGAGTGAATTCAATTTAAATATATCGGAATTCAAATAATATTCAATTCAAATATTTTTCTTAACTGACTGAAAAAAAGGCCAATTTCTTTCCTTTTACTTAAATGTTAAATAAAAAATAATTTAATAAAGTAAAAAAACATTCAAAACTTTAAAAAGCACCACTAAAATTATTTGATTTAATAATTTTTTACTTACCAACATTTTCGGACCAATAAAATTGAAATTTCCGAAAATCTACGGTATAGATTATTTATATAAAAACGTGCTTTTATCTAAACTAGCAATTGAGAAAACAAAAAACTAAGTCTCTAAAGTAGTAACTATCTTTTAGACAATCAACTGTAAGGAAAAATTAATTATTAATATGTTTTATTAAAATAACAATGCATAATTACAAAAATAAGCAACGAAAATTAGTAAATAATCAAAATTATCCTTCTAGTTTAGTCGTTTTTATTTGAATGTTGGTTAGAAACAAATAAAATCTTTTCAGTGGCCTTGGTATAGAATGCTATGTTTTAACCAAAATTTGGATATAGTGTAAAATACAAAAATCATGTTAATATTAATAATTTTGAAAAAAAATAAAAACTTTGAAACATACCGCAAAAACAAAACGAATACAATCCAGCGTTGATGTAATTCCACCTTCTCTCTCTTTCTGTTTGTCCGCGTCGAACCTCTTGTTAATTTGTTTTAATTAAATTTATTTAAAACATGGAAAAAATACTTTTATTTATTTATTAATTATTCAATTATTTTCTAATTCTCGATTGATTACACAACAAACACAAGCACTGAATAGTAAAGAAAATGGCATAACACATATTTTTTTTTTTTTGCTTTTGTTAAATATTTTGAGAAGGAGAATAAATTTCTATAAGATTTACGCAATTTATATTAAATAAGATCAATATTCATTTTTGATCTTTTGTATTGAAAACTGGAAGGTTAGACATCATTAAAATCAAAAAGTTATTTTTGAAATTAATTGTTGGAGCCAAGAATTTTACAGACACCTTTTAAAAGATTATGCCATTATAGTTTTTATTTTTTTTCGGCTACATTCTTTACAGATTTGTTGAAGGAAGATCAAAAAATTTCGCCAGACAGTGATTTTTCTTAAATTCTTTTCGTAATGAGTAAACCGCCTTTTCTAAAAATTTTTATTTTCAAAAGCAAACAAAAAGACACGAGATTTTAATGAGGGTGTCAGTGTTAAAAATGCTTTTATTTAAATATTTACACCCTATTATTATTATTTTTTTTACATTTATGCTTATGCTTTTCTGCTACCAAGGGCTTCAAAAGATATTCCTTGAATCTTCGTACAATACTCCTAAAATATTTTAAAAATATCATCAGACTCATTGTACCTACGCGTGAAATTATTGGATAAAGTACAAAAAAATTATTAGGTAAAAAAATATAATAAAACGATGGGTGGATAAGAAATCATTTCAACCTCTCGTTTATAATTATTATTAACTATTATTTTTTTCATATTTTAGCTTAGCTCCTAGAATCTAGATATATGGAGCAATCGATTTTCTATGGCAATCGTATGCAATTAGAAAATGTGAAAAATAAAGAGGTAACTAAAAAAAAATAAATCAAGCGAACGAAACGTGTTTGGGTGGGTAAGTGGGAAGTGTGGCCGAGGCCTTACCCCAGTAAGCGGGTGGAGTTCGGGGGTTGAATCGTTAAATATTCAATCCTTCCCTCCGACCAAAAACGAATGACAAATAAATAATTTTTGAATTATTATAGCAATTTCTATAAACTTAGAAAAAATATTTAATATTATATTTAATTCCGTCCGAGTAAAAATTTAACAAACCCAAACGAGGCACGGCACGTTCGTTTTATATCCAAATTGTTAAAATTCAGCCCGCGTCAGACACGTCGAATTCCTAACGCACCCAAAACAGCCCAAATTAGGTACGGTATCCACGGATTTTTATGTTTTCGTACCTGGTTTGGACATTTTCGTGTCTGTTGCAGGCGTATTTGCTCGCTATTTGGGCTAGGTTTAGGTACATTTACACCTCCAGGTCTGTGCCTCATTTGGGCGCGTATGTTCCAACGAAAAATTGTTGCTCGGTCGAAGCAATCCGCACCCTTAACTCGCAGATTGAAGACGGGTTTTTATGCAATGCAATTAAAAGTGCAATTGCACTGTTCAATTATTTGATGGCATCATATTTTTCTATTTTGTAACCAAGTAGTGTACTTAAGGGGGGAAAAAATCTATTTAATTTTCTTCCAGGAAAAATACAAGAGGATATTTTTTGCTGTTTTTCTATTTCTAGCGATAGAAATAGACTGCAGGAAGTAGTACACTTACTTAGTGAGTTTAGTTTCTAGATTATTTTCTTGTTTTTTCACATCTTAGAAGAAAACGAGCAAGTGGAAAAACTGATTCCATATCAGCAGGAGGTGTTTTCTGGATGAAAAAACAAAAAAAAAAAAAAACCTAATAACATTGTTCAGTGGGTGGTAATGAGTCTTTCTATGGAATCACAAAAAGAGTCCACCTAATTTTATGTTTTTCACTCTTTCCCCAGACTTTTAATTTCAAATTAAATTAGTTTGTTCTGCAACTTAAAATCTATCGAATTCAAGACTTTCGTAGTTTCAAAAATTTTATATATTTTGCTTATTTTTTTTAATAATATAAATTTATATGAAATAAAAATTACATAATACTTTCAGCGCGGGAAAATCTGATTTTTAGATCTTTAATTTAATTTAATTTAATTAACCAAATCAGTTTTTTTTACCTACCCATCAGAAGGGACCAAGCAAATGTTTCATTTAATATCACCAATTCATAAAATTAACACTATAGGTTTTAATACAACTTATTAATTAGTTGAATTTTAATTACTATTGGAAGATAAATTTATTATTTTGATTTGTAAATTTTTGAATGGACAGTTTTGAAATTTATTTTTTTTTTTTATTTTGATACTATATTTATTTTATATTTTCTGTTTTGTTAATTAGACAAAATCGAAGAAAGGGTTAAGAAATTCATTAGCATTTTAACGTGGATTTCACATAGATGATAAATAAATAAATAATATAAAAATCTGTATATATATATATATATATATATATATATTTTTTTTTTATATGGATGTGTGTACAAACAAAATTACACTGAAAATGTAAAGGGGAACCCCCAAAGTGACTAAAAGACGAACACGACAAAACCGGAGGGGACAAAACCAGGGGAGGGGATGCGATTTTACGACGACTATTACAAAATCAACTAATTTCTACTACTACTCGCTTATTTAAGCACCGCGACGGCGACTTTGGAATTTTTAGTAAAGACGAGGCTCCTCAGGAGGAATTTTTATTTCTTTTCTATTCTATATTTTTTTACCAGAAAATCGCATGAATGAGAGAATTTTTTCTTGCGACATGTTTTCTCATTATTATTAACTATTATATATATTTTTGCTTTTATAAATCAAAATAGTGAAAATTTCGATTTATAATTAAACTCGAAATTTTCGATAAAAGAAATGTAGCACATTTTTCAGGGAAATTTATCGATTTACTTTATTTAAGGGAACAATTTTTTGTCGTCGAAAAATTGAGATTATGCTCCCTTTTTATGTTTTATTCAATATCTTTTTGGAATTACGATTGACTCTGAGCAGAAAGGAGCTTTATCAGGAAATAAGTAAATAATGAAACTTTTCTTTTTCTATTTTATTTTTTTCGTATAAATTTAAACATTGCACTCTAAGACAATGTTTTTTTTCTCGAATTTATGTGTATTTTTTCTTCATTTCCCTGTATCGCTTATGAAAATTCATTTCTCCTTCTCAAGCACTTAAGATGTTAAGTAATCTTCAAGTTTATTAAATTTTTTTTCCGGTATTTTTCGATTTCATTCAATATCCACGACATACTTTCAGTAAAATTTTTTATTAGTTATAATTATGTTTCTTTATTTGATTTTAATAACCGAAAAAGTGTGAAAATTTTTATTGAAAATTTGATGTTATAAGTTTAGTTATATATTTTTTTTTTGATGACCGATAAAAAAAAATAGAATCAAACTTCCACTGATTTCACGGCACGTGAAGAAAAGGGAATTGTTTTATATATATTTTTTTTATTTTGATATTTGTGACACTTTTAAATTAATCGGTTATTACTGCGATAGGTATTAATCCATATTTTTTTTTTAATTCACAACTATTTAAAACTCTTGTTTTAGGTATGTGGAAAAAAAAATCATTTTTTTTTGAAAATTTTCAAAATGACTATGGAAAATGTTGACTAGAAATTTTTTTTTTGTTATATGTATTAATACTATATATATAGATCTGTATATATTATTGCATTTTATATTATTATTTATTTTTATTATTATTATTTTTTTTGTTGACACTTAAATTGTAATCCTCCTTACTTCCATCTACAGCACAGCACTAAACATACGACGCTCGACGTCTCGATGCTGCCAGTGCGAGATTCGGTTTTCCGTTGCGGCTAGACTCTCTACACTAAAATTTTGTACCCCAGGATAAATTCAGATATACCCACCCCAAAAATAAAGTTCTATGGCGCTTTTCTCCCCAAGTTACAAATATGTGTTTGCAATTGTATTGAACTTTTTGGAGGGGGAAAGAGGAAAATCCGGCCGAACCCCCTATTCACACTATGAATTTTCTCCAAATCAGTTTGAAAAAATTTATTTTATTCCTATTTTATTATTATTATTGTATTTTTTTACCCAAAAAAAAAACCTTTTCTCCACCTTTTGGAAAAATGCTTTTTCTATGGAATCTATAGATAAGAGGAGTGCAGAAACAGATTTTAACTCATTTTATTTTATTTTGGGTGGAATTTATTTTATAGGGTGGACTTTTTTTCTGTAATAGCAGCGAAACAAAATAGAGGGGAAATTAAAGTTTTCTATAGAGAGACAGAATTGTCATATCTTTCGATCAAAAAGGGAAATTTTTTATTCTCAGTAAAAAAGAAAGCTTTTCATGTCTCCAAAAGCGTCGAATTAGTTAAAACCTCCATATTTTCAGATATACTTGATTTTATTCTACACAAATATTTTTTACATGGTATAACATTAGATATTTTGGTCATGTATCCAACCGGCTCGACAGATATATAAAAAAATTTTCTACATATCGTTAACACTTCGAATTATAGTTGCTAAAATGATGATTTTAAAAAATTTTTGTAATACTATAAAGTGTAATACTAGAGATAACTAAAAAAAACAATATATATACTAGTTATATACCATATACATATATATTTATATATAGTCCCTATAGAAAATTCGTAAAGTTGGCGGCAAATATCACATAATATCCGATTGTATAAACCCACCCTGACCCACCTAAATTTACTGAAAGCAAAAAAAAAAAGTATACATATATTGAGGCTAGAAACCTCGAAATTCAAGTTTTTTTTTATTTTATTTCTTTTTTTTTCATCCAGACAACACCAACCCACCCACCCAACGAAAATCCCTCTAATACAAAAACTTTTCTAAGAAAAGTGCACACACATTCGAAATTAAATTGTGTGTTTTACCTGTAAAATGTCTTCCTTTTCTTCGTCTTCTTCTTCTTCTAAACTTTATTTGGTAACCTTTTCTGCGAAAATTTCTCCAGACCTTTTCTATATGATCGTAAAGCCCTACAATCGAAAAAAAAAACAAAAAAAAACGTTACAAGTAACCCTCCCTATACCCTTCTACGGAAAAATACCAAACCCCCACCAAATTTTCTATCCCAACCCCAACCTTCTCTACACTTCTCCACGAAATCCTGTCTACGGAGAGCAGAGCAACAAGACATTTTCCACCCGAAATATACCCCCCCCCCCTTCCCCCCTTCCCCTCCCCCTATACTCTTCAACTCCGCCCCAATTGGGAAAATCGTAGAAAATCGTCGTGTAGAAATTTCCCTCTTTCTATCTCTCTATCCCTCTCTATGGCAAGTGTAAGTTTTTCAGGTTAATTTAAAGGACAAGCGCAGTAGTAGGTGGCATACCCTTGGAGGTGGCAGACGTCCAGTTGACGCAACATACGCCGGAATATTTAATATTAACTATCTTTCCTTATTTTTTTTATTATATATTTTAAAACCTTTTAATTTCATTCTCTACTTTGAACCAAAAAAAAAAAATTTTAATGGTACAATAAAAGTACCCTGTGGTACCCCGACATTTTTCATTATATTTGGAAGATGTCGAAACAATTAAAAGTCGTTTACCACAATTAATCTGAGGGGATAAATTTAATACATATCCCGAATATTGTTATATGTATATTTATTTGCAACAATCCGATGATGGACAATAAGAGTATTTAAAAAATACAAATAGTATCAAATTGATACTAAAATCTCTTGAGGTTTAATTCAAAATCGTAAACGGTTCTACTTAAAGGGTTAAAAGTTTTCTAAATCGACCCGCCAAGTCTTGGTTTTGCCCTCAAGCGGATGGTATACGTACTAAAACTATCTTCCATCCCTCCCCAGAAATATTATCCCAGAAGTTTTTTCTTATTTCTCATTTAATCCTCTTGCACCCCTGCGTCGATACACCTTAAATTAATTTCTTGGAGAACATTTTAAGAGCAAAATTTTTTGGTATTTTTCCTTTTAATTTTCTTTCTGTTTTAATTAATTTGTATGAAACATCTTCGATAGGATAAAAAAAAACGTTTTTCAAGAATAAATAAATTAATTAATTAATTAATAAAAAAAAAAAGCAGCGACCTCTTTTACTATCTTGAGAAACTAACAAAAAGACATATGAAAAACTCTTTCCTTTATTTGATTTAGTCACGCTCTTTATTTGTTGTTCGTTTTTTTTTTTGTTTATTTTATATTTATTGTTTGTTTTTAATCAAATCAAATGATTAAATTACCCGATTAATTTAACCTCGATTAAAAACCGGAGCCACATTAAATAGGGTTTTCCGATGGGATGTAGTGTGGCTAATGACCGGAATGAATCAAAAACTCAAGATACAATATATTGTTAAAATGCAGCAGAGAGTGTATAGGCTGGGTTTAGTGGGGAAGGGAGGGGGAGGATATTAGTCCTTGGAAGGGATAACAATTACTTTTTATTATATTTTTTTTTTTTATATTTCTTATTTTTTTGGAGAAATATATTCAGATATATTCCTCTCAAATTTCTCAATTTTGTAGAGTTATTTTATGTATATAAGAGAGCGCAGTTACTTTTGCGCCTGTGACGTCATTTGTGTAAGAATATTTTCTACGGAAAAGGTATGACATCATACTTTACTACTCGCACAAAAGCATGCTACCAAGCCTCGCCCCGAGCTTTTACAAACTCTACAAAAATATTGAAAATATAAAAAAATAAAAAAAAAAGAACATAAATGGAGCCAACAATAGTCCTACCACCAACAACAATTGCCAACATAAAAAATATATATATACAATATATAGAAGAAAAAAAATAGGGCAGACATAGAGGCGAGGTATAGAGAGTAAATCTGTCGAACTATGATTAAATTGCGCGACTTTTAAGGGTTTTGATTTTACCCTATTTCGGAAGATAAACCGAATGCACCCGATGAGATAGGTGCTAATTACCAAAAAGCACGTGGATTCTCTGAACCGAACTCACCTTTTATTTTTATCCCGCTTTTTACCTTTTTATACACGAGAAAATGTGAAAGCGTTTAAGGTAATAGTTTATTTGAAATAATATTAATTCCATACCAAAAAAAAAAAAACAAAAATCGATCAACTTCTATAGAAAAATAAAAACCAGTAACTTACCAGTCAAACTTGGCACCTGCATAAAATTCTAACAACGTTTCTTTTATTTTATACACCACTTACACTAAGTTTTTATAATTAATTTTGGTACAATATTAGCTTTTATTGCGATTGTTTAAAAACTAGTTTTGATTTTGCTGTAATAATAACCAATTTTTTAAACGCTATTTCTTTTGTTAAAACTTAATATCGTTGCAGTTTTTTTTCTATATTTAAAATATAAGTAAGATTTAATAAATAATTTTTTATAATATAGATTTTTAATGAATTTTTTTAAAATATTTTATTCAAAACCAGAGTAACTATTTAACTACTATGAAACAAAAAAAAAATTTAATATTTTTCAGTATTTAAATATATAAAAAAAAATTTAAAGTGTATCCTAGAGTTTTAAAATTTTGTTGCTCTGATTTTAATAATTTTTAATAAAATATATTATAAAAATTACCGGTTTTCTTACGTATGTTTCATAACATTTATCATTTTCAATTAATTTGATGGAATCCAAAAATAGTTTAATCGCACTTTAAATTATTTTGGCAAAAATATACACGTGGTATCGCGGATTGATTTTAATTTTATTCAGTTCTCTTAATTAATTATAGTTATAATATTATTTTTTTTTATATGCTTGATCACCCTTTTGCTTTATAATTTACTTTAAAAGTTTATAAACATTTAAAAATCGAAGAACCTGACTTGATGAGTATTTTATGGTTTGACTATTTTATATTTTATTATTTTATAGTTTATTTTATTTTTCTTTATATAATATAATGATCGGCATAGTAATCGGTGTGAATTATTTTATTTTTAAATTTTGTAAAACGTCCTAATCTTTTAGAATGATTGCGGATAAACAGTTCAGCACCCCAGATAACAATATATTTATTTTTTTTTTTCGAACACTATATTTTTTGTTGTTTTATGCAAATGTTACAACTATTTTTTAACATAAATAGGTAGAAAATGTATTTGCTTTTACGGATTATTATGTTATTAATATATTTTACTTATATTTTATATTATTATTTTTTTATGTATGACATTTATCTATATTCAATACGATTTTGAATTGAATCACATCGGCGAGAATTTCCCCTTTGGGGTGTCACCTACCCCACTTGAGAGAAAACTAGGCAACGTTTCAAGTACCCGGCACTGAATTAAAATTTCCCCTCTGTTCATGCGGAATTTTCTTTTTAAAACAATTTCACTGGAAAAGAAAAGCTCCCATGGGATAAGTTTGATTAGAAAATATTATTTTATTTTTAATATTATAATATATATTTTTGTTTTTCTCCAGGTGGTTTCCACCTTTGATAGCGCAAATGAATGAAAATTATTTATTTATTTTTTTTTACTTTATATTCATAGTTTTACTACTTTTAAGAATTAAGTAAATTTCCCTGATGCACTTTTTGGTGTTGTTAAATATTGCTTTTGCGATTTTCTAGCTTCATTATTATTTTTAACATCCAACTTAACTAATGGATCATAAAAGTTCACACTTATTCGATCTGAATTATGATTTTTTTTTCTTTTTTTTTTTTTGTAAAACTTATTACACAGAAACTTTTCTTTTAGATAATTTTTATTCCGAGAATATTTAATTTATGTTTTTTACATTATACGATAATGTCTTTTTATTAATGGCAGGCAAATTAGACATAAATTTTAAGGAACACACTCGCACTGGGCCTAGAGGAAAACACGCGCGCAAACACTTGAGGAATGAAATTACATCTGTATGTGTATCGTTGAGTAAATGTATGTGTGGAGAATTTTCCGGGTAAATTTTCCTCTGTTTTCATTTCGACAAGCCACGAAAGAAAAATTCTCCGAGAGACGAAAAAAGCTCATTCTTCCGGATGCTAGGGAAATATTTTCTTAGGCATACCCAACGTTTCACTGAAATCTCCCTTTATTTTTCCGGTATTTTGAATTTAAAAAAATTAAAACGCCGAAAGAATTAAACTCCCATATAAATTATATTTAAAATTATACGACATATGTGCATTATGTAAGTATATATTTTGGGGGTTTTCGGGGTCGCTGTTTTCAGCCCCGCTGTCAGAATGGTTTAAGTCAAGAATACGGAAACCTCACGAATTTCAGCGAAACCTTTCAGAAACAATTTCTATGAGTTTAGAAGATACGAATGAGTAAACATTTTTTGTCGGAAAACTATAGTTTCTCTTTAAAGTAAAATATCTTGGAAACTATACATATATTGTATATTATAATTATTATATCTTATTTTTGATCGAAAAAGTAAACATCACATTTAATGAATATTTTGTATCACTCAAGTTTGATCAAAAAACATAAAACTCAATTCTAATGTTTATTATTTTAAATACATAAGAACCAATCATAATTAATCATTACTTTATGATTTTAATTATATGTATGTATCAATTACTTTCTCCGATTCTTTCGCATAATAATAGTAGACCTAAAGTTACATGCCCCCAGTTTAGTACTGAGTCGTTTTCCAAATATTTTATTGCATGATTATTTTCGGTCTCTGGATGAAAAAAAAAAATTTATTAAATTGTAACTAGCATTAAAAAATTTATGTAAGTCGGTTTTTTCTCTATCAAAAATAAACAAAAATGAAAGAAACATTAATTTAAAAAATGTACCTTTAACTCATAATAGAGCTGGCATTGCACGCAAAGTTTCAAAGTAAAACGTGACATGAAAAGCTTAACGGGCAGACATTTAAAAATTTTCCATACATTCGCTAGACTGTGAATTTTTCTCATAGGGTGTCCATAAAACTTATGTGATGAGTCGAAAACCCTTTCAATTAAATTAAATATTAAAATTAAATTTGAGCAAGGAAAACATTATTTTTATGCTATTTTGGATCCTAAAAGCTTGGTTTTATATTTTTTTTAATTAAAGGTACTTAAACATTTATAGGCTAGTTCTTATTTGCTGTATACAAAATGTAGGATTCAAAATGGCGGCAACATAATTGTAAATTTCAAAGGATTCCCATGAAAATTGGTATTTGGGGGTTCTTTGGAGCTTCTGATTGCGAATCTACTCTCGAAATTTGGAAATTCAAGATGGCGGATCCAATATGGCGACCAACAATTTTCAAACTTCAACGAATTTAATTGAAAATTAGTACTATAGATATCTTGAGGCCACTAAATTGGTTGGTTTTAGTAACTCTCCAAAACTGGGTGAAGTATCAAAATTTGACAATTTTTAGTCATCTTTATTTAAATAGATTATTTAAAAATACACCGAATTTAAATAAAATGAAAGCACCCTGTGTATCTTAAGATTGCTAAAAGTTTACGTAATCTTAGTACATCAAAAATTCAGATTACGACAATGAAATTCGAAGATGTCGAGGGTGGGGTGCGATGAGATAAATTTCAGACTATCCAGCATCACCAGATGGTGCAAAATGAGCGCAAAAATCTTCGTCATCTCTGAGACATCTTTAGATAAATCGTTTCGTGCGCATATGCTGAACAGTTACTCGAATAAAATTACAGGGTGGGTGGGATATTGTAAGTATTGTAAGTTTTTTTTTTTTTTTTTTTTTTGTTAAATTTTTTCATATAACAATCGAAAACTGTGGGTGAGATTTAAATAAAATGTTAATTTGAGTCATCATGTGATTAGAAAATTTTCTAAAATTCCCCAAATTGAGGAGTTTTAAGTCATATTTTGGACATATCCCCGGGAGGGAAATCTTTCGAGATGCGCCTGTCGTCCGCCTCTCCCGAACGGGAAGAAGAAGAAGAAGAAGGATGCTTTTCGGTGTGATGGATGCTGAGGATACAGCATCATGGAAAATTTCCTCCATGGGGGGCTGGGGGAGGGGGGTGGAAATTTTCCCTTTCGAAAGGAGAAGGTGGTCCATGGGATGCTGCTGCGTGGATCACACGATGATTTTGTTGTTTTTACTTTTTAATGAAAGCTTCTCGCTCCTCCAGTCTTGGGGTGACTTAAAGCAGCTTTAACTTCTTTTAGTCGAAATTTTTGTCCACCTATCTACCTGTGAATTAAACAAGATAAATTTACGTATGTATGTAAAAAGATCGTAACGAGCCAGCACCTTCTTTCGTTGGGCGGTTGATGCAAAAAACAATAAATAAAAATAAAGGTGGTCTTTCCTGGTCAACAAGGGTTTTCTTAAAAAAAAAAAAAAAATTAATTTTTGTGCTCCGAACAAGTTTCTCGTTTTATTTCATTTTATTTAGTGGCAAATCAATTCGCAGAAGCACTTGGAACAGGGTCAAAATCTGGGTGCGGGGGTACCCACTGGATGTAGAA
Source organism: Machimus rusticus (assembly GCA_951509405.1). Taxonomy (NCBI): domain Eukaryota; kingdom Metazoa; phylum Arthropoda; class Insecta; order Diptera; family Asilidae; genus Machimus; species Machimus rusticus. The sequence goes on along the minus strand of OX608055.1, from coordinate 10,458,286 downwards.
CATGGGTGTGTTAAAGACGTGAACAAGAAATTAAAAATTATACCTTCGGTGAAGAGTTATTAATTTATGTTTTTGTCCCATACCACAAAAATAACAAAAAAATAATAATAAAAAAAATTGAGGGTACCTATACTGGAAAATTTTTTAAATATTATAATTTATTTTTCAATTTACTACCCAAAAGAATAAAATGAGTGATAATATAAGTTTTAAGCTTTTGTGTTCAAAAATTTTGTGAGTGGTTTTTAACTTGTGGATTTAACTTTAATTCCTGCCCCTAAAACACTTTCGTCCTTGAACGCGCAAATTATATATATATTATATATGTTTTTTTTTAAACTTCACATAATTTATTAAAATTGAAAAAGAATTAAGGCGCTTAAAATGTTGAGTGGGTTAACGCCTTTTCATATAGTGGAAAATTAAATTAAAAAAAAAAACAACATATTCAATTCAATTCAAGTTTGTTGCTTCTCAGTCAGCTGGTGCAAAAAAAAAAAATTCTCGCTGATATGAGAAGTTTTACTTAATTTTATTGAATCTTAGTTATTGTTATTTTTTTAATTTTACAATATCATCAAAGATTGTAGAAAATTTACGTGATACTTTTGCAAAATTAAATAAAACAAAAAATAAATCAAAAAGCAATTATTCCCCCCGAGATATTAATTAAAAGTTAGTTAAGAGGTGTGCAACGATAGTTCCACGTTCCTATTAAATGAAAATAAAATAATTTGGTGAAATTTAAAGTTTTTTTTAATAAAAATATTAATTAAACGAGAAGTGTTGTAAGAAAGTAATAAAATAAAAACACATAATTAAAAACACTGTCATTCGTGAAAAGGACGTTTCGCTACAAAAATTATTTTTCAAGGAGTCATGTCATGGGAGAGTATAGCGTCCCGGGATCTTCTTAGGTAACTGCAATTTTATAATAAATTTTCGTTTTAATTAATTTAATTAAATTTCATTTTTAAAGCATACCGCACAGCCACAATCTCTCAGCAACACATCTGCTTGCTTCGCCAGATGGATCAAGACATCCTCTGGATAATTCAACAGGTAAGAATTAATTTTAATTATCCGAATAAAAAATTTCCGTTAGCACATATGCGCCCAAATGAGGTATAAACTAGCCCAAACCTAACATAGCGAACAAAAATGCCCGCAACAGTCACGAAAATTTAAAAATACGTCCGTTTGTAAGCACATACGCGCCCAAAGTAAGCATAAAAGTTTCAAAATAAGCTCTTTTGTGGACAAGTGTCTCATTCGGGCTGTTGTGGGTGCATTAGGATTTAGACGTGCCTGGTCCTAGTGACATTTTAACACCTTGCCTAATTTAAGTATAAAACGGGCGTGCCGTGCCATGCATATGAAATTTTTTATTCGGGATATTTAATTTTTTATATTTGTTATTATAAGTAAAAGTTTTCATAATTTACGTTATTTTTAGATGTATGCCAACTGGACGACAGTTACTCTAGACTTGCTGGATACGGGTCAAGCCCGGACGGTACCTCGTTATGGGCCCGTCATGGCCTTACACGATCCAGAAATTCTGTCCTGGATTGTTTTTTAGCATGTCAACGTAGCATTAAGCAATATCTAGCTAGAAGAAAGGTAGATATTTTTTTTTTAAAAAACTGAAATTATACGAATATTTTATTTTATTATTATATTTATTTTTTTCAGATAGAACGAGGCCTTCGGTTATACGAGCAACACAATCAAAATGCGGCAGTACGTACCTGGCGGAGCGCCCTGAAGGCGACCAACAAGCGGGAGGACCGCTTCACCCTTTTGGGGTACCTTTACCAGGCCCACATGGATTGGGGCAAGTACAGGGAGGCCATAGAATTCGGACACCGTCAATTAGGAATATCCGAGGAGCTCGATTCGCCAACAATGCGAGCGGAGGCCTATTTAAATTTGGCGAGGGCCCACGAAAGACTGGGGGGCCTCGAGAGGGCTCTAAGTTATGCCCGTCACTCGTTGTACAACGAATGTGGATCCCAGTGCCGAACTGGGGGATTAGTCCATTTAACCGTCGCCCGAGTTTATCTAGAGATGGGGGGATTTTCTCGGGCATTGGAAGGACTACAGGGTGCCCATAAAATAGCAACATCAATTGGTGATCCATCCCTTGAGCTGCAAGTCTATGTTACACTATCTGAATTATTTGGACGATTACAGGATAATGATAAAAATGCAAAATACGCATCGAAGGCCTACGATTTGTCCAGATCATTGCAGTTGGGCGATCTTAACTCATCCCATCATAGGGCAGCCCTACTTCGAATGGCAGCTGCTCTGAGGAAGCAAGGAGATTTAGGCGATGCACACGACTATTGCACTGTATGGCAGTCCCATCCTTTATTATAAAGGATATTATTATGCAATTTATTTATTTATTTATTTATTTATTTTAACAAAAACACTATAAATCTTTTTAGGAAGCCACAAGATTAGCACTTATTTCTGGGGATCAGGCAACATACACAAGGAGCATACGGATCATGGGTGATATCTATCGGAAAAAAATGGACATTGATGTAAAATTTTTTTATTAAAATTCATAATAATAATTTTATTTTAAACAAATAAAAATATATTTAGAGAGCATTTCGCCAGTATGAGCAAGCGATGGGCACTGCAGCAGCATTAGGAGATCGTATGGCCCAAATGGAGGCGATGGATGGGGCTGCAAGGTGCTTAGAAGCTCTTCGATTGCAACAAAAAATTTGCAATTGTCGTCCACTAGAGTTTAATACTCGCCTTTTGGAAGTAGCCAGCTCAGTGGGAGCAAAAGTTGGTTTTTTTTATATAGTTTTATAAAATTAATTTACCAAAGAGATTTTGAATAAAACCAAATAATTCTTATAGCTTTTAGTCCGAAAAATTCGTACACGTTTAGCCCTAATCTATCGTGCCCTTGGCGACGAGGAACAATTCAAGACCCACTCAAGACTGGCGACACAAACCGAAGCAGCCCTGGGTCTCAACTGTGGGGCTTGTGGTGAAGTTTTTGGGATCGAGGCCGATTCCCTTGAAGCTCTGCCATGTGCTCATATTTTACACGCTAGGTAAACATTCTATAAATATTCTATATAAATATAATCGTAGCTCGTAACAACTTAAAAAATCGAGATACGGATACTTTTGATTTATTATTATAGGGTGGTGCGGTAAGGTCTAAACTCTAAATTTGAACACGTTGAATATTTCATATCTCAGTAAAATAGCAAAAAACAATTATTCTGGTTGAAATCAGCGACCCCGAAAACCCCCAAGTACCAATTTTAATGCTAATCGCATAATCTTTTAAATTTGAATTTCCGTCATCTTGGGTCCGCCATTTTGAAGAATGCAAATAAAAAGTGGCCTATGTCCATCTCCAAGATTTTCTCAACCTGTGTTCGAAATTTCATTTAAATTAGTTGATTGAGTGCAGACCGATCTCGCCAAGCTGAAGCACGAATTGCGGAAACTCGGAAAGAACGTGAGATTCAATTAAGCTGTGGTCGTAGGTGTATGAAGTTGCATAACTTTTATACTATCTATATTATTTTAAAATGAATTCAAAATTTTCATCTTCAATCGTTTTCGTGGTATTTAAAAATGCAACATGAAAAACATAGAGAATCGACTTAATTTCATTTTCTAATATTATCTAAAAAAGAAGTTGTTTTCTCAAATCTTTTGGTGGAATTTCATTTTATAAAATAAACAAATCAACAATTTAATAAAAATTAAAATTCGTCGCAAATTTTGCAAAAATCATGCTTTTACTTACATTAGATATACATACATGTAACCTGTGAAGCTTAATTAAATTTGAATCTGTTGTAAACATTTCTAATTTAAAATCTTTATTGCTTTAGCATTATGCTGGTGTTAATTTGATTGCTACTTTTAATTTATTGTAATAATTTAATCAAAACAGGTGTGCCCATGAGATACTCCGGAGACGGGATAAATCTTCATCACGAGCGTGCCCAGCGTGCAACAAGGTGCTCAGCTCAAGGTTACATTTGTGCGGTGAGACTTCTTCGACGCTAGGTGGCGCTGGCGGAACGGGTGGGGCTGGTGGGACCGGAAATGGAACCCTCGGCGGAACGAACAGTGGGGCAAGTATTGGGAACGGCCTCAATGCCGCTATTCCGACCATTGACAATTCGCTTTTACTAAACTCCTCGCCGCGACCGCTCTACCGCAGCAATTTGTCGCTGGCGTCTCTTAGCTTAAGGGCATCTAGCTTAACAATTGATAGTGAATGCCATGCAACTTCATCTGTTTAAACATTTTCGTAATAATTATTTAGATAAAACAATTTAAAAGAAAACAACATACAAACGAACAAAAACAAGAGGCATATATGTATAAAAAATATATATTTTTAACGCTTCACCTCTAATGGTTGAATGTTAAAATAAAAAAATATATAAGTATATATACACGGTGGGCCATTTTAATCTACGTAGCTGAATATCTCGCCAGGAATGCTCCGAATAAAAAAAAAAAAAGTGACCTTGATTTGACCTTGAAGGTTATATCAAGGTCAAGTTGAGTTTCCTAAATTAGAACACCTATTTTTGACCCCTGATTCAGAAATTTTAGGTCAAATTACAATCGATGCAGCTGAATATACTCTTGTTGGTAAGCCAGATACAAAAAAATCGTGTTTAATTTTAATTTCTAGTTTAATTATATGTAAAAATATCACCTTCAAATGACCTCTCAAGTCAAGGTCAAAGTAAAGGTCACTGTTAAATATCACTCTCCAAACTCGACAACTTTTATTTGAACTTTTTTTTTGATTTGGAGCATTCCTTGCGAAATATGCAGCTGCATGGATTAAAATGGCCCACCGTGTATATAATTATGTTTTATAAAGTATAATATTTTTTGAAAGAGTGTTAACGAGCATTCAATTATCAGTATCGAGCAATAGAAGAAATAAATCAAAGAAACGGTAAAGTAAAGCATATAAGGCAAAATTGGAACATTAAAAAGATCAAAATTAAATAAATGTTAAAATTTAGTTAGACAATCACATGTTATTGCGAAGATTTTTAGTAAACACACTTTAAAAAAAAAATAAATAAATTTAATGCAAATGCAAGAAAAATAATTAATTAGTAATTTCACCAATTATCCACCTGCTAAAATTAGTTTTATTTGTAATAAAACAAAAAATAATAATAAAAACAAAATGGTCAACGGAACCCACAGTTCACTGCCGACAAAACAAGTTTTAATTTATTTAAGAAAAATTCCTCACAGCCAAGAGGAAATAAATCCGTATAATGTAACTAATCAAACTTAATTTTAATTAAAAAAAGAAAAAAGAAACAATATGTAGAGCAGTATCGGTTTAGGACCAGGTATTTAGCAATTTTCTAAAAATTTTACCTGTATGGTCACAAAGATCCGCCGTGCTATTTCGTCATTATTTAGGAAAGTTAGAAAAATCCAATTGTAGTTAAATGTCATCAATTTAAAGAAAACAAGGAAAATACTTAAACAAACTGCTTTCCTCTAAAATCTCTAAATAAAAAGGGAAATTTAAAAAAGTAATACACTCATATTAAATTCACTAAAAATTCGCGCTATTTTGATTAGTTACAATACATAAAAAAATTGTAAACCATTTAACAGAAACATATAAGAAAACGTGTTCAAAACCATTTCAAAAATAATTAAAAGAAACCGAAGATTTACAACTATCATAGGAACTATAAGCAAATAAAACATACTCAACGGAAATAAAATCCTTTAAAAAATAAAACATTTTTTTTTTTTAAATAAGCAATTAAACTCCACTAAATGAACAATAAAATGAGAAATGTACACAAAATTATATTTTAACTAAATAGAGAAAATATTTAAAAGATATAAAACAGAAAATGTTATTTAAGGAACTACAAGATGTAGGAAGTCAAACAGAAAGATTTGTGGAAAAAATTTATTTTTATTGAAGAAACAAGTGAAAGGGGCTAATTATAATCAAATATCATAAGATGCAATAAAATAAAAACTGTGGAAGCAATTAAAAACAAAAACAAATTAGAATAGTAGAAAAAGGCGGGAGCAAAGCAAAATGTTGTAAATTAAAAAATTTCGATTCCTTTGAATGAATTCAGTCAAAATTAAGAGGGTTACTATAAAATAGAATGCAAAATTTTCATTAATTTTTAAATTAATTTTTCACTTAGGTTAGGATAAATAACTCAATTTTGCTTAAAATTTTTATATTATTTATTATATAATTTTTGGAACAATAGTGGTCACATCCGGAAAGATGAGTCCCTTTTAAAATTCTAAAGAAGTTTCGCATTTTGTTATCTTCTTCAAATGTTGAGGTCCGATAGATAAAAATTTTTTACAATAAATACAACAGATTTTCTCTTGTTCTCGACTGACAGAAAAAAAAAATGTTATAAAAATTAAAACTATAGTGAAGCACCAGAAACTGAGTTCTTTTGTTGGTACAATTGAAAACGAGCAGTTAACAGCGAAAAAGAAAAATAATAGTAAAAAATATATATATTTAAAATTAAAAAAAAAAAAAAGAAGTATAAGATTTGAAGAACCTACTTCCGTAACAAATTAAATTACAAATGAACATTTTCAAATATAAAATCAAGAAATTTAATGTTAGAAAAGAAAAATCAAAAAACAAGACCTAAATACAGATAATAAAAAAAAGAATTAGATATAGCGCGAACCAGAAAAAAAAACAACAACAATCTAATTAATAAATAAATTAATCACAATTTTAACCCTTATTTTCTCGAAAATGAAAAAATTCAAGTTGATATTTAAATTTTGGGCAAGATCGAGAAATAGAGAGGAGGAAAATAAAAACGCGTATAAAATGTCTAGGTAAAAAATATGCATCATGTGTTTATCAATTTAAACGAGAATAGTTAACAATTGTTACTCTGTGCACTCTGTGATATGTGAGTATTATACAAAGGAAGGTAAAATTAAAACATAAAATTAAAAGCATAAATAATAGAAGCTGAGAAGAGATTTAATTCAAATGAGATCTGAAGTAAGATATTTAAATTAGCTAAATAAAGTGAACAAAGTTGTTACAAACTTAATGAAAAAAATATATATTTATTCTTAAAAGTGAGCATGAAGTCATTAAATTGTCTATTAATAAAAACACAAATACGTTGCAGAGATTAGAAAAAAATAAGAAAATAATTAAAAAACATTATTTTATTTTTTATCTTCTAAAATAAAATTCAAAATAAAATAAAAATTAAACATCAAAAGCAGCATCACACTGGAAATCGACAATTTTTATTTTTAAAACAGGCGTAATTTGTCATAATTATCGTAAAAGAGATAAAAAAAAGCCAATTGTTGTTAGTTACAATTTAAAAAAGAAAAGACAAAGTATATTGATCATTTGTTACCTTCATCGATACCTTAACAAGTACCCTAAACACTGTTAATAATGAAATGTTTTATTCAGAAAAAGAAATTTAAAATATATAAATGTAAAACAAGACAAATATCACAGCAAAAATGGAGTGAATTTCCTCAAAACAACTAAAGAACTAAAAAAACGAAAATCCAAGAGATGAACTATTGTGAATTTATTTTAATAAAAAAAAAAACAAAACAAACAATGCAATTCATGAAAAGTAATTAATTATTTTATTTAAATACCCACACTCCTCTCGCTTTTTAAAGCGAAAAATAGTGATTCAAGTAAAATGCGGTCGCGTTCAGCCAGGTTCAATTTTTTGCTTTTTTCTCAATGATTATTTATTTATTTTGGATAGTATGCAGTCATTTTCTAAAGAGATTTTAAATCTACACCCATCAGAACTATCAGAATTGATAGAAATTAGTAGCTAGCTGCGGTTTTTTGCATTATTTATTTATTTTGGATAGTATGCAGTCATTTTCTAAAGAGATTTTAAATCTACACCCATCAGAACTATCAGAATTAATAGAAATTAGTAGCTAGCTGCGGTTTTTTGCATTATTTGTACACCGCCTCCAGGCTCAGAGTGCCGGTGTTTACAATTTTTGCTCCGGAGGTATTTATTTAATTATTTTTCTTAAATTCCTGAGGGGGAAGTACTGTAATAAAATTGTTTTCAATCACTTTAAAGGAAAATAGTGAAAAACGCGTAATAAATCCGTCTTATTTACCATTTTTGTTAAGTTTCATAGTACCTACGCAACTATTGCAAAATTAAAATTTAAAAAATGATTTTTTAACACACGCTTTCTGGAGTAGGTTTACTTTACAACGAAATCCTCTACTCGCACTTGTCCGTTTTTTATTATCTTTTCTTAAATTCCTTTATGTTTGATTTCGGAGTTCTGCGGCATTTAAAATGTAACGTAGACTTATTCCTGATTAAGCCACTTCTGATTTTTCTAGTTCTAATTTCTGCCAGCAGAGCTCCATTTGGCTCGTCCCGTGAGGGAAGTCGCAGGGGCACGCGCGGAGGCTCCGCGGCGCGTTATCGCGGTCCGCTTGAATGAGCGAACGTCGTGCGCAGACGCGATCGCCTCAAAACTCAAAAGTTGCTCTACAACATTTTTTGTTTTTTGTTACGGCGATCGCTCACAGAAGTCGCTTTTATTTAAAACCTTCGTTTTTCTCAGGTACTCCGCTGAACCCCATTTTGGGTGCACCTTTATTTGTTTTTTTTTTCTGGGCGATCTGCCGGGCGTAACGAAAATTCCTCTAAACTGACCAAAAAGGGACGCCGCCGTCTTTTCAAGCATACGTGCCAATTTTTATGGTTTTTTTTTGTTCGTTTTTCTTTTACCTGAACCACCAGGTAAAACTCGACCACGTTGGTCTGGGGAGGGGAGGGGTGGAGAGGGACCGGTACACCGGTTACCGGAATCTTTTTCATTCTTAAGACAGAAATCTGCGTTATATTTTTTTTTTTTTCTTTGAGATCGTTTTATTCTTCTTCTTCTTTTTCTCATTATTCCAAGATTACGACGGTTCTCAGGTGAGACTCACTGCCACAGGTGGATGAATGTTCACATGTTTTACAGAGCATAAGAAGTAGAAACTAACAAAAAAAAAAACAGGAAAACAATTTCTGAATGAATCTGAATTAATAAAACTGTTATACTGGTAATACAAAAACTGTTATACTAATTTAAACTTTAAAAAAGATAAGATTTAGCTAAAAACCTATAAATTTTGCTAGCTGTTATACAACTGTTATACAATAGTAAAAAAAAACTGTTATATAACAATTTTTAACGTACATTTTCAACAAAATCCGATATTTTAGCTTGATTTTTTCGAGCCGATCGTAAGTCACTCACTCGAGGGGAGCTCATAAAATCGTATAGAATTAGCCGGAAAAAATTGTGAGTTGCTGGCTGGAGCTGGTTAGCGTCCATCGGCCCAAGAGACTCTTTCGTGGCGGCCTCTAAACGGGCAGCGGAGTACGACAGAAAACAGTTCTTTCGCGGACTGCTTGAGGTGAAGACGTTTCGCTTCTTCTTGCTCTTCCCTTCGTATCTTTCGTACTCCTCGAGTTTTATGTTAAAAAATACCTTAAATATTTTGTATGAACTCGCCCTCTTCGCATGTCTCACTAAATCAACCGATTAAAAGATAAAAAGATGATTTCAAAAATGTTACCTCTTTTAACGCGGTGAATTCGTTAAAAGAAAAACCAATTGCAAAAGAATATTTGCTTGCTTCTCCAAAAATTTTTTCCCCGTAAGAAAAAGGTTATTCAAATTGGGTTTTTCCCATGAACTGGGATCGCGCGGTTGTGGTTAACAAAACAAATATAAGTGTTATAAAAGTTTTTCCGGCGTAGTTTTCTTGATATAAACATTTTTTCTTCTTGACCATGTCTCGAAGAAGTTGGCGAGTTTCACTCGAAGCGATGGTAATTGGCCTCTTCCTAATTAACGCAAAAAGTAAGTCACTTTTTATTTATTTATTTTTTTGTAATGAAGACACAGACAAAAACATTTTTTTTTTTAATTATAAACGAAATAGCAAAGGAACTAAGATTGAATCCTGTATGATGGCAGTTTTTTGTTAATTCTTTAGAATTAAAATGCTTTTTATTATTATTTCAATTCAATTGCATAATGTTAATAAATTTTAATCGTTTTCAGGTGAATTAATAAAGAAGGTAACAAAATAAACCGAATTCCCCTAGGCAATATCAAATTTCTTGTTACCCTTTCCTTTAATAAACATTTTTTCAGTTCCTCTAATTTTCACTGATTTTGTTTCGGATTAAGAAATTCAATCAACTGAAAATCCGGAGATGGGTGATTTGAAACAAAAACAATAAATAAATTACACGACACCTCAAATTCGGTAGCAATGTAAAAGGGAAACATTTTTTAAGTTTATGTTTCGCCTATTCCAGTCGTAATTTTTAAATTTTATTAGGAAGTACCCAAAGACTTCTTTGTCTCTCTTTAAAATTTTGAACCACAGCTGGGACGTACGTGCCATTTTTCAAATTCGAACACTAATTGTTTAAAATTTTATCAGGAATTAGCCAGAGTTCTCAGCTTGCTTCCTTCTCCTGAGGGTTTTTAAGAACAATTGCTTTTTGACATTTTTGCTTCATGTAAAAATAATGCAAAATTAAGCATCGCAGAATTAGTGAAAGTCCTCAGCTTCACAAAATTTTTTTAAAAATTCCATCTCTGAACCATCCCTTGAAGGTCATTGATGACAGTTAGACCCTTCGCTTTTGCGATTAATTTATTTTTTATATTCTCATTTAAAATAAAACTGAGAGGATTTTGTGCGTCCTGTATAATGTAATGGCACCGAATACCGACCGGCTACCTAAATCTGGCCACTTGGTTATTTAATAAATATCTATGCGAAAACTAAATATAAAATCATTTTTAATAATGCAATCGAAAATTAGATTTTGGTTAAATAAATCGATGAAATCCTACAAATCGATACTTTAAAAATGAGCGTTTTTTTTATAATCTCAATAATTAATTATGAATTTTGTAATTATTTTAGACTTATATATTATCTAGTAATATTTTAATCTCAAAGATTATTGCAATTATCACTTTTTGGGTCAGAAAAATTAAAAAATATTGTGGCTGGATTTAGGGGCAGTAACATTTACAATGGGTCCTAATATCGGTTATATTATTAATATGCTTCCTAATTCCGGCCAGGCAGACGGATGACTATAAACATAGTCTGAGACGTAACCTTTATTTGTTTTATTACTCACTTAATGTTACGCATATGGAATTTTACAAAAACTAAAATTTATCCACCAGGAATTATTTATTATGTCCGATAATACCTTGAATTGCACTATTTTTCTTATTGCTTTAATTATTTTCTGCGTACACTTTTCCTGTGCAATATATAGTTAATAATTTTTCTATTTTAACACTAGAACCACGGAAGCGGTCATTTTGACCGCTAGCGAATTTTGAACAATCGTACTATCTACAAAAATTATTTAAGGTGGTTGCAAATTTCTGACTTTTCCTAAATATCAATAAGGAACATTTAGATGAAAAATTCGGCGGCCGAAATTAGGGGTACAAGTGGTCGGTATTAGGACCTTTGCGGGATAGTCGACGGAGTTAGGGTCCTAGTCCAACAATCGCAAACGTTTTATTTAACATTAATTTTAAATATACTAACGAAAAAATAAACGAACGGGAATAGTTTATTATACGGTTAGAAATTGAATATGCAACTTCGAAAAGGGCACATGTCTGAAAATGTAAAATGTTCAGGAAATGAAAAAAACGAATTATTTTCTAAACTAGTGTAAAATTTATAAAGTTTATTTATGACTCGAATTTTGGGGTAAATTAGCAATCGAAAATTACAGAAATTTTTGATTTTAAATTTTATTATATATGAATTTTTCGAAATTTACGATACCGTAGATTCGGGTTACTTTACTTCTAGGGGGTAACTCTTTGAATATACAGTAAAGGAACGGCTATACCCTGTACGTGTAGTCTGTGTGAATGAAGCATCTCCAGCGGGGAAAATTTCAGGGGAAGTGAGCCTTGAGTAAGAAGAAGATTGCGTGGCTAAGGCGTGGTTAGGACGTGGCTAGGGCGTGGCTGGGGTGTGGCGGGGGTGTGGCTAGGGCGTGGCTAAGGCGTGGCTAGGGCGTGGCGGGGGTGTGGTTAGGGCGTGGCGGGGTGTGGTTAGGGCGTGGTTAGGGCGTGGCTAAGACGTGGTTAGGGCGTGGCTAAGGCGTGGTTAGGGCGTGGCGGAGGTGTGGCTAGGGCGTGGCTAGGGCGTGGCTAAGGCATGGCGGGGATGTGGCTAGGGCGTGGTTAGGGCGTGGTTAGGGCGTGGCTAGGGCGTGGCGGGGGTGTGGCTAGGGCGTGGTTAGGGCGTGGTTAGGGCGTGGCTAGGGCGTGGCGGGGGTGTGGCTAGGGCGTGGCTAAGGCGTGGCTAGGGCGTGGCGGGGGTGTGGTTAGGGCGTGGCGGGGTGTGGTTAGGGTGTGGCTAGGGCGTGGCTAAGACGTGGTTAGGGCGTGGCTAAGGCGTGGTTAGGGCGTGGCGGAGGTGTGGCTAGGGCGTGGCTAGGGCGTGGCTAAGGCATGGCGGGGATGTGGCTAGGGCGTGGTTAGGGCGTGGTTAGGGCGTGGCTAGGGCGTGGCGGGGGTGTGGCTAGGGCGTGGTTAGGGCGTGGCTAGGGCGTTGTTAGGGCGTGGCTGGGGTGTGGCTAAGGCGTGGTTAGGGCGTGGCTAAGGCGTGGTTAGGGCGTGGCTAGGGCGTGGCGGGGGTGTGGCTAGGGCGTGGTTAGGGCGCAGCTGGGGTGTGGCTAGGGCGTGGCTAGGGTGTGGCTAAGGCGTGGTTAGGGCGGGGCTAAGGCGTGGTTAGGGCGTGGCGAGGACGTGGCGGGGGTGTGGCTAGGGCGTGGCGGGGGTGTGGCTAGGGCGTGGCGGGGGTGTGGCTAGGGCGTGGCTAAGACGTGGTTAGGGCGTGGCTAAGGCGTGGTTAGGGCGTAGCTAGGGCGTGGCGGGGGTGTGGCTAGGGCGTGGCTAAGGCGTGGTTAGGGCGTGGCTAGGGCGTGGCTAGGGCGTGGCTAGGGCGTGGCTAGGGCGTAGCGGGGTGTGGCTAGGGCGTAGCGGGGTGTGGCTAAGGCGTGGCGGGGGTGTGGCTAAGGCGCCCTAGCCACGCTCTAACCACGCCCTAGCCACACCTCCGCCACGCCCTAGCCACGCCCTAACCACGCCTTAGCCACGCCCTAGTCACGCCCTAGCCACACCCCAGCCACGCCCTAGCCACACCCCCGCCACACCCCCGCCACACCCCAGCCACGCCCTAACCACACCCCGCCACGCCCTAACCACACCCCCGCCACGCCCTAACCACACCCCCGCCACGCCCTAGCCACGCCTTAGCCACGCCCTAACCACGCCTTAGCCACGCCCTAACCACGCCTTAGCCACGCCCTAGCCACGCCCTAACCACGTCTTAGCCACACCCCCGCCACACCCCAGCCACGCCCTAACCACGCCCTAACCACACCCCCGCCACGCCCTATCCACGCCTTAGCCACGCCCTAACCACGCCCTAGCCACGCCCTAACCACGTCTTAGCCACGCCCTAGCCACACCCCCGCCACGCCTTAGCCACCCCCTAGCCACACCCCCGCCACGGCCTAGCCACGCCCTAACCACGTCTTAGCCACGCCCTAGCCACGCCCTAGCCACACCCCCGCCACACCCCAGCCACGCCCCTCATTTGCATAACCGGTTTTGGTTCCCAGACTCAAGTGACTCCATACATTGGCCATTTCGGATGTCAAGTCGCTCATACATGGGACCCGGGAGTGGTCCAGCTGCATCCTGGCAAGAATTCTTCCTCCGGGAATGGCAAACTGCCACTCGAGGCTGGTGCCCAATTACGGCCCCATCGTGCCCAATTAAATCCCCTAAATCACTTGCCATTGTATTGAAATTTCCCTGAGTAGTGATTTTTAAGTAAGACCCAATGCAGAACTTCATGTTTTGGTGCTTGAGTAGCCTCTGTCCGTTGAATGGTCGAACTTCTTGGGTATATTGTCCTGTCGTTATGCTATTTGCGCTTCCTGCAATTTATTGACCATTAAAAATAATTTAAAAAGTTTTCTCCTCTTGGATCGAATTCCTCCGGGTAAAAGATATGATGGCTGGGCGTTCGGATTTGGAATGAAAAGTTTCATTGAGCAGCATGTTTTCTTTGTCCATTTCAACTTTTCTTCTAGATTTTATACCATCACTCGGTCCCACCAGGCACTACGGGGGTCCCTAAGGAGCCACTGGATGCAATTGGGTGCAGCAAAACTATATTTTAAGCTAAATTTTCAAGTTTTAAAAATATTTTGGTCTATGTCAGTCCACGACAGTCATGCGCAATTTCGACGAGCCCTGACACAGAGAAGTCGCTAAATATTTTTAAATCGTGATATAAATGGGCACCCAAATATTTATTAAATCAAGTACGTGAAAAACTCCTTTTCATTTTCACATAATTTTTGCAACTGCACTGATCAATTTTCTATGTAGTAGTAAGCTCAGACTAGTATTCGTGAGATGCTTCACTTTTAGCGATTTATGTCCGTTCTTTTACTGTATATTCATAGGGGTAACTTTGACTCAAAACAAAAATAAATATTAAATTTCTCAATTTTTCGTAGTCATGACAGTAAAATCTAGTTCGAGTCGGCTGTACGATGTTTTTTCAAAATTAAAACTTTCATTTGCATTTCGAATTTACCTGCTGTTAACACTTACGTAATTTACGTCTGCAAAATTTTTTTTGAAACGAAGTTTTTAAGGTAAGTTTCCTTTAATATTACATTTATTGGGGCCAGAAATATGTTTAGGAGTATTGTGATAATAAAAACGATTATTTTATAATTTATCATAAGTTGAGATACTAAAATATTAAATATTGGGTGTGGAGATTCTTTGACTCATCCATTTGGGTAACTTTACCTCTTGAGCCAAAGTAACCCTCTTCAAAGAACACCTTTGGCTCAAATTTAAAAGCAATAAAAAATATATTTTTACGAACTTTTTGCTATGTAAAAGATTATTACTGATTAGCTACTATCCTAATCTATCAAATAAAAACATTATAACACCTAGTAGTCGATCACAATCTATGTACGCTTCTACGGTTTTGGGTACACAATAATTAAAGAAAAAAAAAACCTTTTACTAAACATAATAGGTACAGGAAAACATTTAGATCGCATTAATATGAAAAAAATTTATTTGTTAAAATATGCGAGATGTGCCCTTTTCGATATTCCATATATTAAAATAAATGTTTCTATTAATTTAATAAAAATAAATAAATGTTAGTCAATCCTTAAATGGCCGGTAACTATTCGGTGCCATTACGTTAAGAGTTAAGCAAATAAATTCAATTTGTAATCATTTTTATTGAGCTTTTAATAAAATGAACAATCAAAACGAATGGAAACCGTTAAATTTAAAAATTGTTAATGTACTTGAACTTAGTAAAACACTTTTCACGAATCAAAAAGCTAATCCTCTCATAATTTGTTGCTAAATAGTTGCTAATTAGTTGTAGAAAAAAAAATGTGTTGCTTTTTATTTAAAAAAAAAGAAAAAAAAAACAGGGTCTTCTGCTAACTTTTTTTTTTAAATAAAGAGCAACACATTTTTTTTTCTACAACTAATTAGCAACTATTTAGCAACAAATTATGAGAGGGTTAGCATTTTGATTTGTGAAAAGTGTTTTGCTAAGTTCAGGTACATAAATTGTTAGGGTGCATCAAAACGTGAGAAGTTGTGTGAAAAAATTACAGGGTAAATAAAATTTTTCCACTTTTTCCATATAAAGGGTGGCGACAGTGGAAAATTATAAAAAGCGGACAAATTCCGGAAGTTCACCACACTGATTTTGCTTAAATATTTTCCAGGTGAGGCCGTCTGCTATTTCTCACCGGAACTGCAGGGCTCCTTTATCACCCAGGGGACGGTCGCGGGGAACGTAATTCAATACAGTCAAATAAATATAACCGAAGATTCGATTCCGATTTGGGGGATTTGCTACAGGCGCATTGATAATAACGTAATTTTAAAAATTAGGTAACGTTTCAGAGGATGTTAAAAAGTTTTATTCACTTTTAATTTTTGTGATTGGGGACATTTTCAGCTCGGACGAAACGACCTGCTTTCGTTGCTTCAATTTAAAATTGGTTTCACGAAATGTTCTCAGGGTCTGCACCACGGACCCCGATTACATTTCGAAGTGCTACACAAACGAGGAAAAGGCGCTCGCCTCCTGTCCTTCGGAGGATGACCTCAAGGACCCTGGGATGTACACAGAAATTACTTTGTATAGTACGTTTTTATTTGTATTTTTTTTTTAAGTATATTTAACGTTTGTATTTTATTTAAATTAACTTATTTATTTTATTTATATATTTGTAAAGAGTATCTAGAGAGTGACGGGGAGGAAATTCGTAAAGAGTACTGCCCTATAAATGGCCGTTATAAAATAACTTACAACAATGATGATGGGGCTGAGGATTTTGTAGAGTGTTCAACTCTTGATTCAGAGCTTGACAATTGCCCCTCAACGTCTGCGATGAATTTAAGATTTAAAAAATGCTCATTCGAAAATCACGAGATCACTTTTGAGTGTCTCGGACATTGGGAGGGTTTAAATCATCATAAATATCTTGCTTTAAAAAATGCTGCTTCTGGTAAAGATAAATTAGGACCACAATATCGATGTGCGGTAAGATTTTATTTTATTATATTAAAGGTAATTACTTTTTAAAAAATAATAATAATTATATATATATATATATAGATATACGAAGAAAACCCAATGTCTGGAATTATAACAATTTGGTTTAGTAAAGATTCAACATGTTCAGCAATTACAAAAGCGGTTCAGGATATAAATCCAAAAATAAAATTTCAATCTGAAGCTTTAATGCTCTTCCCAAATGAGCCGACTGCTTGGCCTCGTAAAGAATTTTGCCAATTCCCAAAATGGGCCCAGGGACATTGGGAGCATATTGTTGTTAAAAATGATACACTAATTTTTCGTGATCAAATCTCTTTAAAGGCTTACACGATGAAATGTATTGAAATTTTTAGCGAAGACTACATTCTCGTTTTTAGTAGAACTCAATGGTATAAAGTGTTATATTTATATTAAATAAATAAAATATATATATTTAAATATTTCAAAAGCGATGAAGAGTCATACCAGTGTCTCAAGCTGAAAAATCGTAGTCCAAACATTTTAGAGATTCAACATTCAGCACAAGTCGCTCATAATTTTACTGATGCTATTTGTGGTGAAGAGAATTTTGATGAAAATCGATGGCTAACCCAGGGCCGTTTGGATCATAACTACGTTTACTCCCCGTGCCCCGTAAGCGGAGAATTTACTGGAATGATTCCTGATGCGACAAATCTTTGCGCAAAATTATCATCGGAGTGTTTAAGCGAGGACATCATGTACTACGAGGTCTCAGCCTGTGACCTTGGCGAGGTCTACGAAGGTTAGGTTTTATAAGTTCTTAACTGGAGCCTTATGGTACCCCATTAATTTTAAAATTCACCAGAGCGGAAGTATCGCTGCTTAGGACAGTGGGAGGAAAATGATTTGGTTTACACGTACACAAAACGTTTGGATGTCGGCACCTACGAGTGCTTCGTGGGTATGATGGTTTCTGAGAAGCACCACAGGGTGTTTATTAAAGAGGCTGGCGAACACTGCCAACGAAATGTTGACCCCTACCGTTATGGAATGGAGTTGAGGAAGATTGGTGAGACTTTAAAAAAAAAAAAAATTAATTAATCGATTATTAAGTACTAATTAAAATATAATTTCATAAAAGCTTACTGCAAAAGGCCACTGAAGCCCATCCATCCGACGCAGAGACATCAAAAATCAGAATCGAATTCTGTGACAAAAATGATGAGCTCAACTTTGCGGCCGCCAGAATCTTCAGTGACTGAAATTGCAGGTTTTAAAAATAGTACAACAGAAAATTTGACTGCAGTTAAAACTACAAACATTTCATCAGGGGAGGGTAGCAGCAGAAAAACTGATAAAATAAATTCAGCGGACGTAATTAGCCAAAGCGGTATATTTTTGGCAGTTGCTTATATTTTAGGACGAATTTTTGTTAATGCCGCTTTTTAAGACATCCTCCTAAAAGATATATATTTTTTTTATTTAGACCGAGATTCAAAGAATCTTAAAAGAAAAAAACTCTTGTACATAGGCGTTATTTTTCTAATTTATACAATTTTTGGTTTATAAGTTACAAAAGCGTTCGGTAGGGGCACTGAAAATATTTACAAAATAAATATGAGACTTAAGTTTAAAAGAAACAAAATCCCATCAAATGTACTTAATAATTTGTTTAGACGAATTTATATTTAATAAATTTTTTTGTAGCACTTTTTTTTAAGATGAAGGCGAACAAATTACAGGTTAAAAAATTTTTTTAATAGAAGAAAAACAGTTGAAATTGTTAATAACCAGTCTGTTTTGTTTTATTTTTCATATAATTTGCAAATTTATTTTTTGGTTTTGATTTTTTTTTTATTGTTGCTTAAAATGTACACTTTCATTTTATTCACAACAGAAACAAATGATAATATTGAATTTGTTTATTATTTTATTTAAAGTTCGCATTGCTGATTTCTGTTTTGTCTTTTATTTTTACTTATCACCTTAGAAATTAAACATATCTGTGCAAACTTCACAAACATTTTTTCAGTTTTACGCTCTTGTTTCGGTTTTTTTCTTTTTTTTTTCTATTATTGCAATTTACTTATCAAAAATACATCTATACATAAATTTTCTTTTGCTTATGTTTGGTTTTAATTTCATTTTTTTTTTAATTTTTATAAGTAACCTCTAAACTTTGTTTCTCGCTTTCTCCCTTTCTCTCGCTCCCTCTTGCACGATCATTTATTTTGTAAATCATCGAATTTTTTTTTTGTTCTAAAAATATTCCAGATAGAGTCTAACGCCAGGGAGGTGTCCAAGATAAAATATAAAAATTATTTAAGTGACAAAATACGATATGATAGATTAAAAAAAGTGAGGAAAAGAATGTTTATTGTGATGATGTGTTTTGCTTAAATAAAAATTTTATTTTAATCCTCGTTTTAATTTTATTGTTTTTAGCATTTTATAAAAAGGGCATTAATTACGGCTTTTGGTTTTTTTAATAAAATTACAATTCTGGGTCTATGATAATTATCCTCACTGAATTAGTTTTTCTCTTATATCCACTGGCTGTTAAAGTATATACAACAATTTTAAAAAATCGACGTAAAATGTTTCTTAGCGATCCACAAAGTGCTGTAACTGGTTACAAGAAAAAAAAAATTATAATTTTTTTTTATTTTTGTAAAATCTAAATCCAGCTGAGTACATAAAAGTTCTTTTATGGATTTGTTTTTAAAACTACTTTTTTATATTTTTACTTTGTAAATCAAACGAAATTTCTAATTTACATACATAAATCATTTGCAATAATTATTTTTTCTCTCTTACTTAAGCTTAGAAACGAAAATTAAAGTTCAGAAAATAATTAAAAAATATTTCACCAAAGAAATAAAACTATAAATTAAAAAGAAAACATTAATTACGAGTTAGTTTTTTGTTTCTTTTTTTTTTAATCGGTATAAACAATATACGGTGAATTGCTGTCCAAGTCGGTCATTTCAACTTTTACAAAACTCTGGTTGGGTATGGCCATAGCGTTTCGATTTGCTGCAACTGAGTTTCTCCTAAAAAAAAAAAAAAAATAAATAAAATAAAATCAAACAATATAATAAGTATAAAAATCATATTTTAAAATAAAATCACTCACTTTGCTTTCGCATGCGTCAAGATGTGTGACTTTAAATTTGTCGATTGTGCGAATTTTTTATTACAGCCATCAAACGGGCAAACGTAAGGTCTATCACCGGTGTGGATTCGGACATGGGTTCTGTAAAATTAAAACATATATATATAGATACTTTTTATTAAAATTTAAATTACCTTAAATTGAAATCAAGTGAAAATCTCTTCCCGCAACCCTCGAAGGTGCATTGGAATGGTTTTTCACCCGTGTGAACGAGTTGATGCCTTTTCAGTTTGGAACTTTCGACGAATGCCTTTCCACATTCGGCGCAAACGTGCACTCGGGGTCCATGCGTATGCAAATGTTTGCGCATCGCCGAATTATCGCGGAACATTTTATTACAGCCTTTGTGCGGACACGCTGGAAATAAAATGAAAAACGATATATTAATTATAAAAATGTCAATTAATACAAATATTATTTTCAGACCTATTGTCCTGTCGTGCATATCATTTCCAGTGTTATTCTTTTTAACTTTAAGTTTGTGACCAGGCCGGGCGAATTCTGCCAATTGTTTTGGATCAGATAGATCAAGGCCAGGGACACAATCCTGTGGGATCTTTTTTCCAGTCATATATTCAGTATAATCGGGATCTGGTTCAGGATTTGAGCCCTCATCATCATCCGATGTCCCGGAAGCCCACATTGTGACACTAAATTCACCCTCCATCGTTTTTATTTGGACCTGTTTTTGTTCCCATCGTCTGGGTTTGCTTGGGGCTTGCTCCATTGTAATTATATCCTGCGGGTTCCCTGTTCGAATCCGACTAACTAGACTTTTAGTTTTTGGTTGTTGGGGATTTTTCCTTTTTCTATATTGTATTAAAAACGTTTAAGGCAAGAAAAATAAATATCAAAAATAAACGAAAAAACAATATCGATAAATAGGCATATATAAAAAGTTGAATCTACTAAGCATGAATAAATGCAAAGAAATAAAATTAAAAATCACATAACCATACTATAATACCTACCTTGAAGGTCCAGGTGTCGATTCAACATAAATTTCTCCAGCAAAAGATGAGACATCTCCGTAAACACAAAGCGGATCCCCAGAGGCGTCGAGGACCTCCTCGTGTCCCTGAATATTTGAGTCTGTTTGCAAAATGACTTCTTCTGATATAAAAACTGTATAAGAATAAAATGCTTCTTTTTTTGGCCTAAATAATTTGAGGGGTTCAGGGAATATTTACCATCGTCAATATTTTGCATCATAAGACCCTGGGAATCTTCAGTTTCACATGTGACCTCTTCGTATTGATCGTCAGCGACTCCGACTTCGTAGTGCTCATAAGGGACCCCAATGTCATTAAAATGTTCCGTGTCAACGACCTCAACAATCGATGAATCCGAAATTTCCACCTCGCACATTATATCCTGATGTGACATGATCTTAAAAATAAAATTATAAATATAGTATTCGTTCATCACTCTAGGACAAAATAAATAAACTTGTAAAGGAAGAACTTTTTGTTTTTTATGTCACGTATCATAAAACTAAAATCTCTTTTGAGCTGAAATCATGCAAATTCTTGTAGTCATAATTAAAATCTAAGTGCGTTTTAAATATAAGAGAAGGAGGTGGAAATTTTGGAGATGGCATCCTTTTCAAATTGTATGTGGGTACAAGATGAGTGGTGATATCAAAAATGTATAATATATACGTTTTCTTCCACTCAAAATTAATAAAATATTATGAAACTTGATCTAATAATCGTTACAACTTACAGTGCAAAAGGACATTTAATTAAAATGACTTTTTACGTGACAAGTCTTCTATATACAAAAGAACAACCGACACTGACAATTTGCTTGTTAAATTTGTCGCAAAATCTTAGCAGAAAATGAAATTCCCGGTAAATTTTTTGGGGAGAGTGGTTTTAAAGATATGTTTTTTCTGTATAGGAGCAGAATCTCTGGTGGGTGGCAAGACAGAAGGATTTGCCGGGGAGGGGGTTGTCTTTATTTTTTTTTCTATAATATATATTGCATATATATTTAAAAAAAAAAGATCGAAGAGAATTTTTCTGAAGAGAGGTGAAGGGGACGAAAAAAAAAATAAATTATTGATTTTTGTTAAAAATAAATTACCAAATAAAAAAAAATCAATTTGTTGTACCTGTGTTGTTTTGTTGTTGTTCCTTGCAGATTTCCGCGGCGTTTTTAAGGGAGCCCGCTCCCGAAAATGTCGGGGCTACTGTGGCGTAATCCTCTGGTTGAAGGAGGTTGACGGGAGAAGGGGCAAAATGTTTTGTCTTTTATTGTTTGCTTTTATTTCGTTTTCAAATTAAAGCTAAATTTACGTGACGCTGGAAAAGAGGCGCTCCGCAAAATACAGCTGATGACATACGTAAATCACTTTCCGTGCGAAATAAAAAAAAATTAATTCCTCGTTATTTTACGGAGGCGCAAGGGGCCCGCACTTTTCACATGTCACACGCGATCTTCTCGATTTTTTTTTTTTTTTTGTATGAGTACTTAAGGGCTGGAAAAAATAAAATAATTCAGGGATATGAGGGTTTTCTTTTTTCTGTCGTGCGGGGCAACGGGGCTTAAAAGGCGATGAATTGTTTGTGCAGGGCAGGGATGGGGATCTCTTTAATTTTAATTTTCCTTTTCAAAGGAAGGAGCAGTTTTTTGTGGATTGATGGGGCCCGAGTTGTGGAGTCTCCTTAGTTTTCGTGCCTTTACGGGACAACCGAGCTTTGCCCTGGGATATTAGGGTCGGGGGGAGGGAGGAAAAATTGTTGAAATTATAAAATTAAAAGTTCGTCTCGCCCTGGAGCGGGGGAGGAGGTAAATGGGCAAGATTTCTTCCGTTTTTGGGGCACTTTCGATGCAAAGCGGCTCCAATGTCAGGCGATTTTCAGGCCCTATTATTAACCGTTTTCCTTTATTTATACTACTATTTTTTGCTCTAATTTTGTTTATTGGTTCCCTTTTTAATTTCCATCCCGTATTACCGTTCGATTAATAAATTGATTAAATAAGCGGCAAATGCGCACATTATCACAAAATTAATTTTTTCACTGTCCCCCAAATAGTTCGAAATCACCCGTAAATTTATTAAATTATTTTGAAATTAGTTTCACGATGTAAATAAAACAAATATTTTGTTTATTTTAAATATGTCCGACAAACATGGCGTCCGATTTATTTAATTCAAGAACCAAAAATGGCAGACCAAAAATTCAAGATGGCGTCGCAGTCCGAAGAAAATTTTCAAGTGAAACAGCGGTGAATATTATAACGGGACTTGAGGATAAAATTTGTCAGAAGGAATTTTTCTCGTTAAGTTGAATTTTCGTTTAATGTGACGTTTCCTAACGCACACAACTGAAATATGATTAATTTGTGTATAGGAAAGTTTTTTGGCTTGTTTGATAGTGTGCGTTATGTCACTTTTTCGTATATGCCAAAATGAGAAAAATTCACCATTCGTTAAGTTTTTATTAATAAATTTTACGTGTGGTAGTGCCGTTCAAATAAAATTCGGTCAAAAATTATTATATGGCAAATTTTCACTAATATCTCTTTAAAGAGATAAGAACAGAAACTAAATTAGGGACAAAAATTCGAAATAAAATAAAATAAATCTAGTAAAACCAAAATAAATTAAAACGTTAATTAAATTCCGACATGACAATGCTATTCTCTTTGAAGATAAAACTTAAGGAAGCGCAATATCTGCTCCGAACTTAGTAAAGTCCGACCAGTGTTAGTGCAGAAAATATTTTGGATTAGCTGCAGCGGAGACAGGAATAAACAAATTTTATTTTGACAGCCCCAAAAACATTTTTTTAAACGCCGTCTGTAAAATTGGAAACCCCAACCGCGCTACTTTGCCCTTTTCCTCTAGTTTATTAAAATCGTATTTCTCTTTCGATGGGAACCCCCGGGATTTCACACGATCGAGCATTTCCTTACGTTTTATATTCAAAGATATTTTCACACTCTAACGTCAGCTGGCAAAAGAACAAAATCCACCACACTTTTCAACTCTTCCACTGACGAGATTTTGTTTTGAAAGTTCCTCTTAAAATTCATTAGATATCGAGAATAATACGCAGTCAGTCGATGTTTAATTAAATTCCAGAATAAAATAAAATGGCTTTAGCAGCGTTAAACGGTTTAATAAAACGTGCAGCGACTGTCGGACTTCGACAAAATTTTCTCCAAAACACCGGACCCATCGCAGCTGTTGGGCAAGTTATTTTCATTTCATTTTGTACGATACTTAAAAAAATGTTTTACCATTAAAATAGTTTATTTTAATACAACAGTAATTAAACTATTTGATTAACTAACTTAAACAGCTTAAAAATAAAACATTATACCGAAAAACTCAACTGAAATACTTACATAACAAATTTTAAGGTTATATATTATAAGATTTATTAAATATTTATAATTATAGACAAAAGCGGGGTGCTGCAAAATGGTATCCAGATCCAGAATTTATGGAACAATTCAGCGGGGCTGTTATGTATCCAGACGAGGTCACAGCCCTCTGGAAAGTGCCTCCGTGGAACGGAAGAATTGCTCCCGTTGAAAAATCTGTTAAAAATTTAACTCTTAATTTTGGGCCACAGCATCCAGCTGCTCACGGTGTTCTCCGTCTTGTCCTGGAGCTTGAGGGTGAGGTAAGCGGAGATTGATTTATTTGTTTATATATAAAAAAAAAAAACTTTATTAACTTTATCTCTCAGGTTGTCGTTCGAGCCGATCCACATATCGGTCTTTTGCATAGAGGAACTGAAAAATTAATTGAATATAAAACTTACACTCAAGCTCTTCCGTATTTTGATCGGCTCGATTACGTTTCGATGATGTGTAACGAGCAGTGCTACTCTTTAGCTGTTGAAAAACTCCTCAATATTGAGGTGCCTTTGAGAGCTAAATATATTCGAAGTAATTTTCATAAAATAATCGTTCATTGAATTATTTTAAAATTTTAATTTTTAAAGCCCTATTTGCTGAAATTACAAGAATCCTGAATCACATTATGGCTGTTGGTACGCACGCTTTGGACATTGGAGCCTTAACTCCATTCTTTTGGCTGTTTGAGGAACGTGAAAAAATGATGGAATTTTATGAGCGTGTTTCTGGGGCCCGAATGCATGCAGCTTATATTCGACCAGGAGGTGTTTATCTTGTAAGATATATATATATATCTTATTTTTAAACCAAGTAAAACAAACGTAGTAATAATAAATTTATATTTTTTATATTTTACAAGGACATGCCACTTGGTCTTATGGACGATATCTACGAATTTGCGTCAAAATTCAGCGAAAGATTAGATGAAGTTGAAGACGTTTTAACTACAAATCGTATATGGGTGCAGCGAACTGTTGATATTGGGGTAGTAACAGCTGAGGATGCTCTAAATTACGGATTTAGTGGAGTTATGCTTCGAGGGTCTGGAATAAAGTGGGATTTAAGAAAGCAACAACCCTACGATGCATACGATAGAGTAGAATTTGATGTGCCAATTGGTACTAAAGGCGACTGCTACGACAGATATTTGTGTCGCGTTGAAGAAATGCGACAATCACTACGAATTATTGATCAGTGTCTAAATCAGATGCCAGCTGGTGAAATAAAAACGGATGATGCTAAAATTACACCACCCACAAGGAATGAAATGAAAACTTCCATGGAGGCTCTAATTCATCACTTTAAGCTGTTCACTCAAGGGTACCAAGTGCCTCCCGGTGCAACGTACACAGCAATTGAAGCGCCAAAGGGTGAGTTCGGCGTTTATCTCGTCGCTGACGGCTCCAGCCGCCCGTACAGGTGCAAAATTAAGGCCCCTGGCTTTGCCCATTTAGCTGCCCTTGACAAAATCGGACGCCAGCACATGCTCGCTGATATTGTTGCAATTATCGGCACTTTGGATGTCGTCTTTGGTGAAATTGATAGGTAAATTAAAAATAATTTTCAAAGATCTTTGTCATTATAAAAAAAAAAATATCTGAGATTTTCAAAATAAAATTCGTTTAACCAAAAGTCTTTGTTTTTTTTAATTTAATAAAATAAAATGTATCTTTAAGTAGGTGTTGTAGAGAAAAATAATTTATACTTTTTCAATTTGCTGGATTCCAATTCCGGACACCAAAGTTGCTGTTTTCAGCAGCCCCCTGGTGAGGGGCGTTTTTTCGGACGCCCCCCACGATTTCTCCGGGACCCGTGGACCGATCCTTCTAAAATTGTAATCAGTTCTTGGCTCTCTGAGTTCCCCACACACTTAGCTGACTGACTGCAATTCCAGGAATACGGACGGTATGTGTGCGGCAAGGGGCTCATATAGCCACAGGGCCACAGCAAAGAGTCGTCGCTGCGCCGTCGCTCACTGTTCGTCGGCTTATCCTGCGCCCTATCAGACAATGATAACGAATATTGGCGACATTCCCTTATAATACCATACATCGATTCACTCACGTCATCGTTGAATATTCGATTCTCCCAAGAAAATAATCCAGCTTTTGCGTTAACTAAGTTGCATCCCTTGTACATGACCAAAACCAGTATTACAGACTTACATAAGAACGCAGAATTGTTTAAACAAACTTATGATTTGGATCTGACCGGAGAACTGGACCTTTGGCATAATTTATGGATAAAGAAGACTTTATCAGATGACAAATTGAGGGATATAGAAGTCATTGATCTGTTCAACGATGCCAACGTTTTTTACCCTGCTTTAAGAAAAGCATTAATAATTTTAAGCACTATCCCATGCACTACGGCGACCGTAGAACGGTCCTTCAGTACCCTGCGAAGAGTGAAGACGTGGCTAAGAAGCACCATGGGAGAAGAAAGACTCACTGGGTTATGTCTGATGAGCGTACATCGCGATTATGTAAAAGAAAACCGTGAGTTTATTGAAAAGTTTGTCATAGACAAATTTGCGGCAAATCCGAGAAGATTAATATTAAATTAAGGGGTTTGACCACTCTAGAATTTTCGAAAAATCGTTTTTTTTTTGTGTTTTTTTAAATTGTCCCTTAAGACCTCAAGAATGATGTCCCAAAATATTATGGCCCGGAAATATCTCTAAGTACTTCTTTTTTAAAGTATAGCACAAGGCCGCCTATATAATCGCCCTATAACTTGAAACTTTAAGCCCGTTTATCTCAAAACTGCATTTTGTAAGTTGACCGGAAACATAACTCAGGCAATTTTCAACCGATTTACTTGAAATTTTGAATATATCTCGAAAATTGTATTGTCCACAAAGTAAAGTACGTAGATTAGTTTATATTGCATAGTTCATTTGTTATTAACAATTGTGTGATAATTTTTTAGGCATTTTTCACTTTGAAAGTGCGCCATTTGGCGGAAAAAATCCTACGTACTTCTCTAGATCCTTGGGCTGCCGGTGTTTAAATTCTAAAAACCAAAATTTTGTTATTGAAATAAAATTAAAAATTCTATTATATACCGTTAGACGTACGTCCACGGCTCCAAACTTTACTGAGCAGGGGAGGGTTAATTTGTGGGAACCCCTGCTCAGTAAAACTCCGTCGACGTATGTTCCTGTCGACGTCTCAACAACCAGCTCCACCTCGTCGTCCTTTACTAGAAGCACCGCGTGGAGGTCCGCTACAGTCTGCAAAGTGAAGAAAATTTGAAAAAATATTTAAAATTAATTTATATAAAAATAATATAAAAAAAAATTTATATAAAAATAATATAAAAAAAATATATTAAACATAAGTGAAATGAGATTATGAGCGATATATATATATGAGAGATATTACGCGATAAATATGCACATTTTTGTACGGCAAAAGACCGAGAAAACATTTTTTTTTTAATAAAAAATCTCGGAAACAATAATTGAGCCAGCAAAATTTGTTGCATATTTATACGTTCCAAGGCCAAAGGAAGGTTTCTGCAAAATTTCACTCAAATCCGGCTACCTCTCCAGCGCTTGACTTGTTCCGAAAATATAAATAAGAAAAAACTTACCGGGTCCTTCAGTGTAAAGTGGCATCCGCGGCTTCTCCCAATTTTATATGTGCCCGCTATTAAATTCATGCCGGCGTACTGGCTTTCAAAAAGAACCAAGGGCTGAAATAAAAAAATTGATTAAATATTGCCCATAAACCTGGCGAATTAATTACAAGGTAAAACATTTCAGGATAATTTTCAATCCACGAAAAAGATTAAAGTCATATTATTAATATTGAAGGGTTAAAGCTAAACCTTATGTAAAATTTAAAATAAGCTTAAAAATAATGATAATTAAAAGTTGATCTTAGAAGGTACAGCCATCTTGTGTTTAACAATAAATTAATAAATATTTTTCTTAGTATTGAGATATTGCGAGACTATTATTTTAGGTATTAAATTTTAATAAAATTCTCTTAAAACGAAGTGTTATTTTTATAAATATTGTAACCTGTACATACATATTAAAAGGTAATAAATACATGATAATTTCCAATCTATCTTAAACAATTCCGGTGCGAACAAAATTTAACCCATTAACGCCGAGGTGATCAGAATTTTTACTAACTTTTCAACGTGTTTATTTATTAAATTATCGGACCAAAAAAATAATGCAATATCTCTATTCCTACGTGAAATTTGATTCTCTTTCAGAATCTGAACTCAAAATTTCGATTAGACACGGAGAAAACGTGAAAAACGTGAAAATTTTCGAAACAAAATTTTTTTCGCATTTTTTTTCACAATGATACCGCAAAGGTATCAACTTTTTACCATGATCAGAGGTGATCTTCGATTTTCGAAATTTTCAAAAAATCTAATTTTTCAAAAATTGTCTCCAAAAATTCTGAAAAAATTTGAGAGTGTTCCTTGACCAATTTAAAGACATTTTTCTTCTTAAAAATTTTTTTCTAAAGTTTATAGTTTTTAAGAAAACGATAGATTAAGATTTTTCATTCTCGCAGCCATTTTGAATAAACGCGTCGATGAAATTTTCTGAAAAAAATTCCTCTTAATGTTCGAGTGCCATGACGACCTCTGATCATGGTAAAAAGTTGATACCTTTGCGGTATCATTGTGAAAAAAAATGCGAAAAAAATTTTGTTTCGAAAATGTTCACGTTTTTCACGTTTTAATCGGCCATAATTTTTTTTCTCGGTGTCTAATCGAAATTTTGAGCTCAGATTCTGAAAGAGCATCAAATTTCACGTAGGAAAAGAGATATTGCATTATGTTTTTGGTCTGATAACATAATAAATAAACACGTTGAAAAGTTAGTACAAATTCTGATCACCTCGGCGTTAATGGGTTAAGAAAATATGAGATTCTTAAAAAATCAAAACATTGAACTTCACAATAGTATTAATGGAGAGGTATGGAAGAAAAAAATAACTATGTTCGGCAAGGAAAAGACAATTATTTCTTATATATTGTATTCCGATGATTTTGGTGTCGATAATCCACTTGGCTCACATTGCAAAGAGCGTTCTATACATTTCCAACAATACCAAAGCATTATTTATCAAAACTTAACAACATATTTGTCGCTTTGTTATTCAAAAATTAAAACAAAAGATAGAACGAACTTCGGTAATTTATTAACTCTTAAGCCATTTATTGAAGAAATAAAACAATTAGAGGAGAATGGAATAATTTTGAAGCAGATGGGGTGGAGAAATGCGTTTGCTTTGTCCTTGGCTTTGATTGTTGGTGACAATCTTGGCCTTAATTCTATTTTAGGCTTTACAAACAGTTTCAATTCAAATTATTAGGTACTGCCGTTCTTGTAAGCAATCTAAAATGTTTATGCAAAAAGATACAAAAGAATGTAAAATTAGCCTACGAAACCGAGAAAATTATGCTTCTGATGTTGCTTTGCAGGAGGAATTCGTGAAAATTGCGTGTTTAATTCAATTCAATCATTTCATAAATTTTTTAAAATATAATACATTTAAAATGACGCCCCGCGAAAGAATAACTGGTAACATAAGAATATCAATTACTTTACTAAACTTACTTTACTTTACTTTACTAAAAGTAATTGATATTCTTATGTTACCAGTTATAACTCAATCAGATATAAAAAATCTTAATTATCTTATAATCTGAGCATAACGTCCTTTATATAACCATACCATAACTCTCAACGATCATTTGAAGCTTTTTGAAATTGAAGATTTATATAGAGATAAGAAATGCATTAGAATTAAGAAATTCTGAGGAATGTTTATGCATTACAATAATATATCGGTGTATTTTATTTCCCTTTATTATTTATTGATTGATTGATATGATCTGTAAAATACCTGACTTGCTGGAAAACCTAAAGAGAATTCACTCGTCGTCCTCTAAAAAGAATCTATTTTTTTCTACCATTAAATTATCCATTCCGATGAACAGCTGAATCCAATGCACTTAAAATCATGTGCCTGAACTAAGCAAAACACTTTTCACGAATCAAAAAGCTCACACTCTCATAATTTGTTGCTAATTAGTTGTAGAAAAAAGAAAACTTGTTGCTTTTTATTAAAAATAAAAAAAAGTTCAGCTGAAGTTAGCAGAGCACCCTTTTTTTTCTTTTTTTTTTTTTGTAAATAAAAAGTAAAATTTTTTTTTCTACAACTAATTAGTAACAAATTCACTGGATAATTTACACATAGTACTGATTTTCTGAATTCATTTTTTATGAAGATGTTCTGCTAAGTTCAGCTGTACTTAGCAGAACACCCTGTCTTTTTTTTTTAAATAAACACATTTTTTTTTTTTTGCAACTAATTAGCAACTATTTAGCAACAAATTATGAGAGGTTTAGCTTTTTGATTCGTGAAGAGGTTTTCGATTCTATTATTAACGATCAAACTTTTGATTCTGACTCGATTCGTGAAGCCTCTGGTTTTGCTCACACTCTCAGGGATTTAGATTTTATTTTCCTCCTTTTTACATATCAATCAATTTTTCGCCTTACTTCACATTTTTGGGATGTTCTGCACTCAAAATTAGTTGATATTCAGTTTTGTTCCGAAATTAAAGCGAAAAAAATTTAAAGCGAATGAGAAGTCCGGAATCTTTTAATATAATATATAAGGAAACTTTGGAAACAGCAGATCCCCTCAAAATGCCCGTCGTAAACGAAGAATTGATGAAGATATGCCTTCTGTAGAAATGCAGTATCGCATGTTTTATTTTTAAGTAATTGATAATATTTTCAATCAAATAAACACTCGTTTTACGTATTTTTCAAAATTGTCATTTTTAAATCTTGTTAATTTAAAGCAATTTTAATCCTTCTAAGCCGTATTTCCGCAAAGCAAATTTGAATCATTTATTAAACTTTACGGTAAATTTTTCGACTCTGTTAAACTTAAGAGTGAATTAATTGTATTTTATAGTAATGCAACTTTGTGGAACGATACAGATACAATATCATCTTTGCTAAATAATTTTATAGAAAATAATATAACATTATTACTGGGATCACGTCAGAATTAATTTAATTAAAGGTGGTTGTCACTATTTGTGGCGAGCGTGGGGCCACAAATTAGATTATTGAATTTTCTGCCTCCCCGGGCCGCCACACTTCTATAGCTTTATAATATTAGCATAGTATAGATTATAATACTTACCGTCGCATTAAAATTCATTTTTAAATTTTTTTTTTAACAAAACTTGATCACTCACTCAACTCAAGCAACTCACTGTCGGCCACTGACTGACAAAAGATTCAAAATAAACGGTACAATTGATGCGCTGCGAGAATTTAACACGAGGCATCATATCATTAATATATATGTATATATATACATAAAAATATCCTATACTATAATACGAGCAATATTTATATATTACATATATATATGGTGAATAATTATGAATTTTAGCTAAGAAGATGTAAAGTAACATATTTACAGAACATTTTACTCGCAAATACAACTTTTTTTCAAAGGACAACTTAGGTAAAAAATCTGGCTTTAAATAAAAGTTGTATTTGCGAGTTAAATTTTATGTAAATACGTAATTTTACATCTTCTTAGCTAACATTCATAATTATTCACATTATAATTGGAAAAATGTGAGAAAAGTCATTTGAAATGCATGAAAAAAATGTCGCTATTTTCGACTGTATTACCTTTGAACTCACTTTTCCCATAAAAATGCCCTATAAAGTACCATTTTTTTTGTGTTATTTTGAGAGCTAAGAAACCCATAAAGTTTTTAAAATTATCAGGAAGTTATTCATTCAGGGTTAAGTATTTTTTTTTCAAGTTGAAATCAAGTAAAAATTTCTCTCAAACCGAAATTTTAATTTTGTGATCAAAATGTGAGCTCTTAGTAGTTAATATTTTGGTGTTTAGTGTTTTTATAGACGAGCACGCATGCTAGCCATAATACTAACAAAGAAAATCTGATAGAATCATTTCACAGAAAAAGTTATAGCTAAAACCATCCAAAATTTAAAAAAAAAATTAAAATAAAACAAAAAAATCATAACTCGAAAACTACAAAACATCGTAGAACATAAATTGGGTCCAATCGATAGGAATTGGTGTCCCTAAACCACAGAACTTCGCTGGTATAGGTTGCGTGGGACACCCTGTATATATTTGCCATCATGTTCTCGAAAACGGCTCTAACGATTTTGATAAAATTTACAATATAGGGATTTACGGGGGCGAAAAAGCGAAAAATCGATCTACATAGCTAGGTCTCATTTCTGAGAAACATCCTTTTCTCCATGTTTTCACCCACAAAGAAACAAGCTTGATTTGCCCGCGCAATATTAATTTTAATTTCACTACTGACAAGGAGAGGGCACGACCAACGGGAAACGGTTTGCCTGATCTTTTGCATATTGGTAGTAAACCATGTGGGGATACTACCGGTAAAGTAGTAACATGCAACGCTCAAAAATAACTGGGGAAATCGCAGTTAAAGTTTTACATAGCGCTTTATCTATAAGTTGCATTGACTGCTCGTCAATCGCTGCGTGGTGTAGTGCTATCGTTCCCGACTTGCAGTACATCTCGCTCGGGTTCGAATCTCACTTTATTCTTGTGGCTTTTTTTTCTTTAATGTATTTATTTACTTATTTCTTACTTATTATTGATTATAAAAATAAGTAAATAATTGAAATTTTTTTCTGAAAGTAGAAATAGAATAAAATAATGTATGGAAAAAAATAAATAAATAGTCAATAATTCCGAATAACTCCGAAGGTATTTGTTGTATATTTTTCTTTTAATCCCTGAACCGTCTACTTTCGTTCAAGACCAAAATTTTAAATATAGCGTTGAATTTCGGACTTTTGCGGCCTAAAAACTAGAGCTTTAATTTTTGCTTAATTTATCTATGATTTTTACCGAGTCTCAGAGCACTGGTTTTTAAAATTTCTGTTTTGGAGATATTTTTATCAAATTAAAATCCTCCGCGCTGTGGTTTCGAAGTTAAAATTTAAACGCTAAAGAACTTTTTTCGTTTTGTTTTTCTTTTGGTGATTTTTCTCCTAAACTGTATGAAAACGTTGAACTCAACAAAGGTAGTAATGCAATTTTTTCGGGAATTCTATCATTAAAATTTCTTATTTAAATTGCTAAATTTTTATTGGACAGGCGGAGATGAGTTTTAATTTAATTAAAATCGACGTTTTTATTTGCAACGGTTGTAGTTTGAATTCGCGCCAAACAAAGGATCTGCAATTTTTGCCATCGTGGCCAACTTCACTCTGGAAGTGGATCTGAAGTTTGCGTTAAATTTCGTGTCGGTTTGGTGCCGTTTCTCATTTATCTCGGATTTAAATTATTTTCCCAGGGGAATTTGCACCCTTTTCGGTCTTAAATTATTCTTCAATTACCGCCCAATCGTTTTGTATTCGAGTGCGGGCGGATGCGCTGAAGGTTTGCTTCGATTCGATGAAATAATTGTTTTTCGGTTTTGGCCTAAACAGTTTTAATGGCGGCTTTGTTAAAAAAGTGTTTTTCTTTGATAAAAAAAATGCTTCATACCGGAAAATTCTGAGTTAGTATTAAATTTTGGGAAATTAATTAGCTCTATTTTCAAATTAATAAGTGAAATGTAACATTATTTATTAATTAATTGTTATTTCATTTTTCTCTCTTCCAGGATGGTCGCCACATTGGAGCAAAGCGGAGGAAGAAAAGATTTTGTGATTGTGAAAATTAAATTTTAGAATGTACTTAAAAGCCGTTGAGTGGTGCGAATTAAAGATTTTAGTGAAAGTGTTTCAATTTTATTTAGTGAAAAACGGCCTGTTGCAAATTAAAAAGAGAATAATACTTTAAGTGAAGTGAAAGTGAAAACACCGAGGAGGAGGCCAAAATTCTTACAAAAAAAGGCGAGTATATTTTTTCATTGATTAGAATTTCAGATTTAGAACTTTAGTTAATTTTCTCCTTAAATTCGTGAAGGGCTTACTTTTTGTTTTAAAGTAAAGATTTTGAAAATCGCATTAAATTTTGAGTTTTTGACGTTTTCTCGGGCGTTTTATTTTCGTTTCCTTTCCTCTCATTTCAATTCTTCCCTGAAGTTCCTCAGTTCTACGGTAAATTCTTGCAGTTTTCGTTTCCGCTTGTTTCAAATTTTCAGTCTAAGTTACCGTTATTCTAGCAGCGTTCTCCCAGTTCGTGAATTGTTTTCGGAGTGGGCGGATGTTTGCGGGCGGGTTTCGGTTATTTTAATTTTTAAATTACCAAGGAAAACCCTTTGAAATAGCGGCGTTTTCGTTTATTCGGGGTTTTTACTTTTAAATTATCTCAAAAAACCATTTAAAACGGTGGCGTGTTCATGGTTTTATTCGCGATTTTTATTTTTAAAATCTTTCAAAATGGCGGCGTTTTCATCCTTTTATGAATCATTTTTATCGTTTAATTATTTCAGAAAACTTTAAAATGGCATCGTGTTCGTTTTTACATTTGTGTTTTTATTCGCGAAATTAAGACGAGAAGGATTTCAATTATTTAAAATCTCCATTAGTTGGAAATTTTCGAGTCGATTAATTCGTTAATTAAGTTTTGGGTTAATTTTAAGCTGAGGTAGAAAATTTCAAAATAAGTAAGTAAATTTCATCTGTTATGTTTTTATTATCGAATGAATTAATTA
Organism: Machimus rusticus; assembly: GCA_951509405.1. Lineage (NCBI taxonomy): Eukaryota > Metazoa > Arthropoda > Insecta > Diptera > Asilidae > Machimus > Machimus rusticus. The sequence continues at coordinate 10,423,310 of OX608055.1, read as the reverse complement.
AAAAGGAAAATGATTTATCTATTAATTTTTATTTTATTTCCTCTCTTACAGTGCTTACAGGTTGATCATCTCATTGGCAAAAAGTTTAAGTGATTTTGTGTTTGTGTGCGTGCAATCGGCTAATGAAAATTAAATTTGAAAATGAAGACCTAATGAAGTGAAAATGTAGCTATTTGGTGTTTTAAATAAATTTCGCGAGTGTTCAAATAAAGTGGAGTGATTTTGCGTGTGTTATTTTTAAATTATTTCGCGGTTGTGCATAACTAGATAGGAGAAGAAAGAAAGAAGAAATGAAGAGAAAGAAGCGAAAGGTAAGTGGATATTTTAATTATTTTCTTTGTTTTTGATTGATTTAGAATTTTTAACAGCAATTTTGCAGTTATGCAGAAGTTATGGTAGTTGGAGAGTGTAAAGCTAAATCTCTAGTGGATTTTGAGCAGACCCCCAATTGAATTCCGATTTCTTCAATTTTAATATTTTAAAATAAGGGGTCCTTTTAATTTGAAGTCGTTAGGGAAAAAAAAACGACCCTGTGTCCATTTTACGAAAACAATTTTTTAAAATTCCTGTTAGCAGTCATCTCAAGGAAAATTCAAAACTTATCTTTTATTTATTCAATTTTTTTTTTAATAAATATTTTTTTGTACATAAGGTTTTTATGTAATCTTCATTACTTTTTATTCTTAAAATTGTAACTGAAGTTCGCGGAAAAAAATCGTTATTTTTAGAATTTTCAGTTGGGGGAAACACAGCGTCGCGGAACGTTGAAGGTGACGGTGAGGTCAACGCGTTGCCCCAAGATGGGGCGAATTCCCCTGCGATGCTGCTGGATGAAGAGTTGGGTCCTGGCGTCGTCTGTGGGGCGACAGTGGACCCCAACTTGGACGTGCTCCTTTGCCTCGGGGGTGCATTGTTTCGGACAGGCGTCGAGGGGCTCCAGGGTGAAGCAGGTTCTGTTCCCGATTTTTATAATTTGGGGCTGAGCCTGCAGGCTGCAGGCCGGCTTCTCAGCCGAGTGGGGCCCTAATTTCCTCAAAGAATTCTCACGAGACTCCTCCGAGGAGGACGAGCTGCTCCCGGAGGAGTTTTCTTCAGAAGACCATTTTTTTTCGTTTTCATGTGGTGGCCCTCTTCTGAGGCCAGCCTCCCAACGGCTGATTACATTCCCTGACCCGTGCAGGGTGATTGGGGCGCAGGGGGTCTGATCGGCCTTTGTGCGGAGCGCCTTCACCTCCTGGGAGCAGGACGGCTGTTGGGTCAGGGCCCAGGACGCAATGAAGAGTTTTTCACTTCGCAAGATACAATTTTTGGGGGTCGCCAAGTCGTCAACTGTTTCTCCATTGAAATTTCCGCAGATTCCTCGCAAATTTCCGCGATACGAGGGTTCCGCTTGAATTTTTATTCGCGCACCGTCGAAGAAAATTTGCATTTTTTGATCACGAATGTCGACCTTGGCCGCCTGTAATAAAATAGAAATTTACGTAAAATTTATCTTATTTACCTATTTTCAAATTTGCCGCCATTTCGCTACAAATTTCCCCTCCGTGATTAAAATTTTTCATTTGCCCCTGGTTCGCCTCAGTTGCAATGAGAGGTTTTGTTCGGTTGGCTCGCGCAGCTCAGCTCCAGTTAAAAAAAAATTAATTTAAATTAAATTAACCCGGATAATTACCTTTATTATATTTTAATTTTTTGCATTCGTGAAAAGGTTTACTGAAATTCATCGCGAAAAAGTCATGAAAAGTGTTTAACTGATCGATCTCTCGGTCGTGTTATTGCGTACTTGGTTTTTAAATTTCGGTGCTTTTATGTGGTAAAATTTAAGATTTCACATATTTTTCGCGGTTTTGTGATAAGCGGGTGAAGTAATTTTTCCGGTAAGTTGAAAACATTTCAATTTTTCTCCTTCGTCCGAATGATTTGAGGTTGAAATGACCGCGGCTTGGTTCGGAGCTGCTCATAACGTGTTCGATTCGGTTTGGATTTTGGTTTGATTGAAGAAGAAGGAAAAATTGAAAAATAACATTTTAAACTTTAAACTATTTTTTTTTTAAATCATAAAGGATCTTATTGTTAGCTTGAAATTTTTTAAAATTTTGAATGCCAATATAATGCTTTTTTAAAGTGCATGGGACAAACACTTAAAACGTTAGAAAGCCAAATGAAATTTATTAAATTTTTTTCCGTATATCAGAGCTGATTCGACTGAGTTTTAGACCCTAGAAATCTACGACTAAAAATTTGTATGGTAATTTCAGTAAGCAGGGGACTTTTCCACGTTAAAACCGAGAAAGTTGCAATAGCTCATGAAATTTGTTTATAAAATTTAATTGCGATTTTATGAGCAAAACTCCGGCGATGACTTATTTTATTTTATTTTATTTAATTGAAAATTAAAAATGAATAAAACTCACCTGTCCTGGAAGCTGATAAAGTCGAACCGCAGCTTTTTGATGTCTTTTAGCATTTTCACTGTTATCGTAAACATCAACGGATCTATCTTTTGAAATTTTATGATTCTTTCCGTTGATAGTCACGTGGATTTCGGACTCCTTTTTCTTGAGGTGGATGACGTGATCCGGGCCACCCTGTTGTTTTATGGAGATTAAAACCTCTTTTTGGCCGTGTTCGATTGAGGATTCCCTTCCCAATACAGAAACTGGGTGGGACTGGACAAAGCTGCGGGGCTCATTTAAAAGGTGAGTTTTTGGGGCAAAATATTGCACCAAAGCGTGCCAGCATTTTCCCAATTTTTCGCTAATTTCTTTATCATCAAATGTGAGGATTTTATTTTTGTCTACAACGCACATTTGTCCATTGCGTTGAATTTGGTTTATACCAGCCGCTGATGAAACATAATCAGTTTGAGTATCGACTTGAGGGTGATGCTCCATGAACGTTCGGAGTGGAGGCAGAATATTAAGACTTTTGGCGCGAAGGATCATGTCATCGATTTGTATGGCAGCATTTAAATATTTTAGATTTGGCTCTAATTTTATGGAAGCTTCATATTTATTTGGTTGACCCTTTTCGTTAGCGTTTTCGTCAAGATTCCAAAAGCCAATATATCTTAAAATATTTAAAGCTCGGTGGGTGATGTTTTTGAATTCTGGAGTCGGATTTTCGATCTCAGCTGAGATTTTTATATCGTCCAAAATGTTTGAACGATAAATCGCCTCCCGGCAAGCGGACAATTGATTGTTACCAAATTTCATTTCATAGGCGCACACCTTTCCAGCGACACTCCGTCGAAGTTGTTCCTTGTATTCTAGAGACTGTTCCATTGTGGCCGTAGCTTTAATTCGAGACGATTCAGACATGCAATTTTCTCCGAATGCTGCTTCAAATTTTGCATTAGCCGTTAAGTCCATTTTAAGGGCATCTTCGAAGCTAAGGGCTTGATTTTTTGGATACCTTCCGACGTAGCTGAAGCAAATTTGCTTAGTTTTAGATCCCTTTTTGGCGCCTAAAAATGCAACAATTCGCTCTTTTTCGTCAACCGGACTTGCAGCGTGTGCAATTGTTGCAACAAATTCAGCAGGACTTTGCCCTTCGAAGGACAACGAGGCGTCCAGAGCGATTGAAGACGCCTGCCGGACGTCGTAGGCTACATTTTCAAGGAACTGCCTCCTACGGTTCGAACTATTTAATGACGAGTCATTCGCAAACGCAAGCCTTTTTTCATCGATCTCAGGCCTTAATTTAGCCGCTGCGATCGGAGTGTCCTTGTCCAAATTGTAGGCATGCTCGAAATTAAGTCCAAAATTAATTATTTCGTTTGTTGACCGTTGGCCATTGTATTGAATTTGAATTGTATATCCGTCTAGGGCATTTAGGGGCCACTGTTCAGCGATCGATGGTAGTCCAATATTTTGAACAGTCCTTTGAAGAGTGTCGATGTCGGCGAACGGTAGACTTGCTAAAGATAGAACTCCCTGGAGTTGGATCAGCTCCTTCGTTGTTAGCTCCTCAGCGATTGGAAGGGTTGCGAGGATAAGGGCGATTTGCTTTTCAGACGGAGCATACGAGCTCGGCTGGTAGCTATATGGTATCATCGAAATTGTTGAAAATGCTTGTTTACTCCAAATTTTTTTCATAGTTTCATGATAGCTAAAAGGTAGGCTGGTTAGAGCAACAATTCCTTGACGCTTCAATGCCATTTCGATTTCGGTTTGAGCATCTTCTGGGATTTGGTGGACAATTTTAGTCATGAAAGACATTCCAATTGTCTTCTCACCAACGACCCTTTCAAATTTCTCAGATGGACGAGATTTAATTAATTTAATACCCTTAGATTGGGTCATTGGACTCATTTCGAAAATATCCCTTCTTAAAGTGAAAGGTATGGCACTTGCATAAAATGGATTAAACTTCATCTTCTCCTCGAATGGAGCAACTTTTCCGGCAATTTGTCTATTTTTAATATCAACATTAACCTTTAATTTGAGTGGTAAATACCCTTGAATTTTGGACACATATCCAGTTACGTACTCATGGTGCTCGAATGGTGTGACAAAACCAACCTTTGATCTCATTTCGCAGCTGTACACTAGTCGAAGTTGGGTAGTCACGTTTATCGATTCAATTTGGTCCAGAATCGACCAAGACGGAGATTGAGTCACATCTGGCGAGGTTTGACCTTGGACTTTACCAACAGCTTGGACTAACGTTGGTGCGGTGAGAGTGTAGAAAAATGGGTACCCAGTTACTAGAGGAAATGCGATCGTTAGACTTCTGCGACTATAAAATTTATTTTCAGATAAACTTTGACCTGTTCTAAAAGCACCCCCGATTGTGGTTAAGAGTCTTGGAACATCTTCTAACGTTTTTTTATCGAATGCCATAAAACGTTTATGTCCAAGAATATTGAATAAAATTTGACCTTCAAAGGTTTTATTATTTTCAGGAATTAAATTGAGTATATCCTCCAAATGTTTTGTCGACCACTGTTGACCGTGTCCCTGCTGTGAAACATCGTCCATTTGTTCCTGTTCGTTTGTATATTTACTTCCAGGAATTAAATTAATCAAATCGTCTACAGTTGAAACCATTGCTTCGATTTCAGAACTTCTTTCAAAGTAACCTCCAAACTTTTGCATTACCCTGTATAAAATTGTTTGTGGATAGATGTGATCTCTACCAACAATATGACTCAACTGTTGATCATAAACGACTCTTAGATTTTCAGAAACGTAATCTTTTAAATATGTTTTTGAGTATTGTCTACCGTAGTCTCTAGGATTTAAAAATTTTCTAGCTGCTTTAGAGTTTTTGACTAACTCTCGCCAATGTTCGCCTTTAAGTTCAGAAGCTGATTGAATAGCCGATTTAACGACTGCTTGAACAGCTTCACTTGGGTCCTCGTGGGTGTAAATTGCCATTCTTTGGAGCATTGCTGACGATGGATTTGTCCTCATCAAAAGATGGACGGCTGCAGTTCTAGTTTCCGGAGTAAGGGCGACATTGGCGTAGACCTTGTATAAAATACGTCTAGACAATTTTGGGTATGTTAGAGTTAATCTGTCCATAGCTAGAATCGCTGCCATTCGCTCAAAGTTGGTAAAACTCTCGTTCACTTCGATGTATTTTTCAAAAATTCCAACAATATCTGGATGTCCGGTATTTCCAAGAGCTCTTATATAAACTAGAATTTTTCGAGCATCTTTCTGATCAGCTGATTCTTGAAGCCGTTTAGCCAAGTAGGGAATCAATTCGTTGGTGGTAAATTGTTCAACATCTCTATAAGATTGCCCGAACGTTTGAATTGGATAGTAACTTTTAGCAGTTTTTTTGTCAACTCCAGCTCTTCTGATTAAATCGGTTACGGCGATCAAAGCAGTTGGATAGAAGATTTTCTGTTTCTGGATATCTTCATTTTTAATAAGATCAAAAAGGGTTCTAACAACTTCAAGATTTGGTATTTGAATATTCTTAGATATTGCTGTGATTAACCAAGCTGCTTCATCACCTTGAATTTGCTTTTCTAACATTAATTTTGAAATAATTTTAACGGCTGGTGGTGTTCCAGCTTCAGCTACAGCATCACGGAAGGTTTTCCAACATAAAATTTTATCTAAATTTTCAGTTTTTTTAATACCAACCCTCAAACCTTTTACGATCTCTTCAATTTCATGGAAACTCATTAATCTTACGAGTTGGACAAGAAGGTCGAATTTTTCGAGGGTATCTCGATTGGGAATTTCATTCTGATTTTGTAAATCTTTATTGATTTCTTCTGCCAATCGTCTTGCTTCTCTTTTGAGATCGATTTTAGTATCATGTTTAAGGTTCCTTCCTTTGTAACCGACGTTAAACGGGTGGAGGGGGATTTCTGGGGATTGCTCATCTCCACGAAAGGGTTGAAATTTATGCCGACTATCCTCGATATCTTCGTAAGATTCAGAAGATTTTGAAGCGTCTTTTTTAAGATCATTCATCCTTTCTTCACTCTGGAGGGATCTTCGCATTCTAAGATTTCCGTATTCTTCACTTCTAACGACTTCTTCGGAACTTCTACCAATATTTTTGAATGGATCCCCAAAATATTTAGAATTATCATTAATTTTATTATTCTCTTCCGAGGCAAAATTGTAGCGATAGACAAAAGATCCGGCATTAATTCCATTTTGAGGTCCTTTTAATTTTTTTTTAGCCTCCTGGATTTTGGATAGAACGATGTGAACCTGACTAATAACTTGGGAATTTTGTTCATGGTATAAACCTGGACTGACTGCGATTCGATTAGTTGTACAAATTTGTTGAATTGTAAAATCATTTACAGCGCCCGATGCAACTATTTTGGATACTGTCGATTTCTGAAATAAATTTAAAAATATTTAGTTTTCAGTTAAAATCAGCTTAAAAAAATTGATGAACTTACCGAAAGAAAATCACCAATTTTATTGGTGTTTAGCTTAATTTTTGATTCGCCAGTGATACCAAAGTTGTAGTCCGTGCGCTCCTGGCAATTATCATAATTAAGGGTTTTTACCACCTGAAAAAATTGCCCCTTTTTGGCTTCAAATCTCATTTGCATGTGTCGAGGTGCCCAGCGGGGGTGGGTGCGATTTACGAGGTATTCGGGCAACGGCTGAATATCGTAAACAGTCTCACACATCCCGGTTACAGTGGGTTCCATAATTTTGAAAAGTGCATTTGGCCCTTCGCCCCGCTCTGGGAGTTGATTTTCCTTGCCCGGAATCAAATTTTCGCCCTTAAGGTCGAGTTGGAGCTGGCTGAGAATGGCCTTGAGCTGGCTCACCTCATCGTTGATCAGTGAGCTCTCGACGTGAAGGGTCCGAATCACGCCATTTTCAAGGGTCAAAATAAATTCCTTGTTATTTAGCTCGGATTCCTGGAAGCTGAGGGAATCTTCCCGAATTTCAGTGTCCAACCCACCCACCAAAACGTCGTGATAGTGGGCGTAGCCAATTTTAATTAATTTTCCAAAAATCCGTCCATCACCCTCTGGTTGGAGCAACATTTTGCCCTTCGAAACAACACCGACAAATTGATTTTTGAGGTCTGGCATCCCCGTCAGGGTTCTGGCGTAAAAGTCGTAGGTGTACTCACGGTTCGCTCTCCAGGGAGACTCCGCCCCCGCAGCGAGCCCGCCTATGTTAAAAAACAAAAAAAAAACAATTTCTAGTTCAAACCCAAAATTCAAAATTTAACGCCTTACCGATCGCGAGCAAAACTAAAACACTCCACATCTTACCAACTTTTATGGATTCTAGCGCTAGAATAAATTCTAGACTAAGCTAAGCAACTAGCAGAAAATGCCTTAAATAGTTTTAAAAATTGCTTACTATGCTCAGCAGATAGTAGAAACGGAGTTTTCTGCACCCCGCGTAGTTCATAGACCCCATCGAGGTCATCTTGACCCCACGTGGAAACTGATAACAAAATCTTAAACTGTTTTCTAATCAATTAAAGAAAAATAAATAGATTCATCGATTCAGCGGCAATAAAGTCTCTTTATCACCCTCAAGAATTAAAAAAAAAAGTGTTTGCTAACAAGATTGTGCACTGCAATTTTACCGGAAGACGAAGTCAAAAGTTTAAATAATTTAAAATATAAAATGATTTCTGTAAAAATTTAACTGTTTAATTTTAGTTTAAATATCTTAAATAACCTATTCGAGTCTATTTATTTAATATTTTTGTAATACTGGAAATAAGTGAGAAAAAAAATTGTTAAGGTCTCGTTTAATTGGAAATTGAAGGGCAGTCTGACCGCATTCAAATGATATCCACATGGGTGGGGAGTGAAAAGGGGAAGGTGGAGTGAGATAGGATGGAATCAGAAGTTGGGCAGTTTCTGCCTCTAAATGCGATGCGGTGCGATGCGTTGCTCTGTTAATGGGGATATTGAACCAAGGGTAAGTTCACATTGATGGAAGTAAGTGGATTCGAATTGTAAAAAAGCAAAAAAAAAAAAAAAAATATTGAAAAAGTGTATGATTGATGCTGCCAGTCGCCGCCGCCGGAATAATCACGACCGTTGGCCGGAATATGTTCCGGCATGTCGGTGGCGACGGCGGCGTCGGGTAAAGGTGACTGGATAGTCGCAGACACTCACCGCCAGAGAGAGGGAGCATCGTCGACGTCGTGGTCGTCCCCGTCACTCGTCTGCTGCAGCAGCTCACAAACCGTTATCCCATCCCCCACATAACGGCTATTATTGGCTGAAGGAGAAGCGGTTGGTAAGGGAGGGGGATTGTTAAACAGAGGACTTTGTTTCTTTGTTTTGCTATTTTATAAATGAAAGAAAATTCAACAGCATAAAAATTAAAAATTCTGAATGATTGACTTTAATTAAATAAAGGGCATGATTTTTTCGCTATAATAATAATATTAATTCGTATAACAGGAATGTTATAACTGTTAAATGGAGAGAAACTTAAAGTAAACAAAAATTTTCCCCTTTTTTTCCTTACCCTCCCAATAATACATTCCCCACTTTTCTTCCACTTGAGATCTTTTCTGCATCAATCGAGAGAAAGTATCGTTATGTGACTGAAAGAAAGCAAGCGACGCTATAACTAACGGTAACTGTGGGTATCGCATATATACCGTTATATTATGATACTAATCCATCTACCCCGCTCCCTCCCCCATTTCCTTACCGACTATCAAACTGATTTCTACAGAAATATTTTCTACGTTTGTGGCTGCTTTCTCTGCTTTTTATGGGTAATTTATGGAAATTTATTCACATTCTGCACACTTGTCTCAGGCGGTATTGTAATTTAGCCCCTCCCCTTACTCATCCAGCTACCATCCCCTCCCCTTATCTTTTACCTCCCACTCCATCATCACAGACGAATATTTGTAGATTATTTCAAAATCAAAACATGCATCAATTTTCTTGTGAGATTTAATTCCCCTCCCAGCTTCTCTTCCCCTTTTCCACCCCTTCATACCTCAGGAATAACGAGCGGGAATTGTTTTATCGATGACGGAGGGATGGATGCATAATTTGAAATAATCCCTCAATTAACCTCACTCTAACCCTGCTATTTTTTATTTTTTTTAGAAATTCAATCAACGTTGGATCTGAGAAAAGGTAGGGCTACATTCAACGTGTGTTTCAACAAGGTAAGAAAAAATTTAACCTATATGTACATTTTTGTTCATAAACATCACCGTCCCCTAAAATTTATTTAAAACAAATAGTTATGGTGAGAGGTAAGTGGCATCTTGAAGAGAGGAGAGGGATTGTTTCTTGATAAAAAAAAATCATGAACGTCCGTTTTCTATAAGAAAATTATCTTGAAAGCAAAGAGAATGGGTGGTGGGAGTAGAAGGGTGGGGGGGGGGGGGGGTATGTCTCGGCTCAGTAGAACGTTACCGTCAGTCAATAAGATGGTATCAGTTGAAAAATTTTCTTCATTTTCCTCGCCCTTGTGATTTGAATACTACCGTCGGCGGGGTTATTTTCTTATAGTCGACTTTCTTACCCCTTCCCCCAGCCCTCCCCTCCCACAAATCATTTTTCCTTTTTCCGTCTTTATCAAAATAGGGCATCAACTAAAACAGGTCTTTGGAAGCAGGCTCAACCCAAATTATTTTTACGATCTTTTCCCTTTTTATCAAGCTTCCCCTCCTCTCTCCCCACTTCCGTCTTGTTATAATCTTGAGCTCTGTCTTAGAAATCGTCTGTTCGGTAGTTTGCTCCTACGCCGCTTTGCCGTCGTCGTCCTTGCTTACCTTAAGGCGCTTTAACTTTCATTAATTTCTTCTTGTTGTTGGTTCACACTTCATCCCCCTCTCCTCCACCCCTCGTCTAAGTTATGAAAATGGAGAAATTATGCATGCCTTTTATTTCTTCAAATACAGGAAGAACTGCTTTAACATTTATGTTTTAGAACGCAACTCTCGGTTGTTGTTATAATTAAAACTAAACCTGAATTTAATTTAATTTGTTCCATTTCCATTTCGTTTCCACTCCAAAATTGCCGTAGTTTACAAATTTTTTAATTGTAACAATTTGGTTCCACTTCCATTACGTTCAACTTCCATTTCGTTCCACACCTACAAGGAATGAGGGGACATTTTTGGTTGGAGGTAAGGAAAGCATTTACTTAAAGTAAAACATAAAATTAAAAAAAAGAATTTAATTAATTTAATTATCATCGTTAACATTTTAATTAAATGTATTACATCGACGGTGATTCGAAGTGGTTGTAGGTGGGGAGAAAAGAGCTAGAGAGGGGAGGGAGAAGGACGAAAGCACATTTCACTCGGGCTTAAAATTAATTAACTTCTGAAAATTTTGCTCAAGTTTTCATAATCACACATATCTCCTACTCCCCCCCCTCCCCTCCTCTTCACCTGTCCCTTCCCTTAAATGCCTCAGGGTGTGCTTTACGACGTTGATGGCGATGGTGACGAGAACGCATTAGGGGGGGGTTAAAAGGATTGGGGAGGGAGGGGGTAACTTTTTTTTTTTTTTTTAAGAAAATTCCACCGTATCACACACACTTCGTCCTAAAGAAAGGGTTTGAGGTGGGGAGGATTCGGGTATAGCTTTCTTAAGGCAGTAGAACCTCTTTCTCTCCCCCCTCCTCCCTCTCTAGGGTCTAGGAGAACTTCACTGCATAATTTCTGTGTGGCTTGCAAAGATTTAAGCTTGGAGTTTTTAAATGTGAAGGGAAAGGAGGGAGGAATTAAATGGGGTTCCGCAGTCGCCGTTTTGATGAGTGCAAATTAACTTGTGTAATTAGATGCTATCAAACGGCGCGGAGCCCCAGACTAAGTCCAAGGGAATCTAACTTTAATGGGGTCGTTGCCTCCCCCTGCAGCCCCTCCAACCCAGCTCCACCCCATCCCCCACTACATCCAACAAAGAAACCGCTCTTCATAATAAAAATCCCATGTAATCATGTGCCTTTATCAAAGCGTTTGAAGGGGATGGGGGGTGAAGGGTAGCGGGCAAATTGTTCTTAATTACACAAGAAGAAAATTCCCTAACAGTAAAATGTGCGTTTTTTTTATCGGGGGAGGGGAGGGGGGTGAGTTGAAACATGTGGGTGCCCCCCACTCACGCCTAATGACCACTTAATTGCTCTTCTGTTGATTGAGGAGTGGGGCAAGGAGAAGGGGAACGGTCGAATGCGTAACTTTTCTTCTTTAGCTATCGTTGAAAGTTTTAAAATTTTATTATTTATTTATTTATTTTTTTCTTTTGCAAGAAAATAAGAATAAAACAAATTCACCACAGCACTAGTAGACCACAATAAGAAAAAGCCGGTGTTTTATTTTCACCGTTATTTTCCTTTACCCCTCTACCCCTACCTTCACCCATTCGTTCTGCATCAGGGGATCTATTCAGAGCCAAAGTCCAGACGAATTTTATTTTATTTTTTTCTTAATTAAATTTTTTGCTCTTTATTTTTGATTTCGACTCTTTTTTTTCTTAACTTCCGCGGTTCCTTTCGTCTCTGTGCTTCTTGAATATTTAGCGCGTGGATTTAATTTTTTTTTCGCCTACAAATAGGCAAAGGATAATATTCCAGATTTTCTCAGTAACTAAAAATAAAAATTTCTCCTCTTGTTAAATGTTAAAAGAACCTTTTCTCCGTAAAAAATTAAAAAAAATAAAAATTAAACGTGAAAATATTTGAGATTGAAACATGGAAAAAGGAAATTTTAAAGAGGGTAAGGGTGTGCTTGCATGTTGCGACATTCACGCGCCCTTTTTTAACCTCCATCTGAAGTACGCGAACGCTCTCAGGCGATTGAGAGACTTTTCTGCTGGTTTTTCTGATAAAAGTTCAAAGTGCATTGCAATTTTTTATTTTTTGTCTTACTTCTTCCATTTCCGTTTTGTATTTCTTTTTTATTCTACAGTACATTCAATCAGCAGAAAGTACAAACATTTGTATTATCAAATGGGAAAAAAAAATTTGCCATTAAGTTGGAACGCCGCGAGAATCACGTGTATGAAGTCCTCCGTCCCCCCTTCCCTTCCGTCCCACCAATCAAATCGTTGTATTTTGAATTTCAATCATTTCGATGTTTGAACGAAAGGAAATTGTGAGGGAGTGAGGGGGAGGGTGGGGGTGGGGGGGGGTGGTAGAAGAATTAAAATGGAGGGGAGGTTATTTCGTCGCGTAGAAAATCTTTTATAGATTGATCATCTTCTTCAAATATTTGAGGTAGATGTGGACACTATTTTTTCAATTTTCAATACAAACTTTAACTTTACTTACCACCCTGTCTCCCCCACCATTTTTTGCACTAGCTTTTAAGTAGGTTAATTAAGTTAATTTGCTTTAAGTTCCTTGTCGCCATTGTAGCTTGTACTAAGCGAAATAAATAAACACTAATGTTTTTTTCTCTTTTGTACATAAAATAAATTGTTTTTGGTATACATATATTTACCCTGTATTAAAATCTAGGCTATTTTTAGGCTTCAGTGAAATGTTCTTCTCTTCCTCTTGACACAATCTCGCTCCATTTTTCGCCTCCTTTCAATTTCCTGAAGGGGAATTTAAATTAATGGGACCGTGCCCTAAATATTCTAAAATAAAAACAAAAAAAAGAGGTGCATCTCTCCCACTTGAAGCCCTAGATTTTGTTAACCCAAAAAATTTACTATTATTTCCCATAATAAAATCCAGAAATGGTGGCACCTTCTGTACAAAATTTTTCGTATTAAAGTGCCGTTACCGGAATAACGGTTTCTGGTGCGAGGCAATTTTTATATTTTATTGTATAGATTTCAGTATAAGACCCCTGCCCCTTTCCTCTACTTACAACCCCATGAACTCCACTTAAAACATCGCCTCACAGTTTTTTTTGCCGTTACATCTCTTTCTCCTTGCAATCAAGTCAACTGTAAATTACAATAAACAATGTGAGGCTCGAATAACAAACATTGTCTTATCCCCTCCACCCTCTTCCCCTTTTGATCTATCCTCCTATGGTTTGATGATGCTAAAAATGTCTGGGGGAAAGGAGGGGGATGCTCGTCGTAACGGGACATGAAATTCTTACATTCTACTTTTGTAGAACGTAATATCTAAGGGGAGGATATGGGGTGGAGAAATGCGAGTGGGAAATGTTTCCTATAAATGTAGGAAAAATGTTTTCAAATTTTTTGTAATTTTATAATTTCATCGCTCTCTACCCTTACTCACCCATCAAAAGTATTCTGTCTTGGGTAAGTAAATAAGAAATAATAATAATATTTTTATCCGTATCAGTTTTTGTTGATGAAATTATTTTGCCTACCTTTAGGATCTCTAAAATGTGGAGGGGATGAGCGATAAAAGGGGTACTGTTGTGAGAGGAAGGGAACGGGTTTAACACGAGTCGCGTGTGGCGTTACCGCTACATCAGATCAAAGTGGAATGGGAGGGGTTAGGAAAGGGGAGGGAAAGGAGTGCAGGCAGGCTGAGACACGAAACATTCACACGGCACGGCAGAGGAAAATCCTTTCAATGATTCCGAGGTATATGACATGTTTTCTGAAGGGGTACTGAAGTGGGGCGGGGGGTAAGGGTAAGCAGTATGAAAGGAAAGAGGCAGGAAGGGCACATCACCTCGGCAGAAAAACAGAAAAACAGATAAACAAAAAATTATTTCTACAAAAAAAAAAAAGTAGGGCCAGCACAAACCACGTAAACGTGTTTTCATGGAGGGGAAAATGTGCGGAGGAGGGGTTGAGAGACAAGTTGTAGTGGAGAGGGGATTGTGTCCCGACAATGACATCTGTATCTGATAGGAACGATGGTTTTTAAGAATTTTTGCATTTTTTTATGCTTTCTCTAATTGAAATGAAAAAAAAAAGAGTGACACTCTTGAGTGCATGTGGTGCCCTCATGGGGAAGGGGTTGTAGGTGATGAAGAGCGTCGCGACGTCGGCGTCAGTTGATGAAGGAAATGTGTAAATATGGGAAAAGAAATGGAATTTCATTTATTTATTTTTTTTTTTGCCAGACGTGTACAGAAATACTCAAAAGTATTCCTTTCATTCCCTTCATACCATTTTTATTTTTATGTTTTTAGAATTTACCCTTCGACAAATGAAATAAATTAAAAAAAGAGGTTTTTTAGAAAACGGGGTGGGGGGGGGGGGGCTTGATAAAAAAATGCATGACAATATCAAGGTCAGATCCATCAGACAATCGCCCCATTCCTTTTGTTTTTGTTAAGTGGAAGGGATTTCAGTCGGTGATATAACGGAGGAAAATTGCAATATTATTGTTAATCCCTCCTCTCTACTTCTCCCCTCGTCCCACCCTTCGCAACTGTAGCCAATGTAAAGGGCTGATGGCATACAGAGAATAAAAACAAAAAGAGAAAAAAATAATAATAACAGAAATACCCAGGAAAAACGTGTTTTTTTCCCATCATAAACCAACTTCAAACCTCAGGAGAGGGGATGGGGGAGGGGTATGGGGGTTTCTGATGATAATAACGACGATGACGATGACGATGACGATGACGACGATGTGCCCTCTGCGTGGCAAAGTTCTCTAAATGCGCTAATGGGAAATTTCATAGTCATCCCCTCCCCCTTTTTATACCAGCCCCCAATCCCTCGCTCCACAATCCCTCTTCCCTTCATCCCTACTGTGTCGCATATATTTGCAAATTGTACAGGTGGATAACGATGCATCGGGTACTGTTACGGCCCGCTACCTTCCGATTTTCTATAGAGCATAAATTTTGCACATGATGCAGCAAAAGCAGCAGCTGTACTGCAACTAAAGCACCATTCTGGTACATGAGCCAAAAGAGGGGTATGGGGATGTGGGATGGGGATGGATTAGGGGTTGGCGACGGACAAGAAGCGGAGGAAGAGGGCATAGTGTGGCGGTAGTCAGTGGCGTGTATTTTCACAAGTGGCTGCTGCTACCGATGTAAAAAAAAAAACATGAAAAAAAACCAACGTCTACCTTGCTTGCAAAATGCAATGTCAGGGGCAGGAGTGGGGGGTGGAGCGGGGATAGGGGATGGAATAATACGTGCCACTCTGGACCCTAGTCTGTGCCTATCCAACCTTCTCATCCCCTCCCCTTCCTACTGGGAAGTATCATATCAAGCCAAATGCGGCTCTACGTGTTGTTTTCTGTTTTATGATAAGGAGGGGATGACGTGGCAGGGAGCGGGGGTAGAGGAGCGAAGGGGGGGGGGGGGGTTGTTTCAGACAGAGTCGCTTCAAATTGTTAGGAATATTTTTTTATGGTAGGGACGAAGAGGAGATAAAACAGAATAGGGGTTTTGTATAAAAAACATAAGAGGAAAGTGTCCCATCCCCCTCTTACCTCCCTTCCTCCCTCCAAAAGAGCCATCCACGCGTTAGGCTGGATGCAGCTTGCAAAATATTTTACAGTTAAACTACCTATGAAATCTGATGATTCCAATTGGATATAAAAAAAAGCAAGCAAGTAAATATTTTCTGTTATTTTTACAGTTACATTTGCAGTTGCCGGAAAGACGGGTGAGGGTAGGGATTTTTTTTATGTTGAGGAGTTATAGAGGTTAAATCCGTTTTAATGACTATTTGCTAGAATAACGGCAGACGATATTTTTTTTGCCATCATCCCTGTCTAGCGATTTAGTTCATCCCCCTCCCTTTTCTTGTATTTGATTAAACATTTTTTTTTGCTCTTTCTTTCTTTTAAATAGTTTTTAAAACTCCATTTCTGTTTTAGTTAGAGGATCAAATCTAAGAAAAATTAAAAGTAGGTCAACGATATTTTTGTTCACCTCCCCACTCCTTCCCAATTTCTTACCCTCACAACCCTTCCCCCCTCTCTCCTTCTCTCTTATCCCATCACAATTTTTTGCTGATTTTTGCACCACTCGCTGAAATAGAAGCAGGCATGCAAAAAAAAATTTCTGATTACTTTTTGGAAGTCTGCTCTAGAAGGGGAGAGAAGGGAGTGGGGGAGGGGAAGGTTTGGGTAATCTGCTATTAACCCAGATAGTCATTAATTTTTTTCCAGTTCACCCCCAAACTGCATAATGGGAAATTGTGGAACAATATTTAACGGTTCAAATGTTTTTTCATTATGCTGTTTAAGGGGAAGTTTAAACGGTGGGATATTTTTCCTTAAATTTTTGATTTTGAATCCTGAAGTTATCGAAATTTTCTCCTACCTCCCCCACCCCAGGTTTTTAGAGGGGAGGCAGGGGAAAGAGGAATACGTTATGGTGGATCAATTTAAGGTCTTTAAGAAAACAAATACGTCTAATTCGATTCGTAATTATCACAGACTTTATTTTAACAACAGATAACAACAATTAAAAAAAAGAAGTTATAAAAAAATTCACTTTTTATTATATATTATTGTTATTATTTTTCGATTTTACTAATTTACGCATTTTGTTTCTTTAATTATATTATTTTTTTTATAAAATACGTAAGTCGGAAGGTGTTCGGCGCACGCTGGCAGGATTTAGAAACTTAGAGTCTTTTTTTATTATTATTAATTAATTGTGGTAACGGGTATCAGTTTTATTTTTTTAAATTTTTTAAATTGAGAGAAATATTAGTGGATGTGTGTGTGTATTATATATATATATATACTTTTTTATGGTTACACGAAAACAAAAACAGTTTAATTTTCTTTTTTAATTGTACCTACGTATTGCTAGTTTCTGAGGTTATTTGAGAATTAAATAGAAAATAAAGATGATCTTTTTATTAATTTTTATCCCTACTTTATAAAAGTTTTACATTTTTTCGCAGATAGGTGCCGCCACAAAACAAATAAAATGTATATAAAACTCTCAAAAGCTTTAAATTTTTGTTGGTTAGATGACGCTACGAAGAACATAAAGGAAAAAATAGAACGAGCGAAAGAGAGAGAGAGAGAAATGCAGTTATTTTGTTTTAGAAAGAGTGAAAGAGGTGAAGAGATATATCTATAGTAAAAAAAAACAAATAGTTAGACAAGCCATTGTTGAGCTTTTTGTCCTTTTTTAACTGATATTAAAAATTCTTGTCGTTGCTGTCGACGTTCTTTTGACTTTTCTACGTGACGTTTTCTTTCATCTTTTGACCAATAACGGCCAACTTTAACTTCCGAGAATGTTTCGTCTTCTGTTGTTACGGAACCATCCCCACCACCACCACCACCTCCTCCGCCTCCTCCGCTTCCCCCACCACGTTCCTCGCTGATTCGTCGGGCACGCTCTTGTAGAAGTTGGTTTTTATTAACGGGACGACGGACTATGTAACGGGAACCATCGGACCGTTTTTTAACTTTCCAAACCAATTGCTCTCCCTTTTGCTCTTGCTGTTGTGAGAGAAATAGACGGATATATGAAAATTGAATTAGGACCTTTAAAATATCTTTTCGGAATGTAGGACCTACTTTTTTTTGTAAGAATTAAAAAAATTGTTCACCTGCTGACTTCCAATAAATTGATATTGGCTCAGATTTGGCGCAATGAACGCCCTCTTGCTGCTGGAAGTTGACTTTAAAGTTTGCTCCTGTTGATGGTGCTGCTGCTGCTGTTGTTGATGAACCGTTGTTGTCATCGTCGTTGTTGTTGATCCACTGTTTTGCCTTATAAAAGTTTTACGGAAAAGTTTCTGCTGCAATTTCACAGTTTGTTGGCCATTTTCAGCAACATTTGTATACAAAATCCCCCCCACTGGCGACTGTTGCGGGAGCAAATTTTGCTGCTGCATTAAGTGATGCGTTGTTCTCGATATGGCTGATTTTGTGTTTTTATTTTAATTATAAGGAAATTCATTTTCAAACTTTATTTTTTTTATATATATATTTATATTTTTAGAATGATAAGGGTTTTTAAAGGGAGCGTAATAAATTTTGTTTTATTTATTTTATATACATATATACGAAACATACACAACCGTTAAAAACCCTTATTAAATTACAATTTATAATTTTACCATCGTTACTAGCAGAACTTTTTGAAAGAATTTTTTTATGTTTAGGACTTAGTTTCTCTTTTCGATACCATTGGCATTGCTTACAGTTTTCAATTTTATCTAATTGTCTACTAAATGGGCGGAAAACAAGGGTTGAACTGCTGTTTATAGAAAAGAAAATATGAAATTAGAACCTATTTTCTATTTTGAACACATAAAAAATATATAATTAGGTACTTACCTCTGATTTTTTTCATCATTTTTAAGCTCAAATGTAAGGGGGTTACTGTTGCACGATCCCCCTGTGTTATAAGCACTTGAGCTGTTTTCATAATCGTCACCGCTGGAATTATTTTTATAAATTCGATTCCAAGTCGCGTGGTGATTTAAGTAGAAATCTTTAATAGATTTAGGCGTTGTTGTCGCTGCTGTTTGAAAAATCGAGCCCCCAGCAATTGAGGAGGGGGCTCCGTCACTTGGAGGGCATGTTGTCATCAAAGATGTCGCCGTTTTACAACCCTGCGATTTTAGCCATTGTTCGACACGACTTTGCTCCTTGCTCTCGTACGGCAGACAATAATATGAGTCAGTTTCAGAGTCTTCGGGGATCGTTTCGTAAATATGTTCCACATCGTGGGCATTAATAATAACAGCTGCCTCAACGGGGGGTGGAATGAACGGGAGTTTCGGGGGATCGCGTTCGGTTGTTGGTTTTTTAGTAACAGCACCCCCCTTGGATGCACTATCCCCACCACAAGTACTACCGACTACAACTACACCACTCCCAACAACGCCCCCACCATCGACAAGCCCACTCCCAACTGAAGTTCCCCCTCCATCACTCTGTTGAGCGGAGATGAGAGGGGCATTGGTAGTTGTTGTTGTTATTGTTATTGGGGTGTTATTACTACTTTCCCCTGATCCCCTTTTTTTGTTAGTATTTTTAGGTATTGTTGTCGGTGAGGCTTTGACTGTTGTTACTACTTTTTGTAACTTCATATTTGAAATTTGCGAATTTAAAAGTGAAATTTCCTTGTTAACAGACTCAAGTTGGGCTTTAATTTTATCATGGGTCAAATAATCGCACATCGCTGTATCAAGCAGCGGCACCAGGGGCTGTAGTCTCGTTTTATTCGTTTCGGATTTTGATGACTTTGACGAAAATGACGTGTTTTGCTCGCAATCGCAAGAAGATTGTCCAGGATTATGCTCCTTGTCATCACAGTAAACTGCTGAATCCAAAAATTCATCATCCTGTAAATTTTGTTTTAATTTCATCTTTTAGATTTCCCGAACACGTTCCACAACTCGGGGTAATTGTGGATTGTTCGGAAGCGTTTCTAAGATATTTTTTAACAAATTCTTTTAAGATAAAATTTTGCTTTAAAGTAAGGGTTTTAGGAATATCCTGAAGTTGTGGAACGTATTTATTCATTAATCACTTACTGTATAAAGGCACCGGCTAACTAGCAAAGTTACAGCGTTTTTATTCTCAGCAAAAAGGGATTCAGTTTCGTCCTTGTTTGAAACATCCCTTCCATTTATCTTTTTTTGAGTGTTTTTTTTTTTGATAATAAAAAGGAGAGAAAAAAAACAAAACACCTAAAATAGGCGAATTCGTAGGCGTGTTTTGGGTCACTGTCTCACCTGCAAAATTTGATCACCTTGCCGCAATCGACCGTCACGAGCGGCCAAACTGTCTGGCAAAATGTCGCTTATGTAAATGTCTGCACAGGTGTCATCCTCGTCGTCGTCATCATCGTCCTCTTCTGACACTGAATTTGATGCTGAACCGTTACCCGAACTGTAGCTAACGGTAAATCCTAATTTTTCATCACTACGCGATTTATGCAAAGTTATCTCCTGAACATTTTGTGTTTTGGTATAAGAAGTGGGATTGTTTTTTTTGTTTTTTTTAGTTATTTTGTCTTATTTTGAGTGAAAAAACTTACCTCAATATCGATTTCTGGGGCGAGACACTCATCAAAAATATTTTGAGCTGGTCCATCACTGTGAATTATGCAGCAGTGCTGAGGGCTGCTCGATACAGTGATAGTGTCCACCTCATTCGCTAGAGGTAGCTGGTGGTGTTGCTGGTGATGGACACTAGCGCGTTGATCACTATCAAAATTACTAAAAATTGCGGTAGATGTCGCCACTGTGATGTCCGTTTGGCATCCAATCGATGATGAGAATTTTTCAGTTGTCGTCGTTGTTGTTGTGGCGGATTTTTCGGAAGTGGAGGGGGTTGTGGTCAATTTTGAGGTATTTAGCAAATGTTGAGCCAGCGGAGTCTCATCAAAAAAACTTAATTTATTTATATCTTCGGCTGTTTTTCTTCGAACCTCAACGATTATTGGCTCTTGAGCGTTAAGAAATAATTGTACAGCTTTCTCGTGGGGAAAGTTGTTTACATCGACTCCATTTACCTGGTGAACACGGGGAAGGAATGGGGGGAGAGCTATTTTTATTTGATTATTTAAATTTATACGTTAAGTTTTTATTTATTTATTTATTTATTTATTTATTTCTGACACAAATCTACAATAAAAAGACATGAGTCTTATTACGATTGCTAAGAAATTACTAGATTAAAGGAGCTAGCTAGACATTTCAAATTATTACTATAATTAAATTAATTTATATTTATTTTTAAAATAATAAGAGAAGTAGGCTTCTCGAATATGTACGAAAAAACTAGGAACTTTTAAAAAATTTTTTAATAATGGGCTCATCCAAGCGTTAACTGGGCGGGTTTTTTTTTTATTTTAGAGAAAAGTTTTACGTTTCGTAAGAAATTACAGCGATAATGATGGTTGGGGAGAATGGTGCCCTTCCCCTTTTCTATCCCTCCCTACCCCATCTCCAAACCCTATGAATTAATAAGCACCTAAAGGGCGCTGAACAAACAAAGTTTTTTCCCCCAATTACAAGACCAAAGAGCGCCTTTTCCTCATTCTGTTTATCGTCTGTAAAGTTTTTATTTACCCTCACCACACTCCCAACCTCATCCCCACTCTTCACACTTTTTAACCCTACTGTTTGCTGTGAAATCAACCCTCTACCGAAAAAAAATTATATAAATATAAAAATAAAAATAAGTAGCTGGACGAAGAAGCCTTTTTTTTGCACCCTTTTATAGTTTTTTTTTTGTACTATAGGCTTGCGAAAAACGAGGGTTTGAAGAGGTACAAAAGGAGGATGGGAGGGAGAATTTTTCGCAGAAGGTTTTCTTTCTTAATTTTCAATGGAAAACTGTGAGATTTTGAGAATTGCCCTAAAAAATACCGCGAATAAAAGAATTTTTGTTGGGTGGTAGGGGGCATTGGGGAAGTAGGTTTTACACAATTGTTTGGAGTGGGGAGAGGCAGAGGTAGGCGTTTTTAAGCCTATTGTTTTAAGGTTCATAAATTCTATTGTTTTGTTTAAAATTAAGGCTTTGAGATTGAAAAAATAAAACTATTTTGTTTTAATATTCAGTTTAGGTTTTCAGGAATAAGGAAAAGGGTAGGGCGAAAGGGAAGGGAAGGGGGTTCATATCCGCGACCTCCCACCAAATTCTAAATATTTACTGAACAGCATCCTTTATAAAAGGAAAACTACTTTCATCCCCTCAACCCCTTCAACCCTCACCAACCATCATTCATTTAAATAGTGTAGAACCAGAAGCTTAGTGGTCTTTTCTGTTTCTATGTTTCCATATTTGCTCATCAGATGGAGCCCTCGCAAAGGAGGTCATATCTTCTTTTGATATCTTCATTCAAGATTGCGTCGAGATAACCGCTTAAAAGTGAGCACTTTTTTTTTTATTTTTTCCCTTCTATAGAAATACTACGTCCCGAAGTCGGTTGGAGTGGGGGAGGCGATGGTTTGTTTACAAGTCAAAACTAATGTTTGTTTTGATTCAAATTTAAAATTGAAGAGTGTTTGAGACTGACACAAGATGATGATGAGGATGACGATGTTTTAATGACCTGGTCTTCTATTTACAATATATTGTATATAAAAATTAAAGAGATCATAATTAAAACAAATTGGTTTCAACCCAACGCTGGTCCCGGCCAGTGAACAATGTTCCAGATAACGGGAGGTAACAGAGACAAAAAAATAACAATAATAATAAAAAACCCATTTTCAGATGACACAATTCATTCCCTCTATTCACCTCCCCTCCCCTTTCACCCTCCATCCCGGAGCGATGTTGAAAACCCACAATTATTTTGCATGTCTCAGACGTGTTTTGCTTTTTGTTTTATTATATCTTTTTTTAAGTGTTATCGACCCTACCCCCCCTCCCACTTCTCCTCTCATCACCGAAGCATTCTCTTCATTTGAATATTATAATAATTGGTGTGTGAGGGGTCGTCTGTTGGGTGGAGAGGGGAAAATGTGTGAATATTTTTTTTCCATCATTCAAGACAATAAAAGTTATCAACAAAAAATAACGTTCCCTTTATAGGGGAGAGTGGGGTAAACACAGACAGTGGGTAATTACGGACAGTACCGTTTTGGTGTTTATATCACGAAATTATTTCATAAAGTCGTTCAATTGTAATTGGTTTCTTGCAAAACATTTATTTCAGGTATTTTTATTACCAAATCATTACTCATCATTACTCGGCACATTTACATTACATGATTTTCAGCAATTTTTCATAATTATCCGATGAATTATTTTGACCTTTTACTAGTATTGAGACAACAATATCAAATCTCTATCGAGTTTTGTTAACTTTCGGATGGTATCATTATAATAGATTTTAATTGCAGACAGTGAATCTTTCATTTGAATCAATATGGGGTAATTACGGACATAATTATATATATTAGAGCTATTTTCAAAAACATTTTATTATTAATTTTATATTTTGGCCTCATTTGAAATAGTTAAGTAATAAATATACAGTTGTTATAGCTGCTCAGCTTTAACTAGCCAGGTAATCATTGAAAGTATGTAATTAATTAGAATTTGATTTTTTAAAATTGTATAAGAATGGCTTCCCATTTTTCTTAAGTGTCATAACTACCCCACTCTCCCCTACATGATTAAATCCATTTGACCTGATTGAGGCCTTTTTTGGATGTCCACCTTCCATCCCCCTTTCACCCCTTCCCCTCCCCGCACACCCACCACTTCTTTCACAAAAGTGACATCATGTGCAGTGCATTTTTTATGAACATATGTCTGCTGCTCCGTTTTATTAAAAAATAATCCCCTCCTCTCTGCCCTCCCCTCCTCTTACCACCCCCCGTAAAGAGTTTTGCACCTTCAATTTAATCGCGTCAATGGCGTAAAAACAGTTAGTTTTCCTTAAAAGGTGTAATTTTTTTCACCTCATTTATTTTCTTTTTTGTTTGCATTTTTTTCTTGTTTATAGAAAACATAGGGGTAGGGAATAGGAGGGGATAAAGAGGGGGGATGACTTATTCGATTATGGAGGAGTTTAGTAGTCGTGGTAGTTAAATGAATGGGTTGTAGGGGGAGGAGGTGTAAGGTAATTATTTTTAGTCGACAATTCATACATAAATTCCCTAGATAAATAGAAATGAAAAAATTCAAACTTAAGCTTGGTATAAAAATAAAGTCAGACCGGAAGGAAAGGAAAATAAAATAAAATAAAATAAAAATTCTCGGAGTGCTATCAGCTGTGGGATGTTTGCCAGCCCCTTCCCCCCTAATCTTCTTCATCATCTAGAGCCCTTTCCAAAGGGTAGAAGTGGTCGGAAGCGCAGGGGGAGGGAGAGAGAGAGGTGGGTGGGGGTTATGCATAAAATAAATCGCATAATTGCTCTTAAACTTATGAAACACTGAAAGTGTTACATGTGCATGGCGGCGAACGTGCGACGTTTCCTATGGTGGGAAGGATAACAACTCCACTTCCTCACCTACCCATGTAATTAAACCCCTTCCCCACCGCACCCCACCCAGCAGCTGTAGGACTTACGGTTTTTGTATAACTGTAAAAATTCCAAGGTAGATTACCGGTAACGAATGAAACCTCCTTAACCCCCTCCCACCCCCTCCGCGTCGTAAATCATCCCTCCCCCTCTCCAACAACCCCCCTCCCCCATAACTCATTAAAGCGTCTTTTTGACTTTAGAAATTTTCTCGTATGCTTATTCTTTTGTTAATTAAAATTTATTTTAATTTATTGCGATGGAAATATTTATTTCTAAGAGTATGACTCATGCGAAGGGTTCTGTAGAGGTAATTAGGAAGACAGGGAGGGGGAGAGGGTTTAAGATGGGCTACTTAAATTAGGCACCTGAGTCGAACTGGCAAATGAAAAAATTAGATCGCGTTCAATTCGGTGCTTTGTTCTTCTTACATACTTAATAATATAAAAAAGTGGGGGAAGGAGAAAATTTTATCCAAAAGGCGTTTTATTATTGCGTATTTTTTTTAACTTACCTTAAGTATGATAAAATTCAAGCACGACATTTTCAAAAACCGACCCTTTTCTTCTGGTGGTCCTAAAATTTTGAAATTCGAACACAAAATTTTGAACACTTTTCACCGCAGTTCGAACCTTCGGACATTGTCTTAATTGTTGTTTTCGACGTATCGTTTTCACTCTAAAACACAAAAATAAATTGCAGTTTAATATTTAGGAAATTATTTAGGTTTTTCTTTTAGATTTTACCTTTTTAATTTAATTTTGAAGATCACATTTCTACAATAAATACAAAATCTAAAAGAACCGTTATCTCCATTATATGTATATTATTAAATGTAATGTAATTACAATAAAAAGTTAAAAAGCGAAAAACCTTTTCAACCGTTAGATTCACACACAGGACACTTTTTTATTATGTTCACTAATTTTGACGATGCGGTAAATTACCGCTAGCGACAACGGCAAATGTAATTGTAACTGTAACAATAACGGACATTTTCGCGGCGGCATTTCGAATAAAATTTTGGAACTTTCGACAAATCAACAGAAAAAAAAAACAAATGAAATATATTTAGGGTAATGGAGAATTGATATTATTTTATTTATTTATTTCCGCGCGTCTAGGATTTTTTAAAATTTTATTTATATATATATTTATTTATTTATTTTTTCGCCTGGATATATTTTTTGTTGTTATTGTAATACGTTTTTTTTCCCCGGTAGAGCAGCAGCAGCACCTTCTCTGTGAAGCCCCGGCTGCAGCTGATTCCCGGAACGCGTGGGCCTCTTCCTGCGGGAGAGTTTGTCGGGATAAAGACGATTCTGCCGGGAGGGGGAGGAGGGGAATATGTTGTGGAACTTAATCCGGGAATTTCTCCTCCCCCGCTCCCAGGACAGACGAGTTCCTCTATAAAAACTCCTCTCTCCGGAGGGGTAAACAGTGGAATTCATTTTGGTTGGATGGTACTGCCTTCGGGGGAGAGGAGGGGGCATTTGCATCCTAAGGGTATTCCAGGGAAACTCGCTTTTTATTAGAGATGTTTTTGGGTTGAAGATTTTAGGGTGAGGAGTGAGGGGAGGGGGGGACATAAATATTTTGAAATTTAGATTTTTGGCGGGAAAAGTTCTTTTGAATTAAGGCTTTGTGCGAAATCTCTTTCGAACGTCATTTAAATCATTTGAAATGTAAATAGTTGGGAAATGTCAAGTTGTGCGATTTCATTGAAGTATCATTTGAACTGTCAAGGCACCGCACTTTGTTGCAGAAATCTTTTGTTGAAATAATATAGCTTGTTTTATAATAAAAGGAACTTATAATGCCATTTTCCTCTTAACACCGAAAGAAAAATATAGTTGATTTTACTATAAATGAATACAAAATTAACTATTTACAGCAATGATTTTCAGTCAATTATTGTTTAATAAATTTTATAAATTCAAAAACGTTATATTTACTATGAAGAAAGTTGAAACAACTATTTGAATTAATTAAGTCAACTACAACTATTAGTAAAATTTAAAATTCTTCAGTGAGAAAAATAGTTAATCTGCTGACAACGAGAAAAAGTTGATTTTTTCCGATATTGCCGACCAGAGCTAGATTTGAACCTTGGCAGCTTGGCTGCTGTGTACTCAACCGAACCACGCCATTCCGATGCCTTTTTAGAAAGTTGACTTCTGTTCCCACGATTCGAACCCAGGAACTCTGAATTGGTACGCGCGTAGCTCTACCCTCGAGCCACCGAACGCCAATGGGTTTTTAGTAATTCAACGTTAATAAAGCGATGTGTGGCTAAAGGATTGACTATTTGTAATAGTTAATTTGACCAACGAAATTGTTAAGAATTTTCAGATTTTTATGACGCGGTGTTTAAACAATTTTTTTTGGTCATATTAAAATTTATTATTTTAAAATAGTTGACTTGACAATTCTAGGAATTGTACATATGGCTATTCTAAATAGTCGAGCTTATAAGAATAGTAAATTGTAAAAATTGTTAGTTAAATTTAACTGAAATGTAAATTGATATTACTATTTATTAATTTTTTTAGCAAATAGCAATTATAACTACACAAAATAGTTAAAGTTATTAAAGTTTTTCTCTCAGTGAAGGCATAACAGTGACTTTTCAATATCTGATCTGAAATGATCACAAATGTCACTGAAATGTTCGATTTGAGGTGCATCATTTCGGCGCCATCTTGTTTTCGAACATGAAATGACTGAAATGATCGAAATGATGCCATTTGACTTAATTTCTCACACAGCCTAATTTACAAATAAAATATGTATATGTATTCGAAATTGATTTTCGAATATTGATGTTTTTTTTTTACTTTTTAGAATATTAAATATGTATTTGAAATTTTTAAAATTAAAACCAAATTATTAATGGTAAATTTTGTGGATAAGTTGATTTGTTACGAAAAATTGTGGGGTGCTTCGCTTCTCGAGAATTGCGCCTGAATGCTCCTTAAATTAAATTTAAGCGTCTAAAATGTTCGAGCTTTCTTTAGGTTTTTGTACCAACTTAGTGGGGCTGCATTCCGAAAAGTAAGTTTATTCGTTTATGGACCTAAAAATGTTTAACTAAATATTTTCTCTTTATATTTCGAATTGTTTCTTGTTTGTTTGTTTGTGTTTAAATAAGTAAATAAAACCAAATACACCATTTTTTAAAATTTATTTTACAAATATTAAATTGAATATCTATAAAAAGCTTCTTGTCATTTTTGTTTTCAGTAAATAAAAATTTTATGGGGTACTGTCAAGTCGCGAAAAAGGATTAGAAGAAGTTGTTTTCATTTTTATTTTGTTTTTAATCGAAAAAAAGTGAGCTAATGTTTTGTAATTAGTAATTGCACTTTTCGATAATTTTTCGAAGGGTCGTGCCCTGAATAAATGAAAATTAAACAAAAGTCTGCGGGGTGTCGTGATAAGGCCCAATAATTTTTTATCTAATTTTGGAGCGAAAAGGGAGTGTTGTGGGTTTTCTTTCGCTGTGATAATAAAATCGTGCAGGTGTTTTGGAAACTAGAAAAGAATATTTCCTAGGCTTGTGTTGGGGGCGGGAGGGGAGACTAAGTTCTAGAAAATTTGCCCTCATTTTATTTATTTATTTTGTTTTTGTTTTTTTTTTTTTGCCGGAGAGATGACATAATTTTGTTGCTGGCGCGGTTTTTTAACAGTTGAGGGGTGCGCACCGAACACACCCTCGATCCTTTCTTTTTGGGTGTGTTCCACATTTTGTTTCATTATGAAATATTTATTTTTATTCGTTTTGTTTTAAATGACATCAACCCGCGAGTATCTCTGGCTCTGTGTTCAGAATTTGTCGGAAACAATTTCCGAAACGCGTCCCAATCGAATAGGGCGGAATATGTTTTTTGTAAGAAGTGTAAAGTGAAAATTAAATAATAACATTGGTGTTAGAAGTGGGATTAAAAAAAATAGTGGAATTCATTCAATTTCGTAGTTTTTGGGTATACTTTTTTTTTGAAATTGAGAAATAGAAACCTAGAGAAAATGGTTAAAGTGATTTCAGCCTACAATTTTCTTGAGCAGAACACGTATTCAACATGTGGGGAAATAACGGCGACATGCCTTTTAAATTCATCAAATCGATTAGCTATTGCCCATCGAAATCATTTAATCGAAATATTTACCTTAAAAAGTCGACCGACACCGGAACAAATTAATGAGGAAATTAACGATCAAAATGAAAATCAATCACCACCAAAAATTTCATTTCCAACTGTTGATCAAGTTGAGCAGATCGCTTACTGTTTAAATGGTAATTAATTTAAGTAATTACTGAGATAATTAAAAATGTAAAACTTCTTCTAAATATTTAGGAGATTTTCTAGTGACTTTGGAATCAAAGGGTGATCTAACGGACGATGCTAGACCCCGTTTTGTCCGTTGCTACACTAATTTCGATGTCGTCCAAGGTGACAACTGTTTTTCAGTTCCGATGAGGGCTCGAATTGCATCAAAAACTACCCCAAAAACATGTTCAAATTCTTGCATTGAGGTCATTGAACTGCCAATTAATGGAAAAATTCCCGACTTGATCGGCTGTTGTCAGGTCCGAAGAAAATAATTTTAAACAAAAATTAATTCTTGACCTTATTTTACATAATACAATAAAAAAAAAAAACAATTTATTTTTTTATACAGTCATCTGGAACGATTGTCTTCAGCTGTTCAAATTCTCTATATTTTTTCGAAATGCGTCTACGTTCGAATGAGAATCAAAAATTTACATTTATTGACTTTTTTGAATTTCCCTTTAATATTAAATTGGAATTTTCACCAATAAAAATTGCAATTTCTGAACATGTTATCGCCTGTTTAAGCGCTACAACGGCTATTGCATTTAAAATTGTTGATTTAAGCGAAACAAACACGGAGGATGGATCGACTAGCAACAGCATGGCGACTGGTAGGTTTTTTTTTTTTTTTATTATTAAACAACTTTTTTACTCAAAAATTTGGGTATTGTACCAAAATAACCTCTTTTGAAAACGCCATTTTGAAATGAGCTATATTTAATGAAGGCGCCATATTGAATTTTAAATATTTCGTGCTAAATCCCTATTTTTTGGATAAAAATATTACCTAGTTTATATGACGTGAAAAAGTATGTTCTAAAAAATTTGTATAATATGCAGATAGCTCCGTAAACATAATTCACAATCGGGCGAATGAACCGATCGATTTTGAGGTTGCAAAAAAATGTAATCAAGTTAACGGTATCGAACTAATTTCGGATATCCGCTCAAATTGGGAAACATCTGGTAATCGTCGGTCAAGTTTCTCTGAGGAGCGTCCGGTTCTTGTGAACGATGTTAAAATTGATCTCATTTATCCAGATTTAGTAAATGTTGTAAGTAGTGGTAATTTTTAATCAAAATATGGTAAAAAAAAATATAACTTTTACAGCCAAACGATAGGCTTTATTATTCCGTACGATCCCTGGTACAATTGAGACTCCTCCAAAATAAGGGTACAAAACAAATTCACGATGAGTTTCGGTGTTTGGCTCTTAAACCGATTTACCATCGTAAAAATAATCTCGAGGGTGATGAAAAAGGGCCCTATTACAACATTTTGAAATCACCTTTGAATTCCTGCTGTGTGGGTTTCTCGCTCCTTCTGGCAACCGTTTCAGATGGGTATTTATATCAATTTACAAATCAGGGTAATGTTTTCTTTAGTCATAAATAATTAAAAATAATTTAAATAAGTTATTTCAGGAAAATGGTACACTGAAAACATGAAGTGTCTTGCAACATACCCCTTTACAGCGCCAGCAATTGACGTAATAATTGATAATTATGTAATTCATGCAATTACTGAATCCGGAATTGAGACATTCTCGTCTCGGATTGGGCATAAACTTTTTTCAAGCTATTTTGAATATCCAATGATGAGTGATCCGTATCCAAATGAGGTTGAGTAATATTTAATTATCGCTTAATTAGAAGTAATTATAAGTAATTGAGAATAGTCTTTGAGTAATTGAAAGTTAATTTGAGTAATTTATTTTATTTTAAATCATTATAGACAAGCCCTTTAGTCGATATTCCAATATGTGTTATGGGAATTTGTGGATTTTTTGGTGTTAAACATGTCGTTGCCTCTAATAAAAAATTAGTTTTATTATCAGCGGATAAAGAAAGAAACTCGATATTACAAAAGCAAAAAAAATCATTACACGAACGTTTTGAGCCAGAGTGGACTATTTACGATTTACAATTACCAACTCCAGATGCACTTGTAACAGATATTTTAAATCTTGCTAATTTGTATAATCCGTCGAGCCCAGACATTTATTTTGAACTTCTCGAAGAGGCTCACATCATTGCTCGTCTCGCTAGAGAGTTAAAAATTGATAAAAACGACTCTGATGAGATTTCAACTGTGATGGAGAAAATCTACATGGAAACATGCAAACTGTTAGCTGATTTTACAATTAAGTAAAAAATTTTAATGTTTATAGGGGATTTGCATAAAATTTATTAAACAATTTTCTTTCTTCTTAAGGTCTGAGCGAAAGGATATTTATTCTCAAGCAGTCGCCTACTATCTGATGTGCAAGCACCCAACATGGGCTGTCTATGAGCAGTTCAGTGCAACTATTTTAGGGGGGGTACCGAAACCGGAGCAGTTTGTGGGCCTGATTTATACGCTTAAATTGCTCCTGTCGCGGACTGGAGGGAGCAAGGGCACCTCCGAGTTTCTAAGTAATTTAGTGGCACCAATTATAAATACCTCCCCGAATAACGACGCTACTGAGCATACAGTCGCTGAGGAATTGTTTAATCTTTATAAAATTTACGCACCATCTGAGATAGCACCAATTTCTTTAATTTCGCCAATCTTCAGAGACATCCTCCAGGATAAGTTGCTCGAGTGGTGGACTCTTAAAGAAGATATGTAATTTAATTTTAATAATTAATAATTATAAAGTAATTATTTTAAAATTAACTTCAGGAAACCCGATGAAAAGCTCTGCTTAATTTTAAGCTATTGCCGATTAAACGATATAACGAAGGCGGTTAAAATTCTTGAAACGATGAAACGAAAGGAGATTTTTGTGGTTTTAAAGGAATATTGGATTTTATTATTTGATAATTATTGTCCAGAAAATTATCGCCGAGCATCATTTTCGGATTTAACTGAAAATGTTTTATTTGTTAGCGATAAATTGCCGGTTATTGAAGCAATTTGCGATGTTTTCATTCATCTTCTTGTCGTTGCCCAATTAATTGATCTTGATTTTATTTTAAAATTATTTATGAACTATTTTGCCGTATATTTGGGTAATAAGGGATATAAAATTTCACAAAAAATACTTGAAATTATTTTACAAGCGTACTTTTACGATCTTTATAACATGTTTAGGCCTTCGGTTAAAATGTCGGATATATCGACACAAAATTCACAATCTCAAATAAGTTTAGGTCATGAAAATTCAAATGATAATTTTAAAATACTTTCACCAAATTGGATTGCGAGTAGCATGCAAATAAATCGAAATAATTCACGATTTTCTGAGGACTCACCAACGACTTCAACGACAGTCGATTCGAATTATGAAGATCCAGAATTTGAGGGTCTTAAAGTTCTTTTTCGAATGTACCTTGGCCTGTTGAAGCAATTCTCAACGGATTCTGGAACTGTTCAAAATCCTGAAGAGTCAAACATTTTGCCAGATATCATGGGATATCGACTCGCATTTATCGATTATATGTCGAGAAATATAAAAACGATTAAATCTGTACAATCAAAACTCGATCGAAAATCGATCACATATCAACCAGCTGAATTCAACAGTGTTCTACCGAATTATGACGTCATTGACTCCGATGAGTTTCAGTCGAAACCTTTCCGGAGGCCGATTTTATTTTTTGAAAAGCGTGAAATTTACTTGAATAAAATGTCACCATTCGACAAGAATAGCTTTAAAATTGACTCTGACGGCGTTTACTACTTTGATGACTGGGACAAGGAGGTGAATGTCGTCGTTATTAAATTGCAAGCGTTGTTAAATAGTGGCCGTTTGGACAGTTCGTTTATCGACGATTTTATCGCGTTCACTCAGTCAAATCCTAACGTAATTGGAATTGATAGCCTCATTACGATCCTCCTTCCAAAACCAGAAGGTATTGAGTTTTTGATACACGTTAAGCCTCAATACCTCTTGGCCTACACGAATGTAAGTTAATTAATTAATTAATTGATTAAAATTAAAATAAGAATTCTCTATAGTCCCGCCTTACAACGAGCAGCCAGTGGCAGGTCCTTTTTAAAAGAATCGTTAAAAAGAAACGAGAGCTGAGTATCGACGAAAAATGTGTCAGTTTTTATGACGGAATTATTCGAGGTAATTTCATAATTAATCGAATCCAAAGCATCAATTTTCATTTCTTGATTCCTCTAAGTTTTCTTGTTTTTTAATTTCCAGTCAATAGAGCCAAAGAAAAACATTTAGTAAAATTTTAGTTCGAAGGTATTTTTTTATATTTATTTTGTCCTTAAATAACTGAAGGATTGGTTTCCTTTCTTTAATTAAAACGGCGATTTAAGTATGTAGTTTTGCTACATTCCTATAAAAAAATCCTTCTGAGGGTTAAAATCAGAGATATTAGTTCAATCAAGTCCCCTAAGTACCAGTTTTCGTGGTATATTTGTCTATACCTTTTAAGAAAATTCCAAGAGATGGTTTATAAAATAATTTTTAAAATTAGATATCTTGAGGAATTTGCTCCAAGAGAAGGCGCTCGAAGAATTCCTCGCGTGCATTCCAGAGCAGGAGGTGAATCCCGATTATTTGGATGAGAAAGATTCAAATAAATGCCAGCCGAACATTCCGTTTTCGGAGCGGTCCCTTTGCCAGGACGGGGTCGACGAGCGGAATCCCTTTCAAGTGATGATCCGAGAGGCTGTGGCCAAACAGCGCAGCGACGCCCTGTGCGCGATGATCCAGTCGACCGGGAAGCAACTTTTTGATGCCATCAACAATTATCAGCTACATTTGAATTAGAACAGGAAATTTAATATCAAGTTACAAAGATTTAAGAAAGAAGTTATACATTTAAAAAAAAATTATGTGACACCCGGTAAGGGGAAATTTAATATATTCCAACTCTTAGGCAGGTGAGAAAAAAAAACAATGTAACGTTCATTCCTTGTGATATTAGTAACTTTTTTTTTATTAACTCTTATATTATTATTTTTTAGAAAACTATAAATGTTGTTATATTCCTCATCACTATTTCTATTATAATTTATCTAGGAAAATTATTTCAAATTCAATGGAAAAAAAAAACAAATATATACAAAACTTAGACAAAATGTTTTTTGATTAAATGAATCTCAAAAATAGAAAAATTAACAACAATTGTAGTGAAAAAGAAGGAAAAAATTAGCAAGAAAATAGAAAAAAATTGTGTAATTTTTAATTCTGTGTTACTACCAAAAATATACCGAAGTTGTTTAACAGTTTAGAATTGAAATTTTAAAATAGGAAAACAATTGAAAACAGAAAAAAAAATGCAATAAAAATTTCAAATTTGATTAAGAAGTTTTCACAAATTTCCCTCTCATTCCTTTTTTGATCCGCAACTCTTTAAATTTCAATTTTAAGTTGCTCTTAACTGTAAATCAACTTAACTAATAGACGCCATATTGGATTTTAAAAATAAGCCGTCAAATGAAGGATTCTGTAATTAAACTAGCACTGTTTACACAGCACACAAATTAAGGAGCTGTATGGGCAAACTTCATTCTGACAAAAGGTGACACAAGTTTGACACTTGTTTGTTTTCGACTTGCTGAATTCAAAAGAAAGTTTCATAAAATAAATTAAATATATAAAATAAAATGACAGAGAAAATCTATCCGAAGTGTTCCGTTTGTGAGACCGGCAACTCTCTCATGTGGCGTCAAATTGAGGCGGAAATTTCCTCGTCGGCGACTCCGGCAGGTCAAATTTGCCAGGATTGCTACAAAAGAACTATAACAGATAAGGGGAATGAGGAGGGGAAACAATTGAAAACCCCCGAAGAAAAGAAATTGCGAAAAAGTACGAGAATTTCGAAAAAATTAAGGCCTATATTTGGAGCAACAACTCCCTCTGGCGGAGGGGGTGGAGCAACTGGAGCAGGAGGAGCAGGGGGCGGAGGAAAAGCTGGTTTTAAGGGGGGGAAAGTCAAAAGGCCGGGGCAGAAGAGAAATTTTAAGTCACCCCCAATTCAACTGCCCACGAAATACGTCACGAGTGTGACGCACAAGGGGTCCAAAATAAAAGTCGGTGATATCGTCAGTCTGATGGACGCCCACGACAACCTGTTTTACGCTCAGGTCCGCGGATTAACCGTTGACATGTACTGCGACAAGCACGCGTACATCACGTGGCTGATCCCCACGCAGGCGAGCCCCCCTCCGAACGAGCGGTTCGACGCCAGCACCTATCTGATTGGTCACGACGAGGACAGCCCCCGCTCCCTGAACCTCCTCGAGTTTGTGATGCACGCCCCTAGCAGCTACTATCACGACAAGACACAGCCCCTTCCCCTGGATTCGCGGCCGACGGGCTTCACGTGGACTCGCCACGAGCGGGGCGCTGCAGCTGAAACTGCACCCACCGCCGCAACATGCACCGTTACTTCTGGAGCGGCGGCCACCCAAAATGTCGTCACAACCACTACAGCAACGGTAACCATTTCTACCCCTGCGAAAAATGTCACCGAAACGTCAGCTGTTCCGGCGACAGATAACGGTGCTGTCACTTCCACCACAACCACAGCGCCTGTTGCGGCCGACTCTTCAACTTCAACGGCATCTGAACAGTAAATAGAAATTAAAAAAAAATTGTTATGTATTATTTTTATGTACAGAATTGTTCCTTAATTTTTTTAAATAAAATTTATTTTACATTAAATTTATCAATTTAAAGAATTTTGATAAATTGGGCTTAAAATCCTGAAAAGGGTGAAATTCGGGCTAAAAATTACTTCTAATAGGTCTAATTCTTCAGAATTCCCAAAAAATTTAAAGAGCCCCAATATTTTTAGGGGGCTCTCAGAACACCTCCTGTCTCTCAAGAAGTCCAAAATCAAGATAGGCCTGAAGGAGAAATCTCAAGGAATGGGGCTCCAAACTCAAGGAATGGGTGAAATTCGGGATTAATATTATTTCTGGTGGGGCTCTTTTTTCATAAAAGAATTTTGTGAAGTCTCAGTAAAAATCGCAGAGACTCAGTGTTTTTATGAGGCTCTCGAGAAACCTCTCGTCCCGTAAAATGGGGTACCAAACTCCCTGAAAAGGTAAAATTAGGGCAGTTCAAAAATTTAAATTAATGCTTTTATTTTAACATATTTTTTATTAATTGTTTTTAGCTAAGTCGAAACGCAAAAGGCCTTTTTCAAGGTCGATTGAAGGTGTATCACAAAATACAATGGCTCTGCTCACTTTTGATTTTGCTGACAAAATTTAACAATCATAAGAAAAGTGAAAATACGAACTAAATACAAAAACGATAAATAAACCAAAATTGATTGATTTTGATGAAAATAATAAGCAATCATTTATTTATACTTTTTTTTATAGTATTTTTATATTTTTTATGCTTTTTCTGCTTCCTATAGCTTTAAACGGCGTTTTGAATCAAGGTTTTAATTAGCTTTAAGTTTGCAACGTAAAAATTGAAATTTGGAAGCAATTCGAAAAATACTTTTATTTTTGACGACTGTGGACAAAATTACTATCTTTTATTTTAGTTGATGGTAGTTGAGGATGCTGTTAGTAATTTTGTTCACAATTATCAAAATTAAAATTTTCTTTTTAATATTTATGCCGGGTTTGTTTTTATAAAGTCGTTATGTTTTTCAAATTCTCTTTTTACCATTTTGTGTAAAAAAAGAATAAAAACTCAACTTTGGTTTATAAACAATAATTTTTTCTTTTGCATCACGGAAGTTTAATTTCCTGCACAACATCTTATTTAAAATTTTCTGCTTTTGTTTTTGTTAATTATTTAAAATAAATAAATAAATAAATAGACGTTGTTAATTAATATTAAATACATTTTTTCCCGAATCTTTTAAATTTAAATAATAAATGTAAAAATAATAATTTTATGTTCTTTTTGCTTTTACATATATAAAAGTATGTATGTGTGTGTGCAGGTCGAATTCGGTTTTTTTTTTGATTTTTTTGTTATATATATTATATATAAATTGGTATTTTTGGCATTTTTTGCTTTTCTTCTAGAATTTTTATAAAAAGATAGTCCTTTTAGTAAAGCGAAGTAATTTTAAATTTAAGGAAGAGCTTAATTCTTTTTTTTTTTTTTTTTGAAAATGTTTGTTGGTTCGGCTGTTGGTGGACAACTTATCAAAAAAAAAAAAATAAATAAATAATTTTTAGACGTCGGTCGTGAAGACGTTGACCGAGAACGAGGCGAACGTCTCCCCCTTCTTGCCGATCGCCTTCGCCTGGTATTGGCCGACGTCTTCAACAGCGCACTTGACAACCTCGAAGGAGTAGCGGTTCCCGTCCTTGAGGAACTTGAACCTGGGACTCGTCTCGTCGATTTGCTTTCCGTCCTTCAGCCAGGAGAGCTGCAGGGGCGTGTCGAGGGTTTCGGCCTCGAACCGCACTGCCTCGCCCTGCTGGACGGTGGCGGAACTAGGGAATTTAGCGAACGTCGGCTGTTTCGGTTCCTCCCCGGGGACCTGCACGTTTATCGTGCACGTGCTGAAGCTCTCTCCTGCGTCGTTGAACGCCTCGCACGTGTAGGTGCCCGCGTCCTCCGGGAAGATTTCGGCGATCTGCAGCTTGTAGATGTTCGCCTCGTTCGTGTACTGGAAGTCCTTCGAGGGCTTGATTTCCTTGTTGTTGTGCAGCCAAACGACGTCGAAGTGCTTCGCCCCGATGATCCGACAGGCCAGGGTCACCGCCTCACCGTCCTTCACGAACCGCGACTCCAGGTGGCTAACGATTTTTGGGGGCTTGTCCCCACTAGTCGCACGCTTTGCGTCGCTATTCTCCATCGCTGCAAAGAAAATTTAACCATAAAAATTGGTACTTAGAGGTCTAGTGGGGCCCTTTTTTCGGTAAAAAATGAAGCTGAATTCGCAAAATATTTTTGGGAGGCTCTTGGAGCACTTCCCGCCTTCTAGGAACCCTAAAATCAGGTTAGATATGCAAGAAAAAATCTCGAAAAGGTTTAAATTCGGGCTAAAACTTACTTCTAAATGGGTCTCTTTTTTTCAGCTGAAGTGACAAAAAATTGCAGCAAAGAAACATTTATGAAACATAAGCAATTTTGAAACAAATTGTATCTGACATTTTTTAAAATATTTCTAAAATGTTCCAAAAACGTTTCAAAAGCATTTCAGAAACATTTTTGAAATATTTGAGTAAAATCCTAAACTGTTTCTTTAGCGTGTAGGTAAGCGTGATATTTTAAGTTTCTGGAAACAGAAATGTTTACTCATTGTTTTCCATTTGAAGAGGGAAACAATAAATGTTTATTTTGTGTTGCAATCAATTCAGCCATAGTTTTAGTGCATATTCATCAGTGGATAATTACAATATACTTAAAATCATTAGATCTTTCTTCTTCTTTTTAATTTTACTTGCAGAAATGTTCATTACCACATAACAGGCAGAAAATAGTGCCGCGTGATCAGGCAAAGACATTTTATTTTAAATTGAACACTGGAACAAATCGGAAAAAAAATTGTTTCCTCATTTCTTTAGAAAGTTCAAAATTAGGATAAGTCTGGGCTTAAGTCAAACTCTAAGTAAGAAGCCCGATGTGAGTGAAATGTTCCCTATACAAAATGCCTACTGACGGAAGATTTTCTTTATAAAAAATTTCACTCATATCGAGCTACTTACCTCAAGCTTGACTTGTTCCTAAATCTGGATAAAAAAAAATGCTAGAAACAAGGTTGCAAACTTGAGAAAGTAGTAATTTTTTGGATGTGCTTCGACTTCATTATAATGACTTTAAAAAAAAAATCTATATTACTTACGTTTCACACTCAATTTGGCCTTCGTTTCAACGGAACCAATCGAATTTGTGGCCGTGCAAGTGAAAACTCCCTCGTCCTCGGGGAAAATTTCATTAATTGTTAACGTGGCGACGCCATTTTTGTATTTAAGGTCCATAATTTCGGATGACGAGATCGCCTTACCGTTTTTCGA
The DNA here is from genome assembly GCA_951509405.1 of Machimus rusticus. Lineage (NCBI taxonomy): Eukaryota > Metazoa > Arthropoda > Insecta > Diptera > Asilidae > Machimus > Machimus rusticus. The sequence goes on along the minus strand of OX608055.1, from coordinate 10,384,825 downwards.
CCACGTGATTTGTGGCTCGGGGTCCCCTTTAACGGTGCAAGTGAGGACCAGTTGATCACCATCGCGAATTGTTAAATCTTTTAGGGTTTTCGTAAATTCTGGCTTACACATTAAGGAATCATCTGGAGGAACTGGCGGTTAAAAATTGAATTCATTAGAAATGTTTAAAATTATGATAGAACTAAAATTCTTACGAATAAGTTCTTTTGTAGCACTCCTTGATCTTGAGGGGCTCCCAGGAGCGTCCAATTTTCCGTATTTTTTCTTTGAGCTACTCGTTTCTGATGACGTGGCATTGGTCGATAAAAACGAAGAGTTATGAGTCGCAGTCTAAAATTGAGAAATATTTTATTTATTTATTCTGCATTACTAGAAACCCGAAGGTGCAAAATTTCACCTTGCTCGAAGACTGGAAATTCGACGAGGAGTAATTTGAGCTACTTTGTTGAGTTGAAGAACTTTGGCGATTTGAAGTTATTTGGGTCCTTGTGATGATTGGCGGAGGGGCTGGCTTCAGTGGCGATTCGATGTATTTTCGATCTGCATATTTTTTAAATATTTCATTTAATGTATTTAAAAAAAATCAGTTTTTTCATTAATTGTAGTGGAAATAAACACCAATTTTTATTTTTTTAAAAAAAGGATAGGGGTATTTTAGATTCATGCAGATATTTTTTTAAAGGGAATTTGTTTTTTTTTATTTAAATGTTGCTGATTATTTAGTACAATTTTTACAATTATTTATAATTTTATTATATTTTATTATTCATTCGAATTCATGCAAAAAATTAGATGTGTTTTTATTTTTAATTATTTTTTTTATTTTTATACAACAAAATTACCGGGTATTTTATTATTTTATATGTTGTTTTATTTTAATTAATTAATTTTTACCTCCTGAGTATAGGAAATTGTGAGCAAGTTGTGCCTGCTCGGCTGATTGCCATTCGCCTAAAAATTTTATTATTTAAATTATTGAAAGTTGGTACTGCTGAACAGACATTATTTAATTATTTGGACATTATAGTCTCTAGAAATTTGTAAACCTATTCTCCTGTAAAAATGTTTAATGCAAATATATTTCATTGTTGCAAAAATATAAATTAGCTTTAATTACTTCTCAATCAACGTAAATTATTGATATTACTATAAAATTGTAGGTTTACGTTTTAATTACCGGTTAATTACTTTGTAATTATTTGTAATTATATTCATATTTTGATCGAATTTATAATTTTGCAACAATTTTTATTGGTTTGATTGGTATCGCATACCTTCAACGATTACAACGCATTCAGTTTCATCGGTGCCGTGACAATTAGTCGCGACGCATCGATACTTTCCAGAGTCCTCGGGGCGACAGTCAACGATTTCCATGGTGACAACCCCGTCCGAGTGAGTCATCGAGTATTCGTATTTGCTTAGTTCGCGTCTGTCTTTGTACCACTTAACGGTGGGCGTGGGCTTGCCGCTCAGGCAGCAGAGCAATTTGCAGGTGTCGCGCTGCTGCATGACACGTGGACGCAAGAGGAATGTAAAGCTGGGGGCGGTCTCGGACTCCTCCTGCCAGAAAGTGTATGGGAGGGGCTCGCGCCGGCGGACAGCTTGCGCCTCCTGCCGGTAGACAGGGGGCTGCTTTGACAGGGGCTGGACATTTAGAAAGACGACCTCCTCGCGGGAGCCGTAGTGGTTTTCAGCGCGGATTATATACTCGCCGCGATCCTCCAGTTTGACCCTATTAATTATAAAGTAGTAGTCGTCGCCGGTGTAGCGCTTCATGAATTTAACGCTCTGGCGCAGCTCCTGGTTGTTGTGGGACCAGGTGAGGGTTGGCGTAGCAATCGCGATTACGCGACAGTAGAACTTTACGCTCTGCCCCTCGTAGCAAAATTGACTGTTTGGTTTAATTACAAACCGTGGGGCCGCCTGGCGGCGATCGAACGATGTATCGTGGATCTTGTATTTTTCGATTAGCAATTTCCGGAGCGACGAGTACTCCGATAGCCGTCCAATTGGCAGGAGATACTTGTTAAAGTCCTCGTACTTTTTGCGCAATTTGTCGCGCATTGCCAAGTAGCGTTCTCGAGCGATTTGCTGGGTCCTGTCGCTGTGGTCCCCGGTGAGCCACGGGTGCAGCAGACACTCGTGGGCCGTCATTCGCTTCTCCCTGTTGCCCATCAGAAGGCGTCTAATAAAGTCCTTCCCTTCCTCGGAAATGTGCCGGAAGGCCTCCTCGTCAAAGTCCCAATCGCAGGCCTTAACATTTTTGAGGGTATCAACGTCTGTGTCACCAGCGAACGGTGATAAACCACTCAATCTGAGCCAAATATAAGAAAACATTTGAAATTATGTAATTATTTTAAGTAAATTACCATCTAATGACTTTTTAGTATAAAATAAATATATATTCTAATTTGATTACCTCTTAATTACTGAGAAATTAAACCTAAAAATATACTTACAGAACATAGGAGAGTACACCGACTGCCCACATGTCCGTATAAAAGCCGACTGGTTCACGATTAACAATTTCTGGTGCTGCAAATTCAGCAGTACCAGTTGAAATTTTAACAACTTCATTTGGATCTAGTTTTGTTGCTAAACCAAAATCAATTAATTTAACATTTGTGCTAGCCCTTGTTTGGCACATAATATTTTCTGGTTTTATATCTAAATGTATTATGTTCTTTTCATGCATATGCTTAACACCCTCGCAAACTTGTCGCATATAATTAATAACTTCTGCCTCAGACATCACGTAACCTTCGGCTGTGATACGTTCGAAAAGTTCACCTCCTGATAAGCTGAAATTGTATTTGTTTAATATTTTTAATTTTATTCCGAATTTTGTTAAATTTAATATGCTTACAATTCAAAGATTAGAACCATTTCGTCATCGTCTTCGAATGCATCGTGTAAATTAATCAATTTTTGATGGTGCAACTGATTCATAATATCAATTTCTTTTCGAATTAACTCTTTTTCCATTGCGTGTGATACTGGAATAAATTTCGCAGCAAAAATATTACCAGTGCTTCGTTCTCTGCACCGGTGTACAACTCCGAACGCACCCGTTCCAATTTCTTCTAATATGTCGTATCTGTCGTAAACGCTATCATGTGAAATTTCAACTGGTTGAGGAACGTATTTTGAGTAAATATCAAAAACGTAAGAGTCGTAATCTTTAATTGGTCCATCCGCTTTACCTCGAATCTTTTTACCATTCTCATCAACTTCGTATTTCTTCTCTTTTGGTATCTTTTTGCCAGTATCTTTGGTAGTAACTAAAGTACTAACTTCGGATGGATCTGATCTTCCGTAGACATTTTCGGCATAAATTCTAAACTCGTATTGATGACCTGGAGCAAGTCCGGTTACTGCGATCGATGTAAAACGAGTGTTTCCAACACGAATCCAAGTTGACATTGGATGCTCACGTTTTTCAACCATATAATTCGTGATATTCGAACCGCCGTCCCAAATTGGAGCCTTCCAACTAAGTGATAGTGAGTCAATGCCGATATTTTCGACAAGCGGGAATCTCGGTGGGTCTGGACGGTCACTGATTTGAACCTTAATTATAGCCGTATCTGAGCCAAGCTCATTTTCAGCGGTTATTCTGTAAGGCCCTGAGTCTAGCTTCGAGCCATCACGAATCGTTAGGATTGCGTGACGCTCTTTAACCTCTACGTGATAGTGACCACCGGATTCGATCACTTCACCTTCACGGACCCAACTAATTCGTGGTTTAGGATGGCCGGTGAATGGTATTTTAATAATAACGTTTTCGCCCTTATCAAAGTATGCGGTATCTCTAAATCTAGGTGGTACATTCAATTTAGGTGCGGTCATTATATAAAGGCTAGCTCTGGTAGATTTAACACCAGCCTTATTAACAGCCCTGCAAACGTACTCGTCGGCGTCTTCGCCAAAAACGTCATTTATAGTTAAATTGTAATTGTCACCTTCCGCATAAATCCGGTATCTAGCACCATTTGTTATCTCCCGAGCTCCCTTATACCAAGTAATTGTTGGTTTCGGTACTCCAGTTATAGTACAAGTAAATTGTGCATTATGATTTTGAATACAGTTTGCATCTCTGAGGGGTTTAACAATTGTTGGTGGTATAGCTGCTTTTGGATCAATTATTTTAACTGATGATGATGCTGACGATTCCTTTGATAGTCCAGCCTCATTTTGCGCAAATACCCTAAATTCATATTGTCTACCTTCGATTAGATTTGGACAATTAATTTGTGTTGCTGGACAAATAGCAACGTTAACACGTTGCCATGTATTGCTGCCAACTTCACGTTTATCGATCCAATAACCTTGAATTCTAGCACCACCATCCGATTCTGGTTTATCCCATTCCAAGTGGACAAAATCATCACCGACTTCGGTGACTTTTGGTATACCTGGAGGTGATGGCGGATCGAATGGCGCCTTTGCTCGGACTGGATTTAGTCCTTCTAGAGGTGGTCCCATACCGTTGTCATTCACCGCCATTACGCGGAACATGTACTCTTGACCCTCGGTTAAACCTTGGACGACATAACTCAAGTCTTTTGCAAAACTAGAGACTGTTATCCAGTGGGTGAGCGATGTGTCCTTTCTCTCAACGACGTAGTGAGTGACTTTTAAACCACCATCGTAGGTCGGTGGTTTCCATGATATTGTACAAGAATGTTTTGTTATACCAGAAATTCCCATTGGTCCAGTCGGTGGTCCTGGTAGTCCAGTTATAAATACGTTAAACGCACCAGATGCTGTTCCACTATCGTTTTTGAAATCAATGTGGTATAGTCCAGCGTCGTCTTTACAAATATCTTTTATAAATATAGCAACGTAATCATCAAAAACGGTATATTTGATATGTGGACTATCTTTGATAACTTGTCCATCTTTGGTAAGTGTAACCTCCATTGGTTGATCACCAGAATAAAATATTTTGATTTTACTATTATCATTTTCTGGTAGATACAATTCATTTGGTATCCTATCAATTCTTGGTGGTGATCCGATTTTAAGATGTCCAGTTGTATGGACAAAACCAAGTGAATTAATTGCTTCACAAGTGTAGTCTCCATCGTCTCCAGGTTGTACATCAGAAATGTGTAATTTAAATATACCATCTTTACTTTCTGATGTAAATCTACCACCCATTGTAATTTCTTTGCCATTTCGTAACCATCTAGAGGTTGGTTCTGGTTTACCTGTAGCTTGACACTGTAACATGAAATATTTGCCCATTGGTGCAACTTTGTCGGACAGTCTTTGAACCCATTCTGGTTTTTCGCCTCCGAGTACTTCGCAAACTTTAATTGGCATTGTGCAGGAGCTTGGTTCGGATCTACCCGCTGCATTAACAGCAAATATCCTAAATTCGTAATCTCCCATTTCCATTAGGTTAATTACGGTATAATCAGTATCCATAACGTTGTAATCATTACACTTAACCCAGATTGCGCCACCAACGTCGCGTCTCTCAATAACGTAGCCAGTGATTCTAGAACCACCATCACTTTGTGGTGGCTCCCACTTGAGGTCAACGTAGTTTTTACCAACCTTAACCACTTGTGGGGTTCCTGGTGGTGATGGTACTGTAAATTTACCCTTTAATTTAAACCTGTTTGATGGTGGGGATGGTTTACTGAATCCAGCAGCGTTTTTAGCTTTTATTCTAAATTCATACTCCTGGCCATTAACCAGATTATACACTTGGTATGTGGTGTCTTTAACCAGGAAATCGTGGGTATTCCACGACGTGTCATGTGCCACGTCGCGGTATTCGATTTGATATCCTTGAATCCGAGACCCGCCATCGGAATGGGGTCGGTCCCAAATGAGGGTCACATTTCCAGAATCCCAGTCAATAACTCTAGGCTGGCCAGGTGGGTCTGGAACCGTAAACTGATACTTGGCCACAACAGCGTCGTCCATTGCTAGCGGCTCGCTAACTCCGTATTGATTTTCAGCTCTAACCCTAAAGTAGTATTTCCGGTTGGGCTCGAGTCCCATTACGTCGTAGTGACAGTTTCGTACGAAGCTGCTTACTTTGACCCAAATGCCGTTATTATCCATTTTTTCGACGACGTAATTCGTGATTGGGGATCCGCCGTCGTCTAACGGTGGCTTCCACGACAACGAGCACGTGTCTGGCGTTATGTCGTAGGCGGTCAAAGGACCCACCGGGGGTCCCGGTTTGTCCACGACGGTCACGTGGCACGAGGCTGAGTCCGAGCCCTCGGTGTTCACCAAATAAATCGTGTACGCTCCGGTCTCGTTTCGTTTCGCGCACTTGTTGTGGAAAACAGTCGTGTAGTCGTTCGTCTCGAATTTGATCCGCTCGTCCTGGAGCACCTCGTTACCGTTAATCGTCCAGTTCGGTTTGGGTCTTGGATTGCCATGGAACGGCACCGTTATCTTGAAATCTTCACCCGCAATAACGGTCATGTCCCGAATGCTAAGGTCCGAAGTGATCTTCGGGGCGCTCGGCGGGGCACGGCAGATAATCGGATCCGAAGAGGAACTCCACGGACCCTGGCCGGCCGCGTTAATCGCAGCCACGCGGAACTCGTACTCGTGGTTTTCGAGAAGGTTTGGCACTCTGGAAAATTTTTAATTAATTTTTAGTTTAATCTTGTCGCATCAAACACAAAGCATTTAATATTAGTTTTTACTGAAAAGCGAAAAAATTAGTGTTTTTTTACATTCAGAATTTAACCCGTTTTTTCTCGCCTCCTGGCACCCAAAAATCGGGATAGGCCTGAAGAAACTATTTCGATAAATGTGCTCTCTCGTGGGAAAAAAAACTCTTAATTTTGAATATTTCTTTAAATTCGATAAAAATAAAAATTTTGTAGTATAATAGTCTATTTTATATTGTAGTTGATTTAGTGTTGTGAATTAATTACGAGTGCTTAGCGTCGCGGCGGAAAATGTGAATTGTGAGATTTCTTGTAGAATTTGCTGGAGGCATCGGTTAAGGGTAAGTCGAATTTTTTCAATATTACATCACACCAAATAGAACGATTTTTTTTTGCATGGAATTTGAATTTTGATTTTGTGATATTTTGGGAGGGTTTATAAATGGTTTTTTGTTTTTTTTTTTGTTTAGCTTTAGCTTATTTCATTAAAATATTTTTTAATTAATGATTGCTTACTTGCAAGTGAGGTCTGGGATGTGGGCGTGAGTGGCCTTGGTCCATTTATCTTCGGACATGAGTCGTTTTTCGACGACATATCCAGTGATTGGGGCTCCGCCTTCGTGTCTGGGCTTGGTCCAGCTGATGGTGATTGAATCTTCTGTGGAATCAATTCCCCTGGGAGCGCCCGGTGGTCCCGGAGGATCGAATGGATGGCGGGCGCGGATCGGTTGTTCTGTCGTGGCCGGATCTGATTGGCCGTATTGATTTTCAGCCATTACCCTAAATTCGTAGTCCCGGCCGATTGTTAAATTCCGGACCCGGATGAATGGTGTTGTGCAGTAGCTGCTCACCTTCGTCCAGGTGGGGCTGCGAGCCTCCTTCTTTTCAACGACATAATTCGTGATTGGGGCTCCGCCGTCGTCCTTTGGCGGGTTCCAGTACAAGGTGAGGGCATCACCAGCAAATTCATCAGCCCGGAGGTTAGTCGGTGGTTTTGGTCTATCGAGGACACGAACGTTGATTGTCGCAGTGTCGAAACCAGATGGATTTTTAAGCTGTAGACGGTACTGTCCAGCGTCAGATCTTTTTGAATTTTTAACAACAATGCTAGCAGCATCATCAGCCAATTTTTGGAATATTCTTGAACCGTCATCTTCGAGAATTGTGTCATTTGCAAACCATGAGGCTGTTGGTTTCGGGAAGCCAACGTATGGCACATGAATGCTGAAATCTTCCCCGGCACGAACGGTTATATCGCGAACACCTCCCAAATCCATGCATGGCTTGTTTGGTTGTTCCTCGATTACGATCGGATTTGAGGGTTTCGATGGGTCAGATTTACCCACTTCATTTGCTGCAATAACTCGGAAAACGTACTCTTCTCCCTCTTTTAATTTTGGAACAGTATAAACAGTGTTATGAATAGGAACTTCATTAACATCGCTCCAATCTTTGTCGCCCTTAGCTCTCTTTTGTAGATAATATCCCTTAATTTTGGCTTTACCATCATTACGTGGTGGTCGCCACGATAATGTGACACTATCTTTTGTAATTCTATCCGCTTTTGGTGGATCTGGTGGATCTGGCCGGTATCTTTGGAGCTGTGCAGTCATCGGTTCGGATGGTTTACTTGGTTTTCCAGGACCAGCTTCATTAACAGCGATTACACGGAATTCGTAACGATTTCCTTCACGTAAATCTTGAACTGTGTAACTTGTATTTGGTGTTGGATAATTATTACATTTAATCCATTCACCGCCTCGTTCACGTTTTTCAACAATATAACCAGAAATTGGTTTTCCACCACAATAATCTGGTGGATGCCACTGTAAACTGCATGATGTTGGACTATATGCAGTAATATCTGGTTGGCTAGGTGCATCTGGTGGATCAAATGGACATTTAGCAACAACTGGTTTACCCTCGAGGGGCTCTGAGACACCATAAATATTTTCAGCTCTAACACGGAGAACATATTTTTTACCCTCTGTTAAACCTTTTACGGTAAATGCGGTTTTTGGACAATATCCAGGTACTGGTCTCCAAGAATCAGTACCAAATTCGGATAATTCAACAATATATCCAGTTATATCACCGCCACCATCGTCTTTTGGTGGATTCCAGGATAATGAAATTGTATCCTGTGTTGTTTCGGTGTAGGTGAGTGGTCCTTCAGGTATTCCAGGTTTATCAACAACAATTATTTCAATATCAGCTGAATCTTTACCGAATTCATTTGTAGCTGTTATCGTGTATTTAGCAGCATCTTGTCTTGTGGAATCTTCAATTCTAAGAATTGTCCTCTCAGGATTTGTTGCTAAAGATACTCGATTCGATTCTGGAATTCTAATACCAGATTTTTGCCATTCGATTGTTGGAGTTGGTGCACCTGATATTGGGATGTTTACGTTAATTGGCTCACCGGCGCGCACTTTAACTTTCCTTCCGATTAATCCATCTAGCCATAATTTTGGTTTCTCCTTCATCGGTCTAGCGCTTAATAGCGCCGATGGGTCTGATGGTTTGCCATTTCCAGCTGCGTTAACAGCCGATACTCGGTATTCGTATTGATGGCCGTCTGTGACACGGTCATCGGTGTACTCGGGCGAATGGACTGGCTCCTTATTGAGCTTAATCCAACGTCCTGTTGCCTTGTCGCGACGTTCAACATCATATCCAATAATTGGTGACCCACCATTGCTAATTGGGGGCTTCCATTTAACAGTGATATGATCTTTGTCACTATCGACCAATTCTGGTTTACCAGGACGTCCGGGTACATCATACTGATTTTTGGCGACAATTGGTCCATCCGAGGTCAAAGGATCTGAGCGTCCTTGAAGATTTTCAGCCATAACTCGGAATTCGTACTTTGTTCCTTCTAAAAGTCGTGGCACAACAGCGTGGTTGTATTTTGCGTTAACGTAAGTAACAGCTGGTACCCATCCACCTCCGTGGGTAAGGTCCTTTTTCTCAATAACATAAGCGGTAATTTCAGATCCACCATTGTCTTTTGGTGGTTTCCAAGATACCGTCACACTGTTTGCAGTCACCTCTTCATACTCAAGAGGTCCGGCTGGTGGTCCAGGTCTGTCGAGGACGATTAGTTGGAATGAGCCTTCATCAATTCCTGAATCGTTTCGTAGTAGAAGGTGATAAACCCCTGAATCAGATCTATTACAATTGACTGTATGAATTACAGTGTGATGCCCAATTGATGTGACTGTTGTTCTTTCATTTGTCTCAACTGGAAGTGCCGATCTGTCCCAGATAACTTCTGGTGCTGGTTCACCAATAAAATCAATATCAACATGGAAAATAAGTCCGGCTTTAATTCGAATATCGTGTAATGGTGTAATAATTTTAGGTGCAAGATATCTTGCTTTAGCTGTAACCATATCTGATGGTTCTGAAGGCTCCGATTGTCCAGCTTGATTAACTGCAATTATTCGGAATTCATACTCTTGACCCTCAGTTAAATCTGGTACAGTTGCAGCTGTTTTATTTGGTGGTACATGAACTGCATTTACCCAATATGGGCTACCTTTTTCTTTCTTTTGTATTATATAACCAGTTAGTGGTGCTCCACCGTCTGATTTTGGTGCCGCCCATTGTAAATCAACATGATCCTTATCCCAATCAGTAACAGCTGGTTTACCTGGTGCATCTGGTTCATCAAATTCATTTTTAGCAATAATACTTTTATTTGCTTCTAATGGTTCTGATTCACCAATTGCATTAACTGCTTTTACACGGAAAAGATATTCTTTTTTGTGAACTAATCGAGTTACATCATGTGAAAGTAAAGTGCTCATACCAGCATCAGACCATGTTCCACGAGATAAATCCATTTTTTCAATAACATAATGTAAAATTGGTGAGCCACCGTCATCTTCTGGCGGTTTCCATGTTAGATGGCAACCTTCTTTTGTAATGTTGGTTACTTCAAGCGGTCCCTTTGGTGGGCTTGGTTTATCTAAAACAGTCGCTTGTGCTGACGCGGAGAATTCACCAACTTCATTTTTCAAAGTTAGAGTGTATCTTCCAGTATCAGTTCTTGCTGAGAATGGTATCTCAAAGGTTAGTTCGTTTTGGAAGAGGTTCATATCAACGCGACTGCTTGGTTCAAGGATTTTTCCATTAACAGCCCATGTATATTTGGGTCTAGGCGCTGCTTCGATTGGTAAAGTCCATCCCAATTTTTTTCCAGCATGTACGACAATATCTTCCAAAAGACTCTTGTCGAAATGTGGAGCAATAAATCTCGGTTTTGCGATAACTGATTTTGATGGGTCGCTCGGTTCACCTGGGCCACCTTTGTTTACTGCAACAACCCTAAATTCATATTCTTCTCCTTCAGTTAAATCTGGTACTGTTGCTGCTGTTATATCAGCTGGAACTTCAAGAGCCTTTTCCCAAGGTCCAAAACGTGGTCGTTTTTCGATAACGTATCCAGTAATTGGTGAACCTCCGTCCTTTTTCGGTGGGGTCCACTGTAAGTCGACATGATCCTTGTCCCAATCGACAACTTCTGGAGTTCCAGGTTTGTCTGGTTTTCCGAATGGATCTTTAGCTGTTATTGCTTGCTGAGTTCCAAGTGGTATAGATTCACCCAGCTTATTAACAGCTTTTACTCGGAAATTGTAATCGTGATTTTCAATTAAATTATCAGCTCTAATTGTGGTACCAGCGCAATCACCAACTGGTACCCAACGCATCGTTTCAGTGTCCATTTTTTCTACTGTATAGTGGGTAATTTCTGAGCCACCATCATCTTTAGGTGGCCTCCATGCGAGAGTAATTGAATTTTTAGTTACTTCTTGTGGACGTAGTGGCCCTTCCGGTGGTGAAGGTATATCTAAAACAGTTACTTTAACTGTAGCTTTATCAATTCCGTTAATATTTCTAGCAACTAAAGTATATTCTCCTGTATCAGCTCGTTTTGCATCGATAACCTTTAATTTTGTACGATAATCCTCGTTAACTACTTTTACACGATCGGTATTTATGACCATATTATCTTTATGAGTCCATTCTTTTGATGGGGGTGGTTCACCAATTACTGGCACATCAAATTCAAATGTTTGACCAGCTCGAACCTTGATATTAACCATAAAGTTACGATCAATCTTTGGTGCCAAATTCTTAGGTCTTGCAATATGCGGTGCTGTTGGATCGCTTGGTTCACCAGGACCAGCTTTATTTACAGCACGTACACGAAATTCGTATTTAACACCTTCAATTAAATCTGGTACCATACCAGTGTTTGTATCGCCCTCAACTTCAGCACATTTCTCCCAATCTGGACTATATTTATCTTTCTTTTCAATTATATACCCAGTTATTGGTGAGCCACCGTCACTTTCTGGGCGGTCCCATTGCAATTGTACAAAATCTTTATCATAGTCTTTAATCTCTGGTGTACCTGGTTTTGTTGGTTCATCAAATGGATTTTTAGCTTCAATCGATTGTGGAGCTGTTAGAGGGTCAGATGTACCTTGCTTGTTTCTAGCACGTACCCTAAATTTATATTTATGTCCAGGTGTAAGACCGTCAACTTTTAAGCTTGTAGTTGGTCCATCGGTTTCACCAGCTGGTACCCAACGGCCAGTTATTTCGTCCATTTTTTCAACAACATAATTCTCAACTGGTTGACCACCGTCGTCTTCTGGTGGATTCCACTTAAGAGTGCAACCCTCAGCATGAACGTCTTGAACTTTAAGTGGTCCCTGTGGTGGTGATGGCTTGTCTAAGACAATTACTTTCACATCAGCTGTATCATTTCCGTTAATATTTTCCGCTGTAACTGTATAAGTACCGGAATCAGCTCTTGTTGCATTCCTAACTGATATTTTTGTATTGTAGTCAACATGAACAATTTTAACATGATCGCTCGGATGAACTTCACGCTTGTTAAGAAGCCATTTTGTTGTAGGCGCTGGCTCACCAGTGACCTTAACATCGTAAATAAAGTTTTGTCCAGCCTTAATTTTAACCTCAATTAGATTTGTTCTATCAATTCTAGGGGCTTGATTTCGTGGTTTAGCGATTATTGGTGGTGTTGCATCGCTTGGCTCTCCAGGTCCAGCTTTATTAACAGCCCTAACTCTAAATTCATAGGTTTGACCTTCAACAAGGTCAGGAACTGTTGCTTTTGTTTGATCAGCTGGAACTTCAGCTGCTTTCTCCCATTGACCGTATTTATCTTTTTTCTCAATAACATAACCAGTTATTGGTGAGCCGCCATCTTCAAGTGGTGGTGTCCAGGCGAGATCAACATGATCCTTATCCCAATCTGTAGCACGTAAATTGCCTGGTTTTCCAGGTTCGTCGAATGGATTTTTCGCAATAATTGTCTCATCAGCTACAAGTGGAGCTGATTCACCTTCAGCGTTAACAGCTGATACACGGAATTTATATTCGCCACCAGGTGTCAAGCCAGTAACATCGGCTTGAGGTTCTGTTGCCCTACAAACTGGTACCCAACATCCAGTTTCTGGATCCATTTTATCAATTTGATAATACTCAATCGGAGTGCCACCGTCGTCTTTTGGACGCTTCCACTTAAGGTGGCATCCCTCTTTGTGAATATCTGAAATTTGCAATGGTCCTTCAGGTGCTGTTGGTTTATCTGTTATTGTAACTTCAACAGTGACTGTGTCTTTTCCAGAACTGTTTGTTGCTGTTACTGTATATGGTCCAGAATCGCCCCTCTGAGTTGGCCGAATAACAAGTTTTGTAAAGTAATCTGGACTTTCGATTGAGACATTTTTACCAGAATGTAGGGGCATATTTTGGAAACGCCATTCGACCTTTGGTGCAGGCTCACCAATTATGTTAGCATCAAATTTAAGTGGTGTACCAGCAGAAATTGTAACATCTCTAAGATTACGACGATCGATCTTAGGTGCAAGGTAACGTGGTTTAGCGACAAACGTTTTTCCAGGCTCTGATGGCTCTGATTGGCCAGCCTTATTAACCGCAATAACACGGAATTGATATTCGTTACCTTCCACAAGACCGTTTACAGTCGCTGCTGGGGTCGAGCTGGTCGTTTCGCATGCCTTCTCCCACATTGGACTATATTTGTCCTTCTTTTCAATTATATAACCAGTGATTGGAGATCCTCCGTCTGAGGCTGGTTCTGCCCAAATTAGTTCAACGTGATTTGCTGACCAATCCGCTGGCTCTGGAGCACCAGGACGCGATGCAGTTGCTGTTTTTTTAAAGAAATTAATAAAATAAATAATTATAAGTTAAAACCAAATACAACTATGTCATTTTCTATTCAAATCGAATTGAATCCAAGCGAATCCGAACGAATCATATCGAATCGAACAAATTAAATAAAAATTTAAAAGAAATAAACTCACTGAAAGGATCCTTTGCAACAATTGTGCCGAAAGTTTCCAATGGTTCGGACTCGCCTTCTTTATTAATTGCTTTAACACGGAATTTATATTCATGTCCAGGTGTTAGTCCATCAACAGTCATTTCAGGTGAATCTGTTTTACCAACAGGTAGCCAAATTCCTGTATCTGGATCGAATTTTTCTACTAAATAAGCTTCAATTGGTTCACCACCATCATCTTTTGGTTTTTTCCACTTCAATTTGCATCCCTCTTTGTGGATGTCGGATACTTCAAGTGGTCCTTCTGGTTTTCCTGGTTTTGCTATATTCATTTTTAATATTATTAATTAAATTATAATTATTATTTATATATAAACACTTACTAATCACATTGATTTCAAATTCAGCTGTATCTTGTCCATATTTATTAGTTGCAACAATTTTATATAATCCAGTATCTTTTCGTTCTGGACTGTCGTTAAAGAATTTCGTATTATATGGGATATTATCGATTCTTTTATTGCTCGATTGTGGAACTGATTTTCCATTAAGCGACCATACAACATCTGGTGGTGGTTCACCTTGGATTTTAATATCCAAGTAAATTGGTTCTCCCTCACGAACAGTGATATTTTTAATATTTTTACGATCAATTCTTGGTGCCACTGTATGAGGAACATGTTTTTAATTAAAAAAAAAAAAAAACAGAAAAAACTTAATTAAAACTTACATTTTCTAGGCTTGGTTGTTACTGGCTTGCTGGCTGCGCTTGGTTCGCCAGGACCAGCAGCATTGATCGCTCGAACTCTGAACTCATATTCGACACCTTCATCCAGATTTGGTACAGTACCCTTGCAATCTGCAGATACAGGAACTTCTGCAGCTTTAACCCATTTTCCGGTACCCTTTTCTCGTTTTTCAATTGCATACGCTGTGATTGGAGACCCACCATCAGTAGCTGGTGGGGTCCATCTTAGGTCAACATGATCCTTGTCCCAGTCTGTTGCTTCTGGTTGGCCAGGTGCTCCAGGCTCATCTTTTTTAAAAAAGTTTTATTAAATTATATATTTATATATTTTTTATTAAATAACATACCAAATGGATTTTTGGCAATAATCGAATGATCTGTTTCTAGGGGTTCTGATTCACCCTCTGCATTAACTGCTGATACACGGAATTTATATTCCTGTCCAGGAACCAAATTATTTAGTTCAACATGTGGATCTCTGGTTCGTCCAGCTGGTAGCCATCGACCAGTTTCTGTATCCATTTTTTCAACAAGATAGTGATCAATTGGAACACCACCATCATCTAAAGGTGGATTCCACTTTAGTTTACATCCCTCCTTGTGAACATCGCTTACTTTAAGAGGTCCTTCTGGTTTACCCGGTTTATCAAGAACTGTTAGCTCAATTGAGGCCTCATCATGACCTGATGAGTTTTCAGCTTTAATTGTATATTTCCCAGTTAAAGCCCTATTTGCAACCGGAATATAAAGTTTTGTCCTGTAATCCTCTAAATCGACTTGAATATCGTCACGATCTTCAATTCGAGCTTTGTTATGGAACCATGTTTTAGTTGGTGGTGGTTCACCAGAAATTTTAACATCCAAACGGACGTGTTGACCAGCCTTAACCGTTAGGTCTTTAAGATTAGTTCTATCAATTTTAGGTGCTGCAAATCTATCTTTAGCTAGTAGGGTATCTGAAGCTTGTGATGGTTTACTTTGTCCACCTTTATTAACTGCCTTAACACGGAACTGATATTTTTGACCTTCAACTAAATCATTTACTTTTGCTTCTGGTTTTGGTGTATTTGTTTCAAGGACTTTTTGCCATTTATTTGTTAGGTTATCTTTCTTTTCAATTATATATCCAGTAATTGGAGCACCACCATCATTTTCTGGTGGGGTCCATTTAAGATCGACATGATCTCTAGCCCAATCTTTAAATTCTGGTTTTCCAGGTGTATCTGGGGCTGAGTATGGATTTTTAGCTGTTGTTGGAACATCTGTAACCAATGGTTCAGACTCACCCTCTGAATTTACAGCCCTTACACGGAAATGATAGTCTTTACCCTCAGTTAGTCCAGTTACATCTGCTTCTGGGAGTTTTGTAACACAAACTGGTACCCATCGACCAGTTTCAGTGTCCATTCTTTCAACAACGTAGTGATCGATTGGTTCGCCACCGTCGTCTTCTGGCTTGTCCCATTTGAGGTGTACCCCCTCAGCAGTTACATCTGAGACTTCTAGGGGTCCCTTAGGTTTGCTCGGTTTGCAAAGCACCTCAAGTTCAACTTCTACGGTGTCAGTGCCTGAATCGTTTTTAGCTTCTACAGTATAAATTCCTCTATCTGATCGTTTTACTTTTTGTAGAATGAATGTTGTTTTATATTCTTCATTTTCTATTTTAAGTCGATCAGCTGATCGTAAAACTTCACCATTGTAGGTCCATGTTATCTTTGCTGGTGGCTCACCCTTAATATCAGATTCCATTCGAAGCATTTGGCCACTTCGTAAAACTTTCTTTTGAAGATTTTTACGATCAATTCTTGGGGCCAAAAATCTCGGTTTTGCGACAACTGATTTTGATACATCGCTTGGTTCACTGGGTCCAGCCTTGTTAACTGCAACAACCCTAAATTCATATTCATGACCCTCTTCAACGGCTGTAACTGTCCCAGAAGTGCGATCACCTGGAACTGTTCCGGCATCAACCCATTGCCTACCAGATTTATCTCGCATTTGTATAATATATTTTTGTATTGGTGCTCCACCATCGCTTTTTGGTGGGGACCACTTCAAATCGACAAAATCTTTGTCCCAATTTGTTGGTTCTGGACGTCCTGGCTTTTCTGGTTCATCAAATGGATTTTTGGCAATAATCGGTTTATCTGTTTCAAGATCTTCAGATTCTCCTTCTTTGTTAACTGCTCGTACACGGAATTTGTAGGGTTTACCCTCTTGTAGTCCTGTTATATTCGCTTCTGGCTCTGTACTTTTACCGCATGGAATCCATTGTCCAGTGTGAGGATCTAATTTTTCAATTTCATAATAATCAATTGGTGCTCCACCATCATCATCTGGTTTTTCCCATTTTAATTTACAACCATGTTTATGAATATCAGAAACAGCAAGTGGTCCTTTTGGTTTTGATGGTTTTGATAAAACTGTTATATCAATTTCAGCTTTATCTTCACCAACTTCATTCTTTGCTATAATCACATATTTTCCAGTTTGTGCACGTTTTGCGCGCATTATAAAGAATTTTGTATTATAATCAACATTATCAACTCGGGTATTATCGTCTGTAACAAGTGGTGATTCTTTGAAAAACCATTCAACTTTTGGTGCTGGTTCACCAATTATATTTATGTCTAGGCTAACTGAAAGACCAGCTTTCACTTGAAGTGGATTCAAATTTGTACGATCGATGCGTGGTTTTACTGGAATTATTAAAATAATAATATAAAAATTATGGTATTAATATTATTCTTTTCATATATGTATATATACATATCTTTTTTTTACAGAATTGCAAGTGAATTTTTTATCAACTCGACTTATTTTGTGATACTTACAGAATCTTGGCTTCGCTGTATGCCAGTTGGTTTGTTCAGATGGTTCTGATGGTCCGGCCTTGTTAACAGCACGTACTCTAAACTTATACTGTTGACCTTCTTCGAGCTTGGGGACTGTTCCCTTGCAGATGGGGCCATCAGTTTCGACAGCTTTTACAAAATGTCCAGTATCCTTGTCCATAACCTCAATAATGTATCCAGTAATTGGTGCTCCACCATCTCGAATTGGTGGTTCCCACTTAAGTTTAACCATATGCTCGTCCCAATCCTCGAGTTCTGGAAGTCCAGGAGCAGCAGGAGCATCGTAGGGATTTTTTGCTATAATTGAGGTGTCTGTTTCAAGGGGTTCTGATTCACCCTCCTCGTTAACAGCCTTAATTCTAAACTGGTATCTATGATTTGGTTCTAGACCCTTAATTTCTTGTTCCTCTTTTGATGGATCAACGTGACCAGCTGGAACCCAACGTCCAGTTGCTGTATCCATTTTTTCAATAACATAACCAGTTAATGGTAGACCACCATCATCTTTTGGTTTCTTCCATTTTAATTTACATCCCTCCTTATGGACATCGGTTACTTCAAGTGGTCCTTCTGGTTTTCCTGGTTTATCCAAAATAATAACCTCAACAGTTGCCTCATCAACACCATTTATATTTTCAGCTCGTAATGTATATTCTCCACTATCTTTTCGGGTTGTTTCAAGGACTGTTAATTTTGTATTATACTCTTCATTTTCAATACGGCAGTGTGGCCCATGCTCTAGGGTTCTTGGGCCAACAGTCCATTTATATGTTGGTGGTGGCTCACCACGAACGTCTACATCAAATTTAACTGCTTGACCAGCACGGACTCGAATTTGTTTCATCTTATCGCGATTTATAATTGGTTTTACTATTTATTATGAAAAAAAGTGTAAATTAGTTAAATTTTTAATAAATATATAAAAAATATATAGGAATAAAATAAAGCATACTAAGTAAAAGCTCCTAAAAGGCTTGTAATTATTTTATTTACTAGTGGCGTTTTAATTGCGGGGAAAAATTGCTGGAAGATATTTTATTTTATTTTATTATTAGATTAATTTTAATATGTGCAATAAGTCTGTAAAGGTTGGTAGCCTTACAGTTTCTTGGTTTGGCAACATGTGGCTCAGTTGCATCGCTCGGTTCTCCAGGTCCAGCCTTGTTTATAGCTCTTACACGGAATTGATAAGTGTTGCCCTCTTTAAGACCTTCAACAGTCGCTTTTGTAGCTGGGGTCTGTTTGGAAAGTTATTTTATTTATGTATAAATATTGTTAATGATAAAATTAATTTAAAAATGTGAATCTTACATCAGTGGTAAGAATTTCATCCCAAATAGGTGAGAATTTTTCCTTTTTCTCAATGACATAACCAACAATTGGGGCACCACCATCATTTTTAGGTTTATCCCATTTAAGATCGACACGATGCTCGTCCCAATCTTCAATTTCTGGTTTTCCTGGTTTACCGGCCGGCTCATAAGGATTTTTAGCGACAGTGTAACCTTCGGTGTCGAGGGGTTCAGACTCGCCCTCCTCGTTAACAGCCTTAACCCTAAATTTATACTCGTGACCCTCCTGCAGACCTTTAACATCAAGTTCGGTTTCATTGCCAGATGTACGCCCAACTGGGACCCATCGGCCTTGATCCTTGTCGAATTTTTCAACTTGATACGCTGTAATTGGCTTACCGCCATCATCTTCTGGCTTCTCCCATTTTAATTTGCATCCATTCTTTGTAACATCTTTAACTTTAAGTGGTCCTTTTGGTTTTCCAGGTGCTGCTAAAACAGTTATTTCAACCTCAGCTTCATCTTGGCCATGATCGTTTACAGCACGAACTTTCCAAAGTCCGGTATTTGAACGAATCGAATCAACAATCGATAATTTTGTATTATAATCGATATTTTTAATTTCGATATTCCCTTCTGATTTAATTTCTTTATCTTTTTGTATCCAAGTTATTGTTGGTGGTGGTTCGCCCCGTACATCGACATCAAATTTAATTGGTTTTCCAGCACGGACAATTACTGTCTTTAAGTTGGTACGATCGATTCTTGGTTTTACTGAAAAGGTTTTTTTTTGTAATATGATAATTAAATTTTGTTTTATATGGTGACTTAAATTTTTCGAAACTCAACAAATTTAGGTGAAAATTAGTACTTAGGGTACTTTGAGACCACTAAACTTGAATTGACTACTAAAATTTGGAAATTTAAAATAGGACAACCATAATTTTTAGAATTCTACGAATTTAAGTCATATATCAATTCAGAAGTTTTTTTTTGTTTATTTCGATGTGTTTTGCTTGCTCAATCACGCTGAAACGGTTGGTTTGATGTTTTTAAATTTTTGTGTGAAGGTACTACATATATCGTTCAACCTCACATGCACTATTTACCGATATAAAATTAAAAACTTTAAAATGGCGGAATTAAGATGGCGGCTAATAAATGCAAATTTCAATGGATTGCTATGAATATTGGTATTTGGAGGTTTTGGAGATACTGATTGCGAATTTGCTTTATAAATTTATAAAGACAAAAATGGCGACAAATTTTATGCGATTCAAAGTAATACTATGAGAAAATAAAATGAAATAGATTATTTAAATAAAAATGAATGTTTGTTTGTATGAAGCTTATAGAGATGGAAATTACTGAAGCAATTAGGCTCAAATTTACAGGATATGTTTGTTTTGATGTGAGGAAGGTTTTAGACAGTTTAATTAATAGAAATTTCGATGATATGAAAAATTTCATTCCTGAAACTCCCGAAGGAGATGAGGGAACAAAATTTTTCGTATCACCAGAGCTACTTACGTGCTTTGTGCTTAACAACTTGCACCTTGCTTGGATCAGAAGGAGGTGACAGGCCAGCTTTGTTTACGGCAATGACACGGAATTGGTATTCACCATATTCCTTAAGGTCGTCAACTGTTGCCTCAGTTGTACCACCAGGGACCTCGCATGCCTTCTCCCAATCTGGCTTGTAGCGATCCTTCTTTTCCACAATATATTTTTCAATTGGTGCTCCACCATCGGATTTTGGTGGTTCCCATTTTAAGCTAACACTATGATTATCATAGTCAACAACTTCTGGTGTTCCTGGCTTAAGTGGCTCATCGTATGGATCCTTAGCGACGACACCGACTAAAGTTTCTAATGGTTCCGATTCGCCCTCATCGTTAATCGCAGTTACTCTAAATTTATATTCAGATCCGGGATTCAACCCAGTCACATCAAATTCTGGTGGCTCCTTGTCGCCTGGTAAACGGCCAACACGTATCCACTTACCAGTTGCAGTATCCATTTTTTCAATTTCATACTCTTTAATTGGTACACCGCCATCATCTTCGGGCTTTTTCCATTTTAATTTACAGCCCTTTGCGTGTACATCGGATACTTCAAGGGGACCTTTAGGTTGGCTTGGTTTACCCAAAACGATTAATTCAACAGTCTCTTTATCAACACCATTTCGATTTTCAGCTTTTAGTGTATATTTTCCACTATCCTTTCGGACAACACTTACAATTGAAAAATCGGTGTGATAGTCAATATTTTGAATTTTAATTCGATCTGTTGTTGTTAGTGGAACCTCATCACGCCAAATCCATGAAAGGGTTGGTGGCGGTTCACCACTTACATCAACAGACCATTTGTGGGTACGTCCAGTCTTGATTGTGACCGACTTGAATGTCTCGCGATCAATTCTTGGTTTCACTGTAAAAATTTTAAATATTTTTAATAAGTAGTTATTCATTTATTTGATAAAATTCAAAAATTTTTAGGTTAAATACCTGGGCGGTTATTGAGCTGTTAAAATAATAATTTATAAATAATAATAAAAATAAAGCGCATAGCGTCGATTTGTTAGAAAGCCTTTTAGAAGCATTTTTACTTAGTAAGCTATAAAATCTTAAGTTAAAATTGTTAAAAAAATAAAAATTATAAAAACATATCCCCTTACAGTTCTTATGCTTGCAAATGTGATTATCTGTTGGTTCAGAAGGTGATCCTGGTCCAGCCTTATTATGTGCTTTAACCCTAAATTGATAGGTCATTTTTTCTTTTAGACCTTCAACTTTTCCTTCACACTGTGGTCCTTCGGTTTTAGCAACCTCAACCCAATCTGGTGAGAATTTATCCTTCATTTCGATTGTATAATGTGTAATTGGTCGTCCGCCATCAGATTCTGGGCGGTCCCATTTAAGTGATACGCTAACATTATCATAATCGAATATTTCTGGTTTTCCTGGTTTTCCAGGCTCATCGTATGGATTTTTAGCTTCAATTGCATCAGTCGTTTCGAGTGGTTCGGATTCACCCTCTTTGTTAACAGCCTTAACACGAAATTTATATTTCTTTTTCGGTGTTAGACCCTTAAATGTGAAGTTGTCGTCGTTTGGACCAACCTCACCGGCTGGAATCCAACGGCCAGTTTCTTCGTCCATTCGCTCGAGGACGTAGCCAGTAATTTCTGTGCCGCCATCGTCTTCTGGCCTCTTCCACTTAACCTTCACGTGGTCGGCCCTAACCTCTTCTGGTTCTAGGGGTCCTTTCGGTGGTAGGGGGCGATCGAGGACAACGACATCCGCCTTCGATTCGATAGTACCGGAGCTGTTTTTCAAAGTAATTCGATATTTTCCACTATCGGCACGAACTGCCTTCTTTACAGTCACCGATGAATTCCTTTCATACTGATCTAAAATTATCCTCTGTCCGTCGACCTTAAGATCATTTCCGCCCTTATCCCACTTGGCCTCGGGCTCTGGTTCACCGCCGTATTTAATATCAAATCGAATTGTTTGTCCCTTTTTGATTGTAACATTTTTCAATTCGTCACCGATTATAAACGGCTTAACAAATCGACATTTAGCAATAATCGGTTTTGTTGCATCGCTCGGTTCACCTGGACCGGCTTTGTTAATTGCACGAATTCGAAATTCGTATTGATTTCCTTCGATTAGATCATCGACTCTTGCTTCAAGAGAATCAGCTGGTACTTCTTTTGCTTTAACCCAATCGGTTGCGAATTTATCTTTAAATTCGATCAAATATCCAGTAATTGGTGCCCCACCATCCGAATCTGGTTTATTCCATTTTAAGTCAGCATGATCCTTATCCCAATCGACAACTTCAACATCTTTCGGTTTGCTCGGCTCATCCCAAGGATCTTTAGCTAAAATTGTATTTTTAAACATGTTCGGTTCGCTAGATCCTAGTTTATTAACAGCCCGAATTCTAAATTTATACTGCTTTTTCGGTGTTAAATCTTCTAATTTCTTTTTACATGGTTGACCACCAGGAATTTCTGCAACATTTTCCCATTTACTTTTTAAGCTTAAGTCTTGTCGCTCGATTACGTATTTTGTAATTGGTGAGCCACCATCATCTTTTGGTGGTTTCCAATTAATTACGCACGATGTTTGATAAACGTCGGTTACGTCGATATCTTCTGGTGGCGTTGGAACATCCTGCATTATGACTGTTACCTTTTTCACATCTTCACCTTGACCATTTGATAATTTTATCTCATATGGCCCTGATTGATCTCTGGTCGGTTTTTTAACCTTAAATGTGACTTTATTGTCCTGTACTGCAACTTCAACGTCTTTAACCGGTAGTGGTTTACCATCCTTAATCAGTTTAGCTTCAACTGGGGTTTGCTTGGTACCGTCAACTGGAATTTAAAAACAAAAATATATAAAATATAATCTTTTTTTGGATTTTGGTTTAAATAGGCATACTTTTGAATGGCACTTCAATAACCAAAGGTTGGCTAATCGGACCTGCAAATTCTTCCGGACATTCAATTTTGGGTTTACTTTCGCCCTTGTTAACAGTCAATTTACAGGATGAATTTAATTTTCCTGATTCGCAAGTTATTTCACCAGCATCAGTTAATTCAAGATTATGGAATACTAATTGATGTTTTCCACCGCCTAAATTTTTAATTTCGACACGTTCATTTGGTACTATCGGTTCACCATTAAATTTCCAATCGGCTGGTGCTGTTTGATCCTGTAGCTCAATATCTAAAATTAATTTTTCCCTCTCAACAGCAACAGTATCCTTGAGTTTCTTATTGAAACGATTTTGGTCTATAATTATTATTTTAATTAGTTAAATAATTTTAATTAAATAAATCGAATTATTCTTACAATTGATGATTATTTCAGCTTCCGTTTTATCCGCATTTGTTGTACATTTGTACATGCCAGCGTCAGTAACTTTTGCATCTTTAATAACAAGTTTTCTTTTACGGCCATCCTTGACAACTTGGACCCTTTTGTCTGGCTTAATTTCTTCATCGCCCTTAAACCATTGAACTTCTCCAGCGGCGTCGTCAATTTCACAAGCTAAGGTCACTGTGTCTTTTTCGATTAACTGCTGGGATTTAAGGACCTTGACGAATTTGTAGGGATATTCTAAAAAAGTTTATTTTTTAATATAAATGAAAATAAGTACATAAATAAATAAAATACTACTCACCAACAATTGTTACTTTAGTGTCTGTCTTGTCTGGTTGTCGCTCGATGCGGCAGGAGTAAGCCCCAGAGTCTTCTAGGGTACAATTTCTAATTACGAGCTTAAGACATCCGGATAAATCTTTTGAGAAAAGATATTTTTCGGTGTCGTTGAGACGTGTGTCACCCTTCCACCAGGAAACGATTGCCATTGAGCTGCTTACACTGCACTCAAGGACAGTTTCGTGGGCGGTGAAACCCTCGTATTTTTTCTTCAGCTGCTTGGTGAAAGTGTAAACGGGGTCGGCTTCTTCAACGTTCAAAAACGCGGTTGAAGAGACCCCTCCAATTTCGATGGTGTATTTTCCGCTGTCTTCAACTTTTGGATTCATGATTATCAGTTGGTAGATATCACCCTCGACTTTAAATTTGCATTTACTTCCGGTAAAGAGCTCCTGTTTAATTTTGTAAAATTTGAATTTTAAGCTATTTTCGCTATTAGGGGATTAGGGGAGTATTATGTTACTATTTTAAAATAAAGTTTCTTAATACAAAAGGGCGGGGAAAGAAGGAGTAAGGTTTTGATATTTCATTGAAATTTGGTACTTGGGGGTTTTGTTTTATGAAATCAAAAAATTTACTCACATCCTTTCTGAAAAGCCACTTTGGCTTGCAGTTTGGCTTACTAAATCCAGCCTCAAAAACGACCTTCTTGTCTTTACCTTCTTTGGCGAATTGATCGATGAGTGGACGCAAGAAAGATTCTTGTTTCTAAATTTGGTTTTAACGAATTATAAAAATAGAATAAAATTGTCGAAATGTTTGGTTTCTTATTAATTTTTTTTTATAAGTGTTTTTGCAATTCTTATCTTAAGAAATTTGAAATAAAAATTCTTAAGATATTTCAAACTGAGTGGTAGTGTAAATGTTTTATTTTTTTTATTTTTTTTTCTTTATTTGCTGAAAATATACTAGAGATAAATTAATTAGGCAATGATTGCAAAGTAAAAATTAAAAGTAAAACTAAAAATATAAAGTAGCTAGTGCGAAATACATCTTAAAGACAAATTGCTGCAGTACTGCTCTCGTTCGCACTGCTAAAGAGGAATATTTTCGCATATGATTTGTTGCTTTTTTATTATTATTTTAATAAAATTTAACAATTAACAAAAAATAAAATAATATTTTATTATTATTTTTTTTTTTGAAACAGCGAAAGGCGTGCATTGTAAGAATTTGTTTGCCAGGATCGTAAGTACGGTTCAAAAAAAAATAACAAACTAATAAAAAAACACACTTATTAATTTTTAGGTAAGAAAATAAATAATGGAACAAAAATGTTAAACAAAAAATTACCAAAAATGGGTAAATGAAACACACAAAAAAATGTATATACGCATAGATTTTTTTTTAACAAAATTATTATTTACAAAATATATTATATATGTATATACAAAATTAAATATTTTCCTGTAAAAATAAAAATCCCCTCAAAAAAAATATTTTTGTTTACTAAAAGAGCTTCAGAAAAACGACAAAAAATGTTTTTTTTTTCAAGACCCCTATTCCAAATTTTCAAAAAAACAACTTTTTTTTGGGTTCAAAAAAAAAAAAATGTGACAATGAGCATAAAAAGGAAAGAGACACAACATCGAACGTTTAATATGTATGTTTGTTTTTCTTTTTTAATCTGCAGAAGGAGTGCATTTTAATAAGAAGATTTTTGGAAAAAAGGGAGAGAGACAGAGAAATAAGAGAGAAAAAGATAAAAAACAACTTAGAGCAACTGTACCCAACAGTAAAACGTTTAGAACAAGAATTTAGGGTTGGAATGAATGCAAAAAAAATTACTTTTTTTAACACATTTGGAAGAATTAGAAAGAGAGAGAGAGAGAGAAAAATGCAAGAAATTTGGTCGTTAGGGGATCTTTGAAGAAGTTGAAGATTTTGTTCTACCCTTAAAAAATGAATAATGTATGAGAGGGAGAGAGAGAGAGAGACAGAGAGATATGCGGAAGAAGAAGACAACAAATTAGGGTTGCGATAAATAGAGGCTAGTAAAAGTTTTTTTTAAGTAGTTAAGTACGTCTACATTTTGAAGTGTCGAACCTCCTCTCGACGGAATGGATGCAGAGTTGGCCAATCAGGAATCAGTTCAGCTAATGATGGTCTACGGGATCCAGGACCCTAGAAAATTTTTATGTTTTTACGCTTTAAAATGCAAGTCCAACTTTGTTTGTTTTGAAAATTTTTTTAAAAAAAATTTGTCGGTATTTTTTAGTAACTAAAATTTTATGAAACACCCTTTGACCTGATCGTCGCTCCACCCAGTCTCAGGATAAATAATACTAATTACCCTGTACAAAAAAAATAGTTAGCTGGCCGTTAAAATGAGGGTTTCAAATTTACACCTGAAAGAAACATTTTTTGGAATTTTCAAAAAATATTTTATAAGGTCATTTTGAAAATGAAAAAAAGAGGGTGCTTTTAGGGATTTCAGACTTTTAGGGCTTGCGGTGGTTTAAAAAACTTAAAGCTTGTGACAGTATTTAACTTTTGCAAAAAATAAAAATAAAATATTATAGAACCAGGATAGGGTTTTTGAGGGTTCGGGGGGTTGGAATTAAATTTTATAAAAATCACTCCGTTTTTGTGTAGTTGGTGCGTGTTCATGCGATTTTTGTTTGGTCTCAACTGAATGCCACTTTTTTATAAACTTGGACGAAGCGAAAATACGGAAAATCTGACTCCTGACGTCTTTATTTTTATAATATACTTTTTTTTTTGAAAAACGTGGTGCCATCGACGACGATTTGTCTACCTTTTTTTATTTTTTATTTTAATTGTACCTAGCAATTTACGCTTTTGACGAAAATCTTACTTAGAGCTCAATTTTTAGCTCCCCTCATTATTTTAAGTTAACTAGAAAAAGATAAGAGTACAAGGTGTTAACGAAAAACCCAAAACTTGGTACTTGGGGGTTGTCGTCTTCACCCTGTATACATTTTTTTGTTTTTTATTAATTTCGAATATTTCGAATTTTAGTTTGTTGTTGTTGAAAATTATAGGTTAGGAAAAAAAACAAAAAGTTAATATTATTAATAAGAATTATAATTTAAAAAAATGCAATTTAAAATTTCATCAAAAATTAAAATTAGAAACGATTTCACAATCTTTCTTGGAATCGTGAAAATCAAAAATTAATATAATGTAATTTATATTTACATATGAGCTCTAAGATTTATTGCTTTTTTGTTTTTATTTTATACACGCTTTTTTATTTAGACAATATCGGTAGTACCAATTTCTTTTGGTTTGACCGTTTTAAATTTTTTTAAATAAAAGCATTTTATACAAGCGCTTTAAGTTTTCTGTTTATTTGCTATTTACAGTCTTAAATTAATATCTTTTATTAATTTTGTTTGCTGTAGCCATTGAGATATATTTTTTTTAAATTGTTTAGTCTTGCTTTTGAGAATCAATTGACATACCTTTTCGACTTTTTTGAGTGTTGGCACCGGTTTTTCGGTTTCTTTCAGATCACCCCAATCAGGGTCACCCTTGTCCTTGTCCCATTTTGCGTATTTTCTCTTCCTCAGCATGGCACGGAAGTCCATGCCACTTGAATCGGAAACGTACAGCTGCATTTCAGCTGAGTCCTCTCCGTGAATATTTGCAACTACAATTTTATATTTGCCTTCATCGTTCGGCTTCACTTTTCTCATGCACAAAGTGATTGAATTTGTTTCGCCATCGGTGATAAACTTGAACCGACCACCCTCAATAATTTCACTGACGCCCTTGTAGAATTTGAAAGTTGGCGCCGGATTACCTTCAACTTGTACAGTCATGTACGCAGTTTGGTCTGTAAGTGTTTTTTTTTATATATATATATTTTGGTTGATTAATTTTGATAGCAATTTTTGAGCCAATCTTCTTTTTTTTTGTCCTTAAGGCGCTTAAAGCAAATTGCAAGAAAGCGTTTTTTGGTTTAGTAGTAGCAGAAGGAGAAGAAATTTACATTTATTTTTAAATGGAACTTCTTTTTAAGCACTTGTTGGTTTTCAAATTGTATTTTGACTTATCGAATTGAATTTTTTTTTTGAGTATATAAATTCATGATTCACTAAGTGCTTGGATGATTTTGATGTATTTTGATGAATATTGACTCATCAAAGTAAGTACTTGGGGGTTTTTGAGATTATATTGACTCATGGAATTAAGTATTTAGAGGATTTTGATGAATTTTGATGTATTTTGACTCATCAAATAAAGTACTTGGGGGTTTTTGGGGGCTATATTGATTCATGAAATTAAATATTTGAATGATTTTGATGACTTTTGATGCATATTGATGCATTTTGACTCATGAAATTAAGTACTCGAAGGTTTTTTGAGTTATTGAATTGTAAAAAATCGAAAGAAGTTGCACTTTGTTTTGTATGAATATAGAAGATATTAAAAGAGTCTTACAGATAGAAGCGGATAGGGCAGAAAAGCGTATTCTAAAATAAAATGATCAGGCAAAAAGTATGGTCTTCTTCTTGTTTTACCTTCAACCGCTGAGTAACTTTCTTGAACGTCGACAATCGACGGTGGGCCGCCATCGCCGATGTTTCGGAGCGGTGTCGACGGTTTGTCTTCAAGGTCTTGAACGCTCGGCCTTCGCAAGTCGACCGATGGTCTCCTCCTCTGTTTTTTTGTTTTCGTTTTTATTATTTAATTTATATTCATTTATTTTGAATTTGGACATCACACGACGAGGAAGTGAATTCAGACAGCACGATGAGGTTTTAAAGATGACGCACGAAATAGAAAATATTTAAATATTAATTATGGGGTTATTAAATTTTAATTAATTAGCGAAAAGTATTAAGCAGCTTATTTTTCTATATACAGTAGAATTATTATTCAACAACATTATTTACAGAAAACATTTAGAAAAAAGAAAACAAAGGCTTTTTTTTTATATTTTACATATAATACAGAAAATGTTAAAAACAGTTTTTTTAAAAAAAATTTATTTAATTATCACACAGCTTTGATGGCAGGAAGCTCTTTGTTCTGTTCAGAGTAATTTAAATAAAATAAATTTTTTAATTTAAGTAAAAAGCAGCAAATTACGACTATTAATATTAAAAATTAAAGTTAAAATAAAAATGGCACGAGAAAATGTAGCAAGAATCTACAAGAAAAACTATAAAAATAGAAACTAGAAAATGAAATACAATGAAAATAGCAAAGAGTGATAGAAAGCGGTTGATGTTTAATGATTTTAATTTTGATTTATCACTATTATTGTAGTTATTATTATTATTATTCTTTTATTTTATTTTTTTAATTTATAAATTCAGTTTTATATCTTCAAGACAAAATAACATTCGCACGTTCTGTTTGCTTTATTTTAGTTTTTTCGTCTTTAGTTTATTTTAGAAAAATATAAATTAGATGTGTTTATTTTAAGGCACTTTACATATGTGCTGTTGTTTTGTTTTTGTTTTTAAATATTTTTATTATTTATTTATACAGTTTTTACATTAAAATGAAGGGCTACGTTTTACTAAAGTATCTACTAGCAAAATATATTTTTTTTCGTATGTTTTGTCATAAATAATCATACTTAATTGTAGTTTTATTTTTTGCGTATTTACATTTAAAGCTAGCATCAAAACTATTTTACTACTTCTACATACTACTAATCGAAATTGACCCCAAAAAATAAAAAAATAAATAAATAAAAAAAAGCTACTACTTTCTACTTAATTATTTACATAGAATTTATAATTTCACTGGAAAATGTTTGTTTCTAATATAAAATAAATAAAATATAACATAAAATTTGGAATATTTTCCAGAAAAATTATGAAATCTTGATTAAAATCTACTTTTTTTATTATAATTAAATTATTTTTAATTATGTAAAAGCAACATGGAAAACATAAAAAAGGACAAAAAGACCTGTTTTCCAGTTTCCAATTCCCCTGGACGTACACCTTTTTTCTACAAAAATAACATTTTTGAAATAACTCTTAATTTTGTTTTTTCATGATTAAAAAAAATCGTTTTTTTTTTAACAATATTAAGAATAATTTCAAATTTTCCCAATAATCTAGTTTAAAAATTCAAAATAAATAAAAAAATCATATTTTCTTTTCGTGTATAGTGTACAGTGTAAAAAAACCCTTCCTAATACCTCTTCTTAATTTATTTTTAAATTTTTTGAATGTTGCCCTTCAATTTAAAAAAAAGTAAATTAATTAACGTTATTAAAGTTATATAAAAATGAAGTAAAACACCAGTTAATTGGTAATTAATGATATTAATCTACTTTTCCATAATTCAAAAATTACTACTTTTATTTCAAAAAAAGGAATCAAATGTTTGTTTAACTGTTTTTTTTTTCGAAAATTATGTTTTTTGATTAATTTTTTAATTATCCTCACCTTATCATCTAACATCTCTCCAGGTCTCAACTTCTGTAATTTTATTCATATTGTTTTTTTTAATTAATCAAAGTCTTGTTTTGATGACCTTTATTAAAAATTTTTTTTCTTTTTTTTATTATTTTGTTTCTTAACCCCACAGAAATTATTTAATTTATGTATTTATAGTTGTTGTTTTTGAGTATTTATTTTTGTGTACAATTATGATATGTGTATAAAAAATGCAGTGTTATGTGTGTTTTTGTGTTGCGTGTGTAACGTGCGAAAAGTAGTGTTTGTGTGAAAAGTAAGAATTTAAAAATAAAATTAAAATTAGATAGATAGAGGCAGAGTTTAAGAGAGTAGAAGTTTGCACCATCCTATTTTTAAAAAGAAAGATAAAATTAAATTGAACTTAAGTCCGGGTCGAAATTTTTTGGTCAAAATTTCATTGAATATAATTTACATGCAGAACTTTAAGAGGCAATTTATAAAGAGAAGTGGAAAAGTGGCCTCTGAGCCTGGCGTTACTAAATGAATAAAACCTAAATGGAGTTTATAAACTCGACATAAAATAAATTGTTAAAATTTCAACCCGGAAATTTTAAGAAAAGCTGTAGACGGACTCATTTATTTTATTTATTTGTTTTTTGATGAAAATGCATCTCGCTGCTGCATAAAACTTAAAGTTAATTGCTATAAAAAATAAAAAAGGAAATAATAATATAGACGACGTTTACAATATTTAAATTTTTTCTTTTTTAAATGCAGCGGCTTAAAGCTAAATTCATAAATTTGAAAATTTTTATAAATTCATTTGTTTTGTGTTTTGTTTGAGGAAAAAAATTAAAAAAGAAAAACATTTTTTTAAAGGTTATGTATCAAAATTTTAAACTAGCTGTTGAAGCACATTCGAAATGTACCACAAAAATTGTTGGCACAAATAAAATTTGCATTTTAAATTAATAGAGGAAAAAAATTTCGTTGGGGGGGAGAGAAAGAATAAAATTTTGAAATTGTTGCCAATTGTTATTGGCATCGGAAACTGGGTGATAAATTTAAAAATCATCATCATCACCGGCCTCTTTTAAATAATATTAATTTGATTTTTTTTTCTTTTTCGTTTTCCAATTTAAAATAATTCGCAAAGGGATTTTAATTTGCAAAAATAAATATTTCTTTGGCACATCTTAAATTTGAATATTTTCTGCGTGCCATCGAAATGTGGCTGTGAATTTAACGTTTCTCTTTTGTATGGGCATATCAAAAATTATGAGTTATTAAAAATAATTTTTGAAAATTCTTAGAGAGAGGCTCTTTAGTTTTTGTGGGTGAGTGCATTTAATGATTTTAAATTTATCGCATCTTTTTAGCCCAATTATATCTGGGAATTAACTGGGGATGGGAAGGGAGCGCTTATTTTGGATTATTTTTCAAATTTTCGTTACGCAATAAGTATTCTAAAAATTATGTTTATTAATTTGTTTTTTTTTTTTTTTGAATTTCTTTCCTCAATAAATAATAAATTAAGACAGAATGAAGGAAGAATAAAAAATATATTGCATTAAGTGTAAGTGTGTGCGACATTTGTAAAATGCGTATAACAGGCCAATTTTTTTCATATTTAATAAATATGCAAATAACTTTCTTTACCTTTTTGTCGTCCACAACTTCACCTGGTCGAAGTTTTCGCTTGCTCTGTATATTTTTTTTATTTATTTAGATTTTATTAAATTTAATTTTCCCCGATTTTTTAATTTTTTTTTTTTTTGTATTATAATTATGTTGTGGATTTCATAGGTTTTTTTTGTGTATTTTTTGTTTTATATATGAAAAGTAAAAAAAAGAGATTAAAAATTTTTATGGTGAGAACTAATTAAAATGAGTTTATAATTAAAAAAATTAAGGATGAAAACTAAGTACTAAGATAGTCTACTATTTGTTTTTTTTTTCTTGCGAAAAAAAATCCTAAATTAATTTATTATAAAAACTATTAAAACTACATTTTCAAAATATCAAAATACTACTTTTTAATTGGTTTTATACTGTCCTAAGACTTTCACTACTACAACTATTTTGAAATTATTCAAAATCTCTAAGTTTTTTGGGTAAATTAACTAATTAAAAAAGTGTAATAAGTAAAAAAATAATTAAATTTATCTAGATTATTGGTGTGGGTGTATTCAGAAATCAAAAAACGTACCTCATCGTTAATAAGTAAACTGGGGCGTCGGCCTCCTTCCTCCGGGGGTACCAAGGAGCCCCGGCGACTCGGGGGTCCAGAGCCAGGGGCCAGCGAAGGTTTTCGCTCCTCTCGGATAACCTCAATTTTGGGCGTTTCCAATTTTGGTGGAGCCTTAATTTCTGGAATTTTCGGTTTGTCCTCCTGTTTTTTCGTTGTTTTTTATTTAGAAAAATAATTAAATAATATTTGAAGAAAGTAAGAAATAAAATTAAATGTTAAAAATCTTTTTTGGTTCATCCAAAAGTTTTTCTATCGTCCTGTTGTTTTTGTATATTGTTTTAAAAATAATTATTATCTTATAAAATAAATTATTATTAAATATTAAATAAATAAAAATATATTGTTTTAGTATAATAAATGTGCAGCTGTAAGTTCATTTAAGCGTTTTTAATTGTTATTAATTTATTAATTAATACATTTGTTTTATAAAACTTTGATCCACGCAATCTGAGGACTTAAAAGTAATTTATTTTATTTCAAAAACTTTACTTTATTTAAAATGTAAATTAAAATTTATAAATAATTTCATATTAAATAGTAACTATTACCGGTTTTTTGCTCATTTTGATAATATATTGTTGGTTTGCTTTCACAAGAATTTAAAAAAAAGAAGAAATTAATTGGAATGGAATTATAATTTAGTGTAATTATTTAAAATTGTAATTCGAGTCATTGTTTGTTTTTATTTTATTCATTTTTTAAAACTGGTAAACAAAAACTTTACACTTTAAAATATTTAAATTATAATTAAACACTGTAAAATATCGTTCACATTTCTTTTTTGTTCAAATTTAATTTTATTTCATTATTTATTGTTCAGTCAATTAAATGAAATTAACTTCTACTATCCAAATGCACATATAAAAACAAAAACTTGATTTGGTTTTGGTTTAAAAGATCTCTGAAACTGAAGAACCAAAGCACCACAATTAAATCATTTTTCTTCAAATCACAACTAAAATTTGAATTACACTCTCAACGCGAAAAAAGTTTTCTACCAACTAGCCCTAAATCCGGGGAGGGAAAATATTTTTAAAATTGACTGAAAGAAAAACGTGAATAATTTTTGAATTGTACTACACACCGACGACCAGCCACAGCACTGGCGAAAATTTTTCATCGTTCCCGTCGACAAACGAAAAATTGTGTAATAATATTTTTCTTTTAGGGGGGAAGAGCAGAACAAAAATACAAAAAAAAAAAAAAAATTAATACAAATAATGTATATATAATAGATACTAAAAAAAAAGCTAAGATGCTAGATGTTAGACTAAAAAATTCAGATACTATCTCTCTTTTATTTTAGCATATTTTGAATCTAGGGGTCAACATTTTATTTTTATGTTATATTTTTAAAAAAGAGTATTGCATATACATTTTTCTAAATATACATAGTATAAATTAAGTACATATAATCCAAAAACCGTTTTTTTTTATTAAAAAAGGATATAAAAAAATTAAAATTTTTTTGTTTTTTTGAAAAAGGGCTATATTTTGAAAATTGTTAAGGGTAGGGTACGTGGTTGGGGATGGGGATGGGGAGGGGTAAGGGCAGAAGGAGGGGTACCCTTAAGTAGAGCATATTTTTGAATTCATTTTATTTTTATGCAGACAAAATGCCAAATTACATAATTGTTGGTATATTTTTTACTTTGGTTTCATTTTATTTTTGACTTTTGCCCAGTTGGTAAAAATAAAGCATATTTTAAAGGGTTTATTTATAGACAAATATTTTCAAACTGTGAAATGGTTTCTGTCATTTTTATGATTGTTGCGCTCATAAAATAAAGTTATATACATATTTAAATAAAATTTATCTATGTATATATACGCAGTTTTTTTTTGTATCTTTGTTTTTCAATCGTATTTTATTTTTAATCCCCCTCTCCTGATAAAATCGCATTCTTGCATAAAAGTTTGCTATTTTCCCTGGGGTATGCTATTTTTAATTGTTTCTAATTTTTTTTTTTTTTTAAATTCTTCGGACAGTGACATTGATAAATTTCTTTTAAATTGAGCACAGCTTAAAATTTTTCCCTTATACTATCAAATTTTCAAAATAATTTTATTTTTTTGTAATTTGAGATAAAAACATTCCTGTTTATTATTTTTATTTCTAGCGTGGATTTAAGTCAGTTAGCTAGGTTAGTATCAATTCATTCAAACTTTTAATTTTTAATTTTTTTGCTTAAAGCGAGCGATTTCTAAATTACAAAAATTGTATCTTAAAAAAAAATGTATGTAATATCTAAAAATGCAAAATTTTTTCGAACTTCGGATGTAAGTTGTCTTTTTTTTTTTTTTATTCTTACCTCAAGTTGATGTTCTACGACATCAGATATTTCTGGGATATCATCAATTTTTGGTCTTAAGTCTTTTCCATCAACTTGTTTCATTGTTTTCTATTTTACATTTTATACCAAAAAAAATATATAATTCCGAAAATTTGAAACTTTCAAAAAAGAAAATGTTTTCAGTTAAAAATATAGAAGACGAAAAGCTCTGATTGAAAGCTGGCAGATAAAACAGGCGCGAAAAGTATCTGATTTTTGTTTCGAAATTTAAATTTCGAAAAATCAGGATAGATTTAGAGTAAAGATTTATTTTTTTTAAATTTTTATTTTTAGAGGGAAGTTCAGTAAACGAAAATGAAATTGGAAAGTAGAAAAAGATATAGAAGCAGTAGAAACTGCAGAGAGGCATTTGTTTTTGTAGATATTTTTTTTTACCTTAAGATAGTGACCCGTTTGCGGCTTACTTGGGTGAGTTTTGGAAAGTCTTTGGACGGGTTTCAATTGCACGGAAAGGAAACTTTCGTTTTCGATCGGTTCCTTTCGAAGAGTTTGACCTTGACCTTGACCTGAGACCCGTGCTTGTTGGCTTTTTGACAATTTTCTCGTTTCCTTTATTTATTTTTATATACATAATATGTATTTTATTTAATCGCAATATTTTTAATCGCATATGAAACATAAACATAAAAAATATTAGCATATAAATTACATAAAAGAATAGAGGCTATTTACAAAAGTAATTTTTGACCCCGAGAAATATTTACAAAAGTTTTATTAATTTCGGATTTTAATGTCTAGTAATTTTTTGGTAGTGTTAATCTTAAACCAATTTTTAAAAATATGAATTTTATTTGATGAGTGAAACTTACCAATTTTTCGGCCTGCATTTATTTTGTGTTTGATTGTATTAAAAAAATTTCGTGTATAAATTTTTAATTATTATTTTTTTGATGGAGTGCCGCAGAAGCCAGGGTTGGTTTGGAATAAAGGGAAACATAAAATATATATCACAAATACGTACTTAAAACAAGTAAATTTCAAACAAATGTTTTCTTACCTTTGGTTCGACAATTATTGGCCGAAGTGTCGGTTTTTCATCAGGACCAGGACCTTCTGGCAATTTTCCTTTGCCAATTTTAAAACCTTTCGGCTGTTCTGGGGGTTCAGGCTTGGCTTCTTCTTTCTACAAGGCAGGGAATTTTTTTTGGGGATATGTTTTTTTATTTACTCTTTATCATGCAAATTTTTAATTTCTAAATTTATAAAATGAACCTTTTCTCTATAGGAATTTTTGATTGAATTGGAAAAAAATCTCATGCAGATTGAAAATATCTAACTATCTTTTTGTATCAATATTAGAAAATACATATATATGTAATTTAATCAAATCACAATTAAAACGAAGTACCTTTGGTGGTCCATTTTTAAGAGTTGCCTGTTCTGGTTCTTTTTTCGGTGTTTCAATGGCTTTTTTCTCCATTTTTCCGGGTATATCCAATTCACGTTGAAAATCGCTTGGTACAAAATCAGATTTTTCATATTTTTCCAATTCTGGACGTTCATAATCTGGAATTTCTGGTAATTCTTCATATTTCTTTGCTTTAGCAACTTTTTTAACAGTCTTCTTTGGTTCTGGTTTTGGTTCTTCTTTTGGTTTATCAACGGATGTCTTGCGAAGTTTTGGCAACTCCTCAGCTTTTACCTCTTCGACTTTAGTCTGTGATATTGTTTTTAATGTGATGGACACATGCATTTTTCGTTCGAGGGGGAGGGAAAAAACAAAATTAGAAAATAAAAAAAACACTTCATTTATAAGTTTACATAAAATATAATTACGACATATATTTGTTAGATTTTTAAGGGGCCATGTGTTGATTTTATAGAAAAGTAATATACTTAATCTATAGTACAATATTTTAAAAATATTTCTAAAAAAATTTGAACGTAATTGGATTAAAATTGTAAGAGTTATAAGCGTTTTAATTTAACAATTTTCCGATCCGAGCGTGGCCCAAAATTGATGTTCAAATAAAAGCTCTTCTTGTTAAAGCGGTAAAAAGCGCCATCTTGAAAGCTTTATTGAACGTTCGGGAGTTAAATTGAACCGATTTAATTTTAATTTTTGTTTTTAAATTCCATGACCCCTCAAATGCGACATATTAAAAATTGTAGTATAGATTTTGATTAAATGTTTAGTTATAATTTTTGTGTATAGGAGAAGTGTTCTTTTTTTTTTGTATATCGTGCCGAAATTGAATCTCAAATGTGTGCCACAAAAATACCATAATTTGTTATTTAACATAGAGCATAAAATTATGCACATTGAAATATTTTTTTATATTTCTACTTTTCTCACCTTCATCGACATTTTGCGTTCAGCAGCTGGTTTCAATTTCGGAATTTCTTCCTTAATTTCAGTCGGAGCCTTTTGTGGTTTTAAAACTTTATTTTCCATTTCATCCTTTGTTATTGTTGTTTAATTATGTTGTTACGTTTTAAATTGTGTGTGTGTGTGGGAATTTTATAAATTTAGTAATTTAAAATTTTTGTTTTAAAATTAGTTCCAATTCCATTTTTGTTTGTTTGTTGTAAATCATGCAGAGGTAAAATGTGAAATATAAATATATAAATTAATGTAAAACTTGTGAATAATAGCTTTAAAAGATAAGTTTATTTTTTTAAGGGATTGTTTCGGGGAATTTTCCTTTTACCCAAATGTTACCTTGATTTTTATAATTACCAAAGTTTTATCACTCACCTTAAGGGCTTTCTTTTCAACGACAGAAGCGCGCCTAGATTCGCTCTTTTCTTCCTCGATCTGGATCCAAAATAAAATGAATAAACAGAAATATAGAACATAGTCACAGGGTGTACGTAAAAATTATTAATTTATTTGGGGATATGTGTTTTTAAATGAATTAAATTAGGTACACTTTTTCTTACCTGAACCGATGATTTTCGCGATATTTTTCCATCTTCAGCGATAACTTCCTCTTTTGTAACTGACTTTCGACGAATTTCCATTTTACTTTCTTCCTTAAGTGCTGTAATCTCCTATTTTTGTATGATTTTTCGAAACATCACAGGAAAAAGACAAAACGAAACAAATTTAACATAAATTGCAACAATGTGGAGGTTAACGTTTATTTTTTGAAAACTTTACACTCTTAATTACGGTTACAAAATATTGAAAAGAAGAAAGGGATAGTTAAGCCTAATGTCTTTAATTTTTGCATTACCTAACTGAAAAACAAAAAAATTGCCACTAAGCCACTGCAGCGAAGAAGGAAAAAATTATTAAAATTAATTTTAAAAAATATGTAAATCAAAGTTTACTATCTACTTTTCTGTTTTAGTGTAAAAAATATGTTATTTGTGTATAGAAGGCAAAAAAAAAAGGTAAATTTCTCAAAATTCAAAATTTGTTTACCTGTGGCTCAGGTCTTTCTTCATCTTCAGGTTTTATATCTTCAGATAATTTTTCTGGTTCTTCCTGTTTTTGTATGTTTGTTTGTATTTTTTAAAATTTTAATTTATGAGTGTATAAATCTTACTCTTAAATATTTAACTTAATCTTTATCTTAATCCTATTAATGTTAATTAAATTCTTAATTATAATACTTGCCTTTCTCTCCAGCTTTTTAATTCCGACCTGTTCCGTAGTTTTCTGTTTGTTCAAAAAAATATAAATATATTAGAAATGAAGTTTCGTTTAATTGAATTAATTATTTAATTAATAAAAGCAATAAAGATTTTCAATAAATTATTCTATGCAAGTGTAAAAAAAGTGTTTTTGTGTAAATCTACCTCTGGTTCAGTTGTTCCATTTTCTATTAAGCTTGGTTTCTCCTAAAAAAAATATTGAAAAATATATGTTTTTTTATGTAGTATAATGTATGTATTTTGTGTATGGGTTTGTTCTAACATTTACATATATTTTAATTAAAATTGTGCTTTTTTTTAATTTTGCAGTGTAAAAGAAAGTGTAAAATGAGTACCTCAGGTTTTTTGGCATCTTTAACTGTTGGCTTGGCTTCTTCTGGTTTCTTTTCCTGTTTTTAATTGTGTAATGTAAAAAGTATATTGTTTAAAAAATGTGTATATACTTAACAAAATTTAAATGTAAGCGAAAATTACAGCCCAACTTTTTACTAAATATTATGTATATAAAAAAATTTAGTAGCTAATCTACACAAGATGCGTTTTTTTAAGTCTAGTGGCCTACTATTTTTGGTCACCACTGTTTTTACATGAAAGCAAAAGTACCTACATCAATTTGAGGCTCTTTTGGTTTTTCTCTAGATTTTAGACTAGGCCTCTTCTTTTCAGGAATTGGCTCCTCCTTTTTCTGTTATATTTTTTTATAGTTTAATTAATTTTTGTTTGTGTGTGTGTAGTAAGTGTAGTTGTATGGAATAAAAAAGAGTTCATTGTTAGTAACATTGTTTCTAAAAATCTAAATTTTCTATATCTACCTCAATTTTTTCAGGTTCTTTCACCTCAGGCTTAAGGTCCTGTTTTAGTTTCGTTTATCGTTTTCCAAATGTTAGTTGTTTTTTGTGTAGAATGTAAATTGTAAAAAGTTTTAAATATAGTTTTAGTTAAATTGTAAGATAGTAAAGATTTAAGAAAAAGAAGCATCTACAACAGTTTTTTACAACAGTAGGAGTGTTTTTTTTTTGTTAATTAGAGAACAAAATTTGACTAAATAACATATTTTAATACATACATACAAACGAGTGCACGGAGGGCAGTAGTGTTAGTAACGTGACTCACCTCAATAATTTCAACCTTTTCTTCTTTTTTCTTCTTTTCCTCAACCTTCTTCTTTTCTTCAATCTTCTTCTTTTCTTCAATCTTCTTAGCTTCAATTTTCTTTTCTTCGATCTTCTTCTCTTCCTCTTTCTTCTTTTCTTCAATCTTTTTCTTTTCTTCTTCTTTCTTCTTTTCTTCGATTTTCTTCTTTTCTTCTTCCTTTTTCTTTTCTTCGACCTTCTTCTTTTCTTCTTCCTTTTTCTTTTCTTCGACCTTCTTCTTTTCTTCTTCTTTTTTCTTTTCTTCAACTTTCTTCTTTTCTTCCTCCTTCTTCTTTTCTTCGATTTTCTTTTCTTCTTCCTTCTTCTTTTCTTCAATCTTCTTCTTTTCTTCTTCTTTTTTCTTCTTTTCAACTTCGACCTTTTTCTTTTCTTCTTCGATTTTCTTTTCTTCCTCCTTCTTTTTCTTTTCTTCTTCAACCTTTTTCTTCTCTTCCTCTTCCTTCTTCTTTTCTTCCTCTTCAGCCTTTGTTTTGTGTGGGTTTTTATATTTTTGTGATTTATTTTGGTTGGTAACATGAAAATTTAGTAATTAAACACAATACAAACGAAATAAGTTAGACAAATATTAACATGAAACATATAAGAAATTTTTATCTTCTTTGTTTTATATATGTATATATAAATAAATAAACAAATCTTCACATCTAATATAAAAAAATGTTTAAATGCTCACATCTAGAGTAAAAAATAATCGAATCGTTCAAATCTGAACTCTATCTAACTTCACATCTATAAAAAGAAGAAACTATGGGAAAAAAAAACATCACGTCTTCAGTGATTGTGCTTCTTCCCAAAAAAAAAGTAACTATTTTAATTAAAATGAAGCACAGAGGAAAAAGGTGGCATAACGGAACACAAAAGATACCTCTTCTTCTTTATCTTCCTTTTTTTTCTTAAGTGGCTTCAACATAACATCAAATATTTTTTTGCCTCCCTTTTCCTCTGGGGGTTCAATTTGCTTCTTCTTCTGTACCTTCTTCTTTTCCTCTTCGACCTTCTTCTTCTCCTCCTCCTCCTTTTTCTTCTTCTTTTCGTCCTTCTTTTCAACTGTTATCTTCGCACTCGATTCGTCCTGTCCCATTTCATTTGAGACAACAACACGATATGAAGATGTGTGCTCTTTCTTCGCTGAACTAAAAGTCAGCCTAGCTGTCGTACCGTCAAAGGTTGTTGTTATCTCTCTCGTTTCTTTGATTATAG
Source organism: Machimus rusticus (assembly GCA_951509405.1). Lineage (NCBI taxonomy): Eukaryota > Metazoa > Arthropoda > Insecta > Diptera > Asilidae > Machimus > Machimus rusticus. The sequence goes on along the minus strand of OX608055.1, from coordinate 10,343,774 downwards.
TCGTCTCCTTGTACCAAACAATTTTACATTTTTTATCAGAATGTTTAAGTTGAATTAGCAGCTCAAATGTTTTTCCTTCTTCGACCTTTTGGTCGACCAATTTTCGTGAAATTTCTGGTTTTGTTTGCTTCTTCTCTTCTTCGGGGATGTCGGTGAGTTGAACAACTTGTGAAACAGCCTCACCTTTTTCATTGCTTGCAATCAATTTATAGGAACCTTTGTCAATTTCTTGAACTTCATTAATTTCAAGTTGTACGGCAAATTCACCGTCTTTTGTTTGTTGAACTTTAACAATTCGGCGTTTATCTTCTCTGATGGCTTCGGTCTCTTTGAACCAAGTACATTTTGGTTCAAACTTAGACGCGACTGTACATTCAATTACTACTGTACGTTTTTTGATAATTTTGATAATCTTTGGCTTATCTTTAATAACAGGAACAACTGGAAGATAAAAAAGTTGGATTAAAATTCATTAAATATCGTCAAAATTTATCAACAATCATCAACATTTGTCAAAACACTTTAAAAATTATCGTAAAAGTACGTCAAAATTCGTCAATGTTCATCAAAATGTATGAAAATTTTTCAAAAATCATTACAAAAGTTCATCAGAGATTGTCAAAGTTCGTCAACGTTTATCAAAATTTGTCGAAATCATTTAATATAATTATACTTACTTTCAATATTAAGCGTAAGATTGGCGTTAAGTTCGCCTAAATTATTTTTAATGTTACACTTGTACAAGCCAGAATCTTCCATTTGTGGATCTTCCAATTCTAATTTAATATAATAAATATCGCCGCGTTGTTCCATTGATATTTTTATTTTATTGCTCTCCTTAACAACTTCGCCGTCACGGGTCCAAAGTATGTCTGGTTTTGGATCTGCTTTAACTTTACATTCCATAATTACCAATTTTCCATTATTTTCTGATACAATTCTTGGCTTTTCAACAAATGTTGGACCTTCACCTTCCGGTTCTGGTTCAGCTTCAATATTCAAATTTAAATTAGCATTACTTTCGCCAAAATCATTTTTAACATGACACCGATATGTTCCGCCATCAGCAGCCTCAGGATTCTAAATTTTAATTTAATTATTGTTATAATTTGATTATAATTTTATTTATTTTATTTTATTCAGGCAAGTCGAAGTTTTTAAAAAAAATTTTGCTCTAGACCTATGTATCCTGATTTTGAGATTTCTACAAACGAATAATCGATTTATTTTCTTACCTTTATTTCGAGAATGAGTTCATACAAGTCTTCGCCGGTTGAAGTCGATTTAATTTTTATTTTGCTGGACTCTTTTACGACGTCCTGACCCCTGTACCACGTGACAACGGGCTCTGGTTTCGCTTTGCATTTGCATTTCATCGTAATTAGGGTTCCGGATTCGTTGGGGATTATCCGAGGTTTTTCAGTGAATGACGGAGCAAATCCATTTGCGTCGTCGGCACCTTGAGTTTTCAAGTAATTTTTTCATATTAGTCAATATTTAAAATTTTAATTTTGAATTTAATTTTTTTTTTTTTCGGTATATGTACAACATTTTGTTTTAAGCCTAATGAATAAAAAGAAAGAGTAAAACAAGCTTATTTTGGAGCAAAAGCTGGTGTTATGAGGTTGTTATTTAAATTTAGATATTTTTGTTTTAATTTATTTTGACTATATTAAGTAGTTTATTTTAACTTTTTATTTTTTTTTAAAGAGAACCAACCTTACTCCCAGTATTGAATTTTTTTTTCTAAATCTATTAATTGTAGTTAAGAAAGTAGTTATCCAATTTGTTTTATTTACTATCGGTGTGTTACAGTCAGTAGAAAATTGTGTTTTAATAATATTATGTAGAAGAAATAGTAGGAACAGAATTATTTCATTATTATTATTATTACATCATTTTTCTCATTTATCACTCTCTTTCCATTCAATTGTTTTATAAATTTTGTTTTTAGGTAATAAATTAATATATAAAATGATAAAATAAAAAATGTATATATAGTATATATATAGCAAGGGTATATACCTTGAAAGTTAAGTGCGATGTTTGCATTACTTTCGCCATAAATATTAAATGCGTTACATCGATAGTTTCCGCCATCGTCTCTCGTTGGATTTGTTATTTCGAGGGTTAAAATATAAACATCCTTTGATATCGCTTTACGTGACATTTTTATTCTCGGTGAATCGGTTATTTGTTTATCACCTTGGAACCAAGTTATGTCTGGAACTGGATGCGCCTCTAAAACGCATTCCATAATAAGTATATCTTCTTCTTGTCGTATAGTTGGCTTTTTTGGAAAACGTGGCGATTTACCATCGGGTATTCTATAAGATTTTCATTTGATAATACATAAGACAAAGTAATGGATATGTTTAAAAGCTATAAATCATAGTTATAACTCTATAATTACCGATCAATTATTGTTTAATTACCAATTAATTATTATTTAATTACCAATTAAAAAAGTAATTAAATTATTTTACAACTATGATTTATTTCAAATATCCTCAGTGTCTTACTTAGGTTTGGGGCCACCTTCAAAATTAAGATTTATCGTGGCAACACCTTCGCCGTATTTATTTTTAGCCTTGGCTCGATACTCGCCCTTGTCGCCAGTTACAACATTCGAAATTTCCAATTTAGCCATGTGGTAAAGTTTTTGATCTGGTTCCAGTGACATTTTGTAACGTCCACCTGGCTTAAGCTCCTCCTTTCCGTGATACCTTTTTTAATTTTTCGGTTTTAAACAATCGTCGTTTATTTAATTTTTTAAATGATTTTTTTTTTTTTATATTTTCGTGTTTTGATGGTGCAATTTAAATTTAAAACGCACAAGGTCCATTGTTGTTTACAGGAAGTAGATGGCGTTGCGTATAACAAAATTTGTTTTGTTGGTTAGGGTGAAGAAAAAAAAGGGTTTTATGAAATTTTTATTGTATAATTTTAATTATACCAGATAACTGTTGGTTTCGGATCCCCCACACACCGGCACTCAAACGTTATATTACCGCCATCTTCGCTTTGTCGAATAACGGGTCGTTCGGTAAATGTTGGTTTTATGCCATCTTCGGGAACGGGTGCTTCATCGCCTAAATTTAATTTAAATATTTTGGTTTTTGGCTTTTTGGAACTATTCTTTTATCGCTTTTTATTTATTTATTTATTTATTTTATTAAACGTGCATTTTTTAAATTTATATATAAAATATATAAAATATTGTTTTATTCATTTATTATTTTGTTATTAACAGTTATAAACCGTCCACTTAATAAAAGTGAACTTTTTATTCTTTAGAAATAATAATTATTATCGTTTCTCAACATGCGAATTTTTGTTTCTTTTTCGAAAATCCATTCTTTTAATTATTTTAATTTTAAGTAATTAGGTAAATAATTTTATTTCATTAATTGTATTTAATTACCATAAATTTTTGAAAAAGGATGAGTCTGGATCTGGTCGCTTTTTCCTTTTTGTTGTTGTTTTTTTTTGGTTTATTATAAAATATCACACTTTAGTTATAAAAAAAAAATGTTTATTCTATTCCTTTTTTTGTAAATATTGCAGGAAATGTGTAAGTGAAAGAAAAGAAATATTATTCCAATTAAACATAAAATAATGGGAGTAAATAGCATGAAAAAGCCCTTTTGGATTGGATTGGATTTGGATTATTTGGATTTTTATATGTAGAATTTAATTATAAGGAAAAAATTAAGTGGATATTGTTATTTAGTCACATAAATTGCAGCAAAAAGAAAAACGCGCCAGTAGTTTCCAACTATCCTTAAACTATTTTATTATTGTATATTTTATTTATTTTACTTGTCTAAAAACATAACCTCAAAAATATTAATTTATGAATGGTAGTAATTTTAGATTAAAAAAAACACCAATAATTTTTATTATTATTGTTAGTTTTTATTATAACTCACAAGTTATTTGTGTTAAATACAATTGTAACAAAAAAAAATATATATATATATATATATAAAATAGAGAAAATTTGATAATTTAAATTAAAACGTTTTGTAACTTACTATCGAAATTTAAACTAATTGTTGCGTTGCTTTCGCCCAGTTCGTTTTTCGCGGTCACCTTGTATTTTCCAGCATCCTCAACTGTAACATTTTTAATCTCAAGTGACGCGAAATATGAGTGTCCATCCTTGTCTACCATTATCTAAACAATTGCGATAAAAATATGGTAAAAATAAAAGGTACTTTGCTTGATTATCAAAACTTTTTATTTAATTATAATTTTGTTCATCAAATAATTTTTAGTCAGAATTTCCGAATTTCACCCTTTTCAGTAGTTTGGAGCCCCACTTCCCGAAAATTTGTTTCCAAACCCATAAGGATGCAAATTATCGAATAATCAATGCCTAAATTGTCGATACCAAGTTGATGATTTGAATCTAAATTTACATCGATACTATTGATCGAATTCCAGCCACAAATCATTTTCATAACTTGAAGGCCTCTTTTTAAATAAATAAATTTATTTAATACCAATCTGAATTTGTAGCTGCTCTTTTCTTTTAAAATTTCATTAAACAAAAAATTTCGCAGAATCATAAATCGTAAGTTTCGTGAAGTGATTTAAAAATAAACTTCTCAAGTAGAAGATTTTCCGGCGAAAAACATCTTAAAGATGCAAAAAAGAAAAAATTTCAAATAGTTAAAAATAGATTTTAAGAAGAGTTGTTGACCCAAATGTTAGTATTTTGCCGGGGAAAGAAATTATGTATTAATTTGTATTTTATTTTATTTTTTCTTTGGTATTATGTGATGGAGTCGGATAATAAAACTACGTAATAATTTGACGATTTTTGTCCATTTTTTTCCCCAAAATAGCTCCCGGCTTACTTAATTTTACCGGATAAATTCGAATTCTCGCGCGCTAAGTGGAGATATTGGGGCTAAGGGATTTTATATTAAATTTAGTACTTGGGGGTTTTTTATAACTTTAATATTAATTAATTTTTTTTTCTTTAATTTAATTACTGTATTGAATGAAAATCTGCCAAAAAATTAAATTGCAATAGACTTAACATTCGTTTACAGTTTTTGTTTCTAATTATAATTGTTTTTTTTTTTTCAATTATTTATTTTTTAATTTTTTACCTTGTGTCTGGTTGTTTCTTTGACTGGTGTGCCGTTGTGAGACCACATCACAGCCGGTTTTGGATCGGCATTAATTCGGCATTCAAAAAGTAGGCGTTTTCCATCATCCTCCTGGCGGATCGCTGGCTTTTTTGTGAATGTCGGCGCAAAGCCGTCGATTTGTCTAAATTTTTTGTTTTTTATTAAATTTTATTTTAACTATATAAAAATTGTTTCGAAAAAAAATAATAATAAAAGCATAGTAAATTGAAATAAAAAAAAATTGAAGCGCACTTACCGTCCCCTAGAAGCTGCTCTCCGAATTTCTTTTTATTTTATTTATATTTTTGGTAAATGTTAAATAAGCGGCAGATTTTAAAAGCAAAAACCAAAAATAGAGAGAAAAAGAGAAATAAAAAAGAAAAGAATTGAATAAAAACATAAATAATTAAAGTTAGTAAAATCAATTTTATTAAAAATAAAATGTATAATTAAATAGCAGTGTGATTGATATTAATTTATTTTTGTGTATTTCTTCCTGTATTATTCTTAATTATTTTTATAATCATTACTTTTATAATCATTACTTTTATAAAGCAGAGGTAAGAAGTGGTAGTAGATTAAAAATTTGTAATTTTTTTTTTTAGTGTATTTAAAGCATTTAATTCTTTTGGCGGGAGTCGCAAGAACAAAAATTAAGAAAGTTTTGAATTCAATCTCACCTCTCTTTGGGTTCGTCCGCCGCTGAAATCGGATACGATTTTTAATTAGTGTAATACAAATTGAAATCAAATGTATGTTTTAAATTTTTTTTCCCGGTATTTTATACATTTCATTAATTTTTTGTATAGAATGATTGTGTAATTTTGTTTTGTTTTAACCGTAATATTTCTTTAGCACACTGTTTTTGCAATATGCAGTGTATACAAATTTAATATTAAAATATAATTAAGTAATTAAAAAAACTTACGGCTAAAATTCAGGTTAATCGATGCCGAAACTTCACCCAATTTATTTTTAGCTTTAACCTTATAAAGGCCAGCGTCTGTTTCGATGACATCGTCGAGGTCTAAAACTACTGTGAATTTATTATCGCCTACAGATTGGATTTTAAATTTTGTCCTTTCATCTTCTTTAACCAGCTCATCACTTCGATACCATTCGATTTCTGGTTTTGGTGATGATAGTAAAATACATTCGAAAATTAATCGATTTCCATCATCCTCCTGCCTCAGTTGAGGCTTTTTAACAAAGCTGGGAGCGAAATCTTCAGCCACTCCCATGCTGATATCATTTGTTTTTTAAATCACAATTTAAACGTGACATTAATCGATGTGATCCTGTAAATTAAAAATAATTTTTATAAGTATAAGTATTAAACAATTTTGTAGTATTAGTTTTTTTTTTACAAAATTATAGTTGAAATTTGCTTGATTTGCTTGATTTATAAAATCTCTAGCGAAAATACTTTTCATAACTTTAATTAATTACTTTAATAACGAATAATTTTTGTTTTTTGTTACTTAAAACAAGCGGTGACGACGAAGGGAGAAGTCTCATAGGAATTTGTAAACATCATGAATCCAAGTTCTATTTTTATAAAACTGAGTCTACGATGTGACGCTTTTCGATTTGTTTTATTCCTTTAAATAAATTAACTTTTAACTTTAAGTAGAATATCTTAATAACAATTTTTATGTTAGGTTATGTTAATTTTTTTTTGAAAATTTTTACCTAGTTTCTTTTTGGTTTCATATTACTTGGAAATACAAAGAAAGAGGAAAATAAAAATATGTAGGTATGTACGTTTGTATTTTGATCTCTCGGTACGTTCCTCAATTTGGATTTTATTTTTAGAATGAATCTTCAACTCATCTTTTCATCAGTTTTAAAGAGAGGCAAGAAAATTAGCTACTTGCGGCTGCGCAAGGTAAAATTTGAGATTTTTTTTTTTTTTTTTTAATTGAAACTAATATATCCCCCTTCCGTTCTTTAAAAAATATGATTTGAAAAGAATAATTATTGAATAATCATTTAAATGTAAAGACCACCTTGCCGTAAATACTATTCAAAAATTACAATCACGAAATAAAGACTATTTATAAAAAAAAATTAATAAAAAAATAAAAATTCTATTTCAGTTTAAAATCTAAAAATATCTGGAAAAAATATTTTTAATTTGTTCACAGTAATTTAACAATTTTTTCCTTATGACGTAAGAATTCACTCAGGAAGTTATAAAAACCACACTTTTTATTTTTTTCGATAATCCTTTTGAGTGCACAAGAAATAACTAAATAAAGAAAATAAAATATCTCAAAAATTTAAATTATTAAAAACATTCACTCGATATAATTTCACTTTTTTTTCATCACTTTTCTATTCTCTTCAAAACATTTTCACAATTTTATTTTAAATTCACCGGGTTCCACTATAAAATTTATTTTTATTTTTAAATATTTTTCCAGATTTAGGTTTAGAATCAATGAAATCAAGCAAAAAATATTTTAATTTTTTTAATTTAAAAAAAAAAAAATGGACTATCAAAGAAAAAAGAATTCTAACATTAAAAAAATTTTACAGAATTATTATTTTATATTATTTTTAATATTTAGTAGTAATATTTTCATATATCACACACTTTGTTTTCTCAAAAAAAATTTATATTAATTTTTTTATATATATATTTTTTAATATTATTCTTTTAAATGGATCTGCTCTCTCAGTGCGCCTCACAAAAAATCCCAACTTCTTTTCAAAAGATAAAAATCTTCACTCGCGGCGAAACGCGAACTACAACTGAATAAGAAATTTCGATTCAAAGCTCAAAGCTTGCGGCCTCTTATGTGTTTCTAAAACTGATTAAATATATAAAAGTCGGGATATGTGAACGAAAATAAATTCAAGTGTATGGGGCTCACATTTTAAGAGGGCATATTCTTTTTGTACTTTTACAAAATATGCTTTTTTAAAAAAAGAGATTTTTATAATTGCATCTTAGCACACTATTTCTTGGAGTCTAGTCTAAGATCCTAGAAGATTTTTAAGGTCATCTAAGCCCCTATAGTCTAGAAAAATTTATGTTCCCAGGGGTCTAGAAAAACTATTACCATAATTTAACCATAATCGTTCATGTTGACAGATTATCTACAAAATGTTTAACCATAAAATTTAAAATTTAATACTATAGTCTAGAAAAAATTAGTTTCTGAAAAATTAATACTATTAAAAGTAATGTCTATACAAGGGTATAAAAAAATACTCGTAAAAATGAAAAAAATAACATCTACTAATATCTAAAATAATTAAAAAAAAGAATGTAAAAAGCTTCATTTTCGTGTGCCGAGTATAAAAATAAATATAAATGAATCAATCGTTCGTCAGGTGGACGCACGTGCAAACATTTTTAGTCTCAACTTAAGGTCTAAATCTCATTGTCTCATCTTTAGTCATTCAGATTTTTTTTTGTTGATTATAAAATTGCGATTAAAGAATTAATTTCTACCGAATGAATTTACCCTCTCCCCTGTGTGAGGCGGCATGCTTCTAAAATTAAACTTTATTTATATAGAAAATGGCATGGTGTATGATGCGTTTCGATATTTTTAAAATATTTGTAGGTGGGTATGTTGTAATCTTGAACTTAAAGATAGATGAAAGAGTCAAGAAATTGTTTGTAGTATCGTTCTTTTTTATTGTTTCTTAGTTTAATTAATACCTACATAACAAAAACGTATTAATTACGTATATTTTTCTTTTTTGCGGTGTGGCATGGTGCACTGTCCTGTTGAGAAAGAAATGTTTTATTATTTTCTGACTCACAATCTTTTGTAATGTTTTCTGGAATTTCTTGGAATTTCTGGAACCCTAAAATCCACCTGATTGTTCCTGAAAATTTTGTTCTAGTCTTATCTCGATATTGAGGTTCCTGGAGAGCCGAATATGTTTTGAGAGTATCCTAAAAATGTTGGAGCCCTGGAACTTTTCTTTGTGGAAATTTGAAGCTCATTTTCATTCAGGTGGGCAATTTCTGATTTTACCCTTTTAAAGAGTTTGGCGTCCCGTTACCTAAAATTTTTATTCCAGATTTATTCCGATCCTTTGGCTCCAAAAATTCCCTCAGGAGGTATCCAGATTTCATTTTTACTGGAAAGCAATACATGTTTTCTTAGTCTTGGCAAAATTTAATTTAAAAATTAGATTTAGGGCTAGCGCCTTTTTCGCAAAAATATTTTCTTTACCACCAAAAGATGTAATGGATAAAACTCATTTTTTCGAGGTTTAGACATTTATGCTCAATTTTTGCCTTTTTGATGTATGCAGCCCTTGGCGGAAATTTTATATCTGGCTTCATAAAAATTATCATAGCTCCCTATAGGATATAGGTAAAAATCGAAAACACCAAATTCGTTACCATGTGATTGAAAATATTTTCTTGGGAGGTAATGTCTTTTAATTTTTTCTAGAAAGTTTAATGTGTGTACTAATTGTAGGTAAAATTTCAGACTTTTAAACCTATATTTAGGGCTAGGAGAGCCTTCTTTTGCAAAACGGTTTTCTTTTGTCTCCAAAAAATTCCATTTTCGCTTCAAGACGGGTAAAAGTCGCAATGAAAAAACTGAATTTTTTCGCGATTCGGGAATTTATATTCAATTTTTGCCTTTGATGTATGGAGACCTAGGCGAAATTTTATATTCAGCTTCATAAAAGTTCGTATAGCTCTCTATAGGACATAGGCAAAAGTCAGAAACACAAATTTTATCACAATGTGGTTCAAAATGTTCCCTTTAGAGTTACCCTGCTTTTATTTTTCCTGGCAAGCTGGACATGTTTTTTTAGTCTGGAAATAAGGACTGATTTTTGTGGCCAGCAGAAATAGTTCTTTTTTCGTTTTGAAAGAGTATGATTTAGTTTTGAAAGAGTATGATTTAGTTTTGAAAGAGTATAATTTAGTTAACATTTGTTTACGTTATTAAAGAAAATTATTTTGCTAGTTATTCTGCCAATAATTTAGATAAATTTTATTGAAAATAAAGTAAAATTATAGAATTTCTGAGTGGGAGACTATTTATCCCTGAACTTAAGTGGTTTAAATTGTTAGGAATGTCGATTTAAAATCTAAATTCGTTTAAAACATTGTAAACAACATTTTACAGGTTTTTATGAAAAGAATTAAGTTCAGGTACGATTCGAAGAACTATACAAACTTGATTTCGAAAAAATTTCCTCAGCAATGCCGCGTTAAGATGCCAACAAATTCTTAGGACCAAGGCGGTTTTCTTTATAATGTTTTTCTTTTTTGTTCTGAGAAGAGGCGGGTTGTGGGCGGAATTGTGGCTAAAGATGTAACGCTGCATTGCGTCTTCGTCACGTAAGATTTGAACTTAAAATGTAACTTAACCATGGCATTGGGTTATTAAATTTTATGCTCACACCTAAAGCGATTTACTCAAAGAGGACTATTTATAAAATGTTATTTGTACCTTCTTTAAATCTCGATTCCACAAAAAAAAAAAACATTTAATATTGTATTTTATTTATATTCGTGAATATAGTCCAAAAGTGCATTTTTTAGCAGCTGTGTAACATAAACAATCCTCAGGACTAATTTTTGAGATAGTATCTAAAAAAAATTTCGAAGAATAAATTGATTCTTGTTCTATTTTTACATCTCAAAAACTCCCACTCATTCATTTTATTTTTTCAGCGAATGGCTGGGAACTTACTTTTGTAATTACTTTTCAATTTTCTTGTTTCTTGTTCGAACTCATTAACTTTAAATACATAAATCCCTAAAAATATTTGGTTATTTTTAAAATATCATTTATAATATAATTTAAAATATTTTTAGTTGTTTGGTGCAGCGAAAACACATTTTTCATTTTTTTGGTAGGACATTTTATAAAAGATCCCAACGAAAGATTTATGAAATTCTTTTTTTTCGGGTTAAAAGAGGATTTATTTAATAAATTGTTAATTGGGTATTTCAAAAGACACGCTTCTTTGAGAATTTTAGGAATTTAAAATAAGTATGAAAGAAATTATTATTACACTAATTTAATTAATTTTAATATCGTTTTTTTTCGAGTTTGGTGCCCATATATTAAAATTTTTAGTCTGGGGTTATCTCGATTTGAAAATTTTTAAAAAGCTTTACATGTTCCGAGAGCCCCCAAAAAATATTGGGGCTTTACGTTTGTTTTTTGGGACTTTAGAGGAATTTTCTCCAAAATTAAATCCCACTAGAATTTCACTCTTTCCAAGAGTTTGGAGTCTTATTTCTTAAAATTTTTCCTCTAGGCCTATGCCGATTTTGGGCCTCTTGGAAGGCAGGAGGTGTTTCGAGAATCACCTAAACATCCTGGGACTCCTTATTTTTTTTTGTACAATTTGCAGCCTATTTCCTGATTTAATCCTCAAATTGATCATGGTTAAAATTTTAATTTAAATTGAATGAATGACGTCACTCAGGTTTCGGATTCCTGACATAACAATTTATTTAAAACTTTTTTCTGTGATATGTTTAAATTTGCACGTAATTTCAAATGAGCAGGTGGAGGCAAATTGGCGTCTAAGGCAAATTATTAAATTAAATAAGAAACGTTTTCTGCCCTGACAAATAGAAAGAGAAAAATATTAAATAAAATAAAATTTGCTTCTAATTGGGTGTGTAGCGGTGGGTACGTTGTGAAATTTTTACACTTTTAAAAAAGACTCGTGAATAATTTGACCTACTAAAAGCCATGGAATGGGAAAACGCCTCCCTCGGAGCTAAAATTAAATCAGCTGCTTTCTGAAACTAAAACGCGAACGTGAAACCCGAAAATACTCCTTGGATGATTTGAATATAATTTTTTTTTTTTTTTTCTATCATGAATCGAATTCAATCTGAAGATCTTTTAAAAAGGAAGAGGAATTTCAGCCTCAGTTTTAGAATTAAAGTTGTTAATGTTTACATTTGAAATTTAAATGCTTGCTGAAAAAATTTTCTTTTGGATCAAAGGAGGCAAAACGTTTACACTATTTTTACGAGAGAAGAAAAAGGCATAAAATTCTAAGATCCAGAAATTTTATATTTATTTATTTAAGCTGCAAGCAAATTTTCAGCTGTAAACAATTTGTCTGATGAAATTCTGGAATGCGTTAAGTTTGACTCGCAATTGACCGGTTTTTTCATTTTATTTTTTCTTCTCATATTTCAATTAATTTAATATTGAACTCAATATCTTTCTCAGATAGAAATTGTTTTTTTTTTTTAATTTGCAATCGCTGCAAAACCGCACGGAATATCTGACATAAACGAAAATTAATTATTTTTTGGCTAAGATTTCACAACGAATATTTTAATGATTATAAATAGAAACACTTGCTCCAAATTGAATCATCAAATTGAAATTTGGTTTTTTGTTTGTTTTCTAATTAAATTGACTTGCTAGAACCATTTCTAATTTAACTCTAAATTATCTTAAATTAATTAGACTTATTTTATATTGATTTTTGAAAAGGGTTTTTTTTTTAAATTTCAATTTCGCAATAATTTTTCTTGTTGATTCAAAGGTGCAAAAAGAAATGCCCCGGATTGAATCACCGCCTCATCACGTATCAGAAAATAGAGAAGACGGTCATCAGATTGCGATTTTAAAAATAGAAAATTTTAATTTATGTATAATGGGTATAAAAATAGATTTGGGTAAAATTTAAAGTCCTCCACTCATGCGATTCATCTCACGAATGTTGTACGAAAAAAATAAATAAAATAGAAATAAAATAAAATATGAATTATAATTAATAGAATCAACTTTGAAGAATTTTGTCACGTGCAAAATTGTGTATCAAAAAATATAAAAAATAGGGGTGATTAATCGTTTAATCGAAAATAAAATATATATTATACCTATAAAAGAAAGAAAATGAAAATTTTAAGACAATTTGTCTAATGTAATAAAAAGAATATTTATTTTTTATTTTTGAGAAAGATTTTACATCTGGCTGATTGCTTTTTACTATCTGAAATTGAAGTTTTTCTCCTTCCCGAAGAGTTTATTTTTCCCGCCAAAAAAATTTATATCCGGCTGTCTCTTTCAGTCCTGAGTGTAGCCTAAGGGGTGTAATTCAATCTACTCGAACACACTCAAAAAAGCCACGACTGTGAACAGAGGCTAAGTTTTTCTTTTTGCTCGGCACACATCCAAGCCTTATAAGAACTCGATTCTTGGGCTAATTCAGGGGAATGTTTCTGTCTCTTTCCTGCATGGGTGCACTGGGTCCAAATATAGCCAATCTCCTCTAACAAATTCGATTTCTATCTTTTGAATATTTTTGCGATATATCGCAACTTGTTCGCCCAGTGCGAGTGGGACAATTTTCAGAAAAAAAAAATATATTATCTATTTTTAACTATCGGATCTGACTAAACATCCTCCGGGGAACATCTTCAATCTGTTGAAACCAGGCGGACGAAGCAAACAGTGGAAAATTTATCCAGAAAGTGATTAATTTTTAATTTATTTAAAAATTGTAATAAAATTAATGTGCTAAAGTTATTTTAGTTAATTTCGTTTTAATTAATTACTTTTTTTCTTGATGATATTTTTAGATACATGACCATGACGTCATTAATTTGGTTGCTTTAGGTTCAAATTTCAAAAAAATTGTCCAAAAAAGTTATTTAGGAAATGATGATTTGAAGTTGATTTGTTGACCTTTTCACGGCTCCACTGAGGTTATTTGGAAAAAAAAAGTAATAAAAGTACTTCTGGCAACCCTAGCTATATGACGTCGCTAGGGTTCGGTGAATCAACCTCGAGTATCGATACACAATTAAATATCGAACCAAATTATTGATACTACAAAAAGTAGGGTTATGAGAAATTGTTTATTTGTTACGCCATAGAATCGTAATTACTAAGCCGATTTCAATAAATTTGGTTTCGTTGGATTCTCTTTTATGTAGACTGTATTCTTACGCTATTTACCAAAATAATTAAGTAAAATAAAAGACGTGAAGACTGATTTTTTATCCACAGTATATTTCTTTGTTCTTTTTTTGTTTTTTTTTTGTATTTTTTTATGATTTTTCCTGATATATGTTTTTATTTTTTAAATGTTTTTTTTTCTTTATTTTTAAATATATATAATATAATATAATTAAATATAGTAATAACATGGTTGTGTATATGTGCCTAGGGTTGTGGTGTGTGTAAGTGGTGTTTGTGTGAGATTTTTTTGCTTTTTTTTTGTTTTTTTTTTTTTTACTCAATCTTAATTGTCATTTGCTTGTTTGGTTTTTTCTTTTAATTTTATAGCGTGTATTTTTTTTTGTTTTGGTTTTTTTCAGAAAAAGAAATAATTTATCTTAAAGAACATTCATTATATAATAAATCTATACGAGTTTTAACGCTTTTGCCGTTCCTTTTCGTCTGCTTTCTCCACATTTCCTCACTTTCTATCGCTATAATTCATATATATTTTATATAAATTACTTCCAATATTTATTTAACTTAAATTCTAATTTAAGTACAATGTCGATTTTCTCGTGTTTTTTTTTCACTTTTTATTAATATAATTCTCATCTTTTTATATTTTTACTTAATTGTTCTTCAAACATTTTCTTTACCATTTTACCTGCTAAGTGAAATGTATAAAAGTTTTTGTTTGTCTTCTTTTGGTATTTATTTATTTTTATTTTGTTCTTCTGCGGTATCCTAACACCAGATATAATTATTATTATTTTTATTATTTTTTTTTTGCATTTTTGATTTTCAAGATTTCTTTCTAAAAGTTATAAAAATCTCCTTTTTTTCCTGATAAAAACCTGTTTTTATTTTTACCAAATCAGTTGACAAACATTTTTGATTCATTTTGTTTAAAAATTGTTGATTTTGATTTCAAAAAAAAATATTAAATGCCCCCCGAAATAATAATAATAATCATAATAATATAATAAGAATCTTAAGTCATAGTTCGGTTGATATTACATAAATATTAAATATTAAATAAAAGAAATAAGATATAATTATAAAAAAAATTAATATTGCTTAATCTTTGGTTATATTTTAAGTGTATGAATTTTAAATACTCATCTCTTCTTCTTTTCTCAAATATTTTTGAGATGATTTATTTAATTTTTTTTTTGATTTTTTTCGCAATCATTTTTGAATTTGAAATTTAATTTGGAAATTTTTTTAAAATGAATGACGCAATTAAAACAATAACTAGATGTGTATTTTTTCTTAGTTCTTTGGTCTTCTCATTTTTTATTTTATTTTTATTTATCTATTTATTTCATTTTTGCTATTGTTTTTAAAAATCTCTGATTCCTTTTTTTCGTTTAAAACTAAAATTCAAAATTTTACAATTTTCACATTTTTGTCA
Organism: Machimus rusticus; assembly: GCA_951509405.1. Classification (NCBI taxonomy): domain Eukaryota; kingdom Metazoa; phylum Arthropoda; class Insecta; order Diptera; family Asilidae; genus Machimus; species Machimus rusticus. The sequence continues at coordinate 10,328,298 of OX608055.1, read as the reverse complement.
TATTTCTTCATAATTTTGACCAATACATTTTTTCTTTAATTTTTTGTTTTTAATTTATTTCACATTTCCTTTATACATTGTTTTTTTTTGCTACTTTGTGCAATTAACTTTTAAAAAAAATTAATTTAAAATTTAAATTTTATTTAGAAACCGGAGAAGGGGATAATTTACAAAAATAATTGATTTTTTTAAAAAGACAAGTGGACAGCAGTTATTGAATTGTAATAATAAAATGAAATTATTAACTAATTTTTTTCATCGTCGATTGTATTTTTTTTGTTTTGGTTTTATTAATAATATGACATATTTTTTTGTTTTGTTTATAAATGCGTGAGGATAGTGAAGGGTGGGGGTGGAAGGGTGTGCACATTTTACAAATTACACTGAGAAATTACCTTAAAATGCTACGTCCGTTACTTGCCTATATTTTTATTATATAATATATTATTATTTATATAAAAAAAAAACAAACATTGTCGATGTACTTTTTTCATTCGCTATAACTTACAAAAAAGAATTCTCTTTTTATTTTGTGAGTAAAAATCGAAAATAAAAATTATTAAAAAATCATAAAAAAAAAAAATTAATAAACACTTTGGCGTTTATCACTGAGGGGAGGGGGAGAAGGGGGAATCGCGACGGAAGTTGCTTTGCTGTGACTCTTCCTAATATTTATTTTTATTTTTTCCGTATTTTATTTATTTATGTAATTACTCCCAAAAGTTTTTAGTAATAAATAAAAAAAAGATAATATTAAAAATAAAAGGTAAAAATTAATGAAAATTGTGTTCTCCTAGGAATGATAGGTTTTTTTCGTTTCTCGCTATTTTTTTCTCAAAAATACAATACTAAACGAGAAAAATGTCTGAAGCTTCAGTTTTTGTGCACGCACTTCCGGTTGGTGAGGCTGCGCTGGCTAAAGAATTTGCCCTGGTTGCCGCTAGGGGGGACCTCATGTCTTGGTTTAGTGCAGTCGTTTGATTTTGCCCATCGTAATAATAAGAAGAATCTGCAAAAAAATTTATAAAATCCTAGAATTAGTCGTTTCCTCACTGAAAAACAAAACTAAATTTCAGCATTTTTTGCTTAGAATTAATTTTATTTAAAATTATATAATTTTACGTTGAAGAGTATATTCGTCATTTTGTTTCTATGCAATGACGAATATACTCGTCATATGAAAAAAAAAAATTTAGTTATTTGTTAGTATTTGTCATTGTTTTGGCATTTCATTGCATGTTTAAATCTAACTACGTTTTTTTCATTTTGGACGAAAATAATAGTCGTTGAGTTGTTTTAGTATTTTTTGTTTGTACTTCATTTAATTTTCTTGGTTTAAAAATTATTCACAGCAAGTATTGGTAACAAATACTCACTGTTTACTTACTGAGCAGGCCGCCAGCGGCTGGACTGTAGCCATAAGACCCATACGCGCTGCCGTACTGGGGGTATGCGGGGCTATAGGCGTAATCTGACCCGGGAACAACGGAGCTGCCACCTATTGAGAAATAATTATTTTGATTATTTGAATCGAAATTTAAAAATTCTACTAATTTATTTATTTTTTTTCCCAAAACCCCAATAAAAAAATAAAAATAATAATAATAAAAAAAAAAAATAATTGTTAGGAAGTATTGTGCAAAAACTACTTCTCCACTAATAAATAAATAAATTTTGGTTTTGTGCGGTTAAATAAAATTTATTATACCCATTATACCCATTTCGAACCACACCGTTCAAAATTTTTAACTTGCCTGTGGGATAGTGACTAAAACTGGGCAACATTGATGAGTATCCGCTTGGTCCTCCGGTTGGTTGAAGGACAATTAAAGAGGATTGATCGTTTGGTGAAACGTTGGTATTATGATTATTATTGCTACCACCACCCCCACCATTATTTCCGGTTTGATTTGAATTGAGGGTATTGTTGCTGTTGTTTGTATGATTCGTTGTATGCTGCTGCTGTTGCTGCTGCTGTTGATGTTGTGTTGTTGCAACAGCTATACAGAAACATTTTACATGATAATTCGTTGATATATTTATTTATTTATTTATTTATTTTTTTCTTCCGATTAGGGACCCGGATCGAAATTGTACGTTAAAATTTTCTTCAATCATATGCAGAATTTTTAGTAGCAGTTTATAAAGAGAAGTAAAAATCTCTGAATCTTGAGTTTCTAAATAGAATTTATAAACTCGACACAAAACACTACGAAAAAAAAACAGTAGTGAAAAGAGTCGAAATATTAAAATTAAAAAAAAAGCGGAGTTAGCTAACTAATTTCTATACTTTCGAATACTTTTTACGCGAAAATCAGCTTTCTCCAATCGCAGTGGATAGTACAGATTTCTGCGGGCGAGGGGTTTAAATTTAATATCTTTGTACTATCCAAAATTAGTAAAAAATTCAAAAAACTGGAGCCAACTAACTAATTTCTATCAATTCTGATAGTACTCGAAAAACGAGCCAGTTTTGTTCAATTTACCAGTTCTTTTTTCTCGATGAAAAAAGAAAAAATTAAAATTTCAAACCGGGGGACCATTTGTTATTATTATTATTATTATTATTATCAACTGGATTACCGGTTGTGTTTGCGGTGGCGGTTGATTGATTCGTAGCACCGCTATTGCCACCATTTCCACCGCCACCACCACCACCGCCTCCGGCTCCTCTGGCGTTTCCGGAACCAGCCCCAGAGCCTCCACTGGCCGAGGTATTCGTTGATTGTTGCTGTTGCTGCTGCTGTTGTTGGGCCACTGTTTCATTTGATACCATCGTAATTGGCAGCCCTGGTGATCCAGAATCGGTGTGGGGACTAACGACTGTCCCCAAATGAGTTATGCTTGCGTATCCGTGTCCATTTTCAACTGAATTTTTGGGGGGAGGGAGGGTTCAGAAATTTGTTCGTTATTCTTTCGTTAAATTTCATTTTTGCAGGGTATGATTTAAGTTTTTTTCCCTTCTTATATTTTTTTTTTTCCTTCACCACCAAAATTAATAGGTGCTTTTTAATGAACGAAGAGTGAGTGAGGCAGATAGAGACAGCGAGAGAGACAGATATATGTAGAGAGAGAGTAAGGGAAATACCCTTATATCCTAAAATTTTACAATCGTTTTCTTACCTGAATGATATGGGGATAAAGATTGATCGAGTATTCCAGTTCCAAGTTTCATTTCTTGCATTGTAATTGGGGCTAAGGGGGTCAAGGAGCTTCCTCCTACACAGGCAAAATTATTTTCTTAATTATAAAAAAGAAAACCAAATTATATCCCCCAAAAAACAAAAAATTAAAAAAAAAAAAACAGAAAATAACAAAGTAACTTATATTACAGTAACTAATTTAACTTACCAATTGATGCTCCAATTGGCGGTGTATAAAGCGAACTTTGTGACTGTGATATCGTTGTTATGCTATCATACAAAATTGAATCTGTACATGTTGATGCTGGAAAACTGTTATGAGTATCATAATATGGTGTACCACCGTTTGATGTAACACTTCCAAGTTCTGATAGCAATTTATGCTCATCTTTAATACACCATTTTCCCGACCAAAGCTGTATTTAAAAACAAAACAAACGGACATAAAATTAATGACGAATATAATCGTCAAATATAAAATTAATGCAGTGAATGAAGATTAACGTTTTAATAAACTTACATTTGAATACAGCTGATCGCCACTGTAATGAATCCTTTGACGCTTAATATCATCATCTGGATGAATGTTAATATCTCGATTTTCATCTGAAATTAAAATAACTGTTGATCGGTTAAAAAAATATATATACATACATATATATTTATTTAATTTTAATTATTATTATTATACATATTTTATAATCGATATCCTAAAACTTTAAGATCTAAACAACTTTAAGTATAAAACTTTGTGGTTAATGTATATAGTAAAATTTCACCACTTAAAAGCTTTTACGAAAACTCAAAACGGTTTTTGTATAAGATATAAAGCTTTAATAACTTGAATACATTTAAAAAAAGCATCTATTTCTTGCAGTGTTTGTTAAAGTGTTGAAAATATTTATATTATAAATATTTGTTTTTTTGTTAATTAAAGTCTGCAAATTTTAAAATTTCGCAAGAAGTAATTAAATAACTATTTTTGATCCACAGTTTGTTTTCCGTAACTACAATAAATCACAGGCTGTTGAGGGATAATAAAATAAAATTACCTCCTCTTATACCTCAGGAAAAAAAACAATTAAGAAAATAGCCCTTACGAACAAGAAGAAAAGAAAAAGAGTTTTATAATAAAATTTGCAAGTAAATTTATCCGGATGACACTCAGTTAGCATCTTCCTTATTTTCAAAAAGATTCTCCCCACCCCCCCACTTTGTAGTTCTGTTGCAGTTTCCTGTGGCCCCATAAACCTCCAGAAAACAGCAGGCGTAAAGATAAAAATGGGAAATAATATAAAAAAAAAATGGAGAGTATCATCGCATGTTCCTGTGGGATAGCCGTGATAATAAAGACCGAGTCGTCTTTTATCCTTCCTTCCTCTAGCATCCCCGAAAACATGACACAAAAAAGGGGAAAATGATATAAATGACCAAGTCATAGTTGGAAAAAAATAAATATATATATATATATATATATATATATATATATATATATATATATATATATATATATATATATATATTATAGTAGTATGTTGAAAAAGAAAAACGAGCCCTCGGGAAACCCCCATTTTTATGTTTTAAACCCTTCTTGTCTCTTCAGTGGCCGGATATGACGACCGGATGCTCTCTGCGGGTCCGGATATATTTTATCGTTCCTGGCTGTTGGCAGACCTGCCCTCACTCCCCAAATCCCCTCTCCCAAACTTCCTACCCCCATCCCTTTTTATAACCCTCTTGGAAGCAATTTTTGTGGGCATTGGCCAAATGCCCATACTCAGAAAATGTTTCGTCGTTTTCAGAAAATGTATCTTTTATACAGAAAAGCAACCCTAGAAAGAGAAGGAGGGATAGAGGTTTACAGGGGTGGGGAAGGAGGGGTAGAGGGAGAAAAATATAGATATTTGTGCCCTTAAAGATAGAACGGATGTGCTCATAACATTATCTGCTATTGGTCCTTTTTTTAACTTCTTAACCCTTGAACTACCCCTCATAACACCCCTCCTCCCCTCTATCATACCCTAGAAATGGATTAAATTCCTTTTGTTACTTTTTTTAGTCCTTTATACACTAAAAAACTGGAAAATGTCAAGGATTTTCGGGTAGCTCCTTTATTTTATTTATTTATTTATTTTTCGTACATGAAAACTTTATTTTCGTTTCTGCATCTCAAAGTTCACCGTACTGTCCATATAAAGTGGAAGGAAAAATGGGAAGGAGAGGGGGGAGGGAGTGGCGGAGGAGGGGAGGGCGAAAGTTGTATCTTTGCTTCCTTGGGATCTCTACATATTTTTTAAAAAAACCGGCCAAGTGCGAGTCGGACTCGCGCACCGAGGGGTATATTTTTTTTTTGTGATGGAATAACAAATTAACGATTTTTTCCTTTACTTGTGCTGTAAGACCGTCCTTCCTGCCAAATTTCTTGATTCTAGGTCTATGGAAAGTACCCTATAGGTAGGTTTTTATTCCCCTGCGAAATGTTAGAAAATAAGGCTCAAATGGCCGTATCTTTGGATTGCGTTGACTTAGAAGCTTGATTATTTTACAGCTTGAAGGAACCGTAGACGTAAGTATTTGATGTCAATTTCAATTTGATACCTCCACGCGTTCCTGAGAAAAAGCGTCTTGACAAACAGAAAGACGGACGGGCAACAAAGTGATCCTATAAGAGTTCGGTTTTTTTCCTTTTGAGGTACGGAACCCTAAAACCGAAAAGAATTTCACGTTGTTGCAACAATAATAAATGTTGAACTTGGATGGTTAATAATGCAAAAATAAATTCTCTATAAAGTTGGATCATTTTCTATGTAAATTAAATTTTTTATTACCTATCCAAAAATAAACCTCTACTGAACCTTAACTTGTTAATACAATTATAAGTATTTTGTTTTTATTAAAATTGGTAGTTGGGGGTATTTTTCAAAGTAGCTTTATATTATCATCAACCCCTAAAAATAATAAATACTAATAATAAATCACATCAACCCCAATAGCAATAAACTTCCTGCAGTACGTCTGTCTGGTGGTTGAATACTCACCCACTTGAACGAAAAATATCCACGTGGCCCTTCTAAAAACAACTACCCCCTAACCCCTATAACTCCCGGAAACTCACGTGGTGGATTTACTCGTGTTGCCGACAACGCCGGCTTATAACTTATCAAAATTGTCGGATAGACGTTAAAAGTCAATTGGTGTTGTCATAATTTCATCTCTTAATCGACTCTCTGCCACACACCATCAAAAATAAGTAAGTATCAAAAATAATTGCTTAACCACCCCCTAGACGAAAAGTAGCCCCAGTTTTATTCTAAAAAGGGTAGGTCTAAAAATATTTTTGCCAGATCCGCACAATTTTCGAAATTGAAATGTATGAACTCCTTCAGTTTCCTCTTTTTTTTGGAGGGCGGAAAAATTCGGTAAGGGTTTTAGAGGGTGAGTTTTGGCTTAGCTGACTAGCTATATATATATAAATTTTTTTGGCAGCACACACTCCACAATATCCCGAAAATATTCCCGGATTTGCCGATGGAATTTTCTTCATTGACTGAAAGTTGTTTTGTTGGTTTCGCCACGTGACCGGATGAGGGGTGTTTGCGGCAATTGTTAGAAACCCTCTTAACCATTATAAAAGAGTGTAGTTTTTGGTAACGATATAACGAAATATTGCATTTTTCGGTTAAAAGATAAAAAAAGGGTTTTGCATATATAGCATAATTCAATTTCATATAAGCTAATGATTGAAATTAAATGATAAAGTCACTTTGAGGTTATGTAGACTCTATACACTTTTCTAAGGGGAAGGTCTGTTGAGTGCGCCACGTGCATTATGTTTTCATCACACTTAATGTAATTGATCAAAATAATAGCTACTCTGGCACCCTCGAGTAAGAGTTTAACCGTCCCAAATGTAGCTCAAAAAAAGGCACGGCACGCCCGTTCTATACCCAAATGAGGCATGGTGCGACGCAGTAGGTAAAACTGTGAGTTGTTAAAATGTAGCCGGCATCAGGCACGTTTAAATTTTAACGCACCCAAAACAACCCAAATGAAGTACGGTACGCATATTGCATCCACAAAAGGGTATTTTTTGAAATGTTCGTGCCTGCTTTGGGCGCGAATAGGTGTATTTTTAAATTTTCGTATCTGCTTGGGACAATTTTATGTATCAATGTATCAATTTGCTTTAAATGACGGCTTAATCATCTATTTAGATAGTACTTAAACTCGGCTTAAGCGCTATATTAATTCTTATTTAAAACAAAATTTTTACTCACCATGATCATCAATTCTTTTCCTTTTAATGCTGTTACCATTTGGATCGGTGTGTTGAATCCCTAAAATACCATTTATACTATAACCAGCTGTCCTGTGTTCACCTTGACCACTACCACCACCGGGATTAGATCCATTACCTGGATTCAACTGTGTTTGTTGTTGCTGTTGTTGATTTTGTTGTTGCTGCTGCTGTTGCTGTTGCTGTTGAGCAGCCGCTGCAGCTGCAGCTGCTGCCGCTGCAGCCGCTGTATGAACAGAAACAGCCGGAGCATGCGCTATAACTGAAACGCTACCAGTTGAACCAGGAGCGGTACCAACACCCCCTCCACCTCCTCCACCACCACCACCTCCAGAACTACCGCTGGTACCACCAGTACCACCCCCACCACTCGATGCGTTCTGTGATTGATTTTGTTGCTGTTGAGATTGTTGTTGATGGTGGACATGTTTTGCCTTTTCAGCTGCTTTGTTACGTACGATTCTGTAAAAAAGTTTTTTTAAAAATAAAAAATAGAATTAATTATTATATTAGAAAATTTCGAAATATGCATCTTTAGAAACCCTCAAATACCGATTTACAATTTTATTACCGCCATTTTGAAACTACATATTTTGTGAATATAAAAGGTAATACATACAGGGTGACCGGAAATTGCTAGCATTCCTCTCGGGAGAAGAAACCATGACTAATTTGGAGTGATTTAACCTATATCACTTGGAAATGGGCCATTTTCGAGAAAATCTACTTCGTATTTCTTTTTACAAAAATCCAAATATTCTCACTTTTTGGCCTGATGATCTTATAGTTTACTAATTGACCAACATTCCTAAAGCTAAACACCACGAAATTTACTGTTAGATTTTATGTTCCTTAGCTATCCAAAAAGATACAATTTTCGAAAAAAAATATGTTAGTTTTTTATTTTAATTTGAAAATGTAGGAGTGGGGCAATGTACAATAAGTAAATTTTCTCAAAAATTACGCATTTCCGACCCCCAAGTGATGTAGGTTAAATCACTCCAAATTAGTCATAGTTTATTCTCCCGAAAGGAATGCGAGCAATTTCCGGTCACCCTGTATTTTACGTGGAAGTATATTATATCTTCATTTATTTATTATGTAAATAGTATAGAACGTACCGTTTAGCCGTTATTGACTAAAAACAAGAAAAATTACCCTCAATAGAGGGCGTAAATTATGTACCCTTATTTTACGTATTAAACGTTTTTAATTTTGGTTAATTCATAAAATGCAATACCGCCTCCCTCCTCTTTACATTTTCAACTAGAAACAATTACTTAGGGGGCAAATAAAGTGCTCAGTTGTAAGTGCTTGAAGCGGTAAGTCAAGTGTCACTGGGGAGCCCTTTTGTCACACACTTCTCCCTCTCCCCTGCCCCTCGCCGCTCTAACACCAATCATCCCTTCTACTCGATTTTATATCCGTCGCATCGTGTCCTCGCAAAAGGGCAAATAACATCAAATTGATAACGGTAAAAGGACTAAAGCTCAATGTTACAAAGATAGGGTTATACCTAAGTATTTGGGTGGGGGGGTAACAGGGGGAATGTCTGCTGTCAGTCACTAAAAAGGGGTTACAGGACATGTGAAATAAGGGGAGGGGGAGATGAGAAAAAGGGGGGTTATGTTTTGGTCTAATCGAGTTTAAGGTGTATAAACCCAGCCTCAGGAGGTGGCAAGGTGAATTATTTCCTCACTTAGGCTCGTTTGTTACGTAACATTTTCTATACTTTCTATAGAGAGGGGGGGGGAAGGGGAGGGCGTGTGAAAACTAGCCCTATATCAGCCAATATTCCTGCGTACCAAAGTGCGCGCCCTCCCCTGCCCTCAACCGCCTATAGCACTAAATTTTAGCCCTATAAGAGGAATATTTTGGTATATTTAGATTACCACCAAATAGCAGGGGTTGGAAAAACAAGGGTTGACATTCTAATTATTTAGTAAAATTGAGTGGTTTTCCCATAATTTCAGTAAACACGAGGACGGTAGGCGCTGCTCTTTTATCCTGGTTATATTTTGAAATGGCCTGGACCCTTCCTTTCTTACAGGGGGGCTCTACTTTTCGATTTAATTCGCATTTTCAAAGGGGGTAGCAAAGAGAGTTGTTGTTTTTGTTGTAATTGAAACTAAGGGAGGGGCCACATTTTCCTATCGAAAATTATCCAGAAAGGGCATTTACACTGGGGATTTGTTGCCACCACTTAAACAGGATGGGTGCGATATTTACGACATGATTATTTTCTGATTCCATTTAGAGGAGGGGGAGGGGGTATAGTCAAGACCTTGTTTTTTTTTTCTTTAGAATTCTTGGATTAAATGAAACTACTTTCAAACAACATGAAACTCTCAGAAAACTAAAATTTATTTTATATTATTATTTTTATTTTTTAAATAATTTGAAGATACAATAAATTATTGATGTGGGTTGCATAGATTTATTTTATTTGAAAATAGTTTTATTTCATTTAATTTGAAACTGGTCTCATTTTATCTAAAAAATGTTGCATTTACTTCCAATCTTGATTTTTACTACTTTTATAACAAAAAAATTACCCCAAAAAACATATTTTTCGAAGACTTTTTTGTCTAAATCGTCGCCATTTTGTCATTTTTGTATAAAAACTAATAATTCTAGCTTTTCTGCTTTTTGTATTTCGGATAATTATTTCCTAAAAACAATATCAACACAGCTGACATTACATTTTTTGAGGGGCTACGCGATCGCTCCGATTTTGAATGGATAAATTATGTAAAATTAATAAAATAGCTTATTTCTCGGGCGTCTAAAGTGATATGATCTCTTTAAACTAGTAACTAGTAATGAGAGGCTACAAGCAAAATTTCAATAAGACAACGACCCGAAGCATATGCCTACTCCTTGAATTTATTTGTGAATTAACTCCTGATGATATATTTATAATTCAAGTAACATAATTTAATGATAGTATTTCCCGAATACCTCTAAATGTAAAATTTTATTTAAAAAATATTGTATGAAATTATTAATAATATAATTGATTATAATTAAAGCGACAGGGTATTAAAACTCCTTGAATATCTGTATAAAATTTCAGACACACCTGATTATGATTACGTAAAATGTCCCCTTGAAATAATGAAGAAAAAAACAATTGAAAGAAAACAAAATTAAATAAAACCGACTTTTTATTTCCCAATAATTTTGTTGTGGTGGTTCGGGTGCGCGTAATTTTGAAACAATTTCTTGTACAAGATACAATTAAAATTTATTTCGTTAATTACTCTCACCTGATTAAAGTTTGTCTGTTTCTGTTGCGACAGACTCGGCCGCCGCGCGAACTCAGGTAGCAAATAAAAGCTACAAATTGGCAATGTTCAGTAAAATATCAAGAAAAAAAAGGCGGTAAGTTGCAGCTAAGAAAATCGAAAGAAAATCAGAAGTAACAATAAAATAATAAAAAAGATCTGATCAACTTAAGCTCAGACTTGCGGTCTGAAATGAGTCACTTTTCTGCGGTCGCTTGTTTTACATTAAAACGCGAAATTGCGCGACAGCACAAATTAGTAAAAAAACAAAATGTTTCAACAAGATTAAATAAACTAGGAGTAAACCTTTGTTCGAAAACATACTGAAAGAAAATAATTAAAAAAAGGGTAAATTTGATATATCAAAAAAAAAACGGTGAAAGCAATTTAAATTAATCGATTTTGGGTAAATGAATACATAAACTAAATAAATTAGGATTGAATATACGAATTAATTTAAAATTTTTTAAGTAAAATTTATAAATATTAAATAACAGACTAACAAAACCTTTAAAAACTATGACAAATTTTAAGAGAATTTTCGAGGTAACGCTGTTTCCTAAAACAACAAAACCGACGGAATTCTTCGGCATTTCTCAATCGATTCGTTCAGCTTTCTTCTCTTAAAGTTCACTCCCATTTTTAATTCAATCAAAGTTGCAATCAGTTGCGGAAGTTGAAAACTCGAGCAAAAAAAAAAAAGAAACAAAGATATCCAGATAAAATAAGATTATAGGTCAAATTTTCTTTATAATATTATAATTTCAACCGCTCGTTAAATTTTTATGTGGTAGGTACACTTTAAAAATTACGTAATTTTATAGGCTTTACTATAAGTTTTATATCATAAAAAACGGTCAAATATTTTCAAAGTTAATAGCATTTTTTATGTGCAGACGAGCACGCATATTTCCCATAAAGTTCGAGACATATGCACTTGATTAAATTGTTGTGCATTTTTTGAGTAAAAGGGATGGGGGATGAGGAAATTATCATGAGGAATCCATTTTCTGTTACTTTTCTATCTATAGGCATATACCGTAGAAAAAAGGGTCAAAATAAGTGCCTATTTTGAGTCAATCACTTTCAGTTCATTCAATTCACACTAATCGAATTTGAGAGTCCGTAGTCGTTGTCATTGTCGTTTTCGTCTGAGGGCAGTAGCAAAATCAGGAATACCTCCCGCCATGAATTGGGAACAATCAGTTTGAGAGTAGAATTTTAGGGACCAAAATCGAGGACATATCCTGGTCTAGAAAAGAAAAAGGGATAGGGTGCCGTTTCGAAACTATATATACTAAAATTGGGGTGGGGGGGTAAGAATTTGGGTGCTTTTTGGGGTAAATGACTGCCCTTTTTCGACTGGAGCTATAGGGTTACAAATGTCTGACAGTCCGATTTTAGAATAAGGTAGCGTTCCGAAAATACTTTTGGGGTATATGATGCAACGACAAAAAAAAAAACAGATATTTGCATAGTAAGTACGAAATTTTAAAGGTAGGGGCTATACAGAAACATTTTGCAACCCCTTTTAAAAAAGTTTGAATCTAAACAGGAAGTCTGGAGTTTATTACTTCCATGTGACTGCTTTTGTATAGATATAAAAAAAAAATTAAATAAATAAATAAAATAAATTCAGGGGATTCCCTCAGTTTATTCAAAAGACAAATGACTCAATTCCTCGTCTATTTTCTAACTCTGGAAGAGGAGTGAAAGTGTCACATGGGTTGCATTTTCCAGGGATGAACGTTATTTTTGGGGTTCGTTTTCGTTGTCGGGGTGCGGTGCAATCGTGATGATGATGATTCAATCAGTGCAACAATCCAAAGAAAAGAATCACACCAGCCGGTCACCCCTATTCTAAAACAAAATATAATATAAAATAAAAATCTGTTGCTGCTTTTCTAAGTAAGAAATTGTAACATATGCGAATAGTTTAACATCTTCAATCACCCAGCGAAATTAGATGAAATGCACTCATCCAGGCGGATAATCAATCGTTGGATAGTCCCGTGGGAGACAAAACTTCCACTTGGTTGGTTGTTTGAATTAAACAGAAAAAAAAATCTCATGTGTGGTACTTAATGATCCAATTAAAATAAATCGTTATTTACCCCACTTACCGGCTTTAATCTATACAGGAAAGTAGTACTTAAATTTAGTTTATGTTTAAGTTAACGCTTTTTATTGGAAAACCCCTAAATACCAATTTTTCTAAATATTTTCTTATTTATAATTTTTGCTAGAAATGATTGTTTCTCCACCTGAAGCATATAATACAGATTAAATTTGTCATTTACAAAAATAACTATTTACTAAGTTTTACAATATAACAGTATGAAACCTCAGTTCTACTCTCACTCTTCCATCTTTTTTTTTAAATTTTCTTACTTAATCAATACTACAATTTAAAAGTTTTATTTGAAATTCCTGTCAATATTAAGAATTTTTTTTTCACATAGAATGAATAAATCAATTAAAGTAAAAAATGTGTATATTATTTATTCATACATTTAAGTCTAAGAACAAGTTTTTTTGTAATTGAAAAGGAGGTGGCGTTCGAAGGTCAATTGACCAAGATAGTCGAAAAATAACTGGCTACATTTTTATAGAAAATTCAAGACACATAGGTTATCAACGTTTCACCATTTTATTCCAATATTTTATACTCCATGAATAATTTGATATAAAAAATATTCGTACAATTTTTGTACGTAAATTTCCATAGCTATGAGTAACAATTGAAAAAAATAACATCACGAAACCGAATACTTAAATTTGATTAACGTTCGGCTTGTGGTATGTACCTCTTATATAGATCCAAAAACTTAATAACTTCGTTAAATTACTTTAGTTTTTTGAAGTATTGTAATTAGCCCAAAGGTAATTTCCACCAGCCGTAACTGAAGTGATCCATAATTTTTTAAGTTAAATAACTACTTATTTATCTGCGTTTATACGTAGTTTTGGAATTCGGGTCTTCGGAAGTGACCAATGAGCGTAGTTCGGCCATTCTGGATTGTTTTAAAAAAAAATTAACAAACAATATGGAATCTTTTTGAATAAAATTGATTTATTTATTCCATTCTATGTATATGTTTAGTGCGCATTTAACTATCTAAAAAGTATCTTTTGCGGTGTTGGCTAAATTTCATTCCCGTGAAATCACCCCTATAATTTCCTTAAGGATAAGAATCCCAGGAGAAGGAACTGAGTAGGGGGAGGGGCACGTTTGGTAATGGTACGGCCGTGGTGTGAGAAATTTTTTCTCTCAGAAAATTTTCCCTGTTTTGCAAATTTTCTTCTTAAGTCCCCCACCGTCATCCCCCTTACTCCCGCCAACGAACAAGTAGCAAATGAAAAACCACTCTCAGCTTGTTACCGCCCCCGCAAAAGTGGTCCCATCAACTCTGATGTTCACAAAGATGATGATAATGTGGCTTTTGGGAGGAGGGGAGACAACGAGGGGGGGCAGGGAAGGCCATGCGATGGCAACGAATAAGAATAAGACGATACCACCCCCCATTTTATCGCCAACATCGTCTACTTCTTCTTCTTCTTCGTCGTCGTCTTCTTCTTCTTCTTCTTATTTTTAGTGATGTGGTACAAACACTCCATTCGCGCGGATAGGTGGCCGCTTTAACCCCTCCCTACCCCTTCAACCCTAGAATCTCCATTTTCCCTTTAGATATACCCTATACAACAAAATTTTATTTGGTATACCGCGCATTTTCTCTTTGAATCACCCTCAAAATACCACCTACAGAATAATCCAACTAATGGTGGAGCACAAAAACCCTATAAATGTGCAAACAGAGTTTGGAGAAGAGTGAAGGGAGGGGTGGGAAGGGGGAGGGATGGGAGCGGATCATCGTCACAATCATCAGAAGTAGTACCAGCACCAGAGGGTTTATTTCTATGGCTCAACGTTTCTATAAAAGAGGAAAAGTTCCACCCATTTTATAGCATGTCCTCGGCATTCTGAACGCCCCCCCCCCATCCCCCTCCTCCCCTCTCTTTCAAAATGTAGGGCTGTAGCATTCAAACACCACCGTATCTTGTATTTTCGTTTTTTTTTTTTTTTTTGGTGAATTCATGTATATCGACTTGGAAAATTCTTCCACGGATTTATGGCAAATTTCAAGGAATATCTCTCGCCCTTTTGGATACACCTTTTTGGGGTATACAACCCCCTGCCCTTTCCGTCTCCTCTCCTCTTACCCTTATTATTCTTGTTGATGGGAAGGGAAGGGGGTTTCTTCGGTTCGTATAATTGTGACACCCACAATTTTAGTCTCATGGGATCATGTTAAGGTATAGGAAAGGGGTAGTTGGGGGAGTGGAGGGGGTACATAGAAGAGAAAGAAGGGATAGAGGGGGAATGGGAGGGGGAGAGTATTGTTAGTCGTTGTGCGGTTTCATCAGATTTTCCTCTGTTACGAACAATCTCCTTACGGTTTCATGGATACCAATTGAGAAATATGCTTTCTAGAAGAGGGGGAAGGGGGGGGGGATAAAAGGGCATAAAGGGCCACACCACGAAATTGTAGGTTTACGTTGGTATAAACACTCCTTTTCTTACCCAGAAATCCCCAAATCCCCTCCCCCATCACCAACCCTCTTTATCCAAGGAAGAAAACGAAGTTTTTGTTCTCTCCTATTTTTTTTCTGACTCTAAGACCGTGCGATGCCTACGGAGGAATCTTCTACTTACTTTTAAGACCAGAGATGCCCTGGAATTTTTCATGTTGGTGGGGGTTAGATGCAGAGAGTGGGGGTAGGAAGGGGTAGAGGAGCTTTTAGGAGTAAGACAGGAACGGGGGCTTTGATTTTATTCAAGACGAAGGTGTTTTCTTGGTTTTAACGATGCCTTAGGGAAAAATATACTCTAGTTGTTTTTCTTCTGTTTGTTGGCAATTTTCTTGTAACTGTTGTTACTTTGGTGCTTGTCTTTTTCTTTTTACGCTCCTCTTTCCCCCTCCCATCCTCTACTCCCTTTCATCGGAGTAGAAGTTGAGAAGTTTGAGGGCACTTAAAGGGTTCTAGGCGAGAGATTTTCTTGCATTTTAACTAGATTCGATGGGATTTAGAGTGAGAAATTGAAATTTAATTTTTATATATGTTTGTAAAAAAATGGAATTTAGTACAATTAAGTACAATTATAAAAAATATAGAAGTCAATTAAGTAAATAAAAATGGAAAAAGATATAAATTCCTGAAAAGCAGAACATTGTACTGTATTCAATAAATATCTAACTTAAATTCATCGATTAAAAATTCTCGTTAAATGAGCACGAATAGAATGAAAATGAATAAACGAAAACAACTTTGTACCGAAATCCATAAATAATAATAAAAAAAAAACATTTTGACTTGAACAGGATAGACGCAAAATTGATAAGGGATCACAAAAATAATTTATTACACTTTTCAAAAGTTCGGCCGACGTTTTCTCTTCCGTCGCGCCGCCGTTTGTTCTGGACGAGGACAAATGATGGAATAAAAAAAAAAACGAAAAACGAAAGGGCTATGATTTTTTTTTTTGTAACTTGTTTCAGAACCCTCCCTTCTATCAAAAAAAAAATCAAAGACATAAATAACCTTGAGTTTCGCATTTCCTCTAAATCGCATCGCTGCGATAATTTGAAAAAAAAAATGGGGTGCCCTTAAATTTCTTCTGAGACTCTTGTGGTTTTTCCACTAAAATGCCACCCTATGAGAAAATACAAAATATAAAAATCTATATAGAGGAAAAATTTTTCATCGACATTACTGCGGCTAATGCAATCCTCTTGTCCCTTTTTCGTACTATCGTAAAATTTTGTCGTTGGGGAAAAAGTGGTTCACACATAACAAAAATCATTGAGCACGTGTTGGGCACGTGCCTTCATTAAATTCAAGTGAATTTTGATGTTGCCACACATTGTTTCCGCAAAAAAAAATATATACATATTTATATATATCCATATATAATATTGTATATATATGTACCAACTAATATAATATTTCATATTTTTCATTGTAAATTTATTGCCCTCTCAATGTGTTTTGAGTGTTTCAAGGCGATTAAATTTAAATGAATTTTTCCGCCTTCCATTGAATTGATTAATTACACAAAATCGAGGTTTGGTCAACCGCGAACCTAATTGACTTGTGAATGTTGTTCCCTTTTGCAATTGTGTCCCTTTTCTCCTCCCCCACCCAGATTATTGGGAAGAACCGGAAGTGAGGTGGATCAATGAGATCAATTTTATTCGACAGGTGAGAATTCCAAAACATTTTATCTTCTGTTCCTGCTTCCTGATTCAGATTTTATTGGGAAACATTTATATTTTGGTACTCATTTTTTTATTTTTTTTTTATTTGGGACTTTTTCGAATTTACTTTGCTAGAATGCTCGAAGAAGGCTTTTAAATCGTTTATAACTTTAAATTTCGCCTATTTTTAAGAATTTTCTTGGTTAATTTTTACTATCAAACTATTAAAAGCAAACTCAGAATCATTATAATATTATTAATCATAAATTACTATATTTAAGCTAATTAATTGTACTACCTTTTAAATAAAAAGGAAGGGACTGTCACTTTTAATTAGACGAAAACAATTCTTCATAAATGGATTTACATAGATTATGAATTAAGTTAAGATTGCTTTTCAATTACAAAATTGTTAAAACATTCGTTCTCATGTTCGTGACAAAGAAAGTCAATTTTGTTTTTGCTTATCACGAGGATAAAATCAATTTAAAATATTCTTCGATAATTTAATTGCCGTTTCATTCAGGACTTTCTTTGCAATTAAATGAACTTGATCACAAGTTTCAAATAGTAAAGATTTTAAATCAACTATAAATTTGTGATGGAAGTGGTAAAATAGTTGAAGATGAACAACAAAATTTGATCAAAAAGTAGTAAACATTAAAATTGCTCTACAATTTTTTATATTTTATCTGGTATTGCACAAGGTAGCATCTTTGGTCCTTTATTATTTAAAAAGAAAAATGTCAATTTAGCTGTGAACAAAAGTATTAATCTTTAATGCCCTTAAGTTTCGTCTTATATAAAATCTTTTAAAAATTGTATGCTGATTTGAATTTCTTGCTTGAAGAATATCAAAGCAAAGAACTTTACGGCACTTCCGTAATTCACTTTGGCGCGCAATTTGGTCTTTAGTCACCTTCTTCTTAACATTTTCGTCTTTTACAGAAAGTTGATCGCTCGCGCGCGCGAGTTTCGCGTTCGCGCAAGTCTTTTAGTATAAGAAAGAGGTGCGCAAAAGAGTTAGTTTCTTTTTTTGTTTGTTCTTTCGGAACAAAAACGACTCGACTGTAGGCAACAATCGGTTAGAATGAGAAAAGTCTTTTCAAACTAAAACGATGAACGTAAAAATGTTAAAAGTTTTTCTTAAGTCTAGTCTGCATCTGCTCCACCTTTCCTTTAAACCATATTTCACGGTTTTTTTTTATATACCTATGTATATACCTCTATATATGTTGTATATATGTAGATACCACAAAGTCAGACTATCACAAAATCGCAAGATACATGATGAGGAGTGACGGAACAAAATATGATAATTACAAATTACCAACTTTTCACAAAAGCTCAAAACTCAAAACCTGTAACTTCTTTCCATTGCAAAATTTAAAAAAATAACTAAGGGTAAGAACTAATATACATGATTTGAACCACACCAGCTTAAAGAGTAATGTAATTTATGATATTTTGTCGAATGTCATATGAAACTTTTTTGTCAAAAGTGGTCCGTCACTTCTAATATAATATTTTTTATTTTTTGCTCCGTTGTGATAGTACAACTTTTTGTTTTAAAATTGTAATTGACATTTAGAACCTGAAAAGGTGTACATGGGTATGTCATAAAAGATATTAAAAAAATTCGACATAGATTTCTCATCATAGTTCTCTTAACCAGCTTCTGGGTGTAGTAACCTCGTTTCTTCGATTTTCTTGTTACTTATTACTTTTTATTTTTAACAATTCTTTTATATGGATGGCATGAAACAATTCGCAATTTCGTGAATACCTTGAGGGGGTCTTTCAATCCCATGGAACCCATCGAACATTGCTTTAGTTTATTAAACACAGAAATAAAAGGCTAAAGGAGAACAGACGAAGCATCCAATTTCTTAGAATGAGAAGATGGAAACGAAACGTAACCTTCATTAAATAGTAAAAACTGAAAATTATTTTCCTCCTTGGTACTCTAATTAACTGACTATGAAATGATTTTAAAGCCTTCTAATCACTTCCGAGACCTTAAAACCATCCTAACGTTCAACTATCTTCGATAGAATGGTCTATTTTTATTTTTATTATTTACAGTCTTGAGATAATTTTTTTGCCATTCAAACAATTTTTATTACGATAGAAAGTTGTCATAAATTAATACTTCAGGAAATGTTAGGTTATGTCTTTCTCTAGTATAGAATTATCGTTTTTTTTCCTGTTTAAATAAAATAATATAAAAAAAAAATAACGAATCACACTTTCTTATTTTTATGAATGGTTTAACTCAAAATAGTCGAAATAAAATCTAAAACAATTTTGTTTTGTTTTAATTTTAAAACTGTGTTTAAACTGAGGCATAGGTTAATCTGAAGTTTAATAAAAGTTTGAAGTCAAAGAAAATTCTTCTCTTAAAGAGAATACGAAAAAAATTGAAGGAATTGTTAAATCAATTTTAATTTAAAAGGACTTGAATGACGTGATTTTCTAAATCTAGAGACAGTCAACTTCACCTATCTCGAGGGATACATTTTTCAAGGAAAAAGTATATCTTAATATAAAAAAAAAGATCAAATCGGACAAGATACGGTTGAAACGACACAAATTCCTTAGGGACTCAGTGATAGAATCAGAATCAATTTTTCTAGATGTCCTCACATATTGAAAAAAAAGGAAATAAAAAGGGAAATAGCCATGGTATAAAAGTAGCAAAAGGACAAATAGAATTTGTAATCATAAGAGATATAAAATATCCTTTATTTCCTTTTATTTTCGAATTTTAAAGTTTTTGTATTTTAAGTTATTCAGGATAAAAAGGACGAATGTTTTTATATTTAACACTTGTAAGTATTTAATTTATTATTTACTTACCTATTTATTGATGAGACGCTAGGTACGTTGTCCTGAGAGCAAATCCCTTCAGCAAGGAGTCTATCGCGAATTTCCCATGCGAACATTGTGGGATTTTCGCGTTTATAATTGGCAATAGCATCTACAACTGGCGGCGTTGCTACTTTTGGTTTCGAACCGCCTATAACACCAGCCTTAAAACTTCCAGTCTCATAGTATCTGCAAGATATGATTTTTCTTTGTAAGAATTAATTAAGAAAATTTATTAATAATTTTTATAGTATTTTTATCAGAGACCGAAAATAACATGTAAGTATTTTTCAATTTAAAACAAAAACGCTGAGGGAAGTTCTTATATTAGAATAAAATAAAGTAGGGCAAAGTTGCTTCAGTTGTACCAAAGCAGACATCTGGTGGTATCAAATTGTACTATTTAGTTATGAAAGTGAAAAACATAAGTGAAACCCGTCGGCTTGCATGCTACAAAAATAATTAAAAAGTCAATATTTTTCATTCTTTTCATAAATATTTCTTGATTATTTGTAAGCCCTTTCAGAAAATAAAATGATGATAAAATTATTTTTGGGTTCATAACCAAACAATAGAAAATTTTAAAGTTATATCAGCAGTTTTGGTTTTAAACTTTGAAGGACTTGCTGCTAAAAAAAAAAAAACGTTTAAATATCTATTTTGATAAAAGATTGTTGTACTTTTATGAAGATTGATTAGCTTTATAAAGAAAGATTAAGTGGACGCAAATTATTTTATTTAATTTAAATTCCCCTAAGCAGTACAGTAATTTTCACTTAGCGAGTACGACTTGAGCAACCTTACGTATACCAAAGTGTTGCGTATTTAATACTCTTTTGTTTATTGAAGGAAACTCTAAAAACTATATATATAGTTTTAAAACATTGCATATCCAAGCTACTATTTTTAACCGATTTTAATTTGAAGAAAAGAAAAACAATCTCAGAAGCTTAGTAGCTTTTTATATTTTCAAGCCAGATATAAGAAGTCCTTATGCTCGTTATTTTTTTCTACTAAAATTAAAAAGCTGAATTAGTTTGGAGTTAGGAAAAATTCACTTATCACTCATAAATGGTTTGGTCCCTGATTTTTATATAATGTTGCACGATTGTATAAGGATTGTTTTTATTTTTCGTAATTTTTTAATTTCGAAATTTGTAGAATAATTTTCGAAAAAAATTCAAATAAGTCGATAATTTAACACCTATTTTAAACAGGACAAGCAAAAAAGACGAATGTGTGGTAATTCTGTCAGCATTTAAAACACTGAAGCACACAAGAGAATTATAAATTACACAAAATTCACGTCGTTGCTACTTTCTCAAAGAGTAATAAATTCGCAAAGAGGAAGGATCTTGTCTCACTGATTTCCTTCTGTATTTAGCCATTTTCCCAAGGAGCAATTAAAACCGATTTCCTTGGTGTTTTGGTGGCTTCTAGGGATCCTCGCCCCCATAAATAATTCAAGGGCTTAGAGTATAGAGAGCAACGAGTTGCAATATCTCATATCGCCGCCTCTATTACACTTCTGGCTGGGGATTCCCCGAAAATTTAATTTATACTTTTTAACGACCGTTCAGACGAATTTCGAGCTAGTGTTTCTCTACGTTTTCATTTTTGTTTCTTTTCTAGAGAAGAAAATTAATTGCGAACCCACTCGCCTTTGAGCACATGCTCTTTTAAAATTTCAGGATGATAAAGTCGGGAATACAAATTTTAATTTTTATGTTATAATGGAATATAGAATTTTATATAATAGGAAATTAAAGGGGGTCTAATTAAGAATTTAACTTAAAACTTACCTCGATAGTATTTTTGATACACAGCCATGACTGACCCGTAACTGCCTAGAAATATCACATGGACGGACGCCATTGTGGGCTAATTCGACAATCCTTTGCCGGACAACGTCTGGTAGAGGTCGACCATTTACGAAAACACCACCCAATTGATTAACACCGCCATGACCTGGAACGAATTAAGGTTTTTTTTTCGTGTTTTGCTTTTTGTTTATTGGCCGATTTTAATAAAATAATTTGTATATTTGTGCAACTCTATCTCAAAATTGACTTAACCGATTTTTAATAAAACAAATTTACATAGATTGTCTAAGATGTATAAGAAAGGGAATATATAATAACATTTTATTTTGAATGTATCTAAAATTTAAGTTAAAAATAATATTTTCGAGGGAGTGAAGCAATTCCAGAAATATATGTAAGAATATTTAGAAAAAAAATCGATTTGTGATTAGATTCAAATAAAACATTTTCTTAAATACGACAAGGAGGAAAAATACTTCAAGGAATCCCCCCAACGGAAATTGACGTGTTTCAATTTAAGTAAATTAAATGAATATTAAATAAATCGACAAATTAAGTTATTAATTGATGTAATAGAATCAAATAGTTTAAACGTAGAAAAGTAGTAAATGCAAAAATATAAGTCTTTGACTCAAAATATTCTCTCAGGAATTATTTTGATTTTAGAAAACGTCTCACTACAATTTCAGAATTTCAAAGTTATATTTAAAGCCTTTTCCGTAAAAACAATTTCATTAACGTCAAAAACTTCAATTTTCCTTTCAAGACGGATACGTAATTAAAAAAACTCATTTTTCGTTTTTCAGGAAAAAGAAATTTTATATTCATATTTTGTGTTTTATACCGAGTTTTATATCCAGCTTGATAAAAAATTTTTAGCTCTCTTTGGGACATAGGCCAACATTTGAAACACCAAGTTTGTCACTCTGTAGTCCAAAATATTCACTTTGGAGATACACTGTTTTTACTTTTTCTGGAAAGCGGGACATGTTTTCTCAGTCTTGGCAAAATATCAGAATTTAAAACTTATATTTGGAGCCAGGGGAGCCTTTTCCGCAAAAAACATTTTCTTTAACCTCCAAAAATTTCTAATTTTCCTTTCAAGTCAGGTAGGAATCGCAACGAAAAAAAATAATTTTTTCGAGATTCCGAAATTTATATTCAATTTTTGCCTTTGATGTATGGAGACCTACGCAAAACGGTATATCCAGCTTCATAAAAAATTTTATAGCTCACTATGGGACATAGGAAAAAAAAATTCTGAAACATATGTATTTAAAAAGAAAGTTTTTAGTTTATTATTTCATATTTCGAAAGTGCCATAAAATTATGCGTTAAAGAGTTTTTTTTTCGATACAACAAAAATATCCTTCAGGATTTTATTATAAAATTAAAATATATTTTATTTGAAACAGATTCCTTATTTCCGGTAAAAAAATACCTAATGAGAAGGTGAAAAAGTGGCGAGTAAAATAACCATACGATTTTTCTTTTTTACCCGGTGAGAAAAGATAAACATTATCTTCAAACGGGGAATGGAAATGGATATCATATTTATATAAGTTTTTTCTTCTTGCATCTTACATTTTTTTTAATATCTTTATGAAGTTGAGGTATCAGTTGCCGCCGGTTTAGACAGAAGAAATATAACAAAAGTATGAAGAAATTGAATTAAAAGTGACTTACTTGTATAAATAATGTAAAATATATACATATGTATATATGTATATACATTTTTTTTTGTTTCGGTGGATAATTTTTCAACCTGTCCGCATATCTTTTTCTTATATCTCTCAAGGGCAAGAAAAAATAAAAAAAAAATATCATTTTCTTTCAAGTGTTAGAATTAACAAAAGATTGAAATTTGAGGAGTTGAATGTCTTTAAAACGGGGAAGATGGATTTATAATGAAAAGATACTGAATTTTATTTTTCCGCCGGATTTGTTTAGGTTTCATAAAAAATTAATGTAAATTATTATAAAATCTAGAGAACATCCTTTCACAAAAATGTTTTAGATATTGAATAAACTTCAAATCTTTAATTTGGTAAAATATAGGGCGTTTTTAGAAATTCATGGTTACTTGCATTTCGTCAAACAGTCGGTTTACTTTCACACAAGTCAACTGCGCAACTGCATATTTAAACAAAATCCTTTTTTAATTGTATTCATTTTAATTGTATTCATAAATGTCCTCTTTCTCGCACCTCTAGCTCTACTTGAGAAAACCGTTAGAACATTGACAGCTGTCAATCTTCTTCTTTTTAGTTAGCGAAGTCAGGTTCTTATTTTGGTTGCAAAGATGCCTAAAACTTGCGTGGTCAGAGTGCATTTGTGAACATGAAGGTTGAATTATCGAACACTATGCAAAAGCAAGTTTTACGCAACTACGCATTTCTACAAACGCCCATAATTTAAATTTGAAATGTGCGTCAGGGTAGGTATATTTAATAGTGCATATCCCTGGTTCTAATTGATAGAATTTGAATTTTCTATTTTATCTTATAATCAAATAGTAAATGTAACCACATTCACTCAATTCATTAAGTATATATAAAAATAGTATAAAATAAGGTCCCCCTTTTTCTTTTTTCTTTTTTTTTTTTGCCCAAATTGTCACAATCAATTTTCTTTAGGGACGATTTGATGGCCTTATCCAGTTACCGCGTGTTATCTCAAAAACAATCGAAAACAAGCAGTAGCCCATTTTTATCCACTTAATAAACCTTCTTCCCACTCTTTTCCCTCATGAGTCCCTAGACAAAATCTAGACTCAAAATAACATGGGTAATCTTCTCCTGTTGCTGGTGCTTAAGTGCAATAAAAATCTGATTAAGTTTCACCCTGAAGGGGGTTACATTTTCATCCCCTTTTATATTTTTATCCCACGAGGAAGATACGAACGCACCCCCTTTATCGTGTTATTCGCCTGAAAAAATCAAGCATATGGGTAATTTCTGGCAATCTTTTCAATTTTTCAACAAATGTTCTAATAATGATAACACGATAACAGGATTATGTCATATCTGGGGATGTATTTTTATATATTTTAAGGGAATGCTCAGAAATTTCATATTATCGATATAGAAAAAAAAAGTTATACTAGCACCCAGGATAAAAGAAAAAGGGTATCAAAATTTGGTAACAGCTCATTTCGTTGGTGTTGTCGGTTTTTATTATAAATATGATAAAAAAGACACATTTCCTTTTGCCTATAGGGTGTATAGGGAGGGTTCAGTAATTCCCTGTCGCTTGAGTGCTAATTGAATCCAAGTGGACTCACTTGGTTACATATGTCACTCGTGTGTTTTTGGGGAAATTTAGTTTATCTGGTGGAGTGCACTCGATAAAATTTATTTCGTCCATACCCCCATACCCCCTAGTATAGTATAGCCTCTTTTTCCAACCCTACCCTCTACCCAAAAAAACAGGTTTATACCCAATTCAGATTTGTTCTCGTTGGAGCACTGTAAAAGGTAAAATGGGGGGTATATCCAATGTGTGTTTTTGGATAGAGGAGGCCCTGGGGGGTTGTTTTCCTGGTGAAAGCTTATCCGACTGAACGCCAGACATCACCTCATCCAGAGTAAAATTTACATACCATATATGTATGTTGCAACCAGAGTGCATTATCACAAAATTTTAAACCCAACTATCCTCGACCATGGTGAGGATTGTTTTGAATTATAAATTTACGCACTATATCTAGAAATTAAGTTCTAGTTGATTAATATTTTTTTAGAATTTGTACTATGTAGGTTTTGGGGAATATTTCCCTTAACGTTTCTAAGCAGGGTAATACCTTAATCATATTTTATTGTATATTTACTTTTATCTTATGATGTTTCTTAATACCCCACTCAATATACTATTGGAGAGTTAAATATAAATTAGTCGCCATTTTGAATTTTTTGAAAAATTATTATTTTTTTAATTTTATAATATACCGTTATATAAATGATAGTTAAAATTTTTCAAATTGATTTAGTGATTTAGGAGAGAGAGAGGAACAAACATACATAGAAAAATTATAAAAAAAATATTACGTTTTTATAAAAGTGATAGTATAAATCTGGGGTATTTTTTATTTTAGTTTTATTTATTCTTTTAATTATTCTGAATTGCATGTGACGACTTGTACTTTTGGCACTAAATGATCCATTTCATCATCATCATTAACACATTGCAAATCTTCTTCAAAAGTTTGCAATTTGTAGTGGATGATTGCCCCGCACGATTAAGTAGGTGATGATGCAGGAGGAGGGGGAAAAAGAGGGAAGGAGGGAGGGAGGGTGGTCTGAAGATCATTCTTGAAGAAGGCGATGAAGAACTTTATAAAATTGTAATGATAAAACGCGGGCCAAAAATCTTTTGCCACTAATTAAGTCACACCAAAGTTAATCTTAAATGAGGCAAATCTTTTACACGCAGTTGGTGGCGAGAGGGAAATGCCATCGCAATTTTAATTGCCTTCAATCTCATGAATTGTCGCGTTAGAAAAATAAAAAATACAAAAAAAAAACGATTGCTTCATGTTTTTAATCTTTTATACACTTTTGAAGGGATCATTTTAAGAGATAATAAAAGCAGCTGTGTCTGGCTGATTTAATCTTGTTTTGCGATATATTTTCGAGAATTTTATGTTTTAATTTAATGATAACAGTAGAAACTTGTTTTGCTACAGACTTCTTAGAATTACTTAAAATAAAATATGCATTCTTATACGCGTGTTTATTTAATTTATTTATTTTTTTAAATAAGAATTTATTTTTTCTCTAAACTTAAACTTGATTAACAAAATGAAAGTGTCATCCCCTCCCTCGCTTTTTAGTTAACGATAAGAATGATATCAATTTAATTAAATTCTTCTTCAATTTCTTTTTTTCATACTTATACAAAAAGAAAATGAACTTAAAAAACACCATGAAGAAAATTTCCATTTTAATAATAGGACAATTACTAAGAAAGTAAAAAAATGCTGATGAGGGGGAGTCGTTTGGTTGTCTTGTTCTAATCTTAAGAACGCAGTATCCCCTCGAAGATTTTGTGGGGAGTTTGGGGGGATGAGATCCACAAATAAGAAGAGTCTCGGTCGCGAAAAATGGTTTAAATTACATCCGGCGGATAATCGCAATATGTTAATGGGATAAAAAAGTTAGGTAGATAATCCCTGCGATGAGATTTGATTGTAAAAAAAATATATATATAGAAGAAAAGTCGAGGGAGCGTAGCAATTTCGGGCGCCACAAATAAATTGAGACAAAATTTAAATTTGTGATTAGATTAAAGTGAAACATTTTCTTGGACACAACTTGAAAAACACTGTGGGGAAACCTCAAATAAAAATTGACGTGTTCCAATTTTAGCGCATTAAATTAATATTTAATAAATCGACAAATTGACTGAGTAATGGATGTAACAGAATTAAAGGGTTTCAACGTAGAAAAAAATTAGAATAATAGTACAAAGAAAAATTGTAGTTCAAACCTCTGTGACTCAAAATATTCCCTCAGGAACTATTTTGATTTTATGTTTTCTAGGAAGCGGAATATGTTTTCTTAGTCTCAGCAAAATTTCAGAATTTTAAACTTATATTTAAAGACAGGACAGTCTTTTCCGTAAAAAGGTTTTCTTACACATATGAGTATAATCCATTTTCCTTTCAAGATGGTTAAAATTCGCAATGAAAAAAATCAATTTTTTCAATTTTCGGGTAAAACAGACTTACATTCAACTTTTGAGTTTGATGTATGGATTCTTAAGCAGTTTTTTACGTCCAGCATCATTTATTTTATTTTATTTTTGCTGTAATACATAATTAACATGTTTTCATGGTTTCGAAAAATTTTCAGCAATTGAAACGTGTTTTAAGACCAGGTCATAATTTTTCTTAAAAAGGGCTCGTTTTTTTTACTGCTGAAATTTAACATAGAAATTAATAACTTGATGAACTTAGCTCCTATTTAATTATGAGTTTGTGTTTTGGACAGTAAAAGGTCATCCAGAAATAAAGCCCTTTTAGACCTCGCATGAAAACTATTGAAAAAATTCGTGCCGAATTTGATGACCTGGTACACAAAAATTCTGTTCCAGAATTGTCCATATTTTAAGTTTCCTGGAGGTCTGAGTATGTTTTGCAAATCTCCTAAAAATATTTGGGCCCTGCGAATTTTTTGATGGAATGTTGAGCCTATTTTAACTTAACTTATTTTTAACTATTTTTGGTGTCTCGTTTCACAAAATTTTAACTCCAACTTTATTCTGATTTTGGATTTCCTGGAAAGTGCGACTTGTTCTCAGAGCGTCTGAAAATTGTTGGGGCTCTGCGATTATTTTTTGAGTATATGCAGATTAAAAAACGAAAATCTTATAGCGCGGAAAAATATTATATAAATAAATACCTAGAAAAATTGGTCTGTTGTTCTATAATATCTAGATTTAGAGTAAAATTATAATAATGAAAAGTCTGTTGAATCAACATTTTATTTTGTTTTGTTTTGTTTTTCAGATTAGTCAAAGTTTAAATTTTAGTAGCAGGAAAAATGCCAAGTCCAATGTTTCAAAAATATAATATAAATATTAAATTACTGAATTTTAAATATCTTAGCAAATTTCTCCGCTCTACGTAAAAACTAGAAGATGTAGGAAAATTGAAATAAAACTGATGTTTCTTACACGTGTAATATTCCATCATATTTTGATTGTATCGATATGCTGTTGATAAATCCATGATTGTTTATTTTATTCAATTTGCTTCGGTTTATGCACTGTTAATTTTTCAAAATATTTCTATTATACATTATATATTATATATATATATATATATATTTGAATTTTTAGAAATGAACCAAAAAACAGAACGTTGCACCACCAAAAACTACATTTTTTTAAATTAATATTAATTAATATAAAACATAATTCGCTTTCACTCCTCTTCTGTTTATTTATTTATTATTTTAATATTTAATTATTTATTCGTGTATTGCACTATAACATTTTTTGAAATATATGAATGAGTTTTTAAATAAAGTATTATATTTTGATTTTAATTTGATTTTAATGATTTCGAAACCGATTTTTTTATTAAATTTTAAAACAAGCACCTTAACTTTGTAATTTTCACACACTATCGAAAATGAACAAGAAAAATATATTTATATAAAATATTTGATATTTTTTCTAAAATATATTTTAATTTATTAAGATTCTTTTTGATGACTAGTTGAATATATTTTTATTTGTATTTTTTTGTGGTATATTTATTTATTTTTTAATTTTTTTTTTTATGATATAAACGTGTTTGCAACTCGATTGTTACTACCCAAAAAATGTGAACTTTGCCGCAACAATAACATCGCACGGATGAAACACACCAAACACGCGCAAAACACAAAACATATTTAATACACTAAACGGAAAAAAGAGGGCGCTAGTGTCGTTTTCTTCCTATACACTATATACATATATATGTATAAATATATGTTTTAGCACATAAGTACGAATATTTTATAATATACTATATGTATGTATAGTATAGTATAATTTGTTATTTTTGAATTTATATATATATACGTATATATATACATATATATTTTTTTAAGAAACACCCTGTGCACCAGCCCCCCGGGGTTGTGCTGTGAAAATTTCAACCACTTTCTTCTGCTCTTGAGTCGGCCACTCTACTGCCTGGTGGCATCCGCATCTCGGGCTTTTCCCTCTGAGTGTACCTCGGCGGTGCGCGTTTTCGAGATCCGAAGATAGTCGCAACCGAAAACTAAGCGCGTTTTATCTGCTGCTCTTGCTGCGCACCGCAAGCAACCGGTCTGCTGCTGCTGCTGCAGCCTGCTGCTAATGTTGCTTCAGCAGATATTTTCAGATACATTCTACCCCCTCCCCGAACCCTGTACAACCCCTCAGAGGGGCGTGTATAGTGTGTCTCATCGCACTGCCATCTAAAGGGGGAAGAAATTACGCTATATTACGAATAGGTGGGATTTCAAAAATCACATACCAAAAGGTGAAAATCGACTATTTTTGTTTGTATCTTAAGAAAATCTGATGCTATTAGGAAAGATACAAATTTCAAAATAAATAATTTGCAATATACATTAACTGTTGTCAAATTTTTTGGTGGGAATTCAACATAACCTCGAAAAAAATAATATATACTAGAAAAAATGTAAAAGGGCGTTATTTTCAATATACATATCAAACCACTCGGCTTTTAAAGCTCATTTCAAAAATGTAATAAAAAAAATAAAAATACTTGAGACAGTAAGCTTTCAGGGTGTTAACAATATTTTATATCTTATTTAATTTTATACCCATAACAAACACTAAAACCCAAAGGTATCAAAAAACGGAGGTGAGATATCAACTTGTTATGTTTGTTTGGCTTCAGTTGGTATGAGATGGAATTGTAATCTTAATACCGTGGGTAACGAGATACTTTATCAACAGGTTAGATACCTTAGATGGGAATATTTGTATTTTTTTTTTTTTATATATGTATAAAAAACCGTATGTAGGTGTCACGAAAGTGGATAGAGAGGCTGTTTTGTTCAGATTTAATATTTTATGATAGTGAACATACACCATACATCAAACACAACAATGAAATATAAAAATTAATTGGTGAAAGTCGAAAAAATTACTTATTCTTTGAAATTTGGAAAATGGAATTTTTTGAAGGTTAAAGAAAACCTTTTTTTTTGCAGAAAACGCTCTCCTGGCTCTAAATATAAGTTTAAAATATTAAAATGTTGCCTAAGACTTAGGGAACATGTTCTAATTTCTATATATAATAAAAACAGTTTACTTCTCAAGGGAATATTTTAAACGATAGCGTAAGAAATTTGTTATTTATGATTTTTTGCCTATGTCCCATAGAGACCTATACGAATATTTATAAAGCTGGATATAAAATGTTTCCTTTGCGTCCGGATATCAAGCAAAAGAGTTTAATATACATATAAAAATTGTTTCTTCTGACAAGTTTTTTATACCCATGGGAAGATATATGTATGTCTTCGCATGCAATTTCTACTTAATATATATAAAAATTCTCCGAGATAGTCGCAACAGTCATCGGTCATTCAGTTGCATACCTTTTAGAAGAAAAATAAGATAAAAAAAACGTATCTCCTTCAATTTTTCACATCGGAATCGAATTACATTTCCATTCATAAAAAAGATTCTTTTACTTTCAAGTCTGTTTTTCTGCCGTCCTCTGAATTTTTCTGGGTGTGTTGTTACATTTAAATGAGCCTTTGATTGGGGCTTCTGAGGGCAGTTCTAGCAAACTGCTTAAGGCACAGACGGGATATACCTACACTTTAAAAGGGGGGTTTCAATTGCAATTATCACGCCAGTTTTGTTATTGAAACTTTTATGCATTTCAAGTTTTGTATTTCCCCGCAGATTTCCTGTCTTTTAATGCATTTTCTATCTTTTTATATCATATAAAAAAAAAAATGTACTTGAGAATTACTTTTGGGGTTTCTTTAATTCTCTTTTAAAATAAAAACAAAAATTTTAGTACTGTGGGAAATAATTTTATAAATAAAAAAATATAAGTAAATAACAGAGATACCGACAAACATCAAAACCACAAAAGGCCGGATCTAAAAATTCATTTCTCAGGGTCTGTCCATTGAGCAGGAAATTGCTTTATGCATAAAAGAAAAAATCTGCTAATCGAATATTCTGTGGTCAATTAAATTTTTAAATTCGATATTTCTTACGTTATAAGTTAAGAATGAAAAGTCCTATTTTTCTAAGGTTTTTTTTTGAAAATGCTTCTAAACTGTAAGAAAATGTTATAGAATAGATAATGTATCATTTTTCATTTTGATTATCGGATATATTTCCGTGAAAATAAAAAAGAAAAATATCGAAACAATAAAAGAAAAATCACACAGCTTCCCCCTTGTACCAGAAAAATAGACAATTGGACGCAGATTAACTCTCATCTTGACATTTTCATTCCTTCCTGAATAAAAATAAATATAAAGAGAAAAAAAAAGGGCAATCTCCATTCAAAACGTATTTTCAGGGACGTGTCCTGCTCGTCCCTTTTGAGCCTTTTTGAGGGTCTTGCTCCCTGGTTGTGTTTGTTGCACATTTTAAAAGTCATTGAAACTACTCCTCACACTCGTCGTTGTTGTGTCGCGTTGTGTAGTTCATTAAATGTCCTTTTACACGTTTATCTCCCTTTATCCCGCTGGTGAAATATTTTCAAGGATATAAATTATTACCTGGCATTAAACTTTTACCTTTTTTTCCCTTTTCGCCCTTTATTTTCGTGCCATACAACCAAAAATACAAGGCATATGGCACTACTTTTAAAATTAAGTGCATATCTTTTTTTTTTAAGTTTGAGTATGAGCATCATCAAAATAATCATTTTCTTATATTCTTTTTTTTTTTTGTGGCTCCTTACTCTTGTAAAGGGCGTCAAAAAAAAAATATAAATAAAAATAAAAGGTAGTGTGAGAAGCCAATCATCCGGGTGAAGAGTGAGACTATTCACAAAAGTCGAAAAGTACGAATATAATGCGATTTTGAGATCAAAAAACCCCAGGGTGCCCTTAGAAAGACCCCTGTGACATGGGCCTTTAGTCGGTACCTTTTCAAAGAAATTTTACAAAAGAAACATACCCTTCTTGAATACAAACATCTGGTTTTAAAATTTAATTGATATAATTTTTTTTTTTTGTGTAAATTGCAGCACTCATAAAAATTATCTCTACTTAAATTTTAAAACATTTTCATAAACAATTATTCAGAAAGATTTGTAGAAGATTAAAATGAAACAAAAAAAAAACCATTGGTATGATTTTTATTAGAATTTGAAATAAAATTGCTGGATTTTATTGTGTATATGACTGCTTATAATTTATTTATTTTTTGTTTTTATTTTTTCATATCATAGTCGTTTTGATGCGTCGTAGTGCTGCTGCAGCTAAATTTTTGCTGCTGTTTACTCCCGCGCTGATTTTCCCTCGCAGCGGAACACCCCACCGATGATTATTTAGATGATGAGTGCGAGAACGACGACGACGACGACGACGACCACCACCGTCGCGACGCCGACGACGATGACGGTGACGGTGACGATGACGACAACGACGACGACGACGAGGGCGCCTTGTGCGCAACCGAAACTGAAACCCAAAATGAAAGCTTGCACCGCCCCAGATTTTTCGGTGGCACTGTTCTAAGCCAATGAGCCGTCAGCTATGGGCGTCTCGACGCCAGTCAGGGGGTAATTCACATTCCGCCGTCGGTAGAAAATTCATGTGAGGCCGGGTTGGTTTGCCTGGGTTGGCTGCGGGGCTCGGCCTCTACTCCATCTATGTCTAGATAGATGTATCTGGCGGCTCCGAGGGGCTCCGCTCCGAAACGAACGCCGCCACTCACTCAGAGCTTTTGCAGCTTCCTTACCGAGTGGAGCGATTTTTTTTTCTGCACCGACAAAAATATTCTACGATTTATTTTTATTTAAATATCTAAAAATCCCTTTTTTACTTTTAATCCGATAGTATAAAAATCTCTAGTTCCTACACAAATCTATAATAAAATCTCAATATCTGTAAGGGGATGAAAGAGACACAATCTTTTTTTTTATCACTCTATCAAGAAATTGTTTTTTTTATACAGGCGCAGAATCAGTAGAAAATATCCTCTACGGTGGAGCAGAGGATATTTTGAATGGGGAGGGGGATACCTATATAATTTCTAAAAATTATTATAAAACCCAAACCCGAATAGAAAACCACAACAATCAATCGATGGTTACTTTTTGGCGCCAATTCCTAAAAATATCAATTCATAACACAAACTATCTTTACAAAATCACATTTCTTAAATAGACAGTTTTTATGCGTTCTAAAGGGGCGAATTTTAGAATTTTATTTTCGGGCATCATTTAGAAAGAATTAAACTTTAGGAAAAAAACCTTGTCGGATGCCATGCTAAAATTCTGGTATAAATGCAGTACAACTTTTTATAGGTAGGTACCCCTTACATACGCACCCTTGAATTGAATTGAGAAAACAATAAAGGGATATTACCCTTGAAGGGCTCTTTTATTAAATAATATATGAGAGTTTGTTTTCTAAACAATAAACTAAAAAAAAAAATGATAATATTTTGAAATGTACGACCATATACAAATAATTTTTTTATTTATTGCACAGACACAAAGATATATAAAAAGAATATTTGCACCTTTTCGAATATTTAAATGCATAACCTCTTAAATATCTATCTTAAAATTTCATTATTATCTTAAGCAAGTGACTCCGATTCGGACAGCTTATGATCTCAAGAAAAGATTTAGGTCTCACGATTTTCTTCCACAAGACGAAGAAATCTCCTCCTTCATTTTACCCTCTTTCTCCAATCATTTGATATCAATTTTAAATCGAAAGATTATGCAATTTTTTTTTAAGTTATTTATTTTTTCATTAAGATTAAGATGCATCTTCTTCGTTTTCTTATAGCCTTAACTTCTTTAAGTTTTTTTACAGTGGCTGCTTCTGCTTATGTTTCATGTTACTTTTAAAAATTATTTCATTTTATCATTTAATTTAAATTGCTCTTATCATCTTCATACCTTACATAGCCCAATTTTCTTTGTTTTTGTGTTATTATTTTCCACCCTCCAAAATATATAGAATAAAAGTTTCTCTGGGATGTCTGGAAAAATGTAGGTATCTTTAAGAAAATGTTTCCTTTATCTTTTTCTAACTATACATAGGAATTTTAACATATACCTACATAAAAATTGTCATGCTGCGTATAACTCCCATTGGGTATTATTCCCCTCTCCCTCCCCGCCCCTAATATTTCATCCCCTCCTCTTTTACCCCTCATCCATTTAGTATTCCTTGTATCATTGATACTTGGAATCATATTTCACGGTTTTGTGATTTCATAACTAATCTTGTGGTGTTGGTTTTTTTTTCGCCTTTTCTTCCCTGATGCTCTACCAAACCCCTCCCCCCTCCCCCCCACTCCCTCGTCCACTCCCACTCAAAATTCTCTGGAGTGGTGTATATCATCGTCATCATCCCGATTATAATAAAAATGAAAATATTGGACGATTTCATCCCTCTGTAGGAAGGAAATATGAAATATGATAAAATAATAATAATAATAATAATGTTGCATGTGTATGATTTGACTATTATATATTATATATTATTTATTTTTTTAAATACAGCACCTACCTGAGTAAAAATTGAATTTTTCAAAATATAGCCCGCCACAGTCATGTGTAAGTCATAACGCACACAAAACTGCTCAAATGAGGCACGGTGTGTATATTGCGTCAACGAAAAGGTTGAATTTTTAAATTTTTGTACCTGTTTAGCAGTTTAAAAGTTATTTAAGCCTAATATTTAAAAAAACATTCTAAGTATGCCATCATTGCGACTAGCCTCTACCCTGAAAACTTTTTTATACCAATTTTACAAAATCTTTACAACTATATGTATCTGTCTATAAATTAGAAATTAATCACTTAAAATCACCGTCAAAAGGGTTAAAAAGAAGAAAAAAAATGAATAAATATATAATTATCCCACAAGCAAACCCAACAAACAGTAGCCCCCCGGCTGTTCACGCCAATTGGTCAGTAATCCAGCGCTAATCGACAATCTGACTCTTGGGTTTTGGGTGGGTTATTGATTGATTTATGGGACCCATGATTGAACCTGAAGCTAAAACCCGGGGGCCTATAATAAAATGTGTTAAAAAGGTCATTTTAATTAATGGTCGTATTCTACCTGGTTAAATTCGATACATGGGATTTTGTATTTTAAATATATCTACCTCAGAAAAACGATTTGATAAAAAAAAAAAGAAATTGTTGAGGGGCTCGCGATGAAATCCGATCTACGGAAATCGGATTAATTCAGATTAAATCCTCTAAATCCCAATTGTCTCGTTTAACTTTCAATTATACTTGTCCAAATAATTTTCACATAGAACGTGATGTTGATTTGTGCACCTTTGGTTTCGTTGGTTAACCTATCAATGTTTTTTTTTCCTGGATCAGGAACGGTAGTAGGTTACCTATACCTGGAACATTTCCCAGGAAGGGTTCTGAAAATCTGTCGGAGTCTGGTTTTGTTGCTATCCATCCATCCATCTATCTATGCCTTTCTAGAGTTGGACTAGGGGTGGGAGGAAACCTATACCTTTGACAATTTTACTGAAATATACACCAGGTTATTGTACAAACATCCCCTCCACTACCCCCTCTCTCTTTAGTCATCCCATTGAGGGCTAGGCTGAGTTGTTTCTGTTGGTTTAATGCTCCAACAGAAAATGACGCACATTCATGCAAAATTCTATGGTATCTACTATACCTGCATAGAGGGATAGATAAAAGAATATAGATATATATATACATTTTACATATATGTATATAACTGTATATCAATTTACGACAAAACCGGGAACGACAATTATTTGACTATTTTCACTTTTAATTGTCTGACACCTATTCTCAATCGGTGAGTTTTGGTATAGAGAATGGGTTTTCATAATTTTTTTGCATGTTGAATGCTTTTCGATTCTATCAGCGATTAATGGTTTCGTTTTGATGAAATTTAAATACATAATACAAATTTTAATGAATTATGAATTTTACAGGCATTTAATATAAGAAAAAGAAATGGGTTGAAATTTGAATTAATTAAAAAAAAAATATATGTATATATGTACATAGATATGTGTATGTATGTACCTATATACATCCATATATAGTATATACCAGTTGCCTCTTTCTCTACCCCTTCCTCCTTCCCATCCCCGAGATAACTGCATTGATGCATGGAATTTATAAACAAAGATGAGGAGATGGAACGGTCCCCTCATAGAAAATTGGTTTTAAATAGATGGATAGAATATTCGGAGGTGTATTTACCGATCCCCAATCCCCCATTTTAAAGTAGAAGTTATGTATATTGATGATGACTATGACGATGACGATGACGATGTGACGTTATAAATCAAAAACTTCAGTGAAAGATTTGTTCATTAAATAAAATAAAATCGATGAAAATTACATAGTATAATATTTAGGGGGGTATACGTTCAGAAAATATCATCGAAAAATAATATTTTTATACAATAATATATGATTGGTGCCAGATGTGGGATGCGGTTAAAATGTAAAATTTTGGTTCGTTAATGGAGGGTCCCTTGTGTAATATATCAAAATAAAATATATAAAATTATATCTATATATGTATATATATATATACTTATGTAATAAATAAATGTTTTCTTCCCCCTTGTACTTTGACCCTAAGCATAAAATTTTAGAAGGCGAAAATTTTCTCCCTTCGGTTATCATAAGAAAAAAACCAACCCCCAGCAGCTTTTCATCATAAAAACTTTGGGGAATTAAAGTTAATTTTATGCTGATGATTTTTCGATTGTCGGATGAACGCCACCCGCTAATCTTTTGTGTGGTGGATTTATGATTTTATGGTAGGATTTTCTTAATTCTTATACATATATTCATTTTTTTATGGGTATAGTATAAAAAAAAATAATACTTCACAGTTGTCGAACATGTGACTTACTTTTACTTATAAAAATGGTTTCGAGATTCTAAAATTGAATATTTTCACATGTTACGTTCCCTCTGAAAAGTGAAAGATGGGAGTGTCTGAAATGGGAAAATTTTAAACGTTTTGTTGACATCATCTTTCATCACAGAATATATATGAAAAAAAAAAACATTTTTTATTACCATTTTCGCACGACATCTGGATGTAATATGTTTTGATTTAGCACCATCCGATCACCGCTGCCAGCGGGGAAGTTTGACAAACAAATTTTATTTTTATAACGAGTGATTACTCCTCTTACATTTATAAAAATAGTCAGGGACTCTAATGATTATGATTGAAAAAATAATCATTATTTATTTATTAAATTTATTAAAGAAGTTAAATCCTAAAAGACAAATGTGCCCGCTCATGACGTCATCGGTCGTTCTATAGACTAACTTTGAACAGGTGAAATAAACACTTTTTTTTTTGTTCTTCTTGGTAACATAAAAAAACAGTAGGAGTTAACGATTTTTCTCCTTAATTTATATTTTGTATTTTATTTCCTTAAATCAGTTATTGAATTTATGGAAAAAAAGACTAACAAATAACAACTCGTCGGTAGCTGCGGTTTATCATCCATTTCTGCTGCGGTTCTCTAGACACAGTTTTTTTTCGTTTGTATCTTAATGAAAAACCACAAAAGATACAACGCAATTGAATTCAAGAATGAGCAAGAAATGAAAATGTTGGAATCACCTGGATTCGGTGTCTTTATTTTCTTATATTAAGATATTGCAGGTGTTCTACATTAAATCAACTGGTGCCTTTCGTTACCGAAAATATTGTAAAAAGGTTTTCTTTAACCTCCAAAAACTTCAATTTTTTTTTTCCCAAAATCGCAATCAATATATTCAAGTAAAATATTTATATTCAATTTTTGCCTTTGCCGTATGAAGACCTAGGCGAAATTTTATATCCAGCTTCATAAAAATTCGTATAAGCCTTTGTGGGATATAGGTAAAAATGAAAAACACCAACTTTGTCACCCTGTGATTCAAAATATTTGCTCGATGTGTGTTTACTTAATTTCGCCCAAATTTCAGAATTTGAATTTAGATCCAAGAGAGCCTTTTTCGCAAGAATTTTTCTTTAACTTCAAAAATAATTCCGTTTTCCCTTCAAGACGGGTAAAAAACGTAATGAAAAAATCTAATTTTTTCGAGATTCAAGAATTTATATTCAATTTTTACCTTTGATGTATGGAGACTTAGGCGGAAATTTAAATCGAGCTTCATAAAAATTCGTATAGCTTTCTATGGGGCATAGGTAAAAATTGAATATAATGCTTTTTCAGGATCACGAAGTGAGAAATTGTTTTTTAAAGTTTTGTAAAATGCTTGTCCTCAAGTTTATCAGAGTGAATATAAGGGAGCGGCGTTTGATGTTATTTTGGGGCATTAACTCCCAAGCCCTTGTTGAGAAATGTTCTTTTTTTTATAGAAATATGCAAACTCCAGACTGACCAACAAAGGGTTGAGGTAAACAAAGGAATTTTTGTATTCATCGAATGAAAGAAAAATTTCTTTGCCCCCATGTTTCCCACCTTTCCGGTGAACTTTGCATTTTTAATCAAGTGGGAAGATCTGTGGTCGCAGACTAATGTATGTTTATGGGTTACTCTTTATGTAGCCGCTTTCGCTGGTTTTTCCCTTTTTATTTCATTATTCTCCCTGGACGCTTAAGAACCAAGGTTTCCTCAACGTCAGAAAGTAGAATTTATTTTCCCATGCGCCTGCGCCACCGACGACTTCTGTCTGTCTTTAAAGAGTTAAAGAGTCATAGTTACTCCCTCCTTGGGTTAATTTCTGTTCCATCTTGTTTAAGATGAGAGTGAAATGATTTTATTTCGTTCTAATTTTAATACAGTTTATTTTAAAATATAGATAAATTCTAAAGTCATGATATAAAATTTGTTTTATTAAAAATAGTTATGTATATGAGAAGTTATTGTGATTTTTATGTCCAAGGGTACAATGATTAAGGGAAAAATTAGGATGTAAAATATGTTTGTTTTTTTTTACAAAATGTTTCCTGGCCCCTCATTAGTGATATTAAATCCACTTAACCTTGAGCAAGTGGGACATTGGTCTCATTTGATTAACTAAATCCCATCATCATACTCATTATGATAATTATCATCGTCGTTGTCGTCGCATCATCAAAATATGAACATAGTACCCTCAAAAAGACACGACAATGACAACAACGGACCAACCACCGTCTCAACTCTTTTTCGCGTCGCACCGCGACGGATACCTTGAACGTCTTCCGGTGACGCGGACTTGTTGAGTATCTTTCTAATTCGGTGCCGTCTTTCGACTCTTATATATTTTTATTTTTTATAATTTTGTTTTTTTTTCGTTATTTTTTAATTTTTTATACTTTACTAAGACAACACAAAAGTTAATAGGGGGAGGGGGTACCTCGTGCGACTGTAACCCTGGCTTTTCTTGGAAATCTTTGACTTGTCCGACTATCTTCAGTCGTCGTTGTGTCGGTCAGATAGACTTTTTTCCCTTACACATTGAATACAAAAATTTTTCTGTTTAGTTGTTGTAAAACAGAATTTTTCCCATGGAGTCAAGGTCACTCTCAGGCAGTTAAGCTCTTACTTTTCGAGACATTTTCATTTGCCAGCCAGCCGTCGGTCGTAGTCGGCTTTTTTATGTGTTCATTATCTTTTCTTATATAATGAGACTTGTGGGAGAATTTACTTATGTTTTATTTTTTATTATCTTTTTACACTTATACCCCTCTCTCATTTAAAAAAAAAAAAAAAAAAACTTCGTACGAATACAAAATTCATTCTTATTGTCGTTCCGTCGCTTATTTTTACTCGACTAATTAATAATAGTAATTTACTTTAGTTTTTAAGTGAAATGTTTGTGTCCCAATAATGTGTCACTTTTTCATAAAAATCGATATAAATTTGAAAGTACCTACAAAGATGATTTTAAATAAATAAGTATTAAAATATAACTGAATAGTATATCTACATTTTAAATAAAACCGAATTTAAATCGGATTGAATATTCTCAAGTTATAAGGGAACAAACATACAATAAGAAATTTTTATGACTAACCAATTTCAGGATCTAATGATAAATTTTGAACATGTGTAATTTTATATGTTCCGTGATAATAATCATTATGCCATTTGTTACAGTTTATATATAAAGCGGTTAAGTTACCTATATTTCGTTGAAACGTGCGCTTGCGCCAGGATTTTATTATTTTCACCTACCTCGTATCAAAGAAAATTCTCTTAGTGTCCGGGCTGACTAGGCGCCCGATCGTTTTCTTCATACGGTCGTTCGTTTAAAAGCGAAATGGGCAAAAATTTGATACGACAAACACGATAAAATGTACGTTAAGCGGTTAGAAATGAAAATTTAGTTTATACTCAAATTTTAAATTGTGTGCAAATTGGCAATTCATTAAGACAATATAAAAAAAAGTAAAATATAAAAAACACATTAAATGAATAAATAAAACTACCGGTCTCTCTAGCCGCCTCTATCGATTACTATGAAGGGTATTATTTTGCGCTAATTTGCAGTAAATTTAATTAGAAAATTGACTTCAAAAGTTTCGTATAGAGTGTTGAGATTTAGACCTCTACGATATAAAATTTTATTTCTTATTCCCCCCTTTTTCCTCAAGATACCGCCCCTATGCTCACCTGAATTTACTCTCAATAGGTATTAAATTGTATCTTTGTTTTGTCTTATTTGTTATCTTGTAACTTTGAATTAGAAATTTACGTGCTAATTGAATTTCCTTGTTTTTCCCTCATAATAGTCTTTAGACCCCGTGTGGGGATAGTTTTGTTGGTTTGTTTTAACGACAGTGTCGCAATTTACTTCCTTCTTTAGCTTTTAGCTTGAGAGTTAGACAAGAATTAGCTGATCTGATGGACTGACTGACTGTCTAACTGACAATAGCATGCTATACTAGAAGTAGCGGATAGGTAGGCTAACTCTTTTAAATTTTTCTGGAGTATAAAATATAATCTAGCCTATAATTTTTAAATAAATGTCTATTGTATTTTAAAGATAGGTTGGAGAGTTCACGTTTTTACCACCTGTACAGAACGGGCACCGGCGAGCGTAAAAGCAATTTCACGATTTTCCTGCCACAATTTTCCGAGATACATACTCATGTCGGCTAATTAACTGCCATAAAATTAGATAAAACGAAAATAGCATTCATGCTTATCCAATTCTAATGATCAGGTATCAATTTTTCGAGACAGGTGATAAATTGATCGCGCCGGTGTATGCACAGAGTTTGCGCACACGTGGGTGGGTTTTAATTCAAGTCATAGTTACTCCCTCCGCGGGCTCTTAAGAAACCGCGCGCGTGTGCGCGCGCCTCTGTTTCAATCTGCGCCGCCGCCGCTGGTTTTTAATATCGGACCCGTGCGCTGCTGTTTGTTTCCACTAGTCGTGTTCAGAGGTCGCGGAGGATGCTGCGGTTCGATCAGAGTATTGCAATTTCTTTTAAAAAGCACATGATTTTTTATTTATTTTTATTTTGTAAAGTTGCAGTGGATGCTGAGATCTGAAGCTAATGTGAGATAATCTCTTTAACCCCTGAAACCATTTCCACGGATAGTGGTTGGATTAAAACAAACTTAGAAAAGTATAACTCGAAAATAAACTCATTTTTATAGGTACGAATAATTTTCATATCAAATTTCACATTTTGTGACATGTTATAATTTTCATAAAATCCTCTCTGTATAATTTTTCAATCAATTTTTGTTTTCTTCCTCTTTTTCGAGCAACTATTTTAACATTTTAAACGTTGACCCAGAATTGTAACCCTTAAGAGAGTATATAATTTATGAAAAATTGATTGATCCATTTTTGTCCAGTTTATTTATAGTTTATATATACATATGTATATGTATATATAATAATAGTCTAACTAAGTTATATCTAATAAAATTGTCAGCCTTCTAGTGAAAGCCCCACTGATATTGAAGTATAGGTACCATTTTCGGTACACGCTAGCAAAGATTTCCCTAAATAAAAATACATTTCTCATATCTTTCATTATATGTATGTGTGTATGTGATTAATTTGTTGCATTTTATCTAATATGCGATATTTGCATTGTTAATCATGTAATCATCGAACGCACAACTCAGACTGACCGTGGCACCAAGACCACTAATTTCTGTACTTTTATAGCCCAAATTGAGCCTATACATATTTGTTATGTGACAAAAAAAATAAAAACTAAAAAATAAAAAAAAAGGCGAAATTACCAATTAATATAGGGTTTATGTATATAATTCGGTTTAAGCTAGGTTTGAGCCGACTTAAGTTATGCTAAATCTGGTTTGAGCAAAAACTTTGTTTGAGTTAAATTTATTGGGCATTAAGGGGGGGATTACCTTAGCTTAAGCTAGGTTTCATATGATGCCATCTTAGCCATTAATAAGATGCCTTGAGTGCACTCTTGGCAGCATTTATCTCAGTTTACCTGGGCTGGTGCGGCTTCGGATGGTGCTGGTGCTGGAGCTGCTGGTGGTGCTTCTGGTGCATGATGGGGCCCCGTGTGCGCGGCTTCCATAAGTGCACCTGAGCAAAATTGAACTGCATCCGAGCACCGTCCCTGCCCCCATATCCCGCGGTAATAGGTGTATATAAAACTCTTTAAGCACGTGCTGATAACTTGTAAGAAATTTATTGGATCCGATGATTGAGAAAATGGAAAATTATCGATTGTTTGCTGTTGTAGGGGAGCCCCATTACCGTGAGAAATGCGCACAAACAGCCATGGAATGGGGCTCCTCTATACCTCGGGATGAATAAGTGCAATAAGTGCATATCTTTTCCTTAGCCTTTAAGATGCGAAAAAAAAAAACGTCTTTTTTTAGCCGCTCATGAAAGCAGTAAAGAGGTAACAACGTCTATATGGAAGCTTAAATTGAAGTATAAATAAAAATCAAATCAAAAAAAAAAATTTAAAAAAATTATACTTCAGGTAGCTATAGAAGAAAACGTGTGGCTGTATGAATGCAGTATCGTTTTTCAGCTACTGATGTATCTTGGTATCATATGGGGAAAATTTTTATATATATATATATATATATATATATATATATATATATATATACTTCAAGTTAGAATCACTTTCAGGTGAGGAGAAAATCGAGGTAAAATAAAATTGGCATCTAGACCAAAGACCGAGGTGCATATGCTTGCTAAAGTTATGCTCTGCGAAATGAAGAATACAAAGATGAAGAAAATGAAGCATAAGTGCAGCAGCATAACTAGAATACATTGCCCTGGTGATCAGTTGGGTGGAGGCAAAAGATCAATCATTCGATAATTGAGTTCAAGCATTTAATCGAATTTCAGAATCTCCTTTCTTCTTTGGGGTTGTACTTCAATTTAGGCGAGAAAGAAAGTTATTCTTCTTAGATTTATCAGAAGGCTTTTGTTATTTAGTAATATTTTCCTATTGTTATTTTTTTTCTCAATTTTATGTATATATATATCAAAGTTCTAAGACTATTTTCAAGCTACG
This sequence comes from Machimus rusticus, assembly GCA_951509405.1. Taxonomy (NCBI): domain Eukaryota; kingdom Metazoa; phylum Arthropoda; class Insecta; order Diptera; family Asilidae; genus Machimus; species Machimus rusticus. Next base: position 10,284,445 of record OX608055.1, on the reverse strand, counting down.
AGGTCTGAATTCAATTTTTGTAGACTGCAAGTTTTCAGAAAACGAAAGTTTTTCGAGTTTGCAATAAATTTTTAATTATGTTAATTTATATAAAACTAAGAAAATGAGGAAAACAAGGTATTTCTTAATTAAAATTCATTTAATAATTATAAAACAACATTTACTTCCCCTTTTAATAAATTTAAAATTTCCCGCCTGAAAATACCTTTCCCCTCATGTTCACTAAAATTTTCACTCTCTCTCAGTTGATCGATGAATTCGAGTGCGTGCGGTTGACAGAAGCGGCTTCAGTGGTGCGTTAAAAATAATTTAAATATAAATAAAATTTGTATTTCATCGGGTAAAATAAGTGATTCATTTTACGTGATAATAATTTTGGAATCGAATGACAATTAGTCGAAAAAAAAATTAAAATTTTTTTTTTGCATTTTTATTGAATTGATAAATTGGTCGAAAAACTTGATTGAGAACTTGAACTCCTTCGAAACGTGTTCGAACACTTGTTCTAAGTACGATGCAATTTGTTAAATTTTTTGATTTGACGTTTTATTTTTATTCGAAATTTTTATTATTTAGATACGAAATCTATACAAAAATTGTTGTTCTATTTTTTTAAATATTAATTAGGTATGTAAAACTCATATTTTTTTTAAAAAAGAAAAAATATTACTAAAATTTTCGAATAATATCAAATTAAATTATAACGACCACCGTTTTCTACTTCTTTTCACCTCCGTCGTCTGTAACATGGACAAAAAAAAAAAAAGTTGTCAACTTTGAGAGCATTCACAATGGCATAGAGCTACTATCAATTGTTGCAATTTTCCTGAGTAAAGCCCCTATGGGCCAATAGATCTTGACCAAATTGCATAATTTTGCCTGGTAATTGATTGTAAGTGCCTCAAAGATCGATTAATCTCTTCTAGACGAACTATGCCAAAAGCGCAGACCGAAGTCTTGGATCAAATTCAGATCCCATAAGACCCATTATTATGAAATTGATGGGGCTGCGGTGGTGGTGGTCTCTACGCGGGGGGGATTAAACGAAAACGTTGAAAATATACAAAGAAAAGGCAACAGTACGACGTAAATTTTATGATATATAGTAAACTTGAAACAAAATTAATACTATTTCATTTTTTATTTTTTGTAGATATTATTTTGGTGCAAAATTGTCTCAAATTGATCAAAAAGGCTTAGGATTCAGTACTATAAGAAAATTCTTAATAGGTAAGTGTGGGCTCCAAATTGAATAGCAGAATTCCAGGAAAGAGTTTTTTTTTTGCGCAATTTTTGCAATTTTGCAGATAAATAATGGGAAATCGAACAAAACCAGAAATGTTAAGGAAAATAAAAGAATCACTTCCCATTCCTGTGCATTGCATGTCAACGTGATCGCAAATCTGTCTTTTTTAAGCCCCGAACCGTCTGACCAAACGGCAATCTCTTGAGGTGACCCTTTGGCTTCCACAAAAACCCATTTTGCAAGGTTTGACCTCACGATTGCTTGTGAGATTGTTAAATGCGCGGCGGCGGCGGACAACTCTGGACGATTGAGTCTGCAGTGCTGCTGGGTAGTTGCTGCTGCAAAATCAACGAATTTTCTTGTCCCAAAAGAGGTCTAACTCTTAGCCTCTATGTCTTTGGTCGCTGCTGGTGCTTTTAGCTGCTGTAGATTTTTCCTCTATAAAGCGGCTAAAATCTTGGTGGGCTGTTTGGGGCCCACGGTGAGCTCCCTGGGTGTTATATAAAATCCAACCAAGAAGAGAAGAATTGAAACTATACCGCAACGACGATTCTTTTGTCTCCCAAGAGAAGACATTATAGTTAGTTAGTTGATTAGATTTCATTTTTTTTTTTTTGGTCTATCCAAAATGCTACAGTCCAACAGCACCTGGTTGAGATTTAAAATAACTCGGTAATTTTCTTTTTGCCAATGGGGCTCATTATGATCATCCATCAATTTGAGTTCAATTTTGTTTATTCTCGTACCTGGGAATTTTCATGATTATTTTTTCTCCGATTCAATTAAAATACTCTTAAAATTATGCTAAATCGATCTTCTTTAATTTCATATTTTTAGTAGTTCTTTCGTCTTGAATTTTTAGAATTTTGAGAGTCGATTCTGAACCAGGATCTTCAAAAAAAACGCCCAAATACCAATTTTCATAATATCATCAGTAAAAAAAAAATTAAAATTATTATACGAAACATTTAGGAGTGATTGAGCAATAAACAAACAAACAAACAAACTTTTGATTTCCTATAGTATCTACTATGTATAGGAATTTACATTAAAGGTCTTTGTCACACTATCTTTCGATAAATATGGTAGTTAACAGGTTGCGAAATTAAGCATAACATTTTTCGAACGGAGGCGAAACACGATCGATAAAATATAGGTTACAATTTATATATATACATACATATACATACCTTCTGATAAAATAGTCCGCATTTGCCACCGTCAAAATCTAAAACACCGGCAAATGGTCTCAACCTAAGGTCTTAAACGTAATGTTTCAGTTGCCCATTTTATAACGAGTTATAAGTAATTTTGTCACACAATTAACACCAACGCCTTCGAAGGCTTCCAGAAAAGCAGAAAACATTGTTTAAAAAAACAAAAACTAACAAACGGAAAATAGTAAAAAAAAAAAAATATATATAGATACAACTGACCAACAGTAAGAAAACAAAACCTATGACTGACTGACTTAAGAAAATGTGCTGCCGAGAGACTTTAAGAAGTCCGCTAAGAGCGTTAAGACGTTATATATGGGCGTGAGGTGAGGCTATGATATATTATAAATTTTCTGGCTTGTGGTATACTCGACAAGGAGGAGGTATGTAGAGGGGAGCTTTGTTAGGCAGGGCAGAGGGCATACTATGGAAGGTTTCTCAATAGAAATTCCGCTTCTGGATGGTAGCGTGAAAAAAAATAAAAATAAAAATAAATTCTTAAAAGGTATTTTGCTATAATATGAACATACCTTGTGTCTAGCTTTGGTATATACAATGGATATTTTGCAAAAATAATAAAAAAATATATATATCTAAATTCTTATTAATCCTTGTTAACTAACTTTTTGCAAAATGTCGATTAAGCTACGGTTTCCTACGAAACGGTACCGTCATTTAGCGGCCGTATTATTACGGTGAGTGACGTCACAAAATATTGTTCTATGGAACAGCGTGGTAATGGTTTCTAAGATAACGGTGATACAGACCGTTACGTAAGATAGCGCTGCCGTCACATTTGTAGCGGTAGCTGCTTACGGTGGAGAACTGTTTGCCAACGTTTTTTGAAGTCGATAGTGACCGTAGCGGTGCAGAGTATTTAATTTTTATGCATGTTTAGGAACAAATAAAAAAGGTTTGTGTTATCTTGTACAATGTTTTGCATAAAAATATATTTTCTGTCACTTATTGCTATTTATAGTGTGCCAATGCGTTCGAAAAATCAAATATTATAGACATTTTGTGTTCGACTTTTAAATAATATTCAAATTAACTCCGAGTTCTAACTTTACAACTACTGTCATCGTCATTGTGGCCGTATTTTTCTACACCGTTTTGCTTACGTCACTCACCGTAATAATACGGCCGCTACATGACGGTACCGCTTTGTAGGAAACCGTAGCTTTAGGTATACTTCTCATGAAGATAAAAAAAGGAGAACATTCTATTAATCTGGCAATTTTACTTATTAATTAAACTTTTTAATATATACATACATATATTTTTTAACCAATGAAAAAAATTTTGTTTGCTAAAAATGAATAAACATTATATTTTCTAAGTAAACCAACAGGAAACGCTTGATTTTTTATCATAATCAGGCAATTTTACAGCACTAAAATTTTATTCATCTGGTATCACTCGTCTTCGCTACAAAATAATTAAACAGACAGAAAGAGGTTTTTCGAAACAAAATTAAACAGTTAAAGGATTAAGAAATTTCTATTAAATATTATAAAATGGTAGAATAATTTAAAATTTTATAAGTTTCAATATTAATAAAATTATAATTAAGATTTCAATAGATGCATATATGCATAAAAAGACGCACATATGTATATATATATATATATATATATACATATATAAATGGCGCCACCTACCACACATATATTTATATATCTGGCGCCTTTTTGTCTCGTGCCTCACATAAATTGTGTGTTTGTGGCTACAAAATAAATCATCGGGGTATACCCGTCGTCTCTGTGTGACAAATATTTAACACGCACGTGTCATTCGATCTGTTCGGATGCATAAATAAGACGCTGCCGAGATCTTAAAGATAGATAGCAATACAAAAAAAAAAAAAATTAAAAAAGACGAGATATACCTGCTTTATGTAGGTATTACAGAGGCTACCGTTGTAGCGCCACCGCCACCGCCACCGACGCCGCCGCAACGCCACCGTGTGCGCGCGCAGCTTACAAACTGTCAGATGAAAGGAATTAACCAATCGAACGAATCTACCGACAGGTCAACAACAACAAGATGCTGGTTTACGTCTGCTGCTGCTGCGGCAGCGCAGCATACAGCATCTTGGCCGCGGTGGTGGACCAGCCGAAGAAAGAAGCGCGCACCGGAGGCAACGAGATCGTCGTCTTAGTCGTCGTCGTCACGGCGCACGATATTCTTGGAGGCCCTCCTGAGATATTTCGACGTATGTGAACTTTCAGAGCCAAAGATCTGCTCCACGAGGCGGGAGGCTGCGGCGGCTACATTCGCACATGTCGCAAACGTGTGCTCTTGTAAAATCGAAAAAAAATAGTGCATAAAAGATGGAAAAGATAGGGCGAGGTATAAACCTTAAACTAAAACCCTTAGGTATGATCTAATCTAGTTCTAAGTGCAAGACTAGACTCAAAACGCGAACTGCTCTTGTCTCTCCCCTCTATCGAAATAAAGGTTGCCTCTAGGGAGATTCTTTAATCGATTAATCAAATTTGATCGTTTTATTAATCATACGGTAAAATTACACACGTGCGGACGCTTAATATGCGCAATTTACCTGTGGTCGTCTAGTGGCACTCAAGTAGAAATATCTTCACCTCTGGCTGGGTGATCGATGCCACCGATTTGCTTACCGCCTCTATATTTTCGCATGTCTTTCTGTTGCACCGCGAATTGTCGGCTTCTTAATCGATCGAGGAAGTAGCAATTTACGCAGAAGAAAAATAATAAGAAGAAAAAAATGTATTTGAAAAAAAAAAGGAATGCGTGCTTGTCTGCGCAATTTAAGTATTCATATACTTTTTTGTGTACTTTATAATGAAATTTTAAGAAGAATAAATAATTTTAGTTTTATTTTTCTTTAAATATATTATAAAAATATGCATGCTTATTTACATATAAATTTTTGCCTTACAGACATACATACATATATTGCGTGTTTAAATTGAAAATTTTTTTTATTTTTAATATTGCTTAGTAATAAAAATGTTAAGAGCAAATGAAATTCATCAGTTTTTGAAAGTATAATAACCAAACCTATCTACAGAAAAACAATCAGAACAATTGTTTAATAACATTGTGAATAAACAGTTTTGGATTTATAAGTTTATATATGTACATGCTTGTCCTGGTCATCGTCGTATATTATTATCAGTATCATCAAATAATTCTTAAAGGTGATAATTATTGTTATCGAATCAGAGGACGAAATTATCTAAACCACTTCAGTGAAAACAAAAAAGGTTTCATTTTACTTGAATAAAAATTCAAGATGTAGAGCCCCATTCATGAGATATGAGGAAGAAGCTAGAAAAATACAAAAATAATAATAAAATAAAAATGCCTTGACACAAGTGCACTTCATATCTCAGAAGAAATAAAGGCACACAACCTTAAAAGAAGATCGAAAATTTTCTCGGTTAAAGGGGGAGGGAGTATCTTCCTTGAGGCAGTGTATCTTATTTAAAAAAAAAATAATAATAATAAAATAAAATAAAAATATGTATGGGAAGTGTACGTAAGAGTTAGATATTTTCTTCTGGGTCGAGACTCGCACAGTCCACGGAAAATATCAGATGACGACGACGAGAAAGACGACGACGCCGACGACGACGGAGCTCTTTAACCGTCCGCGAAATGAAAAGAGGCGACGAGGACTTATGTGGTGTACCTGTAACTTGCATAAATCCCCCATAATATATATTTTTCATTTTATATCTATATATAATAAGAAATATTTCGTTTATTTTTATTTTTTTTTTTTTTTTGTTATAAAAGGCGCCTTTATCTCGAACTTTTATCCATTTCACCGGTGCAAGCATCAATTACAATTACCTTGAGAGAGCTGATCTCGGGGCTATTAGATAAATTCTCCTCCTTTTTAAGTGTAAGACACTCTAGAAAACAGCAGCACTAGTCTCTAGCGGCTAGAGCTAGCTAGTTGTGGAGCTAAGGTTTTTCGGTTTGATCAGCCTTCATCCATCGTTGGATGTTATATCTTTATAACGAGGAGAAAGGGACGGCGAACAATCGATTATTGCACTATCGATAAACATAGGTTCCATGTATCCGATGTAAAATTGGATGATGAGAATTAATGGATAGATTTTTATTTCTTTTGTTTTCTTTTTTTTTTAATACATATATTCAAACTTCTAGAAATTTTACATTTTATTGATTAGAAGTCAAAATATAACTTTCTCATATTGTTTCTATAATAGTTACTTAGATACATTGGCTAGATAATTATGAACAAAATGAAAAATTTCAATTGAAAGGCAAATTGTAGGAGCTGGAAACAATCTAACACGAATTTCTGTGTTGGAACTGCCTCTCAATTTTCACTAGCAGAAAACCGAGAGTAGATAGTAAAATTCCTATCCATGAAAATGTAAAGATATTATTTTGTAAAGTCTGCGGCCCGTTCAAGTTTTTTAGTATCATACACCTTGCGTTTCTGTACTTTAAAGTTACTTTACTAAAAATAAATCTAATAAAAGATTTGAAAAAAAAAACAAAATTATTCAAAAAAAAAAATAATAAGAATTATTATGGGCATTCCCCACGAGACATTTCGCCGTGATCAATGAACAATTGAAATATGCTCCTCATGCGGTTATGATTTTCTCTGCCTTTTTCTTGGTCCGTCGTCGTAGTCGCAGTCGTAGTCATCGCCATCGTCCACCTCTTCCTCTGTAGAGTTTTGCGGTGGCCTAACTCTATAACCGTGCCTTAGGCCCCAGGTAGATAGGTACGTTAAGCAGTAGCTTAGGTGGTTACCTGTTCAACACCGGTGCACTGTTACCGAATGGTATTTTTTTTTAATTATTATTATTATTATTATCTTTCCTGATCCTCCAAACTTTCATTTAATAACATTCCCTTCAATTAAACTAGTTAAATATAATTGTCAATTTAGAAAGATTAAAAATATATTTTCGATTTATTATTATAAAAATAATCGAAAAATTCATTAATCAACTTTAAATATCAATATTGAATTAATTGTCGACTTAAAAACAAATTGTCAACTTATAAAATTCAATTCAAAACTGATGAAGGTAAGAATAAAAAATAATAAAAGTAAAACAGGAAAGATTGAATAAAATTGCGACTAGATAGAGAGCACGAACTCGGGAATGGTTTTGAATTGCCCACCTGGAAGAAAAACGACTTACGACAATCTTCCTGAGGTGGTTACCTGGCTTCTGCTAGTTTGCTAACTTCAGATGCTGTTTAAAACTCTTTTTTTGGATCTCTCTGTTACCTCTCAGAAAATTGAACGAGGGCAGGTTCCATGAATAAATATTCTAATTACACGGAGGAGGAGGAGGGTCCTTCCGGGCACAATTGAACTGAAAGTGGACAAACCATTTGTGAAGATAGATTAATCTTTTTATGGCTAACATGGCTATAATTTAGGGGTCCCTCTCTAGGGAGAAGTCTTAGCTTATGGTTCGACTATTTTTTGTATTTAAAAAACACTCAGTCGACATATTGTATCAAGGAAATCGATCGAAATGCTTTTTATTTTCAACATTTATACTTTTATTTTTTGATTTTTTTTTATATACATTACATATGTATCTTATGCGCTTGTGCAGTAAGAGACAAGTCGCGCGCGCCTGCGCTAACCGCAAATGCAATCTCTAATTCAAATTGCTCTATAGCCATGTTTTGTGCGCGCGCGATGTTCACAAAACGTAATTCGTGTCTCCGGTATTAAATTCAATGCAATTAGTCCCGACATATGTTTCAAAGGGATTTTCTTAGACTGGTATATCTATACCCCCTATATACCCACATATCTTTCTATAACCATTTAGAAATTGTTGTCACTAAATCTTGCAATGATAATAAATGCTAAATAGTCTCGATTTAATCCACGGGTGCACCCTGTGTCTTGTGTGCGGGGGTCTTATCATTAAAATGCAATCTTTTACATCATTAATCTTTCTTATTACATTGTCGTACTTGTGTCTTTAGAAGGGGAAAGACAACGGGGAAGGGGGGGAGAGGGGTAAAGTAAGAAAGACGTTCAGGACAATTATCTCTATGGAATAAGACGTGCAAAATAATTAAAGCATTGGGCAAAAGAAGAAATTCGATTGACTATATAAAAAAATTAATATAACTGCAAATTTTAATTTAATATCCCATCTCCCCTCTCCCCTCCCATCAACAATATGTTTTTCCCCTCATTTGCCCTTAACAAACTATTCAGTGCAGATTAATAAATCTCTTTAACGATCGTCATCGTTTCAAGTGTCTCAATAATAAGTAAGTATGGTCACAATTTTGTTGAACAAAATTTTAATTAAAAATCCTTATTATATATTTGAAAATAAAATAAATTATGCGTGCTTTCCAGCATAATGTGGGGTCTCAAATGAAGGATTATAACATAAGGAATTTAATAATAATAATTTATATTATTTATATTTTGATAATATCATAACTATAATTTTACTAAGTGCAAATCGAAAATAAATAAATTTATAAAGAAATAAAATTACTCACCGTCACCCGATATACTCCCTTGAGAGCTATGTGAATCTTCTGGAAGAGAAAAAGGACAGGAATAAATTCCTTTTTTTTATATATATTATATCACGAATTATTAATATATAATATAACGAATTATTAATATATTAAAAATTAATAAAATTTGTGCATGAATATTGAAGGAAAATGAAATTGGGGGAAAAATAGATACTTTTGATTCTATTATTACTATTATTGTATATTATTTTACTAATATTTTGTTGTTTTTCTTTTATATTTTTGAATTTACTGACCTGTATGGGATGGGGCTGTTCTATCGATAGTTGCCGCCCCGCTAATATCAATCCATTCAGGTGGCATAAGACTACAGGTAAGACCGTCCATTCTGTATGCAGCTAGAAACAAGAAATATTATGAAAAATAATAATTAAAATTATTGCTGCTGGACGAGGATTTAAATTTAGGATCCTAAGAGAAAACACACATCTGAGAATGCCATAAAGCATGATTTTAAACATATTGATTCCTTATAATCCCTCACTTCTGAGAAATGTAAGAAAATAATAAGGTTAAAATGTAAAAGTCTTGGATCTTTAAACCGAGAATCCGTATAAGGAAACATTCTCTCAATAAAAGAATAAAGGAATAAATAAATAAATAAGAAATTGGCATACATCGTCCCTTTCGCTATGGTAAAAACAAGATAAAATAAATGTATTTTGGATCGAAGAATTAAAAAAAAATATAACGTATGAGACTCGTGTAACTGCTGCTTTAACATTTCCCAAGTACAGCGCCAAGTTGAGCTGTTTATTTTTCGCGCGTAGGTGGGATAAAGTGATCTGCCGCGATTGCCATATGTATATATGACCTGTTTTTATTTTTATTATTTTTAACTTTACATTCTGAATTTCGCTTTTATGCTTTTTGAGGTCTTACTTATAGATTTTGAGCTCCATGTCCATTTCCTTATTTGAAAAAAAAATAAAAATATATCAATTTGTTCATACTCTTTCGATTTCTGGGACTTGTTATTTCGCCCTAGAAAGTAACTTATTTGTATCCGAGTAAAAATTCAATAGGCACAAATGTAGCCCAAAATAGGCTCGACACGTATAACTCCTAACGCACCCAAAACAGCCCAAATGAGGCACGGTGTGTATATTACGCATCCACAAAAGGGTATGTATTTTGTAATTTTCGCGCTTCATTTGGACGAATACGTGCCAATGAAAAAATATTTTCTCGAATAATTAAATAGATTATGTCCTAAAAGATAGTGTCACTTCTCGAATGAAAAAAAAAATGTTTAAAATCAGTTCAATAGTTTCTGAGATTAACTCTAGCATACTTATAAAATCTTAAAACTTAAAATTAAAATAGCGTACACCCTATGAACAGGTGTGCGATTTTGATTCATATTTCGCTTTCAGTTAACGATTCCTTTGAGAAGTTGTTCCCTTCTTAAGAAATATTTTAAGATGAATTCACTCTGCCGGATAATAGACTTTGAGTTGAATGCAATCTCCAGGAGGCGAATGGAACTCTGAATGGGGAAAAATTATTGGAACCTATTTCGCGTGGTATGTGCCTTTTATTTATTTATTTATGAATTTTATTTCTTTTCTTTTTATGTGTATAATCATTATAATAGCTACAGACAGGCAAGGTAACTTTGAAGAAATGCCTACATGGTGTGCTGTTTTTCATTTTATACAAATGGACTACATTTCGCGCATTATCAGCTGATTTGTCAAATTTTAAAATAGGATACTTTATATTTGTTTGTTTGTTCCTACATTACGTATAAACTATCGCTTCGATATTATTCATTCTTCATCAAAATGTTTTATAAGTTTTAGATTAAAATATAGACTAATTTTTATCCCGATAAAATGAAGAGTTTTTAATTTAAAGTCATATTTTTAAATTTTAGAAATGAAAAATGTGTCTATCATTTTGGTAGCGGAATGCATTTTAAGAAAATAATACTAAAATTAGTCAGTGTAAAACTTACTTTTTGGCTTGTCATCTTGTAAGGCTAGCTGGTGTTGATGATGGGTCATTAATCCACTGTGGTGTTGTGACTGCAACGTTGTTAGACCATGGCCGTGATTTAAGTGCTGAATGTGCACTGTTGGCTGCAGTTCCATGCTGATCATAGCACGAAAACCTGATTTAAATATAAAAAAAAAACGAGAAATACCCCGAAAAATTATTTGCTCTATCCCAATTATAATTTATAAAATAAAGTAATAATAATAATAAAATGTAAAACTCAGAGCCACTCTCTCGCTATTGCGGCAGTATGCTTAGGGTCATTATCCTATTGAAATTTCTATCACTTTTAGTAAAATTTAACAAACTATATGTACGTACAATCTATGAAAAAAACCCCGAAGTACTAAATTTCATGAAAAAACATAGAGCACGTGCTTGTGATGTATGGTAAGGAGAATAAACTTAAAAAAAAGATGATAGCATGAAACATGAGACCTGAATTATTTTCTTTTCCACCTTCTTAAACTGCGAAAACGTGGCTTGATCTTGTGGCTCTGGAGGCCTCCGCGGTTTATTTTGAAACGTGCTCGGGTATGCCGTGTTAAGGAGCATCCATTCGAAAAAGAAAAAAAAAAGAAACAACATACGGTGGTAGCCCTAATTTTCTTCGTTTTATTCTATTTTAACCGGCATCCTGTTTTACCATTTCGAATTGATCTAGAGGGCTCATCAGAGACTGGCAAGAAACAGCAGCACACGTCTTCACCTGATGGATCTCTTTAATCAAATCTGGAGCAATTTTCGATTATATTTATATCATTTTATTTATTTACTTTTTGTTATTTATCTCAAAATTTGCTCCAATTTGAACTTATTGAATATTATGCATATTTTTACGTTTGTGGCCTGACCTTTAACTGACCTCTTGATAACGATTTAGTTTTTAATTATATTTTGATATTAGATTATGTATAAAACAAAAATTTCTATAAAATAACTTGATATAATCCGAAAAAAATACGGAAATGGCATAGGTAAATTTTTCTTATGCACCTGTTAAACAAAGTTAAAAATAAGTTCATTGCACTATTTATGAAAACAAAGATTTTAAGATGAAACTAAATTATAACAGGCAGTTTTAATCTTTTTTTGTTGTATAACACGCACGCATTCGGCTTAAGATGAAAAACTCAAAATATGTTTTAATTTTTCTGTAATGCGTGCTTGTCAGTAAAATTAAAAAAACAATTATTGAGATAAATTCTATTAATCTTTGTTGGATTAATTATTTTCGATGTAATAAAGTGTATTTTATATTTTTTTTTTTAATAAGAATAAAGTGTTCCGAAGAACAACTAAACAAATATGTGAAAAGATAGGGTAAAATGAAAGAAAACGTAACGAATATTGTTGTTCATGTTTTTCACTTGGTTCAGATGATTCATACCCATGGTCCACTTTAGATAAACATTTAAGATACCTCCGGAGGTATAAAATGATTTATGCGGCATGTTTTGCACCTGAGGAGAGCACCTTAAAGAAAATTTGAAAATTGCAAAACTAGCTAGGAAAGAGAATAAAATGTAGTTTTAAAATAGACAACTATCATCGTCATTTTATGGCGCTTCTGTGGACAAGGGACGATTAAAGGCCTCTAGAAAATGTACATTTTATTTTATTATATGTACATATATATTTTATAGTTTACTTTTTATTTCGACTATCAGACATCTATGCATTTATATTACAATTTGTTTGAGTTCGAAATTGTTCTATTGTTTTTTATCCTCCATTTGCTTGTAGAGAGAAAAAAACATTTTATTGAACTTTGGTGCCATGTGTGGGGTTAGATAAAAAAATAGTAAAATAGTTGAGAAAAGGCGGGTCGCACTATAGGATAATTGCAATCCAGGTAGAAATATAAAACGCGGTAAAATATTGTAGTATTGTTTTTGCCTGGTTCTTGACATAAAACTAGATCATTTTTCGAAATTTTTCCCCTCAAAGACCTTATCCTTCTCAGGGAATTGTTAAGTAAATCTCCGCAGCATACCTTGGGTGAAAGAGAAACTTAAGAAAATAGACGAAACAGGTATTAGGTATAAATCTTCTTATATCTTTCAAGATATCCAACAGCTAAAGATTTTTCGTGCTACACTTTGTCTCGGATTTTATGTAAGGTAGTATAAAAAGTTGTAGAATTTCCATGGTCAGTCGCTGGCGACGAGTAATAAGGGTGAAGGAAATAAATAAAATAGTAAAAACGACTTCTCAATGGAAAGAAAATATTCAATTGAATTGTGCGAACTTTAAGTCTAAGATAGAAATAGATGAAATTCCCATCAAGGGCAGTAGTTGGAAGGAAGTGTAGAAAACATAGATATAAAATAAAATAGAATAAAAAGTAAAGAATTGAGACTCTAAAGAAAACCTGTTGAGTTGAGAGTTCGAGCTACTGAATGATGAAAATGATTGTGACGATAATGATGATGATGATGATGGTTTGGTGCTGCCCAACCCAAAGCTTTGATCTCCTTCTGATAGTTGTGGTTTTGATGGATGAGGAAAGATTTTCTGCAAAAGGTAGGATAGATAGAATATTTTTCATCTATATATATACCTTCATTACATATATATCTTTTACCTCGATATAGGACTTTAACTATTTTTCGCGCCAGAAATAAAATTGAAAAATAAAGTTGGTTAACAAGAAAACCTAATAATATTGAAGGTAGAGAAGTATAGTGGAAGAAGACGAAGAATTTCAATTCATTTCCGAAAGGGAAACATAACAATGGGAATCATGTTTTAATACACTTGAATTGGGATTGGTTCTATGGCACGTACGAACTAAACCTTAGGGTTCAGTTGAAGTCATCGTCATCTGTAATTTTGTCCGACTTCTTTGATTATTTTGTGGTTTAACGTTTTATTATCTATTTTTAAGGTGTATTAAAAACATTCATTCATAAATGGCTGCTTCAAGCCATATTTAAGCTAGCTAGAGTGCGGCTAGCACAATTATGATCTAAGCCTAGCTTAAGCCTGGTTTAAGCGTACTCAAATTTGACCTTAGCTACCTTAAATATGATTCAAATTTTAGTTAAACCTTTATAATAGCCTTCAAGCTATACAGCGGGTAATCAAAACACGACTCGTCTGTAAATTCATATATTTTTCTATTTTTACTATTTATACTACTTTTACCCAGGCCGGTGGTATAACGCCTCAATGAAGATTTTCTCTGTGATAAATTCTGGGTAATTTGGTCTGAAAAAAATACGATACTAATAAAGAAGCAATTAAGTAGAAACATTTTAATGACTACTGATTCCACCTTAACAATTGTTTATTTGCTATTTAGATAAAAACGAATGTTTCAATTTATCTTTATTTTACAAAATTATTATGCAGTAAACTATTTACTTTTCCGCTTAATCAGATACAGATGTCAAGAATTTATAAAATGACAGAAAAATTGTCGAGTTTTAATATCTATACCCTTGATAAAAATCCCTAAATACCAATTTTTAATAAAAATCTATAAAAACGTTTTTAAAATTGGATATTAATAATTTTGGTTCATTATACCTTTATTTAACTAAAAATGTTATAAATTTAAATAAATGTACCACAAATTAGTAAAATTAACTTAAAAGAAGAAGATTTCACGGAGAAGATAAAAAATACAGAGAAAAAATGTTTCAAGTTTGTATTACGCAACATTTTCCCGCCAGAATCGAAATTTATTCATGAGAGATAACCTTGAAAAGAAGAACTATACTATCGTGGGAGGCCTTCGACTATCATTTTCCTGGGTTTTCATTCAAGTTTTTTCTTTTTGTTATCTTCATGAGGCGCCTTAAGGCCTGAGTCGAACTCTCTTCAATTCATAGAAAAATCAAGTGAATTAAAAAAAAAGGAAAAACTATACAAGAATACAAAAAAAAGCCCATTAACTATCAAACATTAGAACGAAAATAGTAAAAAAATATTTGTTTTGTTGCTGGGTGGGGGATTACACTTGATTTTGATGAAGGTGACGCTAAATTCCCTCCTGATGGTAAAAATTTTTACCTATCCTCCTCAAAAACAATGGAAGATAACCCAAAACTTTGTGGTGGTTAAAACAATGAACAGAATTAATTTCAGGCGATTTTTCTTGTTGTTTTTCGCGTTTTATTATTACTGCTTGAGTCTTTACAAAAAGGTTTGTTTTTCCACCTTTTTTTCCACATTTATGGTAGAAGATTACAGAAGAAGTCTTTTGAATAAAACGAAAAAAAAAATAAAGAAAACCGGGGTATTGTGAGTAATTTTCAAGTTTCAAGTGTAAATTAAGGCCTAAACGACTTTTGTAGATTTACCATGTTTTATTATTGTGGCGAGTAGGTAAAAAAATTGTTTGCTTTAAAGATTTTAATCCTTTAGGATCAAGGGTTCGTTTAATTAAAAAACCCTTTATTAGATTTATTAGTAAACTGCAACTAGCTCCACAGGATCAAAATTAAAAAAAAAACTAAAATAAGTTAGTAAATTTGTTACATTTTAAAATTATCTCTAACACCGAAAATAAATTAATAGCAAAAAGGGTACCTCAGGTGTGGCCAAACAATTTTTTTAATTAATACACATATTCTCACAACAAGAAGTTAAACCCTTTTCTTTGTCTGTTTAAAAAAAAATTTAAAAATCGATTTCATATCTTAATTAATAAAAAGAGAGTTTGTTGCTTCCGTCTTTCCTTTATTTATAACTTTTATTCCAACTAAAGTAAAAGTTAAAAAAAAAATTAATAATATTATATGATATAAAAATTCAAGTTACTCGCTTAAATCGTTTGTTTTAATTTCAAATGATAGTCAGTTAAATATAAAATCGATTTGAAAAAGAAAATAAAATAAATATTTTAAATTTTATAAAACACTTACCACACCTGAGTATAAATTAATTAATCCGTTTTCTCTGAATATTTGGTAAACTCTTTGTAACAAAAATAATATTTATATAATTTTAATGCACTATGCGACTATTCCTTGTTAGTTTATTTTTGAAACGTTTTATTTATAACTTTACTATTTTTCTTTTTATTTACAGAAAATTGAAGAGCTTAAAAAACTTAATCACCCTGATTCCACGATCCACTTTAAAGGTAGGATTACTTTTTTTTTTCTTATTTAATTAATAAATTATTAAAACAAGAAGAACGACACTTGATCATTTCACTTTTATTTTATTAATAGTCATATTTTAAAACATTTTCTTATACACTTATTCAAATCACAATAAATAAAAATGATATAAAATTGGTTTATTTTGTCACTAAAAATTCTCACTCATTTTTTATACACTGCTAACATTTTCAATTTTATTTGATATATATTTTTTTAAAAAAAATACTGTCCGTAACATTGAAAAACGGTCCCGGTAAAGGCAAAAACGGTTATAAAAAATGTATATAGTTTTCTAAAGTATCTTTTAAAAATATTTAGGATTTTTATATATTTGATTTTCCAAGTTCGAAAAAAATTTTTTTTATTTATATTATAGTAACAATAACGTACTCGGTGACTATATTTTTGGTATATTTAGTGGACGAAACGTAAAAAAAAGTAAAAAAAAAATAATTTGAAATAGTTATATTTTTTGAGATATATATTTTTATATGTGCTATATAACAACTGTTGAGAACAAGTAGTGCAATTAATAAATGTAAACACTACACGATCCTGTTGTTACGATCACCGGTCCGGAGACGGTGAGATCTCGAGTTAAACTGCATATAGAATCGACTGAGGTACGTCAAGCACGGCGGCTACGGTCGGACGGCCCCAGGTGAGTTTGTATTGTTATTGATCACCGCCGCCGCCGCCGTCGTCGTCGTTGTCGTCGTCGTCGACGTCGTCCGTGCCTCCATTCTACTTTGCTACCTGTACCCCTGTTGATGGTGGCGCTGCACTCACTCGTCGACAATGCTTCAGACTATCCAGAAATTGGTTTACCCGATCGAAACAATAATAATCATAAGTTATAAGTTAAATCGATCTTACACTATTTCATCTAGTATTTTTCTATCAATTTTTGAAGAAAAGCGTCTATTTTGATAAAATTTGGTACCTGGAGGTTTTTAAGATATTAAACGTCTTTTCTCAAAGGAGCTAGCTATTGCAGTTATGTTAAAGTTTGAAATTTATAATATAGTTTAGAATAGGAAATTCAAAATCAGCGACCCTATAATCCACTATCTACTAATTTTTAAATTAAAAACAAAAAAAAACGATCTTGCTAGTTTTGAACTATTTGACTATAGACTCAAAATCATCGAACCCAAAATGATAAGGTAGTTATTTTGAAAAAGAAGTATATGAAATTTAGTATCTGGTGAAATAATTAAAATAAAAGAGCCACAAATACGGCAAAGTAGCCAAATTAATAAGAAATGAAGTAAATTTTTAATTCATCCAAACAGAAGCAAATTGGTTGGCAGCTACCCAACAACTGCCCTCACCCGGCGGTCGAGCGAAATGATCATGTTTCGGGTTGTCGGCCGTCGGCAGTGACGGTGGCGGCACCATGCCTATGCTTTTTATGCTCAAACCGAGCGAGCATCGATCGACGACGACGACGACGGTGGCGGCCTCAGCGGCCGTTGTCGTTGTCGTCATCGGCGCCGACGCGATCAGCACCAAGCTTTAAACTCGTGTATGCGTATGGACAAGATCGGCCAAAGATTATACCACCAGTGAGGCCGAGGCATTAACACATCAAAAACACGAAACATACACACACATAAAATAAAAAGGTGTGCTGCTAAAAACGGGCGGTTCTTCTACCTTCACCGCGGCAGTTTTTATCCAATCCGATTAACTTGGATTTTGAGGTTTTTAAAGGCGGAGCTTAAAAATTTTTTTAAGGTTTTTTATTTGGTTTTTCTAGCTCTTCTTTCTATTAATATTTTTAAATTTTCGATAAAAAAAAAAACAAAAACAATTTAACGATCTTTATCGATTTGCATTGATTAAAAAGTTTTTTTATTTTTTAAACTGTCGTACGATCGATTTTAATGATCTTCAATGAACTTATCAAAATTAAAATAAAAATATATCACAGAAATTGTGGAGAAAAAACAGGTTTCTCCTCTATCATTTTATTATGAAAAATTTTCAAATCCCCTTAAAAAAATAAAGTTCTGTCTGTATCTCAATTGATCTTAAATTTAGCTATTTGTTATGTTTCGACAAGAAAATTTTCTATGTAAGAAAATAAAATAATTTTTAAATCTATATCAACTTTATAAATTAATTTTTATTCGTTAGACTCTGAAACCAAAAGACTCGTTTTTGTTTTTTTCATTCAAACCTAATATTATGATTCTAGAAAACCTTGATTAACTCTTAAATAATTTAAAATTTAATTAGGTAATTAAAAATAAGCGTAAAAATTTAATCGATTTCGTGTCAGAGGTAAGAACATTTTGGATTCAGAAACCAAAAGACCCAAGTTATATTTTTAAAAAATCAATAGTCTAGAAATTGCCTTTTTTATAATTTTGTAGTTTTATTTATAATTTTATTATTTTAAATCACCTAGTATTTAAATTAAAGTATTTAAAATTTAAGTAGTTGAAGAAAAATTACAAAATCAAAATTTTCCATTATTTTTATGTTCTTACTCGTCTGATGGTTTTCGATTTATTTTTAATTTAATTTCTTTTTTCTGTAACCCGTGCCAAGAAATTAGCCTGGACTGGCCGACTGACGACTAGTGGCACAAGTTCGTTTTTATTAACGAAGTCAACGAGCGGATAATAAAAGTCAAGTAAAAGTCTTCGTTGTCGTCTTTTGCCACCGTCCTCGCTGTCTCGTTCCTCAACGTCTTTGGGCCTTATCGTCTTAATCGGAAGATAAAGCGCGTATAGGGGGGGGGGGGGCTATTGAATTTATTTTTTCTCTATTTAATTTCCATATTAAAACAAAATTTATAATTCTGTTGTTAAAACCCCCAAGTACCAATTTTTCATATTATATCTCTTAGCGACGAATATACCTTAAATTTGGTGTTCACCAATTGCCCTATAGCTTTAATATTGGGACTATATCCAGAAAATGTTCGGAGGTAGAACATTTTCCTGGATTATCCCTTTTTTGGGATGCAATAACCATTAAATGGTCGATTTGCTTTTGACTGTGGAACACTGAAACTCGACCACATCAGCGTAAACAAATATAAAACAGGAGTGGGAATTAGAGAAAGAGTTTCAAATTTTTGGGGAGGGCTCAGAATAGCTACAAGAATATACAAGAGAAATCCAGCAACAAAATTATTTTTGCCATCATACATATAAAAAACAAGGAAAATAGGAGCCCCATATCCAGGGAATCAGAAAAATTTAAGGAGGTTGACCAAAAATCGTGGGTAATGTCGGTATTGTTTGTCTGCAAGTTTTATTTTTTAGTTGATTTTCTTAACGGAGACTATCTGAGGTCTACCGGGTCTTATGTACCCCCCTCAGTTGAGCTGCCACAATCCTCTGGCTACATTAAATCGATAGTCCCGCCAATTTGTCGATATTTCCCTCATTCTTTAAAAAATATAAAAATAAAAACCGAACCCTTTCCTGACTAAATAACCCCAAAATTTTAGAAGCGATTAAACTTTATAAAACAAAAACAAAAAACCATTTATCAATCTTTTTCATTAGTTCGCCAATTACACCTGGGGGTCTCTCACTCCTCAAGAAAAAATTAAGATGTTTTGGACCACCGCGAACGTTTTTATTGATGTCGCGCACTATGGCACAAAATCAAATCGAGTGGAAAATCGACATACAAAAATTGATGAGATGATAGAACCTTTTGGGTATCGTGGTGATACCGGATGATGAGGATTGAGGAATATAAAAGTAAAAATAAATGTTTAAAAAATAAAATTAAAAATGAAGATGTAGAAGAAGCAATTATTTTTTGGTTTCTTTTACCCGCAGAACTGGTGGTCTTCTAAATTAATTTCTTGATTTTTAGCTTTTGTATCAATAATCATTCAATATTAATAAACAGATAAAACAAAATTTTTATCACTTCAGTATAATAATTAGAAAAACTTTTGTTTTTAGATACTCTACTATTTAATAAAATACTTTTGATACAAATATTACTAGTCTTTTGTTTTAAGCCATAAGCTCCAATAAATTACGTCTATTTTAAAATTAAATAAAAACTAAGTCGACATCTCATTTCGTTCAAAATTTATAGCTTACATATACATATAAGTTTGGAAAATGTGAAATCGAGAAAATATTTTCTATAAAAGCTGCATAACTATTCCAATTTTTAAGATTTTTGAACATTTTTTTCGGGAAATAATTCTGAAGGGTTCGTTATAAGAATACATCTACTCAATTAATTTTCGGCACCGAATCAAATTTAAATTATCGATTAAAGAATCAATACAATATGCTAATCTAAAAGGTAAGCAATTTATCAATTTATTACATAAAATTCGCAACCGGAAAATAATAATCGAGGCGCGCAGCAGCATGCGATTATTTTTTGAAATATTACACTAAATAAATTCTCTTGTGCTTTTTTCAATTAGGGATACCTTTAAATAACATCTATTAAATATAAATTTTTGTATATAGACAACCTTAAAACCGGACAAATAATAATAGAAATTGAGTAGAAAAGGTGGACGAAATAATATCGAGGCTCAATAAAATTGGAAACTGTTGCGTGGGTGGTGTTTTATTAGGTGAAAAACAGCGCAAATTGGACCTCCTGGGGTTTGGATAAAATGTCAAGTTGGGTGTTTTATTGGCATTAATGTAAAATAATCGACACGAAATATCAATTAAAATTGAATTTTAATTTTTTAAGATATGGGAATCAGAAGTACCTACCTACTGATAAAATTTATATTGAAATTAGTAATTCGGGATTTTTGGGATCGTTGATTTTCAATATTTTTGAATTTTGATAATTAAAAAATAAATTCTTGTAATAATGAA
Source organism: Machimus rusticus (assembly GCA_951509405.1). Lineage (NCBI taxonomy): Eukaryota > Metazoa > Arthropoda > Insecta > Diptera > Asilidae > Machimus > Machimus rusticus. The sequence goes on along the minus strand of OX608055.1, from coordinate 10,263,465 downwards.
AGCGGTTATAACAAAACTCTATAAAAACAAGTGTTCCTTTTTAAGTTATTAAAGAAAACAAAAATAAATAAGTAATTAAAAGAAAAAGAAAAAGATAATTCAAAATTCCCATGTTTAAGAGGGCAGTGGGAAGTTATGTAGAACATAAAAAAATAAAAAAACACCTAAAATAAATATATCCATTCAAGATCATGAGTACCTACTGCAAAATCTGCACCTGAAAAACGCCTCTGAGCCGCAAAATCAAACGACGGAAAAGGGAAACCGAAGCCCCACCGGGGCCTGCACGACTCTATGGAAGTTTGAGAACGCGCGCGCCCGGACAATAGGAACATATTTTATTAAAAATATGCAAATATCGGAACTTGAATAGGGATAAAACGCTAGATAAAAACGAAATATTTAATAATAATATCATAGGATCGAATGTGCGCGTGCGCGCATGGCTTTAAACATCGGTCGGACAGAACGGGAGCAGTCCTTTAGGAAAATAAAAAAATAAAATAAGAAATGAAAATAAAATAAATACATAAAACATACGCCAAAACGTAAGAACTACTGCTTTTTAATACTGAAAGAAAATAAATCCAAATAGATATTCTTTAAAATGGCCGGGGAGGGAAAAGTAGGAATAAGAAAATGTATAGAAAAAAAAACTCTCGTGACTGCAACTCGTGGACAGTGATCACGTTTTAAAATATCCGGATCAAGTACCAGAGAACGCAACTTTTATACACCTTCAGTGCCCACATATTTTTTGATAGTTTCCACTATAAATTCTTTTATATTCTACTATAGAAATAGCCAACATTTTTTTTCCTGACCGTAGGCCATATAGCGAACAAATGCGACCGCAACAGACATGAAAATGCCCAAAATAGGTGAAAATGTAAAAAAAATATACCCTTTTGTGGACTCAATATACGCACCGTGCCTCATTTGGACAGTTTTGGTTGCGTTAAGTGTTATACGTGCCTGATGCGAGCTACATTGTAACAGTTTAAATTTTTGCTCCGCCGCACAATGCCTCATTTGGATGTAGAACGGGCGTGTGCCATACCTCTTTTGGGCTATATTTTACTCGGTGTATGGGTCTATTTACATATTAACACAGGTTACATATGTACATACATATGTATAAATTTATGTAGAATGTGCTAATCAAGTCTTTTCATTTAATACCATGCGCATTAACTTTAAAATTTGACAGTCCGCCATCTTGAATTCGTATATTCTGAGGGTTGATTTGAAATAAGCGACCCCGAAAACCCCCAAGTTTCAATTTTGATGCAAATTGCATTAACTTTAAAATTTGACAGTCCGCCATTTTGAATTCGACAAATTCTGACAGTTGTTTTATACCTAGTATTGCATTGTCATCTATATCTGAGCTATGGTTAAAAAATCAAGCCTCTAGCTGATCGGGAAGTTAGTTTAAAATCGGTTGCAAAGTTTAATCCGGACAGACAGACATGACGGAAACCGAACTAATAAAAACGTTATAATAAATAAAACTCTAATATATGTATGTATGTGTCTTTAGTATTAACTGAATTTTAGTTCTAGTACTATTGTAAATAGTAAAAAAGATAGTAAGTTACTAAATTAATCTAACACTTAGAGTTAGACTAAAAATTCCAGCGTCCAGATAGTCAAATAATGCAACAGATGATCCAGTGGGTCAAAGCACCGATAGTGGAACCCTGCAGAACCTTAAAGATCCCATAATGTCTCATTAACCCAGTTCGCGGAGGTTGCCATCGTTTCTGGTGCCCTTCGGGCGGTACCCAGGAAAAGGAAGGGTACCTCGGATTATTTCTTCTTTGGACTTCTTCTCGATCTGAATGAGAACCCGTGCGCCAGGTGTCTGCTGCTGCTGCTGCTGCTGCTTTTTGCTGCTCTGGCGCTATTTCGCGAGGCGCGGGAGAGAGCGGTCCGCGCGCGGTGGTGCAGCTTCCACGGCTGGACCATGCGGTGACTTTCTATGCACCGGAATTCCTCGCATTCTCTCGTTTTATTCAATCTTTTTTGCACCTTCTGCACAATTTTCTTATTGCTTATTTTGTTTCCTTTATCTTTTTAATTTTTTCTGTTATTTTACCTTTAGTCACTTTAAGACATTCATCACGCCTTTTGTTGACTTTTGTTGGATTTTTGTTTCACTTCTTTCGCAACAAAATGCAAAATATTTGTGCCCAGGCCCCATATTAGTGTCCAGCGGAGTCTCTAGCCGGCTAGCCGCTAGATTTGCAGAAAACCACGTAGCAGCAAAAAGCATAAGCATAAGAAGCCATAATACCCACAAAAACAGTTTAAAGCCAGGGTCTCTTAACCGACAGGCGTTACATTGGGGGCTCTCTCGACCATTGAAAATTTTTCAGTGATAGTGGGTTTAGGTGAGCAAGGTAACAACATTTTGGAGCACTGTAGGTTGCACAAGTGCGACACGATACAATTTTTATTTTACTTTTATTGTTTTTAGTTCTATTAATTTATTTCCTAGTTTCGGAACATCAAGTTCAAATTATACATTGAGGAATATACAGCATAGAAAAATCCATGAGCTACACAGATTCATTTATTAATATTTAGATTATTTAAAAGTAGTAAACTAAAAATAAACCTGTGGGTTTCGAGACTCTCGACGGAAGTCAAACTTCATAGAAAATAAAATTCTTCGTAAGCCCTATCCCTATTCATATACATATAAAATCGAAAGTTCGTTGGTTTGTTTGTTGCCCAGTCACGCTTAAACGTTTGGTCCGATCATTTTCATTTTTTGAGTGAAGACACTACATATTTCGGCCTAAGATACAAGCTACTTTTTATTTGCGGATTTCAAAATAGCGGACGCAAAATGGCGGCCAAAAAATGTACATTTCAAGGGATTGCCATGAAAATTGGTATTTGGGGATTTTTGGAATTCCTGATTGCGAATCTCGTCTCGGAATTTGGAATTTCAAGGTGGCGGATTAAATATGGCGATCAACAATTTAATCTTAATTCAACGAATTGAAGTGAAAATTAATACCAGGGGTACTTTGATGCGACTAAATTCGAATCTATATTTCTATATTTTTCATTTTTTATCTGAAGGTACATACTACGTCTTCCAACTTAACATATATGTAGATTATTTTTATGTAAGTATACAAAATTAAGTTTCAAAGTGGTGGACTTAGGGTGGAGGCTAGAAAGTGTAAATTGTAATGGATTGGCATGAATATTGGTTTTTGGAGTTTTTCAGGAATACTGATCGTGAAACCGATTTCAAAGTTTAGAAATCAAGATAGTAAACTCAATTTTCCACGATTCAAATTAGAATGCTTGATTTAATACCCAATAATTTATTCAACGTTCACATTTGTAACGAAACGTTTAGGCAGACGATAGTAATTTCTATAACGAATAGGCAAACACAAGGATTAAGCTTTTTCTTTAAGCATAAACTCTACAGAAATTCTTCAGTATACAGCAGGTGTACGATTATCGAGATCTTTTATTTAATACCATCCATTAATCGATACTTTTTTTATTAGAGTTCATTATATACAGTGCGTTTCATATTTATAAGACACCACCAAAATTCGACTTATTTCTGCCTAAGAACAATTTGCTACATATTTCAAATCGTACACCAATAGTTAGAGAAAAAATTTGTGTGTAACAAATAAACAAATCACTATTTCATAAAACCTTTGTATACTAAATTTTATTATTAACATTGTAGATCTAACATTACTTTTTATTTTTTATCTTTTGTACAAAAAGAAAACAGAACAAAAAATTAAAAAATTTATCCCATACAGAACGTGATCCAGACAAATTTTTATGAATGAAATTTCACCTCAATTCAGAAATTAATTCGTAACCGTTTGTGCCACCGGCGGCGGTAGTTGCGGATAAAATTTCTTGTAATTGCTTAAAAATATATGTATATACAACATCTATATATATATATATATATATATATATATATATATATATATATATATATATATATGTATAATTTCTTTTCCTTCTTCTTCGAGTTTAATTTTATTTAATTCTCCCAAAAATTGAGCACAATTCAACCGTGTCCAAGTTGAGACTTCCCTTAAAAAAAAAAAAAAAATCGAGCAGTTCTCATCCAGTCTAATTTTTAGTGAATGATGTGAAAGATGAGAGCTGCCTGTGATCGCTTCCAACCGCACGGTTTGTACCTTTTTATATAAATTTTTTTCTTAGTTTAAAAGAAAACCTGCAAAGTCATCGATAGTAGTAAAAATAACTTCAAGTAGATCACCGCAGTTGCGCGGGAAAAGGTATAAAAAGGGTTAAAGTATGGAATAGGGCAAGGGGTTTAGGGAGGGAAGAAGAGAAAATAGCAAATTCTGCAGCAAGGTAACAACCGCACAACCGCACACACACCTGAGACTATCTGAAAATTACCTGAAATCACCTGAAATCTGAATACGGTCAAAGTCGCGGTGTGCGATGTTACAAAAAAATAAAAAATAATAGTATCATTTTTTTTTTGTAACAAATTGGAACTGACTTTTCACGCTGGTAACTGGCGTTGTTCGTTGTTTTTTAAAAGTCTTTGGTATGGAAATTGTAGAAGCCGACAGATGATCTAAAGTAGCCTTTTTTTTTTGTTTTTTACTAGATTTTTGTTGATTCATTCAAATTCTTGAGAAGGAGAAAGAGTTAAATTAGATATACCTTTCGGTAACTTTGGTATATACCCTTTCATTCATGTTATTTTAGAACCTGAACGAAAGTTATATTCATCGATTTTAAATCTCTGAAACGAAATATCGATCAATGGATCATACGATCAAATTATCGGGACAAGTTCGGAAACTATACCGATCGAAGTCTTATTTTTTTTTGTATAAAGACCTCAAAGGGACAAGTGGTAGGGTTTAAGTATAAAAAAATTTTGATAACAACTACAAATAAAAACAAAAATACGTGTGTACAATATACATGGAATTATGTACCTTCCGAAGAGGAAGAAGAAATAAAAAGAGGGAAAGGTATTCCAAGTAAACCAAGATTGAGGTCTCGCAAACTCGTGTCTGGGGGCTCTGGGATCTGAATGATTTCGATCGAAAAGTGATCGATACCCTGAATCGGACGCGTAAATTGGTGTAAAATGAACTTGTCCCACGTAAAAGGGTTTCTGTGGTTTAACAACTTCTCATGACGGTCTTAAGTTTTTTTGCTTTTGTGGGTTATATTTTTAAGTTAGTCGTTTTTGTTTTATTTTTCTTAATCCGTTTTGCTACCATACACCACGTACGCAGGTATGTTATACCTGGAATTTTTAACGTGACTACCTGTCTTACGCGCATTTTTGAATGACTTTTAGACTTTTTACAACACGTGAACTCACGAACGACGGGGGACAGGCTCGAGACGCTTTCAAGTTTTAATTCATAAAATCTCATTAATGGTTTGGTAATTACAGTAATCGATAATCGAATTAAAATAATATCGATATTTTATTTATCGATTAAAATTTTATAGGTTTTATTAATTTTTAATAATCGACTAATCAATTAATATGTATTCGTTCGATGTACTAATATAATTTTTTTTTATTAAAATAATAAATAAATTTCTGGTATGCGCGATCTCTCGCGATCAATGGAATAGCGCATAACACCGTGATTGCACCACCAATTCCTAGAGGCTAAATCATAAGGCGTTAACAAAAGTCGAAAGAAAATGGCAACAAATAAAACTAAAAATTAGAGGACTGTTTCTATGGTCTCATATAGTTAGGATATGTTTTCATTTTATGCCTTTTTAAAATGAATTCAGTTTTTATAGAACTTTAAGTGAAGTTGCCATACTCTAAAGATACAAATTTTCGATAAAAATGTCTGTTTTTAAATTAGGATGGTTTAGAATTGAAATTTTATATAGGATATACTATAAAACTGCAGTCATCTTTTATCTAGCTGGGGATCGTTTAAGATACTTGTTTTGGTACATATTTATATAGATATATGTAGGTATATATATATATGATATGTATATAACTTCCTTCAAATGTTTTTAGCCCGAGAGAACTATGCGAAATTATTTGCATAAAATACAAGAGGGCAACTAGCAGCAGCAAATGCAGAAATTGCGACCAAAACGAACTGGACGGTCCACTACTTAATCTGGATACCGCGGCGGCAGTGTATCCCCCCCCGTTAACCTTCCGCGACGGCCGCTGCGATCGTCGTCGTCGTCGTCGTCGTGGCAAACAATTCAATATGCAACCATGCGCAAAAAATCAAGTGATATCTCTCGCCTGTTCTATGTCAATTTGTTTTGTTGAGCCACTCTTGACTTGGCCTTACCCAGCCAGCGAAGCCCCTCCGGCGACCGCCGCCCCTGTCCACTAGCCGGTACGCTATCCCGCCATAGAGGAGATAGTCCGTTATTAGGAACCATTGCGCATGCGCGCATGAATTTGCCCCGTAGAGAGTGCAAACGAGCGCATATCTCCCCCTCATATTTATTATTAATAATTGTGCAAATTGAGATTGATTGATATTTGTGATATGCCGCATGCTCGCGCCCAACCAGCAACCACACATACCATAAAGCTAGATTTATATAAAATTTATAAAACAAGAGAGTGCAATGTTCGCTTGAGAACTTTGTAACTTTTATTTTTAACTGATCGACTGTTAAAACAAATAAAAACTAAAACAAATTGCTTTTATTCTACATTTTATATATCTTCCGTTCGCTTGCATTCGCTTACGTTCGTTTCAATTTCTGGCGGATTTATATTTACCCGGAAATTAGTTACATGATACATGTATAAAATTTAAAATCAGCTATCCAAAAAGAATATCTAATACTCAAAATTCTCAATGGGTTTTTGATTATGATTTCCAATTTAAATTTAAATAACCACTTCCTTCTGGTTTTCATGCCTGGCTCAGATAAAAAGACACCCTCATAAAATTAAAATAAAGCGACTGAAAATCTCAGTGAATGGTGCAATTTTTTGTGATGTATATGAGACATTACAAGGCTATACCAAAATAAAAAAAGAGGTATAACCACCCCAGGGTTTTTTTTTTTTTTTTGCATTTTAAGGGATAGGCTATAAAAATTCACGCTGCAGGGCCCCTCTCGGTCGAGGAGGCGCCCGATGGGGCAATAAACTGTAACGAATTAAACCTGTTCAGTGTCACAGCAATTTTCATATGCGTGCCGCCGCCGGTGCCCTGCTGCAGTTCAACGCTTTTTGGCCTATTGCTCCTGCTGAGTTGGTCCGACGAACGTTCAAAAAACCAATTTTTTTTTTTGTATTTTACCAGGCAGGCACGTTTTATAGTTAGCCCTTTATTTTAGTTTTATATATTTCGTTTCCCTTTCAATGATCGTTTCCTTTCCCTTTGCCGCGTGTGCAATACTGCCCCCATTTTGCATCCCTCCGGATGCCACGGGCCGCCACTGTATCTCACGGTCTCCTGCCGAAATTGTTGCGCGCATTACTTCTTCACATTTTGTCACGGGAAATTTATCATTATGTGCAAAGGGTGGAAAATTGATGTAAAAAATGAAAATACAAAACAAAAAAAATGCAAATCATATCACTATGATACGTTTTAGCTTTTTTCAGAAAATGCTTCATCAAATCAAGATGAGTCTGTTATTTTCGTATTTTTGGTATTAAATCAAAAACTATAATACCTTAAATAAAATTTAATTCCATTTTTATGTTCTGCAAGAAAATTGATAGCTCATGAGATCAAAAAATAATTTTCTAACCTTAAAATTTTTCAGCCTAGAAAAATTTTTTCTTACATTAAACTATATGATGTGAGGTTTCATACGACAGCTCTTGATTTGAATACTATAAATATATAGTATTTTATACAATTCACTTAAAAATATGGCGCATTTCTTTTAAAATATAAATTTTATTATTTTTTGAATAGGGTCGAATTTCCACCCTACTTATATAATATCCTTTTCTGATACATTTTCGTGAAATCCTTAATTTGTTACGGATTTTGTATAGAAAATCCCCTGTTAATTTGATAGGCGTACCGCAGAAGATTACGAGAGGATTATGTAAAAAGCCAGGGCATTTCATAAAATTCCCCTCGTCGACGTGACTGTGATTCATGTAAAATCCCAATAAACATATTAATATATCATTTAGTCATAAATCGCATGGAAAAAGCCTCCAAGCCACGAAGGTGTTAAAGGTGCAGATGTTTGGCTAAAGGTGCGATATTTGGGCTGGGGCTCCACTGGGCTCGAGCTGCGTTCGAGTTTTGTTAAGACACTGCCGGCCAGCAGCCGGGAATAAGAACGCGGGCTCGCGAACTATTGAACCCATTTTGTCGAAAGAAGGACGATATCATTTGCGAGCGATCACGGCCTTTGGTTGGTTTTCTCCAGGTTTTATTACATAATTTTATCGTTTTGTATTAATTTTATTTCCTTATTTTTGATTTATTCTCTCACTCCTCTTGTCCCAAGCGCGTGCTTGAGAAAATAAATACAAAAAAAATATATATATATATAAAGGATGTTAAGATGCTGGCTTTGTGGACCATTCAATCGTTTAGAAAAGAGGCTCCAAAGAGCAACATCTTGCGCAAAATGTCTTAAGAAACCGGCAGCGGAATACCACCGCCCGGGGGGAGGAGGGTACTTTGAAAGAAATCAAAATGCATCATCACACCATCGGCAAAGCACGAACAAATATTGCTCATAAATATATATATACATATATACATATACTTTTTTTTTATATTTTTGTTATTTTTGTTCCTCTCAAAGGAAAATGGGAAAAATCTTATCTCACACCTTTTCTAGGGTTCCAGCAAAAATAATTGCTAGGTTGAGGTGCTTCTGCAAAATCGCTTCCAGCCCAGTTGTGATAGACCCTAACAAAGATGAACGAAACGACTGCGTTCGATTTGTGGGGTTCTCGACAGGCCCAAGAATTGTGGGTCTAACTCTTTAAAAGATTTTCATCGTAGGACCTGCCTGAAATATTGTTTAGGAATAGTCCGCCCCTAAACCAGTTAAATCATGATTTAATCCTAGAGATTCATTTTAACAATAGTTTAAGTAGTATATTATTAAATTTGTCTTCAATACCTTTAATTTAACATCCCACATGATGGGTAAATAATTAAAAATACAGGGTGACTATAAAATGTTTTGTTTTTTTTGTTTTCAACTTTAATTCTGAATATAATTTTATAAAATAATGGAATATGTCATAATGAGACTGCATATAATTTTGAATTTTGAAATACACTATTTTTTTATGACCACCCTGTATTTTATTTAAATTATTTTACTACCCCTACTTGTGGGATATAATATTTTAAGAAATTTTTCTATTCTTTATTGTCTTAATATTTTCATAATTCAAGAAAAAAGAATAATAGTTATTTATGTATAATATTATAAAAGAATGCATAAGCATAATACTCTTAAAGTGGGTAAGGGAAGATACGAAATACACTTGTAATTGTTTTTTTTGTGTCCAATTTATTTATTTTTTTTTTATTCTCTTTCATTTGATACCATTCCGAAGAGGGATATTAATTCATGAGGGCAACAGGTTTTCGCGTGAATGCGGCAGTTGTTGTACCTTTTTAAATAGTTTCGCCCTGTTAACCTGTTGTGCGCGCCTGTAAACGTGGCACTCTCTGCTCAGTTTATAATTCAGAGTTTTCGTGGCAACGAGGGGTTAAAACCGGAAGAATGTTTTCATGGTACACATCCGGGGGAAGTTTATATAGAAATTCTATGATTTTTTTTTTATGCTGTTCCGGAATTTATAGGGTAATTTTTTGAATTGTTATAGATAGATACCAATAAGAAGTTTTATTGTAAAACTTTATATTGTAATTAGTACTTTGGGGTTTTATTATTTAGAAAATGTTATACCCATATTGGTTTTAACCCTAATTAGTCACACTGAATATAATCCACCGCAGCCTTTTTTAACCTGTAATAGACCCATTAAATAAGATAAAATGGGACTTACGCTGCCATCTATACGTAACGTACTTTTAACTATAGACAGGTAAAAATTATTTGAATCGGCTTTTTACTTATTATAAATATGAGATGGATGTTACTCAGTGTGACGGTTATAACCAAAATCGAAAAGGCTGGAGTAAATTTTACCCGTGTGACTATTATTTAATGAAAGTATGACTAAATTGGGTTAAAAATAACCAAAATTGATGATAGTCAAGTTGATAAAAATTTTCCATTACCATCCATTACCATACTGATCATTCTATCCGGATTACAAGAATTAGAAGGGACTGTAAAGAAAATGATAAAAACGATTTAATTTTATCTTTTCTTTTCGAAGATTAAATGAAACGCTGATTTGCGCCAATCATCCAATTCTCGCCTTTTTCGAGGATAATCTTTTCTGTCTTTCCCTGTCGGATTATCTAAGTACGTCTGTCGCTTTTCAGACCGATTAAGAGATATTAAGTTTTTTTTTTAAGGTCTTTCGGCCACTATAGAAATAAAGAAAAAAATACTTTGATCTTTATGTTTCTTATTTAATAAAAGTAAAAATAAATGGGCAGACAGCCGAAATCTTAAAAATCAAAACAGAAAACATGAAGCAAATTAGGGTATAACCAAGAAAAAAATCACGTCGAATGTGTTCTTGGTGATTATTTCATTTTTGTCTGCAATTGATGCCAGCAGTAGCAGTTTTAAAGTAAATTTTAATGACAATTTCCTTCAGAGTCCAAGTCGTCAGTGATCTTTTTCTTTCTTCTGTTTCTTGTTCATTTTTTTATTTTTATATTTTTTTATTTTGCGACAATTTTATGTTTTTCTTACTGAAGATTTTTGCATTTTAAGATTATACTGCAAATCCGCTGTTTTATCCATTTGACACGGACGGAAGCAAATTTTCGCCAAAGTTGGAGAGGAAACATTCACTTCCGGCGAAATATTGTCGGGCTCCTCTTGAACCTCTGGCGGGGACGATGAACGTAATTTCTTGAATTTTTCATTTTTTTTTTTAGCGTATTTTTAGTTGAAATATTAAGATATAAATACATTTAAATACATTGACATTTGGATACTTTGCATATCTTTTTTTTATATGTAGGTATATAGAAATTTTATTTATTCCATTTCATAAAAAATTACACATAGGTATAGAATGCAGGAATGTATAACTCAAAGATGTGATCAATTAGTAATATGGTTTTAATTAGAAACTCAAAAGACACTAAATCACATAATAAGTCAGCTATTTTATGCGCCCACGATTTTATAACCATATAAAATCATTGAACAAATAAATCTAAAATCTGTATATGTACATTTACTAAAACATTTTTTCTTATGTTTTGTAACATATATGTACATAGGTAGATTGATATACCAGATTATGGAACGATGATTCAAAAGTTATTTTATACCCTAAAGTGCAAGTGAAGACAATTTAAAAGGATGTACTTAAGTATCTAACTGGTCAATATTTGTAATAAACTGACAAAGTATAACTAATTGACAGTCGGATTATACGTAGCGGATCGTTTAGGGCCTATATATTTTTACTTGGGTTTTCACCCTTTATTAAATTGATGACAAATTCGATCCTTTCAGTACCTATTACAAGAACAAATGTTGCTAATTTTGTAATGGTCGTTACATACTGAGAGTTCAACATGTTTTCAATGGAATCAATGTTTATAGAAGAGTTATTTGGCATACATTTTTGTCTCATCATCTTAAATTTTGTACAATATGATAATTTGTAGATAAGATACTTCGATATATAGGTACACATGTTTTCCTTGCTTAATTTAAGAAATATCCATTAATTTTCATAAAAATTTGTATGTAGGGGTTTTCAGGGTTTATTTGTTTTCAAATATAATGTATAACCTTTATTATATTCACACAATAATCGAAAAATCCTCATCTTTTAAGATGAATTAATATTTTTAACGGCCTTTGCCTTCATTTGAACAAGAGAATTTTAAATTGAATTAATTTAATTGCGTCTAAATTAATGAAATTTATAGGATTTGTATTAGCGTTTTTTGTTAAAAAAATCAAAATTAAAAAAAGAAAAGAGGAGTATTAGAAAATCGAAAAAAAATAGTGTTAATGCCCTCGGTGTGAGGAAGGTATTAACATTTAACGTCTTTGGTTGCAATTAAGCAACAATCCAATTACCTTGCTTGGTTTTAGCCTTTTTCTTGTTTCACCTGTATACGACTTATGGTTATTTATAGCGATTTTTTTTTCATTTTTCATCTAGCCTCTTCCTCTAACTTTTGCGTGTAATTGTTAGTAATTTTTAAGTCGGCGGCGGTTGTCTTAAGAGCCACCTCACTCTAGACCCATACGGTTTCGATGAAAATGATGATGATGATCATCGCAATGACGACGACGGGGACTGTGTGTTGGGGCCAGAAGCTCCACATGTTCCTCGTTTGCAACTTGAGGCAATTTTTTCTGTACATTTCGATACGGTTGGACAGCCGAGCGTTACAATATGTGAAATATTCCGTTTTCTTTTAGGTATTTTATTATCGTTCTCATCTCTCTGCGCCTGCCCGTTTGTTACCAACATTTTACAATTTTTATTTTACTTACCTTTTATTAAGACGGTAGGAAAAGATTCGAAACGTTTCCGTCTACCTATTTTTCGTTTTATTTTTTTATTAATTTTTTTTTAATTTTTTGAATCAAAGAAACCGTCATGTCCATTAAGAGAAAGCTAGACCAACATACCATAAAATTTGAATACATACAATATATATATGTATATTAAAAAATATAAAATTAAAAAAAACATATAAAGCCCATTGTCCAATTCAATAGAAAAATATTTTTTTTATCTACATATATCTTGTTGGGTGTCATATGAAAAGTCTTTAGAAGATAGAATCTTTTTATCATATCTTATCTTATCTTACTAATTAATACTAATATTATTAAGTTGAATAGTTTTCTTGTTTGGTTGAACGCCCTAATCTCAGGAACTACTGGTTCGAATTGAGAACTTCTTTTTGTGTTGGATAGTCCATTTGTTGAATCCAATGTCCAATATGAACGGAACATCAATGAAAAATGTTGCAAAAACGGGAAAAAAATTATTCCTTTTGCGATCTTCCGTTACGTGCGCTGCGTAAACGGTTAAAGTTACGCAAAAATCATGTTTAACGGAATTGTTCCCATTTAAAAGTTCTAAAAAAAAGTCCGCAACAGCATATGTCTATCTTTAAAGATTTTTTTATAAACATGATATTAATCCTTATCGAAATAACATCACAAGTATTTAATTTTGAACAAAATTGCCCTTGACATCATTTGATTTCAATGAATATATAGGAGATATAATAGTTTTTAAATAACTCCGCAACAAAATAATGATTAAATACCACGCGCGCATTTTTAATGTGCAAGGCGGGCGGTCATGAGGGGGAGGGCGCTGGTGAAACCGCGGGGCACTGCTTGTCTTTTTATAAAGACAATTCATAGGACACCCGAAAATATAGGTATTTCGACATTTCAAAATCGAAAATATAAATATTGTATTACACCATCGAATTTCAAGGAATTTGTGGTGTAACTAATTAAATCTTTTCAAGTTTGTTTTTTTCTTTGACAAAAATTATTCACACACATTCGTCTCGTCACAGTAGCTAATTACGCGATATTATGACAAATTTTAATTGATTTGTTACGTTGGTTTTTTTTTTTTTTTTTTTTTTTTTGGTTTTTTGATAAAGAAAAGACCTTCAGTTGTTTTAGAATGGTTATAAAATTAAATTGTATTTTAATGAATTTTTATAAAAATTGCAACCTGGGGATTTTTTTTTTGTTTTTTTTGTTTTTTAAGAAATTAAGAAAGTTAATATAAAAAAGATCCAGAAACCATAAGACGAAATCTCTCAAGACAATGTATGAGAAGAAAAGGAAGGTTTAATAAGAAAAACAAGAAGAAAAATCTCGGCATTCAAGCGCAGCATTCACTGGCCGTTTAAGTATTTGTGGAAGCGAAGCACGTGGCATCATTTGTAGTCGCGTGCCCCGTTTTTCAGTTTATTTTCTTATTTTTATATTCATTTATGGCGTTCTTTTATTTTTTCCACGGGAAAGCACAAACTGAAACGACTCGAGCATGGAAGACAGACACCAGAAATAGCATACCATTAATATAGAAGAGGTATACGACTTTGGGGCCGCTGTTTGGGGCCGCGAAGCAACACAACTGGGGCCCCAATCTATTAAAAATAGAAAAAGATGCAAAAATTTCAAAAGTTTAAATATTTTCTAACTATATTCGCACTATCACTAAACATTTATATTTTTCAAAATCGTCGTTGTTGGCGTCATAATCGTCAGAGAGGCAACAGCCCGAAAACGACGACAACGACGAAAGCGGCGCGGCGGCATGCCGTGACCAGAAGTCTGAAAAGATGATAAAAATGTTATGATTTAACTTTTTCCATGGTTCAGTTAGTAATTGTTCAAAAGCGTCTACTTAATTTGAATTAGAACGTCTTTATAAGCACGTAAGCACGTGGATGGGTCAAGAAAACGACATGAAACAAATAAAACAAAGATGAAATAAATATAAAGTCCAAGTTTCTATTAAGCCATCCAGGTGTGGAAGTTGTGACTGCCAAGGTAGAGGCAAAAAAATACAATTAGACCTAGTTTCTTTTTTTTAAAGGAAATAGGGCAATTATTTCTCTTTTAAAATTAACTGCCCTCGTTCTTAGTGAATTTTTGTAGAACTCTGGAGTTTGTCAGAAAATTAAATCTTTCGTTACAAAACGCGTTTAAAATTTTATCTTCAAGATTAAATTTACCTTTTTGCAAATATTTAAGCCTATAAGAATTTTACTTTAAAAAGTTCGGATAGATAAAATAAGAGTAGATTGCCCCATTGTATTTTAATATAAAGAAAATAAAACAATCATCTAATGAAGAGCAATTTTCTTTGATTAAAGTCGACAGGAAGAGGGTGTGGAAATTTTATGTCGAAGAGTATTAAACATCGATGGCGAATCGATTTTTTACAATTTTATCTTCAATGAAAAAAGGCACAAGTTTGAATTTATTTAAGAATATTCACATTTCCAGTGTTTTGGATGTTCTCGTTTTATTTACTTATTATTTATTTCCCAAAACAATGTCCATTTTATGTTAGCTGTAGCACTCGTAAAATTTAACTGCAATTAAATTTTTAAACATTTTCATAAAATATATGAGAGTGATAAGAGGTTATACCAAAAAAACTAATAAAAATTCAAACTTAACGAAATGGCTGACAAGTAAAATTAACTTTACGGATTTTCTTCATTATTTTGATTTTAAAACAGCTAAAAAATTACTCTTTTTATTGTTAGTTAACTATAACCTTCAATAAATCATGTTTATTTTCAATGAAACAAAAACTGAGTCAGTATTTTATTTCGTTCAAAACTTATAGCTTACATAAATTTGAAAAATTTGATTTCGAGAAAATATCATCATATAAAACCCGCATAACTTTTCCAATTAATAAGTTTTTTGTAAATTACTTTCGGAAGATTATTGAGAAAGGTTCATGTAATATTGATATGGAAAAAAATTAATTTTTTAGAAACTCCTGATGAGAACATCGCGTCACATTTATTTATTTAATTTACTTTTCTTTTCCTAAAAATCATCGTTAGTAGTCGTTAATCGTTAATTTAAGCGGCATTAAATTGTAGTCGATTTACCTTCGTCATCACCTATGGCAGTTGCAAAGACAGGGCCCTTTTAGGGTAATCAGAAAAGAGTTCTAACCCTCAGAAAAAAATACAAATGAAAACGAAACATGGAAACAGGGAAACAGAACACCGTCTGGACAGACAATTCAGATAAACATTTCATTGTCTGGAGCCGTTTCTGGATAAAAGATTTTGTTACAAATCCTTCATTTTATCTTTTTTTCTGTTTTTATTAAAAACAATTGTCCCCAGAGAACGGACGTTAAAAACTGCCGTCTCACCATACAAATAAACAGTGGAACTTTTGAGACCCCCTGTAACCGGGTAAGGTCTTTTAGAAGATATTAAAAACTCTTAATTATAGTAAAAAAGGTTTCTTTCTATATGTATATTTTGTATAAGCAAACCGCACAATTTTACATACTTTACACATATAGTGTAAAAATAATATAAAAATTGTATAGGAGTCATTTTAACCGAGGAAGCCGACGGTTTGCGTTTTTAATTCATCGGGATTCGTCGACTGTGACGAAACGCAGTAAGTCCTATTTCCGGTCAATTTCCACCGTGCGATGGTGCACTCATTTTATCTTATGCTATTTTTATTCAGATAAAAAAAGGGAAACATTTTCTGGCTGAAAAAGGGTCATACCGACGCAAAACAATAACTTTAGAAGAAAACAAAAAAGAAATAAAATTGAAGACAGGTTACTTTTAAAAGAAGCAGAAGAAAAGGGTACTAACATTTTTTTTTTTAACAATTGTTTTGTCTTCGTCGTGGACGATCATAACCCTGCTGTAGAACTCCAATTGAACTCTTTAGGTGATTTTTTTTTTATTAAACAAAAGGGTTACCTACACAGCGGAATGAAGACCAATAATGATAGAAAAGGAGTAAAACATACAAGCGATCTAACCCTCTCTGTTTTTAGCCTTTGTTTTAAAATTCTTAAATTTTGCACCACAATTTTAAGAAAATTTTCTTCTCTATCGAAGTCACGAAATAAATAGTGAAGAAACTAATTTATTTTGTATTATTTTAATGTTTGTTTTACACGATTACTCCTAAAAGGTAGGATATTTTTCAGTTTTTGACTGAAAGTACAAAATATTCTAAATTAAAATATAGGCTAAACAAATCTTGAACAATAACCGGATTATATAGAAAAAAGGAAAAGACACGCGGTTACTCATAAAAGATTTAGTTAATTTTAGAGTTTCCCAAGTTCGAATCTAGCCACGGTCAGTCGGAACATCACAGGAAAATCAACTTTCTAAAAAGACATTGGAATCGGCTTAGCTCGGTGGGTAAGAAAAGCCCAAGATAAGCCAAGCCGCCAATCCGAAGGTCCAAGGTTCAAATCCCAAGTCACGGTAGTAGTAAGTAGTCGAGCTATTGTATTAGATAATTTTTACAACATAAAGCACCTATTTCAAATTAGATAAAGCACCTAATCGACTCGGCTGGCTAAAAAACACCTAAGAAAATTAGATGAAATACCCAGTTTTTAAGATAAATATTCTAAACATTTTTTTCATTGTATATAATACTTTATATGCGTTTTAAATTCTTAGAATAAAACGTTATATTTAATATATTAAAAAAAAGAATCAAAACTCTTCCTTTACTCAAAACTCAAACTTACTAAAAGTTTGAAAGTGGTGCAATATGCCACATCACAGTCACGTTCATCATCACCATTCAAAAGATCGTCATCATCATCTTTTATTGTAGCCAAACAAGACAGTTTTGGTCTGATGATCATTTTCCGGAAATGACATCAGAATGCTGCCGAATAGTGCCAGAGGTACAGATACAAAGTTACAAAGATACAAAGATACAAAAATACAGAGCCATACAGACGACGATGACGACGGTGATGATGATGATGGTGATGATAGCGACGGTTTTTATCGTTTTATACCCACTAAACCACAGACAGGGGGGCTGGAATATAAAAGTTAAATAAAATTTCTTAAAATGATCTTCTTTTTTGAACAATTTTACTAAAGAAAATAATATCTAATGTTGTAATTCATTTTTTTCCCGCCTTTTCTTTCCCAATTTTAAAGCCTCTATCGAGGTATGTAGTGTATGATCTTTTTTCGGGTAAATGAATTATTAAATCAAATTTTAGTAAAAGCTCAAATGATAAATAATAAAAATTAGCCTATGTTACCTTCCACTTCCGTTTTCCACCGATCGGTGGCTCTAAGTACTGTCGATCGGTCCGTCGACCCTTTTGCTGCTTTTTGCACGCATGAATCGTTCGATTCTTGTTATTTTCCCTATTCTTTTAGTTTGTTTTTAAATTTCAAATTAAATGGAAATTTTGTCTTCATCCGCTTTTTTGATTGTTTTCTATTTTTTTTATTTCTTCTATTTTCTGGTGAAATCAAAATTACCCATAGATCACAGAATGGGAGAAAAAAAAACAACAAATTTGAAATGAAAATTACTCAAATGAGGGAGCGGACTGTACAAAGAAAGAAACTAAATTGAGCGGCAATAAAACACAGTAACACACCTTCTAATTTTTTTTTTCTTTTATATATTCAACATGTGGGAAAATAAAAATAACATGCATCGTATGGGAAAATAAATCAAGTGACTGAAATTGAAATTTTTATTTAAATGATCATTAAAATCGTTTAATCGTTTAATACCCTAGACAGACAGCGCTCTAAATCATGATTTACTAAAAGAGTCACTTAGCATAAATTACTAATTAATGAAGTGGTGACACACAGCAACTTCTTAATTAGAAACAATCAGCTGTCAATTGTCACATTTCCCATGTGACAACCAAGAATAGCGCCTGGATTTCCGCAAGTCCTCAATGTCCTTATCCCATAAATTCAAAAAGAGCATTTCCTGCTCAACCTCCCAGGCACTTCTTTTCCTTTATCTTTTTTCAAATATGTCGTTTTTTTGATTCGCCAATTTCAACAAATTAACAAATGTTTTCCTTCTTCTTGTTATTTGCAATGGAAAGCGCACATTAATGTAAAAAATTAGTACAGAAGTACAAAATCAGCTGTATTTTAGTACCTACATTATTCATCATTTAGGTATAAATGATGAAGGGAATTTGGTCATTCAGCAAATCATTAATTATCAAGTTTTTCGTGATTTAGCTAAATGAGCCCATGACACACAACGTCTAAATTACTAATTAGTACTAATTAGTAATTTACGTGCGCTGTCTGTCTAGCTAGGGTATTAGAGGATTATCGTTCTTAAACTAGTTAATTATTTCAATTTTGTTGTTTTTGATTTCTCTACTTTAGAGAATACGCTGTTTGCATCAGGAATTTTATTTTATCATTATAATAGAATATTTCACAATACTTTCCCGAAATAAATTTGGAAAAATTTTAAAAATTGGAAAAGTTATGCAGGTTTTGTAGGCAACAGTTTCTCGAAATCAAATTCTTCGAACTTATATAAGCTATAACTTTTGAATAAGACATGCCATTTTGTTAATTTTAAAGACTTATAGCATATAAGGCTGTTATACGAATCAATTCGTTGTAAGATTTTTAAAATCAGTTAACTAGAAAGAAACACACTTATAAAAATTTATTTATTCATTTAAAATCATAAGTCTTCTTCTTTGGCTTGAACGTAGTAAGGTAATAGTAATAATAACATTAAAAAAAAACGATAGTCAAGCCAGCTGCAAGAAGTGGAAAAGACTCAAAAAGATACTTCCTTAAGGTGCCCCAGAAGGTGCGCGAAAAACCACCTCGCACTAGTTTTATCGATGGGGCCCATATAAATTTAAAAGCGAGTGTCGTTGTCCACTGAAATCTGATAGCCATACAAATTTTCACCTGAAAGATCTTGTTTTTGCTATCGGCATTCTTTGTGCTTGGCGCACCGTCTTAACCCTTTTATAAACATTTTAAAACAAGTGACATTTTTTTTTGTTTCCTATTTTATTTATGGTTTAGCGCAATTTATTCGCGGTAGAAATTTTGCACCTTTAGAGCTCTGATTTAATGTTACCTTTTTGTATAATTACATAATTATTCGAAAGAAGTAACCTTTAAAGGCCCAAAATAAAGTACAATAAATTTCGAGCACATGGCGCTATATTTTATGTAATTTGCATGAGTGTAAAATAAAATTTGTCACGATTCAGATTATGGTGCAATCGGTTGATCGGGATCAATGTTAATAAAATAAACATAAGCTTTAATTTTATTGGATCTCGAAACTTATTAGGCGTTTACATTTTAATTTATGTGCGCTGCCGTCATTTCTTGTCAGAAAGTCTATTACTGGAAAGTAAAAAGTAATTTTCATAAATGCGTGCTTGTCAGCAAATTGAATACAATGAAAATAACGCTTAAATTTTCAATGAATGTGGTGTAAGTCGACTTAATCCAGGTTGAAGCAGATCTTAAGTCTATAATTTTTAGATTGTTAACCTAATTTAATAGTATTAAATGAAAAATTTTACCTAATTTTACCTGCATAAAAATCGTTTGTAATTCCAAACTGTTCGAGGGCAATTTCTATCTAAAAAAACGAGAAGTTAATTTTGTGAATCATTCTGAATGGCCCCCAAAATGCAGATAAAGCACAGGGGAAACAATCTTTTCTGTCTGCGTTATTTTCCTTTTTTCGGCGTTTTTTCGTTTTTTTGTTGTATTTTTATATATCTGTTAGTAAGACCCGACCACGGTAAAGTTCACCGGACCGTGCTTCCTTGCTGCATGAATTTTATTGCCCCAACTTTACTCTCTCTTGGCACTTCAGAAAACAGAAACAGTACTGCGCTTGCGCGAGGTACTTACAGTTCATCTTCTTTCGATTGTTATAAATTTAAAGAGATTGTTGCCTGCTTTTGTTATTATTCTTTTTTTCTTTTTTTTATATATGTCCCAACAAATAACAACACACCTCTTCTTTTTGGCGGTAATTTGGTGGCCATTTTTTATTTTTTGTAATAATTTACGGTGATTGCGGAAGAGGCTGTTGTTCAGGTATTTTTTTTTATTTTTTTATTTTTCCTTTGTTTTACTTCATAATGACATATGGATAAAAGCTATTTTTTTTAAAATTAATTATTGCTAGCACACACCGGTAGAAACACTAGAATTAGCCTTAATTACAGCTATTTTTTCTATAAAATTTTCAAATTTTTTGTTTGATATTTTCTCTAGTGGAGAAAAGTAATATACATATACATACATAAAAGTTTGGAATTTTTTTGGAAATTTTTGTATTGATGTGTATTGTAAGTAGATAACTATATACATTATTATATAAACAATATGGGTATCAAATGAAAGCTTTTAATATACATTTTTTAAATATATGTATATAAATTTATAAATTTGCATAACCCAATTACAGTTAACGCCAAAAATATTAGCCCTTCATCAGAAATCGCAGAATTCAGTTAAATCTGTATATCTTAACGAGATGGAAAAAAATGAGCATATATAACCGATATTGAGGTAGAAATATAAAAAAAAAAGAAATAATACAAAAGCAGCAAAAGAAGAGATATTTTTCACGTTTTACTGAATGAGCTGTAATCGTGGCTCGTGGCTTCATGCTCTAGAGATTTTTCTAATCAACGGAGCGTCTCCAGGTGAATTAAATAATTTCCAGATTCAGATTGTATACACGGATGGAGTCTCTTTTCTCCTTGTAAGTTAGAGATTCAGATAAATTCAGTCTTTTGGTGTAGGAGCGGGGGTGGGGGGATGGACGAGTTAACAATGTAGGGAACTATATGTGAAGGTGATTTTTTTTTTTTTACTATTTTCTCCCATTTTCGACGATTTTCTTCTGACCATATGTGGCTACATATATGTTCTTCTTTAGGAGGAAAAAAAATTCCTAGTTACTAAGAAAGAGTAACGAGTAAGAAAACTTGGGTAAAAACGCACCATAGACACGTATATTTATAAGAAAAAGACCTACACGTACCATGCAAATGACTTAAAAGAAGAAAAATAATTATACAATTTTATATATGGGAAATGAAAGGCTTAAAACGATGTATAACGAAAAACAATTTAAAAAAATAAAAAATAAAAGGAGGGCGGAACACTTGGACTCAGAGTGTGCATTACTCTGAAGTCTTAGGGGGTACCCTACCTTTTGAAAATCAGTCAATGGAAAGATAAGCGTAAAACGAAATAGGCCGAACTAGATTGAGATTCATTCAAAAGCGGAAATTAAGAAAGCGCTCTATACAATATGAAAATTGAATTAAAAAGCTTTATACTAGCTTACATTACTCATCCATTACTCGATAATTCTTAGTAATGGTGGGTAATGTAAAAGTAATTTAAATAAATAAAATTCCTTGATCATATAAATAGATAATATAATTTTATCAATTTCCACCAAAAATGTTTCAACTTTCTTCTTCCATTTCAAATTAAAGATTAAATTTTTTATTTAGGTCGTGTTCGAAAAACATCAAACAGCGTACTGTCGTTGATTTTTTAGGAGCACTTATCATCATTATTGCGCTTAAAAATGTTTATTTATTTATTTATTTTTTGATTTTTTTTTTTTTTTTTTTGTATGTTCTCTGTAGCGTACTAATTTGCGTAAAAGATTTTCTAGCTTGGTATCTTGATGGTAAAATAATATAAAATGAAGAAGAATTTTCCTTGATGGCATAAAAGGAAGAGTAAGGATAATAAATAAATTCGTCTGGCGTATCAAATGAAATTATTCTGAAAGTGCTTGTGGCCACAAAGTCAGAAGAAATAAAATGAGGCGGGATGAGATAGAACAATTTTTGCAGGGATGGATTTTTTTTTATTAAATTCCTGTAATCCTCATATATTTTCACACTATTTTATCCGAGCAGTTTTAGAGAGATATATGTTAAAAAAAAATTATTATTTTAATATCTTTTCATATATCTTTTAATCCCCTAAAAAAGGTGAATATAATAAAAAAAAAAAGCCGAGCTTGAAATTGAGTAAAAAGTGAGAAAACCTCAGGATTTTGGATTGAGTAGGTGGAGGGAGTTAAGGGTTTAGTAATAAATACGGGGGTGGATTATGCCTAATCTTAAAATCTCCGTACAGCCACAAAGTGAACACTGTAACGGACCACAATAGCTCAACCAACCATAACTTTGCACGTCTCATCTAATCATCTTTATCGTTTCATCGCCGACTTTGCCATCATCTTCATCGTCGTCGTCGTCGTTAGAGACTAAGGCTCGTCCTCATCTCCCCCGACACGAGCACAACGACAACGACGAAAATGATGACTATGATGACGCCACAGAGGGAAAATAACGACGATATAACCAAACGACTTTTGCTCCTTTAGTGAGCCTTATGCCACTGCCACACTGGCTTAATAGCTTTATACTGATTAAGCAGATGTTTCAGGCCTGCACTTAAGCCTCCCGCACAGTACCCAAAAACAGGTGCCAGATATTTTCAGATACAAAGGCTCAGAGGGGACAGTGCAATGTACCCAAAAAAAATAAATACAAAGGCACTACTTGAAGTGCTTGATATAAGTGGATTTGTGGGTGGATGAGATATTCAAAAAAAAAAAAAAAAAAAAACAGAACCAGAACCAACCCCACCAAAAATTCTACCCTAAGGATCCACCCGCTGAAAAAACAATTTCCCCATATTTTCACAGGCAAAAATTCCAGATGCCATCCACCATACACCGAATCAACCAACCAGGCACCCTCTTTTGCACCCCCAAAACCACCCACGCCCCAAACCCCGCTTCTTTACAGTTAATGGTTATGCAAAATTGCCACCCGCCATCGACCCACCCCCGCACGAATAATTTCGTTGTAGGCGTTGTTGTTGGTGGTGTTTGTCGTTGGAGTTGGAGTTATGTTTGTCTATACTGTATTATACATGTATTTTTTTCTTTTCCAGGATTTGCTTTTTGGTCCTGTAGCTCTTAAAGGAGAATGAAAATGAATTTATTTTTATTTTATATGAGGATGTTGTATGCTAGATAAAATCAAAATTGGGGAAAAAAGTTAGGAATCCTCATTCCTCACATGAGGTGGGGGCTTTATAAATATTTTACTAATAACATAAAATTTTAAAACCAAAAATTCGACTATGCAAAATCTTACAAAAATATATAAAATATTAGAAGAATATCAACCTGATTCAATTTACAAAAACTTTCAATTTTTTTGATTTTTAATCCTTGGGGAAAACACTGGGTCATTTTGGTCCTTACCTCGAGTTTGGTCGTAAATACATATCTTGAAAACATTTCGAAAATGTCGTTGTCAGTGCAAACGAACGAAATCAAAATATTTTGCTCCAAACTTATCCCATTTTTGAGCTTACTATAGGGAGCTGAAAATGTTCTCGGAGCCTCCGTAAAATATTGTGGCTTTGTATATTTTTTTTATTTTCGAATTTATAGCCACATCATGGTAAACCTTAGAAAAAATTTCCTTTAATTTTAACTTCAACTTTTTCATTGCGTCATTCAAAATATTCCCTTTGGGTCTTCAAAACATTTCAATTTATCTTCGGAATCAGAAAAACTTATTTTGTTTTTCGAATTTGAGGAAAAACTTTTATATTCAACTTTTAGTGTTTGATGTATGGAGACCTAGGCGAAAATTTTATATTCGGCTTCATAAAAATTTACAAAGCTCTCTATGAGACATAGGCAAAAATCGAAAACACCTAATTTGTTACCCTGTGGTTCAAAATATTCCCTTGAGAGGTACCCTGCTTTTATTTCTTCTGGAAACCATGTCATGTTTCCTTAGTCTCGGCAGAATTCCAGAATTTAAAACTTATATTTAGGGCCAGGAGAGCCTTTTGCGCAAAAAAAGACTTTGTTTAACTTCCAAAAAACTCCATTTTCCCTTCAAGACAGGTAAAAATCGCAATGAAAAAAACTCATTTTTGAAAATTCAGGACTTTATATTCAATTTTTGCCTTTGATGTATGGAGGCTTAGGTGAAATTTTATATCCGGCTTCATAAAAATTTGTATAGCTCTCTATGAGACATAGGCAAAAATCGGAAAAAAACTTTGTCATCCTGTAGTTTGAAATATTGCAATATTGCAAGTAGCGTGTGTTTACTTAGTGTAGCATATATTTTAGGATTTATAAAATTTATTTTATGAACAAGGATAGCACTTTATTTGAAATATTTCATAAAAATTTGTATAAGTCCTATTGGAACTTAGGTTGACATTTTTATCAAAAACTCTGAAATTAATTTGCTTTTTAAAATTTATGAGTATTATGTTAATATCATACAGTTATAGGTTTTAGTTTTTGAAAATAATTTTAAATTGTTAGGACACAAATTTCTAGCTTTGTGTGGGAGGAAATAGAAATTCCTTTCAATCCACGATTCCAGACCCAATTAATGGATTGTGCAATATGGCCCGGGAAATGAAAATTTTAACAGATACAAAGATACCAAAGGCGAGGAGAGCAACCGCAGTGGCCACAATTTACCCCAGGAAGAGTAGAGGATTCGGAATCCGGGAAATGCAAATCACTACCCTCCCAGCCCCCGGGAGCGCTCCGAAATTCTGGAGTGTATGAGGCGTTCAAAGGGCGCCCTTTTGCAAGATGGGACGAGGGCATACGGGGGGGTGGGGCACCCCGGGGCACCCCATTCCTGAAAATAATCGTTAACTAACCAAATCCCATATCTGGTAATCTTCCTGTTCGCTACCCTTTAACTTTGTACCTCCGGCAATTGCTGGGTAGATAAACGCATGCATTCTAGGGCCTGGAAAGAAGCTGGATTCGGTGGCTGTCGGGGGATAAAAGGGCGGCTTTCACAGGGTGAAATTCCGGGAGGATGGGTTCTGGACCGAAAACTCTGCGGGACCAGCCAACCACCAGAGGCTCTATCTAGATCTAGGGGCGGGATGCAACGTGCCTCTTTTCCTCCTGCTGCGACTGCCACTGCAATTAAAGACGTAATTACTTGAAGTTAAGTCCCTTTGCGGATGTCAATTTTATTCAATTTTAAGGGTGTAGCTTACGAAAAATATACACGATTTTTTTTTTAGGTTAGACTTCATATAAAGTACAACCTGCATATTGCAAGGTATTACATACACGGTTAAAAATCTTAGAGTAAATTTGAATACTACCTTTATATTACAGCCGAAATGCAATACAATCTGTATTTAATTTTAATTAGTGTTAAATATTGATTACAGTATAATATTTATGGTATTTAATTATAAAACTAATATCGATGGGTATTGACTTTCATTAAGTCGGATTAAGTAGAAATTTTCTAGTATTTATTTTTAATACAATATATTACTTTTAAAAAAAACGGTAAAATCGATTGCCATTCCTCAAATCCGCCCGATTGAAATTCGAAGTGTGAAGTATATAAGTGAAGGAAAATCATCTAACAAATACGCTACTCATAGACTGTGAAACCGTAGATGTGTTGATGGGTCATGGTAGCTCAGGCCTAGAGCATCGGTCCGCAACTTCGGAGGACACGGGTTCGAATTTGTAGCCACGGTGAAGTCGGAATATCACAGGAAAATCAACTTTCTAAAACGGCATCGGAACGAAATGAAATAAGATCTTTTTATTATTACAATTATTTCTTTTTTTTTGGTATTAAATTTTAGAAATATTGTGTAAATACTGGAATCGAACCTGGGTCCTTTAGATTCTTAGTTCATCATGATTTTAACAGCGAACATACCTTTATTATTAATCCTTACCTGACACCTAGGGGTCAGATTGACCTCGAGTTTTTTACAATTTTTCAATTTCTTTCTCGTATCTAAATATTGAATATTTCTTAAAGTTCCTCTTTTTTGTCGCTATCAGTAAAGCATTATAAAAGTATTGAATATTTTTTTTAAAGTAAAAAAATATATATATATGTATCATCAAGCATATTCCTGGCTGGGGTCATGCGGATCCCATAGTTCCCTATGCGATTCTGCTGAAGTGTGCCACTTACGAATTAAAAATCTTTTTTTGGTCATGCTCGTTAGTATAGGGCTTGAAAAAAATTTAAAATGTTTGAGGTATAATACTATTTCAAAATATGTGGAAATTCTTATGAATTACCATATATTGGAGAAATTGGTATAATTAAGATTACAATAAAAAAAAAAAAAAGAAAAAAAAAACTGTATCAGCGATTTCAATGAGTGCATCCACGCGTCGTAAAACTTAAGTAATATTTCGTCTCACCTGCATGGGCACGCGTGGTCTACATAATTAGAGAAAAAAACGTAGAAATATCTTCCTATCTTATATACTATATATGTACATATTGTATATAAAGTAGATTTTTACTTTTTTCTGTTAAAAATCTTTTAAACTATTTTTCTTTCAAATGAGGAAAAGATTTAAAATATGTTCGTTTTATGAGAGTTGAGCAGTTCGTTAGCCCCTAGAGCAAGGGAATTTTTACACCACTCTCGACAGGTAGAAATTATGCAGGTGTATTAATAAAAATTGAGAGATAGAACGAAAGAAATTCATGGGAAATCAGATTTTCAGATTAATGTTCTTTCTACATACAAAATCATATATCTTCTTTTACATATACATATACATATTGTATATACCTATACATAGTTCGTTGTATATGTATTTCAGTACACAAGAGGATCATTAGCGGAACCATAAGCACTACCGCTGGACAGGTAAATATCACAATAAAACGAACAAACCTTTTCCAACCAGGTAAGAAAAAACAATGGCAAAACGGCACGCGAACATAATTAGAAGAAGCGCACTGCCTTTTTGGTTCGCTCTAATGAATTGGATTTTTTTTTTTTTCATCCAGAGTTTTTAACTTTTTCTTATGGTTGTAACCAACTGAGTTTTACTCATAGATATATCTCTTATATTCCAAAAATTTTGATATTTTGTTAAATATATTGAATATTTTTTAAATTTTGAGCTAAAAATTAGAAATTAACGACACCAAATATCCCTTTATGGTTATTTTAATTTAGTATAATATTCGAATATTTTAATTTTGTCGAATATCTCATATACCCATGATTGATAGAAAATCTTATCACCAAAATATTCCCTGAACATGCTCTTATTTTACATTTTTAGCAAATTTTTTTACGGATATTTTTCCGTAGATTATGAATTTATAAATGAAAATGATCAGTCAGCTCCAATTTTTGAAAAAAGTAGGGTTAAAAAGCAGAAACACCATATTTTGATCATTTATAAAAAATTATTACAAGCAAACACAAGAGATATTGAGATATACTGTATTGCATCATTCTTAGATTAGATTTAAGCTAAGTTACAAAATTCTATGATGATCCTACATTTTTTAATAAGGATTCAAAAATGGTTAAAATGCGATCTTACCAAAATAATACCGACACTATAAAATCAACTTTGTGGAAGGCGTCGCAACTCTTTATTATTTTTATACATGACAAATAAACAAATTATGAAATAAATCGAGACTCAAGAAAGATTAATAAGAATAGAAAAAAGGTTGTAAGTAATTTACAAATGTATTTAAAACTACCCTTTAAAATAAAGATATAAAATTTTACATTGCCGGTAAAGAAGTTGTAATAATTTCTAATTTATGTACTTTCTAATTTCTAGGGTTTTCCATAATGCGGAAACCTCGAACTGGCACTTGACCAGTTTGTGTGAATGAAATTCGCCTTTCATCAATTAGAAATTGAATTTAACTTCGATTTATTTGAAGTTTTGTGTTTTGCCAAAGAATACAAAAGCTCTTTTTTTTCCTTGGAAAATCAAAATTTGAATAATAATCTTAGAAATCACCTAAAATCCTATAAACATTTTTGTGGCACATTCAATGCCCTATTTCCCAAAAGGTTTTCTCCAGACCTATCACGATTTGAGCTTCCTTCTAAAAATATTAGTGGCCCACGATTATTTTTGGGCTTTAGACATTTTAAATAAAACTTATCAAGAGATCTACAATGCTTCAAAACAGACCAAATAATCCAAAAAACTTATTATTTATTTACATAACTTTGAAAATAATTTTGAGTTCGATTTATTTTGCTGATTCCATTCTATTTGCAATAATTCAACAATAATAATTATATATGTACATTTTCATAACATAATAATTAAATATATTTTTCGAATAATATACAGACGTTTTCAGATTTCTATAACTGCTTAATAATTAATTAATTAATTAATTCAGAAACTACTATAATTTTCAAAAAGTCATATGTGCCATTAATCAAGTAGATCCGCTAAAGAATACCAAAAATTTTATTTCCCGCCAAAAATTTTATATGGATGGGTTATCCATCAGAAAACCCAACGTTTTTTGATATTTCGTCATTGATAATATTCAAAATAACAGCAGTTCCCCTGATGTACACATGTGCTTATACATATATTATATGTATATATTATTGTGAGAACAACAAAAAAAGAAGCAAATGACCTTTACTTCTTCCTTCTCAGACGGGGTCTGTGTCTTATTACACCTATAGTAAAAAAAAATGTGTGGGGTTCATAAATTTCAGAAAAGCGTGCAAAGAAAACGAAAATGAAACAAGTAGCGCCAGGATACAAAGATATCACCTAAAAAATGTTAAAAATAAAAAAATTTGAGTAAAAGGCAACGGCCAAAATGATAACAAATAATTAACTGAGCCGTTGATCGCCTTCGCGTTCGTCACGATCACCTGCTGTAGGTAAGAAAAGCCCATTTGAATTTTTATCCTCCTGACGTAAATTGGTCGTTCCCTTCCCAGACGAATGGCAGAAGAATTCCTTTAAAGACTACAAAAAACAAAAAGATATTCCCCTAGAATTTCTACACGATCAACAATTTGTGATCGTGCGCAGCCCCGATCTTTTCCGGTGGCTCGAATCAAACAGCAGGAGCGTTGCATAATTCCCTAATCATTCACAGGCATGAGGCCCGGTTCCCGAAAAAAAAAATAATACAAAAAAAATAAAATACGGGAGGAATAATGACCCTTAAAGGTTTAGGACCTTTTCTTCTAGCATTTCTAGCCGTTTTTATGCTTGCGCCAAAAAATGCCTTTTTCTGCACCTGTTCCCTGAACCTGTTACGTCCCGGTCTCCCTTTCTTAAAAAAAAACTTAATAATTATTTTTATTGTAGATCGTCATCTCAACCGGGAGATGATAGAACGTTTTCCGGCTCTATTTTTTTTTAGGGTTGCCACCTCCCCGCAGGATCCTTTTGACACGAGTCATGTGCTCCCTGGCGATGTTCGGGAATTATGCTGATGGTTATTGACCTATTTTTATGTAGGTATTTATGTCTTTTGTATCTATATACTCCCACACTTCCTCAGGTGGGCTTAAGTAGGTTTCAATGAAATTAAAATTAGCTGGGATCAATATGATTTGAAATTTTTTTAAAAAAATAATAAAAATCAGCATCTCATAAAATCCGTATATACCTACTTACAAATTTTAATAATTGTAATCATACGCATTTTTAGAATTAACCGCTGTAGCAAAGATTCTTTATATACCATTTTTATTTTAAAATCAAAGACTGTAATTATTATGTTTATAAAATATAAATTGCAAAATAATAACGAATATTTATAATAATTAATTATTACTTGATGGTTATAAAACAATTAAAAAATAAAAAATTACTTGATATTGATATCGAACGAACGAAAAATAAAAATTGGCCGTTAAAAAATTGAATATTTTATTCAAAGTATTATTGAATCTACGTAAGATTTAAATACAAGTTTTTGTAAATTAATTCATTACTTTCGGAATAATTAACGTACCCAAAACTAATGACAGATTTATTTCTATAAATATTTTTCTTGCAGTTTATAAATATTTAAATAAAGTTGCTCAAATTGTATACTAAGGAAATAAATTATTTAATATAGGTTAGTAATGGACTAGAATCATATTGTGTTTACTATCTGAAATAGTAAAGGATTGAAATTCGGGAACTATAAGAAAAAATAGGAATAGTTTTCCTGTTTCTTCTTTAAATTATAATGTATACAAATATTTGATTCGTTACGAAATAAATGCTCATAAATGTTTTGAATATAAATGTTATAATCATTTTTAAGAACAAAATATAGCAGACGTAATTTTCGAATAAAAATGTTATTGAGTAAGTAAAATCTACTGAATAAACCAAAAATTTGAATTGAAAATTGACCTGGGATTTTACTTTAAAATCTTAATTTAAAAATGAAAATACGGTAAGAATAATGACCTTTAAAGGTCTAGGTCCTTTTCTTCTAGCAATTTTATCCGTTTTTATCTTTGCGCCAAAAAATTCCCTTTTCTGCACCTGTTCCCTGAACCTGTTGTGTCCCGGTTTACCTTTCTTAGAAAAAAAAAAGTTATAATAATTATTTTTATTGTCGATCGACATCTCAACCGGGAGATGATAGAATATTTTCCGGCTGAACTTGTTTTTTTTAGGCTTGCTCCTTCCCTCGGAGTTCTTTTGACACGAGTCATGTGCTCCCTGGCGATGTTCGGGAATTATGCTGATGGTTATTGACCCATTTTTATGTATTTATGCTTTTTTTTATCTACCTGCAGCCACGCTTCCTGAGGTGGGCTCAAGAAGGTTTCAATGAAATTTGAGAATAATTGTTTACCTCTAAATTAGTTGAGATCAATATGAATTTAAAAGTTTTTCAAAACCTAAAATAAAAAATAAAATTTAGTAGTAACAGACGTTTGTCTCAGGGACTTTAACTTTATTAATTAACCTATTTATTTCACTCAATCATACCTTTATATCGCGCCACATTACGTCGTCATAGCGAGTGTCCCGCCAGATGGCGCAGTGAACGTACGTGTGCACGAGCTTCTTTTTTATCAGGCAACGTAAAATTATACTTTCCTAAAGTTTTGGTTGGCGTTACTATTATATTGAAATTTTTCTATCTCTGATATTGTGTAACAGTTTTTAAGATTACCTACTAAGTTGATTAAATAGTTATCTTAATAAATGTTAAAAATCATACCATTCGGTTAGTTGTACCAAAATCTTGGGATTTGTTGTAACATGTGTGGGCATATGTATTACTTAAAAATATGTCTCAGTTGATTTTTTCATAATAATTATATATTATTTATAGAAGGATGTTATTTTTGTTGCCAATTAATAAAAACTAAATGTTTAAGTTTCGTATTTTTGTTTTTTATTGTCGTTACTACTTGCCCCTGTAGATGTTACTAGTAAAGTTTTAACACTACACTTTTTCTAGAAAAATGTTAATTGTGAAATAATGACCAATAGTTATGATATTCTTTTTACTTGATTTGATAGAGGAGAAGTTATAGTAGGTATCAGTCCATGTTAATTTCGTAGTAATTTAACCAATGGATTTCAAGATATATTCGTTTTTCTGAAAACTGTTACAACTAGTCTCTCTCTCCCCTATCACATAAAATCCGTATATACCTACCGATTTTTATATTATAATTTTAATCATACGCATTTTTAGAATTAATCGTTGTAGTAAAAATTCTTCAAATAGATAAGTACCACTTTTATTTTTCAATCATCGACTGTAATGATTATGATTAAAAGATATTAATTATAAAAGAACTACGAATGTTTATAATAATTCATTATTACTTGATAGTTATAAACTAATCAAAAAATAAAAATTACTCGATAATCATTATCGAGCAATCGCAAAATACAAATAAGCTGGAAAAATATTAAAGCGTTTATACAAAATATTATGGAATTTACTACCACGTTTCCATCTACCCAAAATCTGTGCATTTAGAATAAGTAATTTAAAAGTGTTTAGTTGGGAGATGGAAACCGGTTACAAGTAAGATTTAAGTACAAAGATTTGTAAATACCTTCATTACTTCTAGAATGATTAACGTACCCAAAACTAATGGCAGATTTGTTACTATAATTATTTTTCCTACAGTTTATGAATTTTTAAATAAAATTACTCACTCACTAGGAAAATTAATTATTTATTTAATATAATTTAGATATGGACTAGAATCAGTTTGTGGTTACGTAGACAAATATTTGATTTAATTGCTACAAAATGTTTTGAATATCTATCGTTTTTAATAGCAAAATATAGCAGGCACATATCTCAGATAAAAGTAAGTAAGTTAAATCAATCCGTACTCTGATAGAGAATCTTAAGAATATTAAAAAAGCAGAAATAAAATGTTACAATATTATTTCTCTTAAACAAAACATTATCATGGTATTAAAAATCGAGACAGGTGAAAAATGTTTTATTAATTTGTCATTGTAGTTCATACAATTTTAAATAATATTTTTTTGTAAGTATGCAAGCCATTTGTTCTGAATTTTTGTTATGTTCATTATCTTTTTATACTTTTAAGAAGTTGAAATACGAAGAAGAAGCAAAAAAAAAAATGCATTGTCATTCTTTTTTCAGGTAAATATCTCAGGTATAGTCATAAAACAAAAAAGACAAAATGTGCAAAGAAATTAAGAAACGGCAGCAGTTTCACGGTGAATTTGGTAAAACTGTAACGATTTCCGGCTTGAATTATGAAAGCCTTCATGGTGTTATTCGATTTATTTCAAAGAAATTGAGTAAAACTAAAATATCTAACCATATTTTCTAAATGAAACGTAGTAAAAAATTCTTCTATAATTAGATGACTTAAAGTACATTAAAGATAATTTTAAATTAGTACCCCAAAAATAAAGTACTACCTATTCTCAATTTTCGGTCGTTAAGCATTTTTATTTTGTTCTCAGCGATTTTAAATTTTTTTCTTAAAAAAATGTTTCTTTTCCCACCTTTTTAAGGTGTGACAGAAGACATGAAAAAAAAGCGAAATGAATTTCCTCCCTAAGCAATTTTATGCATCTGCTCTGGGGGGACCTCAAAAATAAAAATCATCTACCGTCCTCGGTCGGGTACATGTCTTTTAAGTAAAAAAAAAGGTAATTTTTTCTTTATATATACATATATACATATATATATTTCCTTCTATCCAGCGTCGTCACCGTTTTCTTTCTTTTAGGGTTTTTAGTCTCAGACTTTTCCCATGAACAATATCCGTCCATGGTTAATTAAAATAATTCGCTTACCGCACCGAACCCGCCCGACACGGACAAAGTTTGATTTCGTGTCTCTTTCCCCTCAAAATCTTTGCCATAAAAAACATTGAGATTAACAAAAGTCGCATCCGACAAAAAGGTTAGACTTCTTGTGATAACAACATCAATATATAAGAAGATTATTTTCCAGCAGATTGATGTTATAGTATCTCCACTATAAAACATCGTCGTCGTGTTTTTCGAATATATCATCTAGAAAATTAATAAATTCTGTTCTCCGGGCTCTTGAAGCCGCATATGCTGTTACTAGGCTATAATAGTTTAATTACTTCGCACTGAATTGCTTTACATTCATCTGAGACTTTTATATTGCATTTCCCACAATAATATCTTTTTGGGTCCTCACTGCTTGATACTCCATCTTCTCCATCATCTCCATCACCTGCTATTTTTCGATCCAATACTGTGACTCTTTTTCTAGAAGCTAGACTTAATTTTCTTGATATGATTAGAGTATTTTTCTTTTTAATTCATCGATATTTTCGGATTAATCAGTTTAGAAAATCATTGTAATTTTTAAATTTTTTTTCGTTTCATTTTAGTTACTTAAAACCAAAATTTCGATTAAAATCGATAAATCGATTAATAATCGAATTATGTCTGTATATTATATATCGATTAAAAATCGATTTTAATATTTTAGATTAGCATCTTGAGTACCTACAAATGAAATTGAAGATCGATTCGAAATATATTTTAAAATTATAGGATAATATACAAAAGATCTTAATCCAGAAGATGTCCTCAGATCTCCGTGTTAAGGCAAGTTAAAAAAAAAAAGAAAAGCTGCTTTGTATTGCGTCGAATAGGAAAAATTTTGAATTGCATGCGCGCGCGTACTTCCTTTTTATGTTTCATTATGTTATGCTCCCAGACTGCAGGAGTCTCAATAAATTTTAATGAATAATTTATATAAAAGCTAGAAAATAATATTAGGTCCCTTTAAATTCCCCTTCATTGTAAATATCTTTGTTTTCTCCATCCCTTTTAATTTGAGGAATTTCTTCGTCCTCAAAGTAAAACGGCTGAAAATAAATAAAAAACAAAATAAAACAACACACCCTGTCTCAGCTGTGGCCATTGCCTTAAGGTATGCTTTGGTTATCTACCCTATTTTCTGGCGTATAAATTTGCATTTCATTTTAATTTATAGTTGATTCCAAAGATACATTTTTCGACATAACCATGGGAAATAACATTTTATTTGTAATGTTAGTTTCAACAGCAAAAAATTCATAACCTCAAAAATGTTTTGATGAAAATCGGAAGCTTTTTTTTCAAATATATTTTATATAAGAATAAATAGATAAAAATATATAATATAAGGATAAATATATAAAAATTACATACGTATAATACAAAAAAGGAAAAACGCAGCACGCGTTTTACATGTAATTTTTGTCGTTATGAATAAAACTCGGTGGTCACTCAAGAAGAACACTAAAAGAAAAGAAAACTTGGTCACGGCTTGGCGATTTTAGGAAGGAAGTAGACGGCCCCGACCAAAAGCCTTTTGAGGATTGTCTTCTTTTCCCTTCGTTAGTTTTTCTTTTGTTCTTAGTCTCGAAATTGCAGCTAAAACATAATTTTTTCTAGCCTTTCTAGCCGTTTTTCCCTTAGTCTGACTCTGATTAGAAACTATAGTAATTTTAAATTTTAAATAATTTTTATAGATATATGAAATTTGATAGTTAGGGGTTTTTAGGGAAATAAATTTTGTATTCGAAAATTAAACAACAGCCCAGACACAAGGTGTAATTACTGCTTAAAATTAGGAAGTCCTTTATTTTAGAATGTCACCTTAAAACGTAAAGAATCTTTAATTGAGAAAGTTTTCTTGTTTATTTCTTAAGATTCTCCCTTTTATGCAACGTTTAACAGGAACTGGTTAAAGGATAAAGTTCTCGACTTTGTATCCGGCCCTTCGGTGCTTTCGCCCTCTCATCTCTACGACTGGAATAAAAATAAAACATACCTACAAATAAAAATTAAACTTAAATATATTTTATAAAATTAGTATGTAAGGGTTTTTAAAGTCGCTGATTTTTAATAAATGTCAATTTGAATATCGTTCGAGATATTTATTTCTATATCGCGGGTTTGTAGACTAGGTTCGGCTATTTAATTTTTGTTTTTATTGAAAAAAAGCCCTTCATCACGATTTCCCCTAGGGTAAAATAAAAGCAAATTACCCAAAATCCAGTTAGTTGGCTGCGGCTCAATGTTCAACAGGTGTAAGGCTGATTGCGGCTGATAAGGCCCGGTGCGCACGTGTGGCAAGTTCCCGTCTAAGAAGCAGGAGCGCCCGCAACAGCGCACCATCCGTTGAATGGTTTCAGACAGCCCAGGGACCCGTCGAGCTCTATTTCAAAATGGGGGAAGAGGGGGAATTATGTTTTCCCTCTGGATTAATTTAATTTTCCTTTATATAAAAAGGGGGAAAAAGCAACTAAAATAATACCTTAAAGAAATGCAACAGCGTTGCTGGCGTCTTGTTGTCCGCGCGATCATCGAACGACTTCCTTAAATGTTTTCATTTTCTTTGCAAGAACAAAAGCAATTTTTGTTTGTTTTTTTTATTTCATATTTTAAACGATAAATTCATTCATTTACAAGATATAGTACATTCCTTCAGTTGTTTTATTTATTTTTAACTGTGATATAAAAAGGGTATAGGAAATGCGAAAATAATTACTATTAATTATTAAGTGTTTCTTAAAACAGAATTCCTCGAAATAGCTGGTTCAAAATCAGAAATTCTATAAAAATTGTTACGGTTTGAGAAATGCATGATTTACAAAAACGAAAGGTTTAAATCTTACTTCAATAATTTAAAGCTTTAGGCTTTAAATCGAGCTTTAGGCTTTAAATCGAGCTTTAGGCTTTAAATCGAGCTTTAGACTTTAAGTCGAGCTTTAAGCCTTAAGGTTTTTAAATTTTGATTAGTTAAAAAGCGACTAGATTGAGTCTTTGGTTTGAGTCTTACCTTAAGAGCTTTTGTGTATTAGATAAAAGTTAATCATAGATTCATATATTATAATTTTATCGCATTTTTTTGAGATATTGTTTGATATAGAAAAAAATTGTTATATTTAATGAATTCTCATTTGATTGGCTTTCATTTGACGCCTACACGATGGAGTTCAGTTGAGACTATAAAGGGCCGGCCACATTCAGATAAATTAATGCGTCATTTGCCACAAAAAATCGCAGAACATAAATATGGGGTCCAATCGATAGGTATTGGTGTCCCCAAACTACAGACCTTCGCTGGTACAGGTTACGTGGGACACCCTGGATTCTAAGTTCTTTCCTTGAACTGCTATTTTTGACTCTTTTTCTGTCCACCGTACTAATTTGCCACCTGAAAAAAAAATAAAAATAAATATAGAAATATATTGTAATTCATATTGTAGTCTCTTGGTTATTATTTTTATTAATTTTATAATAATTTATTATACATTAAGCGTAGTTTTCCCCTGGAAAAATCCTAGCCAAATATACATTTATAAAAAAAAATGTGTAATGATGAGAAGAAAAGAAATTCCTCCTTTTTAATTTTTTAAACACGCTCTTCATTATTTAAATGATATATAGGCATATCCTTAAATGTTATTTTAATTGTAAATGCCTGACATCGAATAGTGCAGGTAGGTACCAAAAACAATATTATGAAAATTTTTGTTAATATTTTTAAGCTTGATTACTATTGTAAATTTGTTATAATCTTGTTTTATATCCATTTTAGTTTGCCACCTAACAAAGAAAAATCGTTTGGTATTATTTTTTGTTATCTATACATGTATGTTATATAAATTGTCTCCCTTAGTTTTTTTTTGCTTCGAAGATTTTTTGATATTAACGTTAAATAAATACTTTTATCCTACCCTCTGAAGGCTATTTTCAATTTTGTAGCATCATCGTTTCAGTTTTTATATCTATTTATCATCCAACATAAATTACTATCCCTTATTCATTTATTGATCATAATATTTTCTCGTGTTGTTGAGAGAACGCATACTAAAAACAATTTTTTGTTGTTTTTTCCTGAATTTTTATAGTTAGACAAACTTAATAAAAGTTCGCCTACACAAACATAAATAGGATTTTATCTAGAATATGTATTCCAATTACAACCCCTACGCTTAATTTTATCCTCCCCACTCTCATGACCTTAAACCCTTTAACCTTGAACTTGAAATTTCTCAATTTTTAAGGGAGAACTTGCATAATGCATGCGCTCCAAATTTGCAATTGAAATTCAATTAAATTTCTCGAAGCACCTGAAGTATATTTAGTATAATTTTATCTAAGTATGAATAGTGATTGATTTTTATTCATGAGGAAGTGAGCATCTTTGTACGTTGCTATATTTTTTCCTTTTTTTCGGTGTTTTATTTTTGATAGTGCTCGATTTTTTTACTCGAAGGTGCACTTTGGGGACATTTGGTGTAATTTATAAAGACTATGTTTTTATTTTCGTTTAGAAGATTTACAATTTACCCTTAGGAGCGAGGGTGTTTAGGAGGAGTACCAGAGGGGGTAGTTGGCCACAAAAGTGTCTTACATCTTGCATAACTCTTGCAACGGTCGTGAAAATTTGTCTGGAAAATAGTCGTGTCGTCGGCGTCGTCGTCGGCGTCGTCATCGTCTGATTTTTTCTTTCTTTCCTGCAGTCCGTCCTTTTTAGGGATCGGATACGTTTTGGCGCCAGTGTTTTTGGCGCCTTTTCGTCTCATCCCCTCCAAAACCCACATCCCCCCTTTTATTCCGTTCATCTCCTATCTGGAAAAACCCTCATTTTCATTTTTATATCATACCAAGGATTATGCCAGAGGATAATTTTGTTTCATTTCACATTTCAAGCTTTAAATTAAATACAGATTTTAAGCGATTTAAAGAATTTTTTTTTTCTTCATCCCTTTCCAATCCTTGGGTAAAAGGGGTAACCAAGCACTATCTTAAAATTAAATTCAACCCTCGTATAAAGATTTGTTTATGAACGAACGTGATTTGGATAAAATTTCACATATTTTTGCGTGGCTGCACGAACAAAAATCTCATTACTTTTCGTCATGAAAAGTGATTTATTTATCCCTCGCACACTGGCG
Source organism: Machimus rusticus (assembly GCA_951509405.1). Lineage (NCBI taxonomy): Eukaryota > Metazoa > Arthropoda > Insecta > Diptera > Asilidae > Machimus > Machimus rusticus. Next base: position 10,224,535 of record OX608055.1, on the reverse strand, counting down.
AGGACTCTTCGAGAAAGTGTTGCAGGAATTTAAGAATCATCCCGAGAAATATGCAAACAGATTTTATGATACAAAAAAAAAAGAAAAGAAAATAATAAATATTTGTTTTCCTTAAATGAGATCCGAGAAAATTGAAATGTAAAAATAATTAATTGGGCTTCGTTCCAATCTCCAATCTCCTCCAAATTTAAAAACGATTTCAAGAAAATTTAAAGAATCTATACAATTAAAATATAAAAAAATCGTTAATTTAAAAAAGAAATTAAAGACGTTTAAGAATTTAACAAATGTTTAGTCTTTTAATCGGTGGAATATTAAATTATAAAATAAAATTCTTTTCTTCCCAATTAATGTAAGATAATTAAAATTATATTAAGATCACAAAGAAAACTTCGTTTCCTTTTATCTTTCAATTTACGACCACCCCACGCAGTTTGCATACGTGTGACTAATCTTTTGTAATAAAGAAATTACGAGCAATTTAGGAAATTAGGAAAAAAAAATAGCGAAAAATTCAAAAGATTTCGATTAAGCAAAATTGAGAAATTATCTTGACCGTGAAAATCACTCGACTATTTGTTGATCAAGAGAAATTGGATTTTATTGAAAGAAAAAAGTAAGAAGGGTGAGTTATTTTGTCCCTATATTTAATTGTTTTTTTATTTTTGTATATTCTAAAGAAATCGTTAATATAATAACATTTTAAAAGGTCATTTGACGATGTCCTCTCGAAAGGAAGTGAATCATAGAATTAGAAAATTGCACGCATGCTAGAAAAGTTCTTGTTATATACTAAATAAGTATATATGTATTACATATACATATTATCTTTTTTAAAATATTTTATTTTTGGAACTATGTAAAAGTCGAGTATGACGCAACAGACTAAAATTCGCACAAATCTAAAACGTAAAATTTTTGTGGGCCAACTTCAATTTGTTATGAATGCTGCGATTTCTGGACCACCAACATCCATGCGTCCGATTTTCTGGAGAAAAATCACGTGGGAAAATATATATTTTTGTCTTTTTTTATGATTTAATTTTTCCCACGACCCCGACCACCCCATGTCCATATTCGACCCAGCCCTAGCCGGTGTTTTAAGGACAAAAGATGCGCATGCCTTAAAATTTTGGTATCTTTTTATATAAAACAGGATAAAACCAGGAAAGATTCAGGCAGTTTCCACGAAATACTCAAAGCATTCACATTCAAAGTATTTTTCCCTTGAAACGAAAAAAAAAAATTTTTTAATCGAAAAGGTCTGTGGATATTTTCCAGGTCAGCAGATTTTAATATTTTTTTCTTATTTTATATATCCATTTTTTTTTTTTTTAATTATCGAATTTTAATGTGAAAATCAGTTGACCGTTATTCAAATTAAAAGTGCATATTAAAATGTGATTAAATTTTTAATATATCTAGTGTGAAAATTTTATTTATATTTTGTAACGTAGTTTTATATCTATAGAATAACGGATAAAAATTATAAATTAAAAATTCAAATTATTTTTCGAGTTATACAAAAATGTAAACTGCATTATTTTGAAATTTTTTATTTATATCGTGTTAAAATTTAGTGCTTTGACTTTTAAAAAAAAAAGTTTCGTTAATCACGTGAATTTTCTTGTAGATTTTAGTAGCTAAAGGCTAAGAAAACAGTTTCAAAGAGGAAAAAAAATAATAATAAAATAATAATTAAATAAATAAAACGAAGAAAATGTCATACCTATCTGCAAAACTTTTTATAATTGTGACTATGATTAACATTTTGCTGGTTGTAAATAACTCCGAAGGGCGATACCTTCCGACCCGTGGTCATGGCGATAACTTGGAAAAATTGCGGGAACTCATGTATCAGGTGAGATCCGGAAGAAGAAATCTAAGAACTAACTAAGAAAAAATTACGCTAAGACGATTTAAAAGAAATAGCAAAATAAAAATTACTTTCACTTCCTTCACCTTCATCGTACCGCGCGCGCAAAAGGGCAACAATACGAAATAAATAAAAATTGTAATAATAATAAAACAAAAAAAAGCAATTGGAACAAGTAAAGAAAGTAACATCACTTGATATTTATGTAAAAAGGGAAATAATTACTAAAACCGGTTGAATTTGTGGTGTCCGGCCTGTCGTTGTTATACACATGACGAATTTTTTTCTAGTTAAAGTCATAAAGTAATTGAGGCATGCGCTCGAGGTATTAAAGAAAAAAAATATTTCATCAAACCTTCTTTTGTTAAAAAAAAAAAAACTAGAAAAAATGCGTTCATTGTGCCATCGAGGCGAAACCACAAAAATGGTCTTTTGTCATTTTGCGCTAATTTCCTCTTCATTTCCATAATCTCGTAACATATGAAATGCGTGCTTGTCTGCGTGTTTGTTTCTACCCAAAAAAATTACGCTTAATAATTACAAGCACGCACAATTTTTTTCAAGTCACTTACATAAGTCCAATTTAATATTAAAATTAAAAAATATATATCTTCTTAAGATTCTCGAATCAAGCGATGAAAATGGAAATGATCAAACCCAAGCGCAGCAGCAAATTTCTGTCGCGCAACCGCAGCAGCGCCTCGGCAGTTACAACGGTCACCACCTCTCCTCATCTTGGCTTAAACAAAATTTAGCCGATGGCGATTTACCACAAATTTTTGGATTATCAAAATCACGATTTGGATCTGGAAATCGGGTTTACGATACAGAACGATTGTATTCATAAGCCAGTTAAATAACAAAAAAAAATATCTTACTATTATTAACATTTTCCTATTATAAATTTTATTTTCGATGTATGCTCTTAAATTGCAATTTCTTGTAAATTTGTATGTGCTGTATTTAACTTGTAAATTGTTCATTGTAAAATATACGAAAATCATAAATAAAAATTTCAATTAAAAACGAAAAAGATGGACACTTTTCAAAGGTAAAAAAATGTTTGTTCCAATTTAATATTTTCCTAGAGATGTCAATATTTAAAAAACAAAAAAATATATATATTAATGTAAATATATAAAATGTAAATTATATGTGGTCTTATTTAATTTAATTTTTATTTGTTATTTTTTACTTGTATGTTATATAAACTCAGAAACGGATAGAAAATCATAAAAAAATGTATAATTGTTATGGCGCATAGCAAAATGTTGTAGAAAAATCAATTTTTAAACACAGAACATGTTTCTTTAATTAATTAATTTGAAATTGATATTTCGGGAACCTAAATTCAATTTCTTTGGGGTTTTTAGGTCTTGGACGGCTCCGGGTAAACCCTTTCTCCTGAGCTCTAAATTAAAGGGCTAAAATTCATAGTAGAATTAAAGGGATTTTCAAACCTATAGCCCTTTTTACGTAAAAATGCCTGGAGCGCTAAAAATCACCTGAAATCCTATGAAAAATTGCTAATTTTATAGTGCATGGCTCTAGTTCCTGAAATTTTTGCTCCAGACTTATCCCGGAAAAGCTTCCTTTTCAGGATCAAGATCAGTAGGGTTAAATTTAAACATGCTTTCTCGCTTTGAGTAAAATTTAAGAATGAAAAAATTATTTTTGAAACCACAACGGATAAAATTGAAGAATGACGATTGAGAGTTTTTTAAATGATAATTGCACTCTCACTATGTTTTGAAGACATGAAATTGCTAAAAGTGAAGAAATAAAAATAAAAGCATGAGTGGTAATTTTTCTCTTTTCTGTAGGGTCCGAAGACAGTGTCACTGCCATCGATTAAAATTAATTGCCGAAGGCTCTGTTGGCTCATAGTTTCCTAGATTACAAAATAATGACGAATGAAGCATCTGTCGACTGTTGAAAATCACACAAAACCGGCTTGAAAGAAAGTGCTTAGATTATTTTGGCATTAAACTGTCTACCTGCTTTTTGTTGAATTTTTTTTTTTATTTTAACTATCTTCTGTCTGCCTATTTTTCTAGATAATCGCTCTTTTCGGAGGATTAATTTCAGATATTAGTCAATTAAGTTTGGTTGAGTCATTTCCTTCTTTTACGGAAGCACTTTTTAAATTTTATATCATGAAATTACACATTTCCTTATAATTTTATATTACACCACATTTTATTATAAACTCCGAAAACCCCGTAACATAAATTTTTATAGTGAATAAAATTAGCCGATGTTTTAATTTTGATACCTAAATCAACAAATAAACTTTTAATTTTCTAAAATCAAGCCTTAACCAATACTAATTTTTATGGCTTTCCCCCTCTTTTACCTCCTTAAAGGATAAACTGCGGAAAATTCTTAAATATATCTTTCTTAATTTCTAAATAAAGCCAGCTCAATACCAATTTTCATGAATTTGACTTAAAAAATGAAAGATTTTCATACAAACTTATATACAGTGACTCAACAAATTGATCGCATGATAGTATTTTAGGATTTTGCAAGTTCTTCATTAAGGGTAACAGATATCGTAAAACGAGTTGCGTAATTTGTGGATTAATAAATTTTTCGAGATAAAATGGTTTTTCAAAATTGTTTGCCCAATACATTATGTTCTATTTTTGCAAAAAATCGCTAATTTTTATTCTGACATGGGCAAGTGTACTCACCTAATTTGTAGTGAATTAAATTCTGCACAAAATTGATTATTACTATTATTAGATACTATTTTTGCGTAAATTCGATATTTTTTAAGTTATTTGCGAAGATAAAAATAGTGAAATTTGACACTTTTATTTTATAAATAATTCAAAAATGGTCAATCGGATTCAAAATGTATAGGAACATTTCTGTAGACAATTTGTCCCTCTACAATATTACGTAACCAGTTTTACGATATCTGTTACCCTTAATGAAGAACTTGCAAAATCCTAAAGTACTATCATGCGATCATGCGATCAATTTGTTGAGTCACTGTAGGTATAAATTTTTTTCTTTGCAATAGTTTTAAATAATTATTTTTTATAAGTGTTCGTAATAAGTGTAGGTATCTTTACTTTAATTAAATATTTGTTTATTTAATTTTAAAAATGTTCAATTAAAAAAGCTTTTAAACTAAAAATATTTAATTTTATCTGTTGAAAAAGTTATGCAACTCGCCCAAGGTTAAAATTGGGCACGTAATAAATATATTTCTAAGATTTCATTTACAGGTCATTAAATAGATTTTAAGCGTACTGATAAAAAAAACTCAAACCAATTCTTCTCGTTTTAATTGGGTGCTTTTTTTGGAAGCATACATTTTCTAGGGTCTTGCATAAAATCACATATTTCTTATTTGTTTTTTTTTTTTTTTTTGTATTTTTCTATTTTTGCAATCCCATGTGGACGTATCTTTTATATGGAAAAAATTAAATTCCGCAACAATAAAACAAAAGCGCACTTAAAATGTGCTTACAACATATTTTTGGTGTATTTGAAACAGAAATTTTGTTTTTGAAATAAGACGGGAATAAATACAATGGCTGATTGCGACCAAGAAAAGATTTAGAAGAAGAAATAAAAATGTAAAAAGATACTGCTTTGAAGATGGTCCATGTCCAGAGCAACATTTTTATTACTTCTAATTTTTCTTGGGTGCTCCTCTTCGCGTTTTATCAAACCGGAGGGGGCCCCAAAGTGAGGGAAATTGTCTTAAGACAAAAGCAAGAGACCAAATCCAACAAAAGATACTTTGGTGTGAAAAATAAAAAATAGTTATCTGAGGAAAGACGGTGAGCCTACAAACCTTTTTTTTTAAATTTTTACTTTGCAGTTCTTATTTTTATTACTATTCGCGAGTTTTGAGGGGCTTCTTGAAGAAATGTTGAGCGAATTGAAACGTTTTGGGGTATAAAAAGTGAAGGTGGTCTCTTCATTCGGCAAGTTTCGTATCAACCATCTTTCTAGCAAGTGCTCCTGGATCGCTTTATCTATCGGCTTTTTTAATAGTGCATTAAATAAAAATAAAAATAAATATACCAAGGATTTTCGTACCACTTTTTAGTTCACTTTAAACTAGCCATAAAACCGATTAAAGCTACCTTATTTCAAAAACAGATAAAATGAAAGTTCTTGTGGTATGTTAATTTTTAAAATTCATTTATTTTAAGTGATTTATGTTCATCTGTGCTTAAAAATAAAAAAAAAAAACAAAAAAAAAACGATTTTATTACAAAACTTATGGACGTTTTTTTCTTGGAACAAAAATATTTTAAAATTATGTTTTTATTTACATCAAAACAAATAAAGAGTGTTTTTTTTTTGTTCATATTACTACAGATAATTTCAATATTTTTGGGGGCTACCGTTTATGCTCGACCTGAGCCGCCCTCACCCTATCAATACAGCGCCCCCTCACTTTCATCCGTTTCAACAACGGGCTACGGATCCTCCGCCGTTCCAAGTGGCAGCTATGGAGCACCCCCGCCTCAGTATGGTCCACCGACTCAGGCTCCAATAATTCATAAACATGTTTATGTTCATGTTCCACCACCAGAACCTGAATATCTTCCACCAAGGTGAGTCTTACTATATTATTTTAAAGAAAACAAAAGCAAACATCATCAAAATACATCAAAATACATCAAAATGTCATCAAAATATCATCAAACATATCATAAAAATATCATCAACATTTTATCTGAAAGTTATCGTTAAAATATTATCAAAGTATCATCAAACTATATTCTAAAGTTATTACGAAAAAATAAAACAAATAGAAATTTGTCTTTTCGTTTCTAACACATTATTTTCTCATAAGGAAATGCTTTGAAAAAAAAACAAAAGCGTGGTATAATAAGTGCCACTACGCTAAGATAATTAGGCTGCTTTCGCATAATTCAATTAGATCCATTAATTGAGTTAATTACCTTCAAGTGCAATTTTAATTTCGCTTTTTTTACCTGACTTGCACCACAAACACGTCGATTTGAATGAAAGTTTAAGCGAATTTGACTATAATTAGTTCTAAATTATTTTTCTGTTTTATTTTTCCTTTTACCTCTATTTTTTTTATCGGATAATAAATTTAATTTAATTTTTTTAATTAATATCCTCCATTTTTAGGGTTCCGTACCTCGAAAGGAAAAAACGGAACCCTTATAAGATCACTTTGTTGTCCGTCCGTCTGTCTGTCTGTCAAGACCCTTTTTCTCAGGAACGCGTGAAGGTATCAAGCTGGAATTTATATCAAATACTCAGGTCTACTGTCCCTTGGAGCTGTGAAAAATTCAAACTTCTAAGCCAATGCAATCAAAAGATATAGCCGTTTATGAGGCAATTTCCGCAAATTTTCGACACTCGCAAGGGAATCAAAACCTACAGGGTACTTCCCGTGAACTCAGAATCTTGAAATTTGGTACGAAGCAACGTCTTATAGCACAGATAAAAGAAAAATTGCGAAAACCGTTACATCATATAATAAAAATATTTTTAATAATTTTAAACTTACTACCCCTTTCCTCATGAACGCGTAGAGATACTCAGGTCTATAATACCTTTAAGCTGTAACAAAATCAAACTTCTATGTCAACGCAATCAAAAGAAACAGCAATTTGGTATATATATATATATATTTGCAATAAAAATACCATAACTATGACTCGATTGCGCGAGTCCGACTCGCACTTGGCCGGTTTTTTAACTTATAAATCAAATAATTTACCTACCTAATTAGAAAGTTTTGCATGATGGATATCAAATAAAAGGTTATAATTAGGACATTCGTAATTTTATAATATTTCGGTAATATAATTTGGTATTTTTGTTTTTTTGTTTTTTTTGTTTTTGTATAAAGGAAACCAATCTCATTCCCACCAGCGCAGAAGCATTATAAAATTGTTTTTATAAAAGCACCTGCCCCACCGCCACCAACGGCTCCGGTTATACCGCCAATACCTCAAAACGAAGAGAAAACTCTGGTTTATGTTTTAGTTAAAAAGCCAGAGGAGCAGCCAGAGGTTGTTATACCAACACCAGCACCAACGCAGCCGAGCAAGCCAGAGGTTTATTTCATAAGATACAAAACTCAGGTGGGATTCCTCGATTAAATGATATTAAAAAATCATTAATGTAAAGTATATACATAAATAATATAATAATAATAATTTCTCCAGAAACAAGAATCCAGCGGACCATATCCAAACAGCATCGCTCCAGCGCCATCCGGGGACTATGGGGCCCCAGCCCCCGCATTGCCGCAGCCTCCGAGCTCCGATTACGGAGTGCCCCACTAGGGAACTTTAAATTTAAACGTAATTTTAATAAGAAAAATACAAGCAATTTAAGAGCAACTTTAAGAATTTTAAAAATGGTAATTTTGATTATTCAAACTAACAGGATTTTTTGAATAAAGTAAATTGTATCGAAAGTAATTTTTCCGATAAATATTAAATTATCATGTTTCTGTAGTCTGGTCTGGGCATCGAAGAAGAAATGAAAAAATGGCGCAAAGCAATAACCTCCGGAATTTGTGCGGAATTTGTTCGACTCCGGTAAGCTTAAAGCTTTTGACGTCTGCGGCAAGCTTTATCTCTCAAAGGCAAATTATGATAAAACAAAAACCAGTCACTGGCAGGACTGCTAGCGAAGGCCCAAACCTTTTAAGCGAACCACGCAAATTAAAATGCTCAACAACGCGCACAATTATGTTTTAACACAACTAAATAACATATAATTAAATTGCCACGAACCGATTTCTGTTATATCTCGGGACCAGCAGTCCAGTGTTTATTATTTCAAAATGTTTACAAAACTTGGAAACTCTCGCTGATGAAGCTTTGATGCTTTCCTTGCCGCATGTAGTACGGATTAAAAGTTAGGAAATGTTCAACCAAAGACTATAAAACATATAGTTTTATAGTCTTTGGTTCAACTTTTCAATTCGGCCGCGACTGCGGCAGCGCGTTTCTATGGGTGCATGTAGTTCAACTTACGTTTTCCGGAGTCGGACGAATTCCGGACTCTATGGGCGCGGTCCTTGAATTATTTCCGAACTCCAATAGTTTGTCACAGAATCACTTAGCGCTAGTATCGCAATAATGATTTGTGACGTTGCGGGAGATACCCGTTTACCTTCTTTTTATTGGTGAAATTTCCCTCTGTTGGATTTATAATAAAACTCAGTCTGAGGTTGCGTTCTCGTAATTTACAGTTTTAAATGAAAGTAAGTGAATTTTGCAAGAACGTAGCCGAATTTTTGGAATGATGATAAATTCCAGTCTATGATTAATAGAATTAATTTTATAAATATGAGAATTCATTAGTTTTATATAAATATCAAGATTTATGAGCAAAACATAATTAGGTTATTTGATGCTTGTCAAATTTATGTTTATGTTGGTAAGTCAGTCGTGATAAAACAGGTAAATCGAACAAATACCGGTCTGACAATTCTAGGAAATTTGCATAAATTCCTGGAAGGGGCTGCCTTTTCTTGGAGTGTTTACCTCCGGGATAATTTTCTAATCATGCGTAGATCCTTTTCCTTGTAAATATATATTTTCTCTGTTTCTCATATGTACTGAGTGTTTTTCTTGTAAACGACGCGATCTTGAAGTGCTCATATTTCTTTAGTTTCATTACCGAGTTTATTTATATCTTTCAGTAAATCGATTGTGGTACAATAATTTTGTTTAAATAGTGCTCAAAAATGTCTGGTACAATACTTGAGAATTTGAGTGGTAGAAAACTAGCATTTCTTGTAAGCTGTTTGCTCATATGTGAGGTGATTTGTTGCCTTATTGGTGGTTTAATTGGTAATACAAATAGATAGTAGCATAAGAATGTTAATAATTTAACTTATTTAATTTAACTAAAAAATTTAGCTCCAGTACCGGCAAGTCATCAAAATATTTTAGGGACAATTTGTAAGGATATTCCAGGATCACAGAATAGCACTGATGTTTTTCTTTATACGAGAGGAGCCGGAGCCTGTAATGCGGTTAGCCAGGAGGATATTGAACGTCACGATGTTAAAATGGCAAATGAAATTGTTTTCGTATTTCAAATGCCCATTCCGAGGGAAGGTAAAATTTTGGATTATTCGCGATGGCAACAGAACTTAATTGGATGTTTGGAAATTGACTTGGCATACGATTCAAACGTTTTAATAAGTAATAAATTAATATTCAATAATAGCAACAGTAACTATAGTAAATTTTTTTTTGATTTTATTTTCTTTATTAGATCCCAGAACTGAACTAACTATAGACGCTAGATTGGCATATCGAAATAAAGATTCACCGGATAATGGATGGAAACTTTATACAGCATCTTTAGAAAGGCGAAATTTGGACTGTAAATCGATTCATGTATCGAGTAGCGAGGTGTTGTACTCGTGTGATATGATACCACTTTTTGAATTAGGCTCATTACATCACGATTATTATTTGCTCAATATTCGTTTACCAGTTGATACGGATCTTAAAATGAATTTAAATATTGGTCATATTCATGATCTTCAATTAACTGCAATATACCAAAATGGTGGTTTTACAAAGGTTTTTGTCTGTTTAAAAACAGTTTTCTTTCCGTTTATTGTTGGTATCATGATATGGTTCTGGCGACGAGTTCACATCCTCCAGAGGTCACCGGCTTTACTTGAATATATGCTAATCTACTTAGGGTCAGCCCTAACATTTCTTAACCGTAAAAATACGCTATTTTTTAACCTTCGCTCAAAATTCTAATAGTAGAAATTTTTATTTTTCAGTTCCTTTGGAATACTTAACGCTCTGTTACGACATGCCATTTATGTTACTTCTAAGTGATATTAGACAAGGCATATTTTATGCAATGCTCCTATCATTTTGGCTTGTATTTGCCGGTGAGCATATGCTAATTCAAGAATCTGGCGAAAGGAATTCTGTTATTATTTACTGGAAACATCTTAGCGCTGTAGTCGTTGGATGCATATCCTTATTCATTTTTGATATGTGCGAACGTGGAGTGCAGCTAAGAAATCCTTTTTACTCAATTTGGACATCACGACTTGGTACTAATTTAGCGGTAAGTTCTTATTTTCAAAATACGGAATAAAAGTTTAATTTATCTCTTAATATTTTTTTTTTTCGCAGCTCACATTTATAATTTTGGCTGGTATATCAGCTGCTCTATATTTCTTGTTTTTGTGCTATATGATATCGAAGGTGTTTGTTAATATAAGCATTAAAAGATCATCCCTTCCGTCAATGTCAATGACACGTAGACTCCACTATGAAGGGATTATTTATCGATTTAAATTTTTAATGCTCGCAACCTTGCTCTGTGCTGCACTTACGGTCATCGGTTTTATAATGGGACAAGTTGCTGAAGGTCATTGGAAATGGGACGAAAATATTGAGGTTCAACTTACATCAGCTTTTGTCACAGGCGTCTATGGAATGTGGAACATTTATATTTTTGCTCTACTTATTTTATATGCACCAAGCCACAAGCAGTATCCAAAAGATTCGAATTCTAATGGTGAGAGCTAATAAATAAATTACATTGGAATAAAATATAAATAATAAACATTTATTTTTGTAGAAAATATTGCTAGTGAGGAGATTGAGTTCAATAATTTGCCATCCGACTCAAATCCAAGCGAAATATCATCGCTAACATCGTTCTCCAGGAAGGTTGCATTCGATTAGAGTCCGAATTTAAAAGGAAATCGTATTTAAACTCTCTAAAGACAGTATTATTTTTTTTTCTACTTATGCAAAATATAATTCTTAAGATATGATGTATAGCGAAACTCATGCTCTAATCTAAATATATTATAAAAAGCTTATGTCGACTGAATAAAAAGAAAAACAATAGAGGAGTGTTTAAACTTAAATATAATATATAAAATATGGACCATTACTTTATCCAATATCCTTTGGGTGCAATTCCTATTATATAATTATGAATAAATCAAGGGTTCTAAATATAAATCAGATAAACAAATTAATTATCGTTCACTCTTGTTCACACACCTTTAATTGATTTTGGGCAGTTAGCTGTGGGCTTGAATTGTTGTTAAATGCATTTCTGGATCATTAGTTCGTTTTAATCGCATAAATCCATGAAGTAATTACATAAAAATTTATTAACCTCTTTACGCCTTTGCACACATATGTGCACGTTTAGTTTTTTAGAAATTAAAATTATGCTAACTGGAAAAATATTAAAATCTGCTAAAGAACAATTCATTAGACTATATTTTGACAATAAATCCTAAAAATTTTAAGTATAGCATTTTATTCCACTTTAAATTAACTGTTTTCAAAATATTTTAAAGTTGCCTCTGATTACCCCGATTTCTTTAAGTTTATTGGAAAAATATCCTAATTTTTAGATAAATAAATTATCCAATGTATAAGATGTTATTAGTTTTAATGATTGCTTTATTTTAAAAACATAACTCATATAATGAAGTTTATTATTATTTTACTAAAATAACATTATTGTTACTATGTGAACTCAGTTTCCATTTTTATATGAATTGTTTTTAATATTTTTCTTACTTATTGAAGTAGCTGTCGGTAAGGACTTAAATAAACAAATAATTAAATAAAACATGAAATCACTTTTTCCTCCTTTAAAAACTTCGTCCCTGAAAAGATTAAATAATTTCTTTTGTATCTTAAATGCTTTAAAAGGAATGCAAACATGAAATTACCCATTTTAAAGATACAATTGAATTTTACACAATTTAAGTTTTCGGTTGAAATTTTGTTATTAAATTATCAAAATTTTATTAGTCTTTCGATATCCCGCAAAAAATCTGGGTGGATTAATGCGGCGAATTATAATAATTCGGATTTATAATTGCATTTATGTCTTTTTACTGTAACTAAAATTAAATGTTTATTAAAGAAAAAGCAGAAAAGTGTAATAATTTACTTTTGAGTTCTTAAAACAGTTGTTTAGCGATTAAAACCGCATATCCAGAAGTGAGCATTTTGACGTTTTGCTAAGAAGCTTTCAATGAAAAATGTTTTATTTCAAAAAAATTTAAATGCAAAATTATTTGAGATTTAATACTATATTTTGCGGAATTTGATTTAAACGTGCAAACTACAAATAAAGATCAATATAATATTTAAATTTGCCGCCTTTTGAAAGCGTCTACTTCTTAATATAGGCTGTTATCGTCTTTTGACAGTTGTCAAAATATAGGTTGAAGTTTCTTTATAATTATCTAAGAAAATAAAATTACTATAAAGTTATTAAATCCCATAATGTTTGAATTTTGTTATTAATTCTGTTTACGTTAACTGTGGTACGATTGAATTAATAAATAAAATTGAAAGGAAAATGTCTGAATTAAATGAGAAAAGAGTGAGCAAAAATTATATTTTTTTTGTGGTCTCGATTTGATTTTAATTAACATAATATTTATAGAAAAATCCATTTTTGGATAATAAATACAACCAGAATAAAAGCTGTGATCAGGATAATTGCATGTTTGAATGCAATGATATCGATGTTGGTCTAGCTGGCGACACTCAGGACAATATGACTGCATCCTACAGCGAAATATCATTCCACACGAATTATAATGCTCCTTCGAAAGAGGAAGGGTATTTTGATAATAAACATCAGTTAGCTAATGTTACGAGTAGTTTAGCCGAAAATAAAGATTCATCTGACGAACAGGAACGCGACAAAAATTGTCCACAACGTCCTGCTTCCTTGGTTTGTGATAAGTGTAAGTTTTAAATTTTACTTACTTCTTTTATTTATATGCTTAAGGGGCTATACCAGTGTAAGGGCTTAAAATTTAGGAGATTTTCGGGATTTTTAGGGTTCCGTACCTCGAAAGGAAAAAAAGGGAACCCTTATAGGATCACTTTGTTGTCCGTCCATCCGTCCGTCTGTCTGTCTGTCAAGACCCTTTTTCTCAGGAACGCGTGGAGGTATCAAGCTGGAATTTATATCAAATACTCAGGTCTACTGTCCCTTGGAGCTGTGAAAGTGAAAATCAAACTTCTAAGCCAACGCAATCAAAAGATACAGCCGTTTATGCCGCAAATTTTCGACACTCACAAGGGAATCAAAATCTACAGGGTACTTCCCGTGAACTCAGAATCTTGAAATTTGGTACGAAGCAACGTCTTATAGCACAGATAAAGGAAAAATTGCGAAAATCGTAAATTTTTAGTTACATCATATAATAAAATTTTTAATAATTTTAAACTTACTAACCCTTTCCTCATGAACGCGTAGAGGTATTAAATTGAAATTCATATCAAATACTCAGGTCTATAATACCTTTAAGCTGTAACAAAATCAAACTTCTATGTCAACGCAATCAAAAGAAACAGCAATTTAAGCCGCATATTTTCAAACTCGCAACTACTTGCAAGTGAATCAAAACCTAAAGGGTACTTCCAGTCGACCTAGAATCTTGAAATTTGGCATGAAGCAATGTTTTATAACACATATAAAGGAAAAATTCCGAAAACCTTAAATTTTTAGTTACATCACATATTTTTTCTTTAATAATTATAAACTTTACGGAACCCTCGGTGCACGAGTCCGACTCGCACTTGGCCGGTTTTTTTTTAAAGAAAACTACTTAACTAAATGTTTTGGAAGCTTGAGAATGTATTTAGTTATATATGGTCAATATTATATAATTTTTTGGTTGAGTAGTTTAAATTAAAAAAAAAACAAAAGAGGCGTTAAACTAGAAGGTACTTCTTATACCCTGAAGTAGGATTTTTGAAAAATATCTAAATCTAACAAAATGGCGTAGTTTTGGTTTTTTCAATGCCAAATCGTCAATTTTCATCCAATCAAAAATATCCTAGTTCAAGGTATTGCAAATGTAGTCAAGAGTACTCACTCAGTTAAAATTTCAAGTCAATAGGATAATTAGACTTAGAGTTAGAATGGCAGAAAATTATAGCCCCTTAAAGCTATTAAGTACTTAAAAAATGTTATAAAGGATATAATATTTTCTTGTAGCATTCCTTTTTAATCTTGAGGGTACTGTGAGCAAAGATGGTGATATGACACATTTCGTTGCTGAAAATCTTGAATATAAAATCAAGTTATCTAGTCCAGTTACTAAAAAAGGTTAAAAGAATAAAAAACAATTCAAAATAAATAAATATATTTTTATTAATTAAACATAGATTCAAGTCAACCCGGCTCATCGAGGAATAGTACACCTTCAGCATCTGGATTAATACCTAGACAATTTCTTCTACCCCAGCCGACAAATCAAATTGATTCGAACGTTTTATACGATATTGAAATTGAGGCACAATATTTGGCCGCTTCTGTTGATAATCTGACGGAAAATCTAGGAAATCTTCTACATTCTGTAATTATAAATTAATATATATATATATATATATTTTTTTTTTATTACTCTTAATTTGTAGATATCTTCAATAACCGCTGATAATGTTGAAATTCATAAAAATGCTGTAAACAAATTAACTGATAGCATGGATGCAAATATTAAAAGTATGTATACAATTATGGCGAAAACTGAAGAAATGTCGAAATCGATGAAACCAACCGAACAGCTTGCAAATCGATTGTAATTAAAGATAATCTATTCAAAACCAATAAATTATACATTAATTAATTTATTTTTTTAGGCGGGAGATAAAAAGACTTGTTGATATGCTAGAGAGCACACTATAGGAATTGTTTTGTGGCATTGTTTGTTCTGGCTTCGTTTTTGGAAAATCTTCTAATTTTTAGCGAAATCTACAATACAATTGAAGATGATGTGGCCAATTGGATGAAATGATTAAACTTACTTAAGGGGGCATTCGCTTTCAGAATTGAGGAAAAACACACTTTTTTGGGATTTTTTTTTAAAAAGGCTACTGTATTTATTGAAAAAATTATTTATAGACATTACTCTATAGGTATTGAAGAATACAAAAAGACTTCTTTTTTTAAATTTTTAGTTATGTTTAGCGGCGGCAGAAGGCGTCTTGTAAAAGTCCCTTTTTGGCTGGTACACATAATTGTGGTCTTCCTGGACAACATAAAGAAAAAATTCAAAATGGATTCTGTCCTTTAGACTTTTTTCTAGAGCTTATACCTAAAACAAAAAAAAAAAATTTTTTTTAATTGTTTTACGACTCTTTTTCTGAAAATCTCAAAAATCTGCCTTTTTTTTGGGAAAAGTACGTGCATAAAAAAGAACAACGGGTACTTATATGCATTTTTTTAGGTATAAGCACTAGTATTTATGTTAACGAATCGAATGCGTTTTGATTTTTTAAAATCTATCGAGTAGAACTTGAGATATTATGTGTACCAGTTGAAAAAAAGTAGTTTTGAGAAAAACGCGTTTAAAGTTTTTGTGCAATAATTTTTACTTGTAAAACGAAGTACCTTCCGTTACATATATAGCTATAACTTTTGTTTTGTTTTGAATTTCGCAAAATGGTTTTAGGACAGTATTGCTATGATGTTAAGGAACACTTTTGTGTAAACAAAAAAAAAATAGATTTTTTTCTCATTTAGAAAGCGAATGCCCCCTTAACGCTTTTCGTAATATTTTTAACGCAAGGTAAAGGCTATTCGTTTTTCGTTAAAAACCTTAATTAAAGTTGTAACTGTGATAAAGGCTATGGAAGTTTTAATTATTCACCTTATTTAAAAGTTTCACTGGAACTCAATGGCGGGTTAAGATCTAGATGGGTCCCAGATAATCGCCAATTTAAGGCCCAATTCTCTTTTAAAAGATAACCCTACTGTGGTGTTGCCAGGAGAGGTACACACGAACGAGCGGTAACCCCACCCATCCCATCTTCATTTCCTTGAATTTGTTAACTCTTGACGAATTTCAACGGGGTACATTTTTAAGATAAGGTAATTTTGGTTGATTTTTATACTGCTGGCCGGTTTACGATACCGCTACTCAAAATTTTTACTCAAGGGATTTGTTCTTTATATTTTTCCTTAAATCCCTGAAGGGTTTCCTTTCTATTACAGCAAAAAATTTTAAAATAGGGCTCCATTTGGGGGCTCAGCAGAAATTATTGTATAACCCTATAGTATTTCTAGGGTAATTTTGGTTGATTTTTATACTGCTGGCCGGTTTACGATACCGCTACTCCAGTGGCGAAGCGTGGTAGTGTTCAAGGTGTTCACTGAACACCCGAGCAAACTGACGAATGAAATATGTAGACAAATAATAATCTAATTTTCATATTTGCATTAACATTAAAAATAAAAAAATTATTACTGGAAAAACTCCATAAAAATTTATTTACTTTAATTTCGGAGTATTTAAAATGATATACTGGCTGTTCAAAATGAAAACTGAACATTGATACCCGATACGGAAAAATTAAAGAGTAAAGAGACTTTTTCTGTCCGGCTCATACGAACTTTAAATCTCTGAATGTTCAATTTGAGACTTGAACAGCTTTGTATCATCGTTTCGTATCGCATAAATGCGGATAAGAAAGAGAAGTTTTAAACTCTGAAGATTTTATTTGATTACTCTTCACACTGTCCCAGTCCCAGTAGAAAAAAACAGGAGTCAAATACAGCGCTCTTAATTTCTTGTGTGCGAAATGATTCAAAGGTGTTCAGATCTCAAGTTGAACATTCGGGGATTTTTACATTCATATGGGCTTGACAGAAAAAGTCTCTTTAATTTTCATTTTTATATGGAGTATAGGCGTTCAGTTTTTAAACTGAACACTTACCAATACAACTGTAAACCGCTGAGCGGTTGAGGTCGAAGGAATCCTTGCGCTTGCTTACTATTGAATGTATGTAAAGAGAGGGAGAAAAGCTGAGAATTTAACAATTTTAGACTCAATGTGTTCCTGTTAATGAGCGATCATCCTTGCCTTGACTTTCAGCTTGATAAGAATTCTAAGTGGATTTTGCTGCGACTCTGCTTTTTTGGAATTTAATATTTTGTCTTGTCTATACTATAGTTATGAAACTTTGTGTTTTTTCAGAAAAGACCTGCATTATTGAAGAAATTTTAACTATGCCTTTTTTAAGGTAAATAATTGATGAAAAATCGTATATTGTCAGGAAAGTATTTTAAAGCGTTTATTTGATGCTGAATGGTTTTTCAGAGTACAAGGACTCGCTTTAAATGGTCAACGTAAATACAAACAGGCTTAAGCCGATTTGTTTTAACTGCTCAAAATGTTAAAACAGATCGACTTTATTCTATCCGTCTTTACAGTTTCTAGATGTTTAAACGTCGAAATAAAACTAATATATAGAGTTAAAAATTATTAACTGAACACCCAAGAGCAACTCCTTAGCTTCGCCGCTGCGCTACTCAAAATTTTTGCTCTAGGGATTTGTTCTTTATATTTTTCCTTAAATCCCTGAAGGGTTTACTTTCTTTTTCTGCAAAAATTTTTAAAATAGGGCTCCATTTGGGGGCTCAGCAGAAATTATTGTATAACCCTATAGTATTTCTAGGGTAATTTTGGTTGATTTTTATACTGCTGGCCGGTTTACGATACCGCTACTCCAGTGGCGAAGCGTGGTAGTGTTCAAGGTGTTCACTGAACACCCGAGCAAACTGACGAATGAAATATGTAGACAAATAATAATCTAATTTTCATATTTGCATTAACATTAAAAATAAAAAAATTATTACTGGAAAAACTCCATAAAAATTTATTTACTTTAATTTCGGAGTATTTAAAATGATATACTGGCTGTTCAAAATGAAAACTGAACATTGATACCCGATACGGAAAAATTAAAGAGTAAAGAGACTTTTTCTGTCCGGCTCATACGAACTTTAAATCTCTGAATGTTCAATTTGAGACTTGAACAGCTTTGTATCATCGTTTCGTATCGCATAAATGCGGATAAGAAAGAGAAGTTTTAAACTCTGAAGATTTTATTTGATTACTCTTCACACTGTCCCAGTCCCAGTAGAAAAAAACAGGAGTCAAATACAGCGCTCTTAATTTCTTGTGTGCGAAATGATTCAAAGGTGTTCAGATCTCAAGTTGAACATTCGGGGATTTTTACATTCATATGGGCTTGACAGAAAAAGTCTCTTTAATTTTCATTTTTATATGGAGTATAGGCGTTCAGTTTTTAAACTGAACACTTACCAATACAACTGTAAACCGCTGAGCGGTTGAGGTCGAAGGAATCCTTGCGCTTGCTTACTATTGAATGTATGTAAAGAGAGGGAGAAAAGCTGAGAATTTAACAATTTTAGACTCAATGTGTTCCTGTTAATGAGCGATCATCCTTGCCTTGACTTTCAGCTTGATAAGAATTCTAAGTGGATTTTGCTGCGACTCTGCTTTTTTGGAATTTAATATTTTGTCTTGTCTATACTATAGTTATGAAACTTTGTGTTTTTTCAGAAAAGACCTGCATTATTGAAGAAATTTTAACTATGCCTTTTTTAAGGTAAATAATTGATGAAAAATCGTATATTGTCAGGAAAGTATTTTAAAGCGTTTATTTGATGCTGAATGGTTTTTCAGAGTACAAGGACTCGCTTTAAATGGTCAACGTAAATACAAACAGGCTTAAGCCGATTTGTTTTAACTGCTCAAAATGTTAAAACAGATCGACTTTATTCTATCCGTCTTTACAGTTTCTAGATGTTTAAACGTCGAAATAAAACTAATATATAGAGTTAAAAATTATTAACTGAACACCCAAGAGCAACTCCTTAGCTTCGCCGCTGCGCTACTCAAAATTTTTGCTCTAGGGATTTGTTCTTTATATTTTTCCTTAAATCCCTGAAGGGTTTACTTTCTTTTTCTGCAAAAATTTTTAAAATAGGGCTCCATTTGGGGGCTCAGCAGAAATTATTGTATAACCCTATAGTATTTCTAGGGTAATTTTGGTTGATTTTTATACTGCTGGCCGGTTTACGATACCGCTACTCAAAATTTTTGCTCTAGGGATTTGTTCTTTATATTTTTCCTTAAATCCCTGAAGGGTTTACTTTCTTTTTCTGCAAAAATTTTTAAAATAGGGCTCCATTTGGGGGCTCAGCAGAAATTATTGTATAACCCTATAGTATTTCTAGGGTAATTTTGGTTGATTTTTATACTGCTGGCCGGTTTACGATACCGCTACTCAAAATTTTTGCTCTAGGGATTTGTTCTTTATATTTTTCCTTAAATCCCTGAAGGGTTTACTTTCTTTTTCTGCAAAAATTTTTAAAATAGGGCTCCATTTGAGGGCTCAGCAGAAATTATTGTATAACCCTATAGTATTTCTAGGGTAATTTTGGTTGATTTTTATACTGCTGGCCGGTTTACGATACCGCTACTCAAAATTTTTGCTCTAGGGATTTGTTCTTTATATTTTTCCTTAAATCCCTGAAGGGTTTACTTTCTTTTTCTGCAAAAATTTTTAAAATAGGGCTCCATTTGGGGGCTCAGCAGAAATTATTGTATAACCCTATAGTATTTCTAGAGTAATTTTGGTTGATTTTTATACTGCTGGCCGGTTTACGATACCGCTACTCAAAATGTTTGCTCTAGGGATTTGTTCTTTATATTTTTCCTTAAATCCCTGAAGGGTTTACTTTCTTTTTCTGCAAAAATTTTTAAAATAGGGCTCCATTTGGGGGCTCAGCAGAAATTATTGTATAACCCTATAGTATTTCTAGGGTAATTTTGGTTGATTTTTATACTGCTGGCCGGTTTACGATACCGCTACTCAAAATTTTTTGCTCTAGGGATTTGTTCTTTATATTTTTCCTTAAATCCCTGAAGGGTTTACTTTCTTTTTCTGCAAAAATTTTTAAAATAGGGCTCCATTTGAGGGCTCAGCAGAAATTATTGTATAACCCTATAGTATTTCTAGGGTAATTTTGGTTGATTTTTATACTGCTGGCCGGTTTACGATACCGCTACTCAAAATTTTTTGCTCTAGGGATTTGTTCTTTATATTTTTCCTTAAATCCCTGAAGGGTTTACTTTCTTTTTCTGCAAAAATTTTTAAAATAGGGCTCCATTTGAGGGCTCAGCAGAAATTATTGTATAACCCTATAGTATTTCTAGGGTAATTTTGGTTGATTTTTATACTGCTGGCCGGTTTACGATACCGCTACTCAAAATTTTTTGCTCTAGGGATTTGTTCTTTATATTTTTCCTTAAATCCCTGAAGGGTTTACTTTCTTTTTCTGCAAAAATTTTTAAAATAGGGCTCCATTTGGGGGCTCAGCAGAAATTATTGTATAACCCTATAGTATTTCTAGGGTAATTTTGGTTGATTTTTATACTGCTGGCCGGTTTACGATACCGCTACTCAAAATTTTTTGCTCTAGGGATTTGTTCTTTATATTTTTCCTTAAATCCCTGAAGGGTTTACTTTCTTTTTCTGCAAAAATTTTTAAAATAGGGCTCCATTTGAGGGCTCAGCAGAAATTATTGTATAACCCTATAGTATTTCTAGGGTAATTTTGGTTGATTTTTATACTGCTGGCCGGTTTACGATACCGCTACTCAAAATTTTTTGCTCTAGGGATTTGTTCTTTATATTTTTCCTTAAATCCCTGAAGGGTTTACTTTCTTTTTCTGCAAAAATTTTTAAAATAGGGCTCCATTTGGGGGCTCAGCAGAAATTATTGTATAACCCTATAGTATTTCTAGGGTAATTTTGGTTGATTTTTATACTGCTGGCCGGTTTACGATACCGCTACTCAAAATTTTTTGCTCTAGGGATTTGTTCTTTATATTTTTCCTTAAATCCCTGAAGGGTTTACTTTCTTTTTCTGCAAAAATTTTTAAAATAGGGCTCCATTTGAGGGCTCAGCAGAAATTATTGTATAACCCTATAGTATTTCTAGGGTAATTTTGGTTGATTTTTATACTGCTGGCCGGTTTACGATACCGCTACTCAAAATTTTTGCTCTAGGGATTTGTTCTTTATGTTTTTCCTTAAATCCCTGAAGGGTTTACTTTCTTTTTCTGCAAAAATTTTTAAAATAGGGCTCCATTTGGGGGCTCAGCAGAAATTATTGTATAACCCTATAGTATTTCTAGGGTAATTTTGGTTGATTTTTATACTGCTGGCCGGTTTACGATACCGCTACTCAAAATTTTTGCTCTAGGGATTTGTTCTTTATATTTTTCCTTAAATCCCTGAAGGGTTTACTTTCTTTTTCTGCAAAAATTTTTAAAATAGGGCTCCATTTGGGGGCTCAGCAGAAATTATTGTATAACCCTATAGTATTTCTAGGGTAATTTTGGTTGATTTTTATACTGCTGGCCGGTTTACGATACCGCTACTCAAAATTTTTGCTCTAGGGATTTGTTCTTTATGTTTTTCCTTAAATCCCTGAAGGGTTTACTTTCTTTTTCTGCAAAAATTTTTAAAATAGGGCTCCATTTGAGGGCTCAGCAGAAATTATTGTATAACCCTATAGTATTTCTAGGGTAATTTTGGTTGATTTTTATACTGCTGGCCGGTTTACGATACCGCTACTCAAAATTTTTGCTCTAGGGATTTGTTCTTTATGTTTTTCCTTAAATCCCTGAAGGGTTTACTTTCTTTTTCTGCAAAAATTTTTAAAATAGGGCTCCATTTGGGGGCTCAGCAGAAATTATTGTATAACCCTATAGTATTTCTAGAGTAATTTTGGTTGATTTTTATACTGCTGGCCGGTTTACGATACCGCTACTCAAAATTTTTGCTCTAGGGATTTGTTCTTTATGTTTTTCCTTAAATCCCTGAAGGGTTTACTTTCTTTTTCTGCAAAAATTTTTAAAATAGGGCTCCATTTGGGGGCTCAGCAGAAATTATTGTATAACCCTATAGTATTTCTAGGGTAATTTTGGTTGATTTTTATACTGCTGGCCGGTTTACGATACCGCTACTCAAAATTTTTGCTCTAGGGATTTGTTCTTTATATTTTTCCTTAAATCCCTGAAGGGTTTACTTTCTTTTTCTGCAAAAATTTTTAAAATAGGGCTCCATTTGGGGGCTCAGCAGAAATTATTGTATAACCCTATAGTATTTCTAGAGTAATTTTGGTTGATTTTTATACTGCTGGCCGGTTTACGATACCGCTACTCAAAATTTTTGCTCTAGGGATTTGTTCTTTATGTTTTTCCTTAAATCCCTGAAGGGTTTACTTTCTTTTTCTGCAAAAATTTTTAAAATAGGGCTCCATTTGGGGGCTCAGCAGAAATTATTGTATAACCCTATAGTATTTCTAGAGTAATTTTGGTTGATTTTTATACTGCTGGCCGGTTTACGATACCGCTACTCAAAATTTTTGCTCTAGGGATTTGTTCTTTATGTTTTTCCTTAAATCCCTGAAGGGTTTACTTTCTTTTTCTGCAAAAATTTTTAAAATAGGGCTCCATTTGGGGGCTCAGCAGAAATTATTGTATAACCCTATAGTATTTCTAGAGTAATTTTGGTTGATTTTTATACTGCTGGCCGGTTTACGATACCGCTACTCAAAATTTTTGCTCTAGGGATTTGTTCTTTATGTTTTTCCTTAAATCCCTGAAGGGTTTACTTTCTTTTTCTGCAAAAATTTTTAAAATAGGGCTCCATTTGGGGGCTCAGCAGAAATTATTGTATAACCCTATAGTATTTCTAGGGTAATTTTGGTTGATTTTTATACTGCTGGCCGGTTTACGATACCGCTACTCAAAATTTTTGCTCTAGGGATTTGTTCTTTATATTTTTCCTTAAATCCCTGAAGGGTTTACTTTCTTTTTCTGCAAAAATTTTTAAAATAGGGCTCCATTTGGGGGCTCAGCAGAAATTATTGTATAACCCTATAGTATTTCTAGGGTAATTTTGGTAGATTTTTATACTGCTGGCCGGTTTACGATACCGCTACTCAAAATTTTTGCTCTAGGGATTTGTTCTTTATATTTTTCCTTAAATCCCTGAAGGGTTTACTTTCTTTTTCTGCAAAAATTTTTAAAATAGGGCTCCATTTGGGGGCTCAGCAGAAATTATTGTATAACCCTATAGTATTTCTAGGGTAATTTTGGTAGATTTTTATACTGCTGGCCGGTTTACGATACCGCTACTCAAAATTTTTGCTCTAGGGATTTGTTCTTTATATTTTTCCTTAAATCCCTGAAGGGTTTACTTTCTTTTTCTGCAAAAATTTTTAAAATAGGGCTCCATTTGGGGGCTCAGCAGAAATTATTGTATAACCCTATAGTATTTCTAGAGTAATTTTGGTTGATTTTTATACTGCTGGCCGGTTTACGATACCGCTACTCAAAATTTTTGCTCTAGGGATTTGTTCTTTATGTTTTTCCTTAAATCCCTGAAGGGTTTACTTTCTTTTTCTGCAAAAATTTTTAAAATAGGGCTCCATTTGGGGGCTCAGCAGAAATTATTGTATAACCCTATAGTATTTCTAGAGTAATTTTGGTTGATTTTTATACTGCTGGCCGGTTTACGATACCGCTACTCAAAATTTTTGCTCTAGGGATTTGTTCTTTATATTTTTCCTTAAATCCCTGAAGGGTTTACTTTCTTTTTCTGCAAAAATTTTTAAAATAGGGCTCCATTTGGGGGCTCAGCAGAAATTATTGTATAACCCTATAGTATTTCTAGAGTAATTTTGGTTGATTTTTATACTGCTGGCCGGTTTACGATACCGCTACTCAAAATTTTTGCTCTAGGGATTTGTTCTTTATATTTTTCCTTAAATCCCTGAAGGGTTTATTTTCTTTTTCTGCAAAAATTTTTAAAATAGGGCTCCATTTGGGGGCTCAGCAGAAATTATTGTATAACCCTATAGTATTTCTAGGGTAATTTTGGTTGATTTTTATACTGCTGGCCGGTTTACGATACCGCTACTCAAAATTTTTGCTCTAGGGATTTGTTCTTTATATTTTTCCTTAAATCCCTGAAGGGTTTACTTTCTTTTTCTGCAAAAATTTTTAAAATAGGGCTCCATTTGGGGGCTCAGCAGAAATTATTGTATAACCCTATAGTATTTCTAGAGTAATTTTGGTTGATTTTTATACTGCTGGCCGGTTTACGATACCGCTACTCAAAATTTTTGCTCTAGGGATTTGTTCTTTATATTTTTCCTTAAATCCCTGAAAGGTTTACTTTCTTTTTCTGCAAAAATTTTTAAAATAGGGCTCCATTTGGGGGCTCAGCAGAAATTATTGTATAACCCTATAGTATTTCTAGGGTAATTTTGGTTGATTTTTATACTGCTGGCCGGTTTACGATACCGCTACTCAAAATTTTTGCTCTAGGGATTTGTTCTTTATATTTTTCCTTAAATCCCTGAAGGGTTTACTTTCTTTTTCTGCAAAAATTTTTAAAATAGGGCTCCATTTGGGGGCTCAGCAGAAATTATTGTATAACCCTATAGTATTTCTAGAGTAATTTTGGTTGATTTTTATACTGCTGGCCGGTTTACGATACCGCTACTCAAAATTTTTGCTCTAGGGATTTGTTCTTTATATTTTTCCTTAAATCCCTGAAGGGTTTACTTTCTTTTTCTGCAAAAATTTTTAAAATAGGGCTCCATTTGGGGGCTCAGCAGAAATTATTGTATAACCCTATAGTATTTCTAGAGTAATTTTGGTTGATTTTTATACTGCTGGCCGGTTTACGATACCGCTACTCAAAATTTTTGCTCTAGGGATTTGTTCTTTATATTTTTCCTTAAATCCCTGAAGGGTTTACTTTCTTTTTCTGCAAAAATTTTTAAAATAGGGCTCCATTTGGGGGCTCAGCAGAAATTATTGTATAACCCTATAGTATTTCTAGAGTAATTTTGGTTGATTTTTATACTGCTGGCCGGTTTACGATACCGCTACTCAAAATTTTTGCTCTAGGGATTTGTTCTTTATGTTTTTCCTTAAATCCCTGAAGGGTTTACTTTCTTTTTCTGCAAAAATTTTTAAAATAGGGCTCCATTTGGGGGCTCAGCAGAAATTATTGTATAACCCTATAGTATTTCTAGAGTAATTTTGGTTGATTTTTATACTGCTGGCCGGTTTACGATACCGCTACTCAAAATTTTTGCTCTAGGGATTTGTTCTTTATATTTTTCCTTAAATCCCTGAAAGGTTTACTTTCTTTTTCTGCAAAAATTTTTAAAATAGGGCTCCATTTGGGGGCTCAGCAGAAATTATTGTATAACCCTATAGTATTTCTAGGGTAATTTTGGTTGATTTTTATACTGCTGGCCGGTTTACGATACCGCTACTCAAAATTTTTGCTCTAGGGATTTGTTCTTTATATTTTTCCTTAAATCCCTGAAGGGTTTACTTTCTTTTTCTGCAAAAATTTTTAAAATAGGGCTCCATTTGGGGGCTCAGCAGAAATTATTGTATAACCCTATAGTATTTCTAGAGTAATTTTGGTTGATTTTTATACTGCTGGCCGGTTTACGATACCGCTACTCAAAATTTTTGCTCTAGGGATTTGTTCTTTATATTTTTCCTTAAATCCCTGAAGGGTTTACTTTCTTTTTCTGCAAAAATTTTTAAAATAGGGCTCCATTTGGGGGCTCAGCAGAAATTATTGTATAACCCTATAGTATTTCTAGAGTAATTTTGGTTGATTTTTATACTGCTGGCCGGTTTACGATACCGCTACTCAAAATTTTTGCTCTAGGGATTTGTTCTTTATATTTTTCCTTAAATCCCTGAAGGGTTTACTTTCTTTTTCTGCAAAAATTTTTAAAATAGGGCTCCATTTGGGGGCTCAGCAGAAATTATTGTATAACCCTATAGTATTTCTAGAGTAATTTTGGTTGATTTTTATACTGCTGGCCGGTTTACGATACCGCTACTCAAAATTTTTGCTCTAGGGATTTGTTCTTTATATTTTTCCTTAAATCCCTGAAAGGTTTACTTTCTTTTTCTGCAAAAATTTTTAAAATAGGGCTCCATTTGGGGGCTCAGCAGAAATTATTGTATAACCCTATAGTATTTCTAGGGTAATTTTGGTTGATTTTTATACTGCTGGCCGGTTTACGATACCGCTACTTAAAATTTTTGCTCTAGGGATTTGTTCTTTATATTTTTCCTTAAATCCCTGAAGGGTTTACTTTCTATTGCAGCAAAAATTTTTAAAATAGGGCTCCATTTGGGGGCTCAGCAGAAATTATTGTATAACCCTATAGTATTTCTAGGGTAATTTTGGTTGATTTTTATACTGCTGGCCGGTTTACGATACCGCTACTCAAAATTTTTGCTCTAGGGATTTGTTCTTTATATTTTTCCTTAAATCCCTGAAGGGTTTCCCTTCTATTACAGCAAAAATTTTTAAAATAGGGCTCCATTTGGGGGCTCAGCAGAAATTATTGTATAACCCTATAGTATTTCTAGGGTAATTTTGGTTGATTTTTATACTGCTGGCCGGTTTACGATACCGCTACTCAAAATTTTTGCTCTAGGGATTTGTTCTTTATATTTTTCCTTAAATCCCTGAAGGGTTTCCCTTCTATTACAGCAAAAATTTTTAAAATAGGGCTCCATTTGGGGGCTCAGCAGAAATTATTGTATAACCCTATAGTATTTCTAGGGTAATTTTGGTTGATTTTTATACTGCTGGCCGGTTTACGATACCGCTACTCAAAATTTTTGCTCTAGGGATTTGTTCTTTATATTTTTCCTTAAATCCCTGAAGGGTTTCCCTTCTATTACAGCAAAAATTTTTAAAATAGGGCTCCATTTGGGGGCTCAGCAGAAATTATTGTATAACCCTATAGTATTTCTAGGGTAATTTTGGTTGATTTTTATACTGCTGGCCGGTTTACGATACCGCTACTCAAAATTTTTGCTCTAGGGATTTGTTCTTTATATTTTTCCTTAAATCCCTGAAGGGTTTCCCTTCTATTACAGCAAAAATTTTTAAAATAGGGCTCCATTTGGGGGCTCAGCAGAAATTATTGTATAACCCTATAGTATTTCTAGGGTAATTTTGGTTGATTTTTATACTGCTGGCCGGTTTACGATACCGCTACTCAAAATTTTTGCTCTAGGGATTTGTTCTTTATATTTTTCCTTAAATCCCTGAAGGGTTTCCCTTCTATTACAGCAAAAATTTTTAAAATAGGGCTCCATTTGGGGGCTCAGCAGAAATTATTGTATAACCCTATAGTATTTCTAGGGTAATTTTGGTTGATTTTTATACTGCTGGCCGGTTTACGATACCGTTACTCAAAATTTTTGCTCTAGGGATTTGTTCTTTATATTTTTCCTTAAATCCCTGAAGGGTTTCCCTTCTATTACAGCAAAAATTTTTAAAATAGGGCTCCATTTGGGGGCTCAGCAGAAATTATTGTATAACCCTATAGTATTTCTAGGGTAATTTTGGTTGATTTTTATACTGCTGGCCGGTTTACGATACCGCTACTCAAAATTTTTGCTCTAGCGATTTGTTCTTTATATTTTTCCTTAAATCCTTGAAGGGTTTCCTTTCTATTACAGTAAAAATTTTTAAAATAGGGCTCTATTTGGGAGCTCAGCAGAAATTATTGTATTGTATGCTTCATTTTGCAGAGTGTAAGGGACATCCACGCCCTTCTGACGGTGGATGAAAATGCAGAGGTGGAGCTGTTGGCGATGCGGTCAACGGAAACCCTCTTAAATGGGGATATTTTCCCCCAAGGGAGTTTGAACTGGATCCCTGTACCGTGCAGGATCCAGTTGGGATCCGTGAACCTAAACCTCTCTAAGGATAATGCGGCGGTATGTAAAAGAATTTTTATTTTATTTCAATTATGATATTGTTGTCTTTAGCAGTCTATGGTGCAAAAAGAGGCGCCCCCTTCCTCTACTAGGCCATGGAGCTCCTCTATCAAGACAATAGAAGAAGAATCGGTCCCGGAAAGAGCAGAAGTGGAGATGACGGCGGTAAGTTTCTATTTATTTTTTATGTTATTTCCTTAATGCGATTGTTGTTTTTAGCAGCCAGAGATCTCTCCACAACCGGGACCGTCATGGCGCCATAGACTGCGCCCAAGGAGGAAGCCACCTAGGGCTCAAACTAAACGCCTAGGTGGCCAAAACAAAGTATGTTGCTATTTATTTTATTCTTGTTTTTTTTCTAAATAAATTTTTTAAAGGTAAGACGAAGCGCCCGCCTCAAAGGGAAGAACATAGATTTCAAAAAGTTCTTCTAATTTTTAAATTTATTAGAACGAAGTTCTTTATGGCGCACTATGCGTTGAAATTTGGAACGGACAAGAAATCTTAGATCGAAGAAAATTCTCAAGTTGCTCGGATTCGTTTTCCTTTGCTTAAACATTTTTATAAAATAACTTAAGATTTTAACCGGATAATTGCATTAATGCGTGGCAGTTTTTGAAATAATAAATTCAACGTTCGGTAGTCGGCGAAGCGGTAAATTTGTGAATTAAAATCCGAGCGTTTTCAATTGAAAGTAAAATATGGCGGCCATCTTATTTCCGATGTGAAAATTTTATTTTGAAGTTAAAATGCGGGAAATTTGATTAGGATATAAAAATTCGGGTGTTTTAATTCAAAAATAAAATTTTTGGTGGATGTGAAAAGTTCGGGTGTTTTAATTTTTATTTCCGGTACGGTGCGCGATTCGCGAGTGAAATGTGGAATGAGAATAATGAATTCCCAAAAACCAATCAAAATGTTCAAGTTTCTGTTCGTATCAGGTAAGCGTTTTAAAGACGCTGCTTGAATGACCTACTGTTTCAGGTGAATAGTATACCAATGAGTAGTGTGAATTCAAAAGACTGTAATTTACAAGAAGTAAAAGAAAGAAGGGAATCCCAAGAAAGAAGATTTCAAACAGTTGTAAAAAGTAAATATATTAATATTTATTTATTTATTTATTGATAAGCAGAAATACAATAAATTATACCCTACTTAAGACTAAAGCGCAATCTCGGGAACGCAGCCCATATGGCGCATCGAACAAACATGGAATGATGTGGACAATTTTTACAATTTTTACAATTTTTACAATTTTTACAATTTTTACAATTTTTACAATTTTTACAATTTTTACAATTTTTACAATTTTTACAATTTTTGGACAAATTTTACAATTTTTTGAACAATTATTACAAGATAATAATTTTACATTAATTTTTAACTTGTTTTTTTTTTTTTGTTGTTGTTGGAAAAATCTACTGAAAACAAATAATTTTTTTTTAATCAAATTTTACCTACTTAAATAATTTATTTACAATTTTACAGATGGGTCTATTACAACAGAAGATGGGGACATTATATCAAAAAGATTGCCTGTTGTTATCACAAAGTTTTTATGAAAATAAAATTTAATATTTTAAAACTATTTTAAGTCTTATTATTTCATATTAAGGTCTTATTATTTTCCATTTCTTATATCAGCAAAAAAATTTTGATTGTTTTTTAAAATCTAAATCGGCAAAATTACGGAATTAATTATTATTATAAATATATTATTATAATGATTAAAATACATAATCTCCTAAACTAATAACAGAGAATTGTGACAAACAAACCGTTATTGGTTAGAAGGTGCGCTTGGGAGTAGGATCTGATTCTTGCGATTTTCGTTCAGTGTTTTCAGTGCAACCACCATGCCGCTCGAAAAAAGAGGCATAAAAATAAACTTTTTTTTTTGACTCGGCCATTAAAAATATGAATTTTCCTTTATTTTACGTATAAATATAATAGAGTTATAAACAATTTCCAATATTGAAAAAAACAATAACTATAAAAACGGCGGAGATATGAGTCGCTCAGTGGGACCCTCTTTTTCAAACTGATGTACATGATATCTCAAAATCTACTGAACCGATTTGGCTGAAATGTGTATATTTTATTTCAATCAGATTCGATGAAAATATGATACATCAATTAGATAAGGCTTAAATTTTTTTAAATTTCTCTCCACAAGTTACATTTACAGGCTTGTGGGCAATATTTAATCTACTGTTTTATTTCAGTTTGTCGTTCATGCCCGGGTGGGAAACATCTTCAAATTGCTGAGCCCGGGCACATACACCGTTGGAAGTGGGAGGGATCGTAGACTGCGATTAGTCGATCCAGTTAGTTTTTCTTTTATTTCTATTTTCATGTGCCAATTTTTTTAAGTAAAATATGTACATACATGAATACCTTTTAATTCATTTATTAATGTGTAATTCATTTGCTTCATTTTGCAGAGTGTAAGGGACATCCACGCCCTTCTAACGGTGGATGAAAATGCAGAGGTGGAGCTGTTGGCGATGCGGTCAACGGAAACCCTCTTAAATGGGGATATTTTCCCCCAAGGGAGTTTGAACTGGATCCCTGTACCGTGAAGGATCCAGTTGGGATCCGTGGACCTTGAACTTTTCAAACTAAATGCGGTGGTAAATAACAAAATTTTTATTTTATTTCAATTACGATATTTTTGTTTTTAGCAGTCTACGCTGCAAGAAGAGGCGCCCCCGAGACTGTCCGAAGATCTGTTTGAAGATTATTCGGAGGTCGAGTTGGTCTCGGGGGTAGAGGTAGAGGAGCCCCCGGTAGAAGTGCCGGCCACCCCGGCTGAGGAAATTCTGGCGGTAAGTTTCTATTTATTTTTTTATTTTATTTCCTTTATGAGATTGTTTTTTTTAGCCTTCCTCTATTGGCCCAGGGAGCTCCTCCATCACAACTATAGAAGAGGAATCGGTCCCGGAAAGCGCAGAAGTGGAGATGACGGCGGTAAGTTTCTATTTATTTTTTATGTTATTTCCTTAATGCGATTGTTGTTTTTAGCAGCCAGAGATCTCTCCACAACCGGGACCGTCATGGCGCCATAGACTGCGCCCAAGGAGGAAGCCACCTAGGGCTCAAACTAAACGCCTAGGTGGCCAAAACAAAGTATGTTGCTATTTATTTTATTCTTGTTTTTTTTCTAAATAAATTTTTTAAAGGTAAGACGAAGCGCCCGCCTCAAAGGGAAGAACATAGACTTCAGAAAGTTCTTCTAATTTTTAAATTTATTAGAACGAAATTCTTTATGGCGCACTATGCGTTGAAAAACTAGGAAGGTGAACATAGAGAAAACGACAGAGTATATGACTTTAGTTTGTTAGAGACACTCTTTGTTATTAGCTTTATTTAATATTTAAGTAGATCGAGGTGTTTGATTACATATTTTTCAAATTTTAGTTCAGTTCTGTGATAGTAATATAGATTTATCAATGAATCAATTTCATTTTAAGGATTTTGTTATTTTATATAACTTAACATAATTTTGGTAGTTTAGATCAATTCTATGGTTTGAAATAAAATGTACTCTGCAAACTAAATTAAATTTTTTATGTAATTTTTTATTGTAATCGCTGGTTATAAAATAAAAATGTTCATTTAGTTGTTTGGTTAATTATATACTTCATTCAATAGTCTGTAAGATTTGCATTCTGTAATCTAAATAATAAGAAATAAATAAATAAATAAATAAATAAATAAATTGAATTTTGAATTAAAATCTATACGAATAGCTGCATTTTTTACGGCCGCGGGAATTTTTAATCTTATTGTTTACAAATGTAAAAAATCGGTAAATTTTACCATCAGATTTTAATAAATACCAGTAAATTATTATTCAGTCGGACAGTAGATTTTAAAATTAAATACATCAATTCATATATTAAAATTATGGTTGTAGATGTCGACGTTTATCTTATATAAATTTAAAATTTCTTCAAATTTGTTTCTCTTTGCAGTCATTAGAAGCGCTGCACGCGATATTATTTATTGACGAACGTGGAAATGTGCAAGTCTGCAATACAACAAGTTCCAAAGGGGCAAAACACGGCCCCAGTATTGAAAATATGTCCCTTCCGTGCGATTTAGATTGGGGAGAGACTAGAATAAAACTGTTGGATGCAAGAGCGGTAAATAACAGAATTTTTTATTTCTATTATTTCTATTATGATATTGTTTTTTTAGCGTATGTTAATCCGGACCGAAGAGGGCATCCAGCCGGGCCCAGCTCCATCCGCGGCGGTAAGTTTCTATTTATTTTTGACGTGACAACGTCTTATAAATCGGTCGACCCGAGAGTCATTTACGAAAACTGAAGTAACGACGAGCCGGTAACATGAGCAGGATTATGAGGAAATCTTATTAGAAATTAAAAAGACAACATTTCATTTCAATATGAAAATTCATTATAAATTCTAAGGAGTGGGAACTAGAAGAACATACTTCTAAAATATGCAGCCAAGGTTGTTTAATTCTACATGTTCTTTGCCCAAAAGATCTCGATATTTTCCATTTATTTATAATAGATAAAAACCATATAAAAATATCTGAAACTTATCAGAGCTATTGTTCTTTTAGTTAATTCAATAATTTATTATATTTGTAGAGATTTTTAATTACATACAGTGCTATAGAAAAGCCAATTACATTTGACTTCATGAAATGTTAAATAATGAAGCAATAAAGTAAAATAATATTTAAGCGAATATTTTTCGATAATTGAAAAAATAAATTTGTTTTGAAGGGGCGTAGTTTCGAAAAGTAGGTTAGAAATTTTCCACGTTTCGGATATTGGTAAGCAAAATCACAGTAAAAAAAAAAACAAGTTAAGATCATAGTTCTTATTCTATTGACACTGTATTCCAACGTAAAACGAAAGAAAAGAAAGAATTAGAATTATAATAATATAAATAATAAATAATTCGTATAAAGATTGCACTTTGTCTGCACTTTTTGCAGACGGTGGAAACGCTCCACGCCCTACTAACAATAGGCACAGAGGACACAGTGCATCTTGTCGATGTCATGACGGCGAATGGAACGTACCTCGGCGGGGCAAATTTGGCCAACCATTTTAACGAGCTTGCGTTACCATATGTGGTCAAATTTGGGTCCGTCGAGGTAAAACTCTACAAAAATCTACTGGTCAATAACAGAATTTTTTATTTTATTTCTATTAAGCTATTGTTGTTTTTAGCTTCCTTTGAGGGACCCAGGAGAGGGACCATCAACTGGGCGAAACGCCCCGCCTTATTTAGTTTATATTTATATATTTTTTGTTTTATGTTCACTAATTGATTTTTGTTTTTAGCATTCAGAAGGAACGGGGGCAGAACTACCCGGACGGGACCCTCCACGGCGACCGAGGGGTCGACCCCCCAAGGTCCCACGTTTGGATGGGCCGAGTACGGCGGTATCGGTATGTTTAATATAATCTCGCCATGTCTCAATACTAGGAATTATATTTATTAATTTATTGTTAAGCACAAGTTGGCTGTAACACTTTAAATCAACTTTTAATCCACCAAACTATTAAATTTATTTTAAACTTTACATGAGGTTTTTGTTTAACCCTTTAATATGAAAAAAATGGCTTTAATCTTTTTCGTGGGTTGAAAATTATCCTCAAATGTTTTACCTTGTAATTAATTCGCCAGGTTTATGGGCAATATTTAATCAATTTTTTTATTTCAGCCCTTGGTTCTTTTTGAAAGTAAGTACGCCGGCATGCATTTAATTGCGGGCACATACAAAATTGGTAGAAGCCGCGGATGCCATTTTACACTGAAGGACCCGGTAAGTTTTTTCTTATTTATATTTTCGGAACAAGTCAAGCGCTGGAGAGGTAGCCGCATTTGAGAGAAATTTTGAAGAAACCTTCCTTTGGCCTTGGAACGTATAAATATGCAACAAATTTTGCTGGCTCAATTATTGCTTCGACGTAAGGTTGCGTGCGGGGAAATTTACCGTCGGCAGTAGCCTGAAATGTGACCTTCAGATTCCTGATCCGGTAAGTTTTTTTTAATTTCTATTTTCATGTGGGCTGTATTTATTTAAAAGGCACACAAAACGTCAGATTTTATAGACTGAGCACGGACCGCCTTACTGCGGGAAAACTTTCCGTTTGATAAAATCGAAATTTTTGCAGGTGAATTTTTAGTGGCCATGGAAATATTTGCCAATCTCGGGACGGTGACCCAGGTGCCGGAAATCCGAATTTTTATTTTTTGTGACTAATTTAATTTTCAAAGACTCGAGGATGTCCCCGCCTACAGGGAAAGAAGCAAAATTATAAAATTTATTTTGTGGACGACGACGAGGAAGAGGAGGAGGAAATTGGTAAGTTGTATCAAATAAAATCATTTTGTTTAACTTTTGCTGTAAATGTTCACTTTTTCCAGAGACGGGAGCCATCAACCAGTGGCAGGAATAATTAGAAGAGGTCGTCGGAAAGTCGGAAAACAGTTAAGAAGCGAATCATTCAATTTATGCAGAGCGATTTATATAAACTTAAAATGTTTTTTTCCTTTGCAGCCTTTGCAGCAAGATGGCGCTAAACAAGCAGGGGCATTCACCAGTATTGACATTTAAATTGTATATTCGTATTCAGTTTAAAAGGTACACAAAAAGTCAAATTTTGTAGTCCATTGGAATTAGCTGAGCACGGAGCGCGGTAACTCTATTGAACTAGATTGAATTAAAATAGCACGACTTAACAAGACCATTGTGACCGTTCAGCAGAAACTGACTTTTAAACAAATATAAAATAAGTTTTAAAATAATTTGTGCTTCAGCGTGCAGGATGAAATGATGACATGTAATAGCCCCGCCGTTGATATTTGTTATTCTAATTATGATTCCTCGTGTTAAATTCTCGCAGTGGATCAATTGTCCCGTTAATTTCAAATCCATTCCGTTAGTTTTAATTACTTAACCTTCCCTACCTTCTCTGCAACTAGAAAATAGGTGTGCTGAGGGAGCGGGAGAGTCGGGAGAGCATATCCTTTAATGACACTATCGAAAATCCAATCAGGTAGCAGACATCAATCCGCAATTAAAATATCTGAAAAGAATTTCACGTTTAAAAACTAACGAAAGGTTTCAAGTTGGCTGATTACCTGTAACGTTGGACTTAAATGATTTTTCCTAGGCGCCTCCAAGTTCATTCACTAGATCCTTTACTCAATTTTTTTTTGCATCACTGCTTAGACGGTACGATTTGTCTGAAATTATCAGAGAATCCTTTTGAAATATTCTACTTTCAGAAAATGCAAAAAAAAAAAAACGTTTTTTTTTTAAATCCTAACTGGCTCTACCGCACGAACGCCATTGTGACGGCCCAAAAAAATTTTGAATTTTCGCGAATTTTTTTTGCGCGGATCGGATCGGATTTTTTAAGGATCGGATAAAGGAATATGTATGTCAAGAGTACATATTCAACTATATCTACAAAAAAAATTCGTTAAGTTATATAAATTTTCTCGAAACAACTTTTTTCGACCTTGTCCCATCGGTTCCTCGAAGACCAATGCGCCGATTTTAAAGTTTTTTTTTTTTTTTAAATCTTTATAATTACAGTAGCTATGGTTGTACGTAGCCGATTTTAAAAGTTTTTAAAATTACTATTTTTTAATGCCATTTTACTAAGGAAAAATAGCCAAAATTTGGGAAAAAAATTGAAAGTGCCACCATTTTGCGAAAAAAATAAATTTGAAAAACCCTTACGTGCAACCATAGCTATATTTATATAGATTCTATACAACATTTTATTTTTCAATATCAGATAATTTTTCAATATGATATCGTTGAGACAATGAAAGAGGATTTTTTTTGGACTACTACTACTACTATTTTATTTTATTTTATTTTATTTGTTATTTATTTTATTTTTTATTTATTTTATTTTTTATTTATTTTATTTTTTACTTATTTTATTTGTTATTTATTTGATTTTATTTTAATTTATTTTATTTTATTTTCTTCGTATTTGAAAATAAATCATATGCGTGTGCGTAGAAACTTTAATGTTCGAAAGTAATAAAAAACTTAAAAAAATTAAAGTCTACATCAAATTAAAATGGAAAAACAAAAACGGTGGTAGAATTAATATTTGGACAGTAGGATAGACCTTATTTTTTTCTTTTAAGAAATATAATTAAATTTGAAAACGGTGGAAAATAAAAAAGAAGGTACTCACGTTTCTGGAAATAAGACCAAATATTCTGCACAGCGTGGCTGTTGATTTTCCACCGAGTGATCCAAATAATAAAGCAGTGATGAATCGTATCTTCTCTAGTGTTTTTAGGACTTAATTAAACCTCCGCCGAAGCATTCACATGTCGTCCTCCAGAACTTATATCTCAAAACAGCACTTGTATTCAATTTTCATTAAAGAAATTGGATATAAATTCCTCTGACAAGTGCAATCTTGTCCAACCAGTAAAATTTATTAGCACAAAGGATGTCACCGTGTAGTCGGTGATTATTAATAACGACATTAATCAGTTGCGATAAGCCTTATTCGTGCAGTGTCACCTTTTGCACACATTGACACGTTCGCAAGACAAATTGCTCGATAAGTCGCTTCAATATATATTTAAATTTAAAAGACATATTCGCACGAAAATAGAACACGTTTAGTTGATTAGCTCTGGTTAACCAGACTGACACTCACTTTGAGATATTCTTTCTGATTATTAAGAGTATCGACTTTTCTGATTACGTAAATTATTAATCACTCTCACATGGTTCACGTAATTTCGAATTTTCGTTTCGGAACTTTTCCTTGAACTGAAGGGTAATCCAAATTTCATTTTTAGTTTCACATAAGTCAAATGTATTTTTCGTTGAAGTTGATACCCTGAAAAGAGTTTTAAAAAAACCAGTTGTATAAAATTGAGTATAAATAAGGTGAACTAAAATGAAATCTTTTGCTTCCAATAAGCCTATAAGTCAACTCTTTAATAACTAAAGGAAGATGACCTCATAAAACAATTAAAACAAAGCGAAGGTGGGAAAATTACCGCTAAAAAATTCCCTTCTAATTACAGGTAGCCCAAAAACGACACCTTTTACAAGACGAAAAGGTCAATGAATAAGGAAAATAAATTTGGCTACGACTGGGTTTTAAGGTTGAATTTTTAAAAAATGTTTTCGTGTAGTTTGAATCCAATAAAGTAGATATACATATGTACATTAAGATAGTTATTAGAATTAAGAAATTTTGATTAATTTAAAACATTTTAAAATTTTTAGTTCCCTTTGATTACAATTTATTTTGTAATTTAAAGTGATTAAAATAGTTGATTGAATTTTTTTATCCGACTATTTTAAACCACTTTGAACGATAAAATGAAATTAAGTCAAAAAATGTAACTGAAATGAATTTTATTAAGGAATTTCAATTCAAAAGGCGCTTTTGAAAGCTCATTTCGATTCGATTCGAACGACTACGTTATTATAACAATAATTACAATTTATTGAAAAGTAATAAGGAAAAAACAATGAAAACAGAAAAAATAACTCACCAAAAATGCGACAATCACACATCCTTCGTGTCTTCGATGCCACCGTCCACCAGAAAATATAATTTAAATTGCCTGAAAGATTTGAGAATAAGCAAATTATTTTAAGCAATAAAATAGGAACAAATTTTTAGGATTATTTTTTGGTCAAGCAATAAAATAATTAATAACAAACGTCTTTCCATATAAAAGATATGTATTTAGAGATAATATTAAAACATTTTTTATTGAAAAATATTTAAAAATAATTGGAATACAGCACATTTGGGGGGGTCACAAAATTTTCACAAAATGGCGGATGCTGAAAGTGAAAATTCTGTATTCGACTCAAATTTCACTCGCATTTTCGGCTATAAAACAAAACTTATCGTCCAAAAAAAATTCCTTCCTTCACTTTGAGGACAATTATGCATAGGATAAGTGAGGAAAATTTCAAACCGTTCTCAAGTTACAGTGATCACCGACTTCGAATACATGGTTTCGAGAAAACGCACTCAAGAAATTGCAACTATTTCGAATATACAGGTGTGCACACTTCGACGGCACTATTCAAATTTATATATCTCCGTAAATATTGGTCCGATTTGTCTGAAATTATCAGAAAATACTTTTAAAATATTCGACTTTCAGAAAATGCAAAAATCCTAACTAGTTCTACCCCACGAACGCCACTGTGTCGGCCCAAAAAAATTCTCAATTTTCGCGAATTTTTTTGCAGGGGTATAATTTATTTTTTAAGGATCGGATAAAGGAATATTTAAAGAGTACATATTCAACTATATGACAAACAATTACAATTACAAAATATAGAATTTTTTATTTTTTTCTGTATGTGGGTAAGTCCAAAATTACTTAATTTTTATTGTTTTTAATTTTCAGGTTCACCAGAATTAAACTTACTTGGTAAGTATGAGCGTTGGATCACTAAATCTATTATCTATTGAGATTCGCACAACAATTGTCATGTTCAGGTAAGTATGGAGTCTTTCTATTATTTAAATTTTGTTTTTGTCTAATTTATTCACTTCCCGTTACCAAAGTAATTTAACTTTATTTTACTTAAGTAATTATCCGTTGTTTCATTTAGTTAATGTTAATGTGTTATGATCGCACTTGGAACTGTTAAGTTAAATTTTGTTTGCATTGTAATCGTTTTTTTTTCTTATTTACAAGTATTATTTAACACGCATTTACATTTTCTTCGTAAAACTAATTTTGTTCTTGTACCAATTTTCCTTGCAATATTAACACAAAAAATTTTCTTTTCCTATTTCAGGTTCACAAAGAAAAACTGGTCAACGGGAAAGATTAATATATATATAACGAACGATGGAACCTGAAGGCCAAATATTAGAGGACAAAATAGCGTCAAATAAATTATCAGGAACGAAGATCTTGAACGAGGCAGTAAAAGAGCGATTGTGTGCCGCGTGTGTGGTATTGAGTTTCCTACAGGAAACAGAATTGCGGGCAGTTCCCAGACGCAACGAAATCAACTCGACAATTTCAGCCTCTGTTGTATCCGGGTGGATCCTGGAGACAAAGATGATATTAGACGGCAAACGCAAAATAACACTCAGAAAGCCTCGAAAAGCGCAAAACAACAATTAAATAACGCAAAAACAAGTAGAAACAATAAAAAATTTATTTATTTAAATTTTTTAAATTTAACAATAACCTACGTTAACAATTTCCTATATTGCTCAATGCAGCCCATCGACATCAAACTGTGCAAGATTATGCAATTCATAATTACTCAAAGAATATTTATGCTGACTTGTTGTCGCCGTAAATTGGGTGAGGTCGATGCGCAGTGCATTGTTACACAAAAATAATTACAAATAATTCTTAACCTACTTAAGCTATGCGATGCGCCCCAACAAGTGTCTCTAACAAAGTAAACTCATTCTTTTTTATAACAGATATATTTATTTTAAACAAGAGCTAATCATAAAATTTTAATTGTATATTCGTATTCAGTGACCCCAAAATGGCACACAAAAAGTCGATTTTGTAGACCAGTGGAGTTAGCTCCGTGCTCAGCTAAGTAAGGCGCGGCGAAACTTTACGTGCTTGAATTAATTCTATTGAACTAGATTGAAAAATTAAAATAGACCAATGCCCAAAGGGTTTATGACTTGAAGTGCGGATAATATTAAGAAATAATAAT
Source organism: Machimus rusticus (assembly GCA_951509405.1). Taxonomy (NCBI): domain Eukaryota; kingdom Metazoa; phylum Arthropoda; class Insecta; order Diptera; family Asilidae; genus Machimus; species Machimus rusticus. The sequence continues at coordinate 10,184,266 of OX608055.1, read as the reverse complement.
TAATTAAATAAAAATGTTTTCTTCATATACCACGTTTTTTAAACGGACTAAAAAGTTTAAAATAATTTCCCCTGGGCCCTTCGAAATGTTTGAGGGTGAATTTTTAGTGGCCATGGAGATATTTGCCAATCTCGAGACGGTGACCCAGGCGCCGGAAATCCCAGACCCACAAAGTCCGGTGGTTTGTATCTAATAATTTTTGTATTTTTATTTTTTTGTGACTAATTTAATTTTCAAAGGTTCGACAAAGTCCCCGATTAATGGGGAGACCGACGATCGACTCTGAGACGTTGCTACGGATGTTGGGGAGAGGACGAGAGAGCGGGAGGAGGAAACTGTAATTTGTATTAAATAAAATCATTTTATTAAACTTTTGCTTACATTTTTCCCAGAGACGAGGCCATCAATCAGTGGCAGGAATAGTTAGAAGAAGAGGTCGTCGGAAAGTCGGAAACTAGTTAAGAGGTAAATCATTCATTCAATTTATGCGGAGCAATTTATATAAATTTAAAATGTGGTTTTTCTTTTGCAGACTTTACAGTAAGATGGCGGCGCGATGACGTCGTTAGTCAATAGCGGCTGATTAGCGTTCGTCTAGCCGTCTCCGAAAATAGTGCTTCACAAAAAAAAAACATTACTTAAATTAATCAATTCGATTTTTGTATGTTATAATGATTTATAGAAGGTTTAATTAATACCGATAATTTTATTGTTGGACCTTTAAATATATTACCATTTCAAGTTAACTGGGTCAAAGGATCAATTAAAATTCTTTTAGATGAAAGTACAAGCGAGAATAACTTCTGAGTCAATTCGATTCAAAAAATGTTTCGACTGGTCTACTTTGTCTGGGTTGAGAATTAGAAAAGGTGCTTCGCCACAATAGAAAAGGTGCTTCGCCATAATAATATCCCTAACAAGCCTCTAAATCAGACACTGACTGTTTGTACTTGAATTAGGGGTTTTGTGAGTGTTCAACGTTACACTCTACATTATAGATTATATTCCATTGCTTGTTTGAAAACAAAAATTAAAATCTATACGAATAGTTACATTTTTTACAATCGGGGATTTTTAATCTTATCATTTACAAATGTAAAAAATCGGTAAATTTTACCATCAGATTTTAATAAATACCAGTGAATTATTATTCAGTCGGACAGTAGATTTTAAAATTAAATACATCAATTCATATATTAAAATTATGGTTGTAGATGTCGACGTTTATCTTATATAAATTTAAAATTTGTTCAAATTTGTTTCTCTTTGCAGTCATTAGAAGCGCTGCACGCTGTCCTATATATAGAGGGGGCAGCGGAGAGGTGAGGCTTGCTGACACAACAAAAGGTGGCAACGAAGCAAAAGAAATAAAAAATTTACCGATGAATTTAGATTTGGGCGATATGAGAATTAGGCTTTTGGATGCCCCAGCGGTAAATAACAGAATTTTTTATTTCTATTATTTCTATTATGATTGTTTTTTTAGCGAATGTTCCTCCGCGCCGAGGAGGGCATCCAGCCGGGCCCAGCTCCATCCGCGGCGGTAAGTTTCTATTTATTTTTGACGTGACAACTTAACAGCTTACTTACTTAATTTAGTTATTTTTTAATTTTTAGTGCGTTGTAAAAGCGTGTTTTGTAGTATTTTTGAATTATAATATTTTTTTGTTTTATGTTCATTAATTGTTTGTTGTTTTCAGCGGTCACGGCAACAAGCGTCACTAGACCCTTCACCGCAATTGGAGGGTCCGCCGCAAAAAACATTAAGATTAGACGTGCCTCCATTGACGGTATGTTTCTATTTATTTTTTTATTTTATTTCTATTATGTGTGGAAATTAAAAAATAACTAAATTAAGTTAGCTTACTTAATTTAGTTATTTTTTAATTTTTAGTGCGTTGTAAAAGCGTGTTTTGTAATATTTTTGAATTATAATATTTTTTTGTTTTATGTTCATTAATTGTTTGTTGTTTTCAGCGGTCACGGCAAATGGCACAGGAAACTCTTATGACGCGGGCGCGGCAGAAAGCCGAGGAGTCTGTGATGACGGTATGTTTCTATTTATTTTTTTATTTTATTTCTATTATGTGTGGAAATTAAAAAATAACTAAATTAAGTTCGCCGAAAAGTAAGATATATCCGATTGAAGTTTTATTATTTCCTCATTTCGTGCCAATATTGTGTTTTTTAGATCATCCATTTGATTCGTAAAGAATGCTGGAAAAAGAAATGTTTGGAATTCGTCTTAACTTTTAAAAAACAAATAGCTTCTCGGGGAAACAATTACCATATATTTTCCTAAGTTTGTCGTCAGATTGTATTGGAACAAATGTGAAAAATGGTTTACATACGTGTTACACGAGGTAAGATTCTTGGAAAATGAAAATATTTGAGAGGGTAGCGCAAGACTAGATTCGGACGAAAGGCTAAAAATAGACTCGTAGGTTAATTAAGGATATTGCGTCGCCGTTTCTGTTGTCGCCATAAAGTTTCGAGGTTTTCGTGGATAACATGCAGAGAATCATCAGTATTCAGTAATTCTCTGTTATTAGTTTAGGAGATTATGTATTTTAATCCGAGGAGGGCATCCGAACGGGACCAGCTCCCTCCGGGGCCGGGCAGGAAGAGGCCCAAAAGAAGGGTCGGCCCCGAAAAAACGCGAGCAAAAATATTCCTGCAAGCACGCCAGTAATGACGGTATGTTTCTATTTATTTTTTTATTTTATTTCTATTATACTTCTGTTGTTTTTAGCTTCCGTTGCCGGATCCGTTAGAGCTGCCCTCACAAGTTTACCTGCCAGTCTTTCAGGAATATTTATTTCTGCCTGTAAGTTTCTATTTATTTTTTTTTGTTTAATTTCCATTAATTGATAGTTTTGTTTTTTGTTCTAACTAATTTAATTTTCACAGGATCAACTGACAGCAGCAGACGGGAGGCTGAGTGACTTTACAGTCTCACTAAGAGGAGACTTTTTCGCAGAAACTGGTAAGTTGTACCACAGATAAATAAAGTATTTCATCGCTTGAACACGGGAGGCGAACGCTTTTTCGAGTTTCAGCTGACTTGAGATTGCCTCCCAAAGCAAGGAAACTTCTGCCTGTGGCGAAAACTGCAAGAGCACCCTGTCGCTCGCTGTTCTATGTGTGGAACCATTAAGAAAGTTTTTCATTTTTATTGACCATTGTTTTCAATTTTATGGTAGATTATATGTGGCGTAGTGTATGTATAAGTTATATAGTTTTTTTAAACCAATTAAGGGAAAAATTCAATTAGATAAGGCTTCAATTTTTTTAAAATTATGGGCAATATTTAATCTATTGTTTTATTTTAGTTTGTCGTTCATGCCCGGGTGGGAAACATCTTCAAATTGCTGAGCCCGGGCACATACACCGTTGGAAGTGGGAGGGATCGTAGACTGCGATTAGTCGATCCAGTTAAGTTTTTCTTTTATTTCTATTTTGATGTGCCAATTTTTTTGTAAAATATGTACACACATGAATACCTTTTAATTCATTTATTAATGTGTAATTCATTTGCTTCATTTTGCAGAGTGTAAAGGAGATCCACGCACTTCTGACGGTGGATGAAAACAATGAGGTGGAGCTGATGGCAATGAGGGCCACGGAGACCCGCCTAAATGGGGATATTTTTCCCCAAGGGAGTTTAAACTGGATCCCTGTCCCGTGCAGGGTTAGGACAGTTAGGATAGGAAAAGAACTGATTTAATAGATCTTAATAATTGAAGTGAGGTGAATGGGAATCGCTAAGCCCGAGCGAAGGGAGAAAGAAAAGCGACCACGTCGGCGACCCCCAAAAGTAAGATATATCCGATTGAAGTTTTATTATTTCCTCATTTCGTGCCAATATTGTGTTTTTTAGATCATCCATTTGATTCGTAAAGAATGCTGGAAAAAGAAATGTTTGGAATTCGTCTTAACTTTTAAAAAACAAATAGCTTCTCGGGGAAACAATTACCATATATTTTCCTAAGTTTGTCGTCAGATTGTATTGGAACAAATGTGAAAAATGGTTTACATACGTGTTACACGAGGTAAGATTCTTGGAAAATGAAAATATTTGAGAGGGTAGCGCAAGACTAGATTCGGACGAAAGGCTAAAAATAGACTCGTAGATTAATTAAGGATATTGCGTCGCCGTTTCTGTTGTCGCCATAAAGTTTCGAGGTTTTCGTGGATAACATGCAGAGAATCATCAGTATTCAGTAATTCTCTGTTATTAGTTTAGGAGATTATGTATTTTAATCCGAGGAGGGCATCCGAACGGGACCAGCTCCCTCCGGGGCCGGGCAGGAAGAGGCCCAAAAGAAGGGTCGGCCCCGAAAAAACGCGAGCAAAAATATTCCTGCAAGCACGCCAGTAATGACGGTATGTTTCTATTTATTTTTTTATTTTATTTCTATTATACTTCTGTTGTTTTTAGCTTCCGTTGCCGGATCCTTTAGAGCTGCCCTCACAAGTTTACCTGCCAGTCTTTCAGGAATATTTATTTCTGCCTGTAAGTTTCTATTTATTTTTTTTTGTTTAATTTCCATTAATTGATAGTTTTGTTTTTTGTTCTAACTAATTTAATTTTCACAGGATCAACTGACAGCAGCAGACGGGAGGCTGAGTGACTTTACAGTCTCACTAAGAGGAGACTTTTTCGCAGAAACTGGTAAGTTGTACCACAGATAAATAAAGTATTTCATCGCTTGAACACGGGAGGCGAACGCTTTTTCGAGTTTCAGCTGACTTGAGATTGCCTCCCAAAGCAAGGAAACTTCTGCCTGTGGCGAAAACTGCAAGAGCACCCTGTCGCTCGCTGTTCTATGTGTGGAACCATTAAGAAAGTTTTTCATTTTTATTGACCATTGTTTTCAATTTTATGGTAGATTATATGTGGCGTAGTGTATGTATAAGTTATATAGTTTTTTTAAACCAATTAAGGGAAAAATTCAATTAGATAAGGCTTCAATTTTTTTAAAATTATGGGCAATATTTAATCTATTGTTTTATTTTAGTTTGTCGTTCATGCCCGGGTGGGAAACATCTTCAAATTGCTGAGCCCGGGCACATACACCGTTGGAAGTGGGAGGGATCGTAGACTGCGATTAGTCGATCCAGTAAGTTTTTCTTTTATTTCTATTTTGATGTGCCAATTTTTTTGTAAAATATGTACACACATGAATACCTTTTAATTCATTTATTAATGTGTAATTCATTTGCTTCATTTTGCAGAGTGTAAAGGAGATCCACGCACTTCTGACGGTGGATGAAAACAATGAGGTGGAGCTGATGGCAATGAGGGCCACGGAGACCCGCCTAAATGGGGATATTTTTCCCCAAGGGAGTTTAAACTGGATCCCTGTCCCGTGCAGGGTTAGGACAGTTAGGATAGGAAAAGAACTGATTTGATAGATCTTAATAATTGAAGTGAGGTGAATGGGAATTGCTAAGCCCGAGCGAAGGGAGAAAGAAAAGCGACCACGTCGGCGACCCCCAAAAGTAAGATATATCCGATTGAAGTTTTATTATTTCCTCATTTCGTGCCAATATTGTGTTTTTTAGATCATCCATTTGATTCGTAAAGAATGCTGGAAAAAGAAATGTTTGGAATTCGTCTTAACTTTTAAAAAACAAATAGCTTCTCGGGGAAACAATTACCATATATTTTCCTAAGTTTGTCGTCAGATTGTATTGGAACAAATGTGAAAAATGGTTTACATACGTGTTACACGAGGTAAGATTCTTGGAAAATGAAAATATTTGAGAGGGTAGCGCAAGACTAGATTCGGACGAAAGGCTAAAAATAGACTCGTAGGTTAATTAAGGATATTGCGTCGCCGTTTCTGTTGTCGCCATAAAGTTTCGAGGTTTTCGTGGATAACATGCAGAGAATCATCAGTATTCAGTAATTCTCTGTTATTAGTTTAGGAGATTATGTATTTTAATCCGAGGAGGGCATCCGAACGGGACCAGCTCCCTCCGGGGCCGGGCAGGAAGAGGCCCAAAAGAAGGGTCGGCCCCGAAAAAACGCGAGCAAAAATATTCCTGCAAGCACGCCAGTAATGACGGTATGTTTCTATTTATTTTTTTATTTTATTTCTATTATACTTCTGTTGTTTTTAGCTTCCGTTGCCGGATCCATTGGAGCTGCCCTCCCAAGTTTTCCTGCCGGTATATCAAGAATATTTATTTGTGCCTGTAAGTTTCTATTTATTTTTTTTTGTTTAATTTCCATTAATTGATAGTTTTGTTTTTTGTTCTAACTAATTTAATTTTCACAGGATCAACTGACAGCAGCAGACGGGAGGCTGAGTGACTTTACAGTCTCACTAAGAGGAGACTTTTTCGCAGAAACTGGTAAGTTGTACCACAGATAAATAAAGTATTTCATCGCTTGAACACGGGAGGCGAACGCTTTTTCGAGTTTCAGCTGACTTGAGATTGCCTCCCAAAGCAAGGAAACTTCTGCCTGTGGCGAAAACTGCAAGAGCACCCTGTCGCTCGCTGTTCTATGTGTGGAACCATTAAGAAAGTTTTTCATATTTATTGACCATTGTTTTCAATTTTATGGTAGATTATATGTGGCGTAGTGTATGTATAAGTTATATAGTTTTTTTAAACCAATTAAGGGAAAAATTCAATTAGATAAGGCTTCAATTTTTTTTAAATTATGGGCAATATTTAATCTATTGTTTTATTTTAGTTTGTCGTTCATGCCCGGGTGGGAAACATCTTCAAATTGCTGAGCCCGGGCACATACACCGTTGGAAGTGGGAGGGATCGTAGACTGCGATTAGTCGATCCAGTTAAGTTTTTCTTTTATTTCTATTTTGATGTGCCAATTTTTTTGTAAAATATGTACACACATGAATACCTTTTAATTCATTTATTAATGTGTAATTCATTTGCTTCATTTTGCAGAGTGTAAAGGAGATCCACGCACTTCTGACGGTGGATGAAAACAATGAGGTGGAGCTGATGGCAATGAGGGCCACGGAGACCCGCCTAAATGGGGATATTTTTCCCCAAGGGAGTTTAAACTGGATCCCTGTCCCGTGCAGGGTTAGGACAGTTAGGATAGGAAAAGAACTGATTTGATAGATCTTAATAATTGAAGTGAGGTGAATGGGAATCGCTAAGCCCGAGCGAAGGGAGAAAGAAAAGCGACCACGTCGGCGACCCCCAAAAGTAAGATATATCCGATTGAAGTTTTATTATTTCCTCATTTCGTGCCAATATTGTGTTTTTTAGATCATCCATTTGATTCGTAAAGAATGCTGGAAAAAGAAATGTTTGGAATTCGTCTTAACTTTTAAAAAACAAATAGCTTCTCGGGGAAACAATTACCATATATTTTCCTAAGTTTGTCGTCAGATTGTATTGGAACAAATGTGAAAAATGGTTTACATACGTGTTACACGAGGTAAGATTCTTGGAAAATGAAAATATTTGAGAGGGTAGCGCAAGACTAGATTCGGACGAAAGGCTAAAAATAGACTCGTAGGTTAATTAAGGATATTGCGTCGCCGTTTCTGTTGTCGCCATAAAGTTTCGAGGTTTTCGTGGATAACATGCAGAGAATCATCAGTATTCAGTAATTCTCTGTTATTAGTTTAGGAGATTATGTATTTTAATCCGAGGAGGGCATCCGAACGGGACCAGCTCCCTCCGGGGCCGGGCAGGAAGAGGCCCAAAAGAAGGGTCGGCCCCGAAAAAACGCGAGCAAAAATATTCCTGCAAGCACGCCAGTAATGACGGTATGTTTCTATTTATTTTTTTATTTTATTTCTATTATACTTCTGTTGTTTTTAGCTTCCGTTGCCGGATCCATTGGAGCTGCCCTCCCAAGTTTTCCTGCCGGTATATCAAGAATATTTATTTGTGCCTGTAAGTTTCTATTTATTTTTTTTTGTTTAATTTCCATTAATTGATAGTTTTGTTTTTTGTTCTAACTAATTTAATTTTCACAGGATCAACTGACAGCAGCAGACGGGAGGCTGAGTGACTTTACAGTCTCACTAAGAGGAGACTTTTTCGCAGAAACTGGTAAGTTGTACCACAGATAAATAAAGTATTTCATCGCTTGAACACGGGAGGCGAACGCTTTTTCGAGTTTCAGCTGACTTGAGATTGCCTCCCAAAGCAAGGAAACTTCTGCCTGTGGCGAAAACTGCAAGAGCACCCTGTCGCTCGCTGTTCTATGTGTGGAACCATTAAGAAAGTTTTTCATTTTTATTGACCATTGTTTTCAATTTTATGGTAGATTATATGTGGCGTAGTGTATGTATAAGTTATATAGTTTTTTTAAACCAATTAAGGGAAAAATTCAATTAGATAAGGCTTCAATTTTTTTAAAATTATGGGCAATATTTAATCTATTGTTTTATTTTAGTTTGTCGTTCATGCCCGGGTGGGAAACATCTTCAAATTGCTGAGCCCGGGCACATACACCGTTGGAAGTGGGAGGGATCGTAGACTGCGATTAGTCGATCCAGTTAAGTTTTTCTTTTATTTCTATTTTGATGTGCCAATTTTTTTGTAAAATATGTACACACATGAATACCTTTTAATTCATTTATTAATGTGTAATTCATTTGCTTCATTTTGCAGAGTGTAAAGGAGATCCACGCACTTCTGACGGTGGATGAAAACAATGAGGTGGAGCTGATGGCAATGAGGGCCACGGAGACCCGCCTAAATGGGGATATTTTTCCCCAAGGGAGTTTAAACTGGATCCCTGTCCCGTGCAGGGTTAGGACAGTTAGGATAGGAAAAGAACTGATTTAATAGATCTTAATAATTGAAGTGAGGTGAATGGGAATCGCTAAGCCCGAGCGAAGGGAGAAAGAAAAGCGACCACGTCGGCGACCCCCAAAAGTAAGATATATCCGATTGAAGTTTTATTATTTCCTCATTTCGTGCCAATATTGTGTTTTTTAGATCATCCATTTGATTCGTAAAGAATGCTGGAAAAAGAAATGTTTGGAATTCGTCTTAACTTTTAAAAAACAAATAGCTTCTCGGGGAAACAATTACCATATATTTTCCTAAGTTTGTCGTCAGATTGTATTGGAACAAATGTGAAAAATGGTTTACATACGTGTTACACGAGGTAAGATTCTTGGAAAATGAAAATATTTGAGAGGGTAGCGCAAGACTAGATTCGGACGAAAGGCTAAAAATAGACTCGTAGATTAATTAAGGATATTGCGTCGCCGTTTCTGTTGTCGCCATAAAGTTTCGAGGTTTTCGTGGATAACATGCAGAGAATCATCAGTATTCAGTAATTCTCTGTTATTAGTTTAGGAGATTATGTATTTTAATCCGAGGAGGGCATCCGAACGGGACCAGCTCCCTCCGGGGCCGGGCAGGAAGAGGCCCAAAAGAAGGGTCGGCCCCGAAAAAACGCGAGCAAAAATATTCCTGCAAGCACGCCAGTAATGACGGTATGTTTCTATTTATTTTTTTATTTTATTTCTATTATACTTCTGTTGTTTTTAGCTTCCGTTGCCGGATCCTTTAGAGCTGCCCTCACAAGTTTACCTGCCAGTCTTTCAGGAATATTTATTTCTGCCTGTAAGTTTCTATTTATTTTTTTTTGTTTAATTTCCATTAATTGATAGTTTTGTTTTTTGTTCTAACTAATTTAATTTTCACAGGATCAACTGACAGCAGCAGACGGGAGGCTGAGTGACTTTACAGTCTCACTAAGAGGAGACTTTTTCGCAGAAACTGGTAAGTTGTACCACAGATAAATAAAGTATTTCATCGCTTGAACACGGGAGGCGAACGCTTTTTCGAGTTTCAGCTGACTTGAGATTGCCTCCCAAAGCAAGGAAACTTCTGCCTGTGGCGAAAACTGCAAGAGCACCCTGTCGCTCGCTGTTCTATGTGTGGAACCATTAAGAAAGTTTTTCATTTTTATTGACCATTGTTTTCAATTTTATGGTAGATTATATGTGGCGTAGTGTATGTATAAGTTATATAGTTTTTTTAAACCAATTAAGGGAAAAATTCAATTAGATAAGGCTTCAATTTTTTTAAAATTATGGGCAATATTTAATCTATTGTTTTATTTTAGTTTGTCGTTCATGCCCGGGTGGGAAACATCTTCAAATTGCTGAGCCCGGGCACATACACCGTTGGAAGTGGGAGGGATCGTAGACTGCGATTAGTCGATCCAGTTAAGTTTTTCTTTTATTTGTATTTTGATGTGCCAATTTTTTTGTAAAATATGTACACACATGAATACCTTTTAATTCATTTATTAATGTGTAATTCATTTGCTTCATTTTGCAGAGTGTAAAGGAGATCCACGCACTTCTGACGGTGGATGAAAACAATGAGGTGGAGCTGATGGCAATGAGGGCCACGGAGACCCGCCTAAATGGGGATATTTTTCCCCAAGGGAGTTTAAACTGGATCCCTGTCCCGTGCAGGGTTAGGACAGTTAGGATAGGAAAAGAACTGATTTGATAGATCTTAATAATTGAAGTGAGGTGAATGGGAATTGCTAAGCCCGAGCGAAGGGAGAAAGAAAAGCGACCACGTCGGCGACCCCCAAAAGTAAGATATATCCGATTGAAGTTTTATTATTTCCTCATTTCGTGCCAATATTGTGTTTTTTAGATCATCCATTTGATTCGTAAAGAATGCTGGAAAAAGAAATGTTTGGAATTCGTCTTAACTTTTAAAAAACAAATAGCTTCTCGGGGAAACAATTACCATATATTTTCCTAAGTTTGTCGTCAGATTGTATTGGAACAAATGTGAAAAATGGTTTACATACGTGTTACACGAGGTAAGATTCTTGGAAAATGAAAATATTTGAGAGGGTAGCGCAAGACTAGATTCGGACGAAAGGCTAAAAATAGACTCGTAGGTTAATTAAGGATATTGCGTCGCCGTTTCTGTTGTCGCCATAAAGTTTCGAGGTTTTCGTGGATAACATGCAGAGAATCATCAGTATTCAGTAATTCTCTGTTATTAGTTTAGGAGATTATGTATTTTAATCCGAGGAGGGCATCCGAGGAGGGCATCCGAACGGGACCAGCTCCCTCCGGGGCCGGGCAGGAAGAGGCCCAAAAGAAGGGTCGGCCCCGAAAAAACGCGAGCAAAAATATTCCTGCAAGCACGCCAGTAATGACGGTATGTTTCTATTTATTTTTTTATTTTATTTCTATTATACTTCTGTTGTTTTTAGCTTCCGTTGCCGGATCCATTGGAGCTGCCCTCCCAAGTTTTCCTGCCGGTATATCAAGAATATTTATTTGTGCCTGTAAGTTTCTATTTATTTTTTTTTGTTTAATTTCCATTAATTGATAGTTTTGTTTTTTGTTCTAACTAATTTAATTTTCACAGGATCAACTGACAGCAGCAGACGGGAGGCTGAGTGACTTTACAGTCTCACTAAGAGGAGACTTTTTCGCAGAAACTGGTAAGTTGTACCACAGATAAATAAAGTATTTCATCGCTTGAACACGGGAGGCGAACGCTTTTTCGAGTTTCAGCTGACTTGAGATTGCCTCCCAAAGCAAGGAAACTTCTGCCTGTGGCGAAAACTGCAAGAGCACCCTGTCGCTCGCTGTTCTATGTGTGGAACCATTAAGAAAGTTTTTCATATTTATTGACCATTGTTTTCAATTTTATGGTAGATTATATGTGGCGTAGTGTATGTATAAGTTATATAGTTTTTTTAAACCAATTAAGGGAAAAATTCAATTAGATAAGGCTTCAATTTTTTTTAAATTATGGGCAATATTTAATCTATTGTTTTATTTTAGTTTGTCGTTCATGCCCGGGTGGGAAACATCTTCAAATTGCTGAGCCCGGGCACATACACCGTTGGAAGTGGGAGGGATCGTAGACTGCGATTAGTCGATCCAGTTAAGTTTTTCTTTTATTTCTATTTTGATGTGCCAATTTTTTTGTAAAATATGTACACACATGAATACCTTTTAATTCATTTATTAATGTGTAATTCATTTGCTTCATTTTGCAGAGTGTAAAGGAGATCCACGCACTTCTGACGGTGGATGAAAACAATGAGGTGGAGCTGATGGCAATGAGGGCCACGGAGACCCGCCTAAATGGGGATATTTTTCCCCAAGGGAGTTTAAACTGGATCCCTGTCCCGTGCAGGGTTAGGACAGTTAGGATAGGAAAAGAACTGATTTGATAGATCTTAATAATTGAAGTGAGGTGAATGGGAATCGCTAAGCCCGAGCGAAGGGAGAAAGAAAAGCGACCACGTCGGCGACCCCCAAAAGTAAGATATATCCGATTGAAGTTTTATTATTTCCTCATTTCGTGCCAATATTGTGTTTTTTAGATCATCCATTTGATTCGTAAAGAATGCTGGAAAAAGAAATGTTTGGAATTCGTCTTAACTTTTAAAAAACAAATAGCTTCTCGGGGAAACAATTACCATATATTTTCCTAAGTTTGTCGTCAGATTGTATTGGAACAAATGTGAAAAATGGTTTACATACGTGTTACACGAGGTAAGATTCTTGGAAAATGAAAATATTTGAGAGGGTAGCGCAAGACTAGATTCGGACGAAAGGCTAAAAATAGACTCGTAGGTTAATTAAGGATATTGCGTCGCCGTTTCTGTTGTCGCCATAAAGTTTCGAGGTTTTCGTGGATAACATGCAGAGAATCATCAGTATTCAGTAATTCTCTGTTATTAGTTTAGGAGATTATGTATTTTAATCCGAGGAGGGCATCCGAACGGGACCAGCTCCCTCCGGGGCCGGGCAGGAAGAGGCCCAAAAGAAGGGTCGGCCCCGAAAAAACGCGAGCAAAAATATTCCTGCAAGCACGCCAGTAATGACGGTATGTTTCTATTTATTTTTTTATTTTATTTCTATTATACTTCTGTTGTTTTTAGCTTCCGTTGCCGGATCCGTTAGAGCTGCCCTCACAAGTTTACCTGCCAGTCTTTCAGGAATATTTATTTCTGCCTGTAAGTTTCTATTTATTTTTTTTTGTTTAATTTCCATTAATTGATAGTTTTGTTTTTTGTTCTAACTAATTTAATTTTCACAGGATCAACTGACAGCAGCAGACGGGAGGCTGAGTGACTTTACAGTCTCACTAAGAGGAGACTTTTTCGCAGAAACTGGTAAGTTGTACCACAGATAAATAAAGTATTTCATCGCTTGAACACGGGAGGCGAACGCTTTTTCGAGTTTCAGCTGACTTGAGATTGCCTCCCAAAGCAAGGAAACTTCTGCCTGTGGCGAAAACTGCAAGAGCACCCTGTCGCTCGCTGTTCTATGTGTGGAACCATAAAGAAAGTTTTTCATTTTTATTGACCATTGTTTTCAATTTTATGGTAGATTATATGTGGCGTAGTGTATGTATAAGTTATATAGTTTTTTTAAACCAATAAAGGGAAAAATTCAATTAGATAAGGCTTAATTTTTTTTTAAATTATGGGCAATATTTAATCTATTGTTTTATTTTAGTTTGTCTATCATGCCCGGGTGGGAAACATCTTCAAATTGCTGAGCCCGGGCACATACACCGTTGGAAGTGGGAGGGATCGTAGACTGCGATTAGTCGATCCAGTAAGTTTTTCTTTTATTTCTATTTTGATGTGCCAATTTTTTTGTAAAATATGTACACACATGAATACCTTTTAATTCATTTATTAATGTGTAATTCATTTGCTTCATTTTGCAGAGTGTAAAGGAGATCCACGCACTTCTGACGGTGGATGAAAACAATGAGGTGGAGCTGATGGCAATGAGGGCCACGGAGACCCGCCTAAATGGGGATATTTTTCCCCAAGGGAGTTTAAACTGGATCCCTGTCCCGTGCAGGGTTAGGACAGGAAAAGAACTGATTTGATAGATCTTAATAATTGAAGTGAGGTGAATGGGAATCGCTAAGCCCGAGCGAAGGGAGAAAGAAAAGCGACCACGTCGGCGACCCCCAAAAGTAAGATATATCCGATTGAAGTTTTATTATTTCCTCATTTCGTGCCAATATTGTGTTTTTTAGATCATCCATTTGATTCGTAAAGAATGCTGGAAAAAGAAATGTTTGGAATTCGTCTTAACTTTTAAAAAACAAATAGCTTCTCGGGGAAACAATTACCATATATTTTCCTAAGTTTGTCGTCAGATTGTATTGGAACAAATGTGAAAAATGGTTTACATACGTGTTACACGAGGTAAGATTCTTGGAAAATGAAAATATTTGAGAGGGTAGCGCAAGACTAGATTCGGACGAAAGGCTAAAAATAGACTCGTAGGTTAATTAAGGATATTGCGTCGCCGTTTCTGTTGTCGCCATAAAGTTTCGAGGTTTTCGTGGATAACATGCAGAGAATCATCAGTATTCAGTAATTCTCTGTTATTAGTTTAGGAGATTATGTATTTTAATCCGAGGAGGGCATCCGAACGGGACCAGCTCCCTCCGGGGCCGGGCAGGAAGAGGCCCAAAAGAAGGGTCGGCCCCGAAAAAACGCGAGCAAAAATATTCCTGCAAGCACGCCAGTAATGACGGTATGTTTCTATTTATTTTTTTATTTTATTTCTATTATACTTCTGTTGTTTTTAGCTTCCGTTGCCGGATCCATTGGAGCTGCCCTCCCAAGTTTTCCTGCCGGTATATCAAGAATATTTATTTGTGCCTGTAAGTTTCTATTTATTTTTTTTTGTTTAATTTCCATTAATTGATAGTTTTGTTTTTTGTTCTAACTAATTTAATTTTCACAGGATCAACTGACAGCAGCAGACGGGAGGCTGAGTGACTTTACAGTCTCACTAAGAGGAGACTTTTTCGCAGAAACTGGTAAGTTGTACCACAGATAAATAAAGTATTTCATCGCTTGAACACGGGAGGCGAACGCTTTTTCGAGTTTCAGCTGACTTGAGATTGCCTCCCAAAGCAAGGAAACTTCTGCCTGTGGCGAAAACTGCAAGAGCACCCTGTCGCTCGCTGTTCTATGTGTGGAACCATTAAGAAAGTTTTTCATTTTTATTGACCATTGTTTTCAATTTTATGGTAGATTATATGTGGCGTAGTGTATGTATAAGTTATATAGTTTTTTTAAACCAATTAAGGGAAAAATTCAATTAGATAAGGCTTCAATTTTTTTAAAATTATGGGCAATATTTAATCTATTGTTTTATTTTAGTTTGTCGTTCATGCCCGGGTGGGAAACATCTTCAAATTGCTGAGCCCGGGCACATACACCGTTGGAAGTGGGAGGGATCGTAGACTGCGATTAGTCGATCCAGTTAAGTTTTTCTTTTATTTCTATTTTGATGTGCCAATTTTTTTGTAAAATATGTACACACATGAATACCTTTTAATTCATTTATTAATGTGTAATTCATTTGCTTCATTTTGCAGAGTGTAAAGGAGATCCACGCACTTCTGACGGTGGATGAAAACAATGAGGTGGAGCTGATGGCAATGAGGGCCACGGAGACCCGCCTAAATGGGGATATTTTTCCCCAAGGGAGTTTAAACTGGATCCCTGTCCCGTGCAGGGTTAGGACAGTTAGGATAGGAAAAGAACTGATTTGATAGATCTTAATAATTGAAGTGAGGTGAATGGGAATCGCTAAGCCCGAGCGAAGGGAGAAAGAAAAGCGACCACGTCGGCGACCCCCAAAAGTAAGATATATCCGATTGAAGTTTTATTATTTCCTCATTTCGTGCCAATATTGTGTTTTTTAGATCATCCATTTGATTCGTAAAGAATGCTGGAAAAAGAAATGTTTGGAATTCGTCTTAACTTTTAAAAAACAAATAGCTTCTCGGGGAAACAATTACCATATATTTTCCTAAGTTTGTCGTCAGATTGTATTGGAACAAATGTGAAAAATGGTTTACATACGTGTTACACGAGGTAAGATTCTTGGAAAATGAAAATATTTGAGAGGGTAGCGCAAGACTAGATTCGGACGAAAGGCTAAAAATAGACTCGTAGGTTAATTAAGGATATTGCGTCGCCGTTTCTGTTGTCGCCATAAAGTTTCGAGGTTTTCGTGGATAACATGCAGAGAATCATCAGTATTCAGTAATTCTCTGTTATTAGTTTAGGAGATTATGTATTTTAATCCGAGGAGGGCATCCGAACGGGACCAGCTCCCTCCGGGGCCGGGCAGGAAGAGGCCCAAAAGAAGGGTCGGCCCCGGAAAACCACAAAATTAAAAGTTATTCAACAAAGCACTCCCATAATGACGGTATGTTTCTATTTATTTTTTTATTTTATTTCTACTTTGTGTGGAAATTAAAAAATAACTAAATTAAGTAAGCTTACTTAATTTAGTTATTTTTTAATTTTTAGTGCGTTGTAAAAGCGTGTTTTGTAGTATTTTTTTATAATATTTTTTTGTTTTATGTTCATTAATTGTTTGTTGTTTTCAGCGGGCTCGACAAATAACGCAGCAAGTTGTAATGACGCGGGCGAAACAGAAAGCCCAGGAGGCCGTTATGACGGTATGTTTCTATTTATTTTTTTATTTTATTTCTTGAATTATAATATTTTTTTGTTTTATGTTCATTAATTGTTTGTTGTTTTCAGCGGTCACGGCAACAAGCTCCACAGGAGGGTCCGCCGCAAAAGGCGTTAAGGCTAGAAGTCCCGCACGAGCCCAGTGCGGCAGCGATGACGGTATGTTTCTATTTATTTTTTATTTTATTTCTATTATTTGTGGAAATTAAAAAATAACTAAATTAAGTAAGCTTAATGGTTCCACATATAGAACAGCGAGCGACAGGGTGCTCTTGCAGTTTTCGCCACAGGCAGAAGTTTCCTTGCTTTGGGAGGCAATCTCAAGTCAGCTGAAACTCGAAAAAGCGTTCGCCTCCCGTGTTCAAGCGATGAAATACTTTATTTATCTGTGGTACAACTTACCAGTTTCTGCAAAAAAGTCTCCTCTTAGTGAGACTGTAAAATCACTCAGCCTCCCGTCTGCTGCTGTCAGTTGATCCTGTGAAAATTAAATTAGTTAGAACAAAAAACAAAACTATCAATTAATGGAAATTAAACAAAAAAAATAAATAGAAACTTACAGGCACAAATAAATATTCTTGATATATCGGCAGGAAAACTTGGGAGGGCAGCTCCAATGGATCCGGCAACGGAAGCTAAAAACAACAGAATTATAATAGAAATAAAATAACAAAATAAATAGAAACATACCGTCAATGGAGGCACGTCTAATCTTAATGTTTTTTGCGGCGGACCCTCCAATTGCGGTGAAGGGTCTAGTGACGCTTGTTGCCGTGACCGCTGAAAACAACAAACAATTAATGAACATAAAACAAAAAAAAAATATTATAATTCAAAAATACTACAAAACACGCTTTTACAACGCACTAAAAATTAAAAAATAACTAAATTAAGTAAGCTTACTTAATTTAGTTATTTTTTATTTAAGTAAGCTTACTTAATTTAGTAATTTTTTAATTTTTAGTGCGTTGTAAAAGCGTGTTTTGTAGTACCTATTTTTGAATTATATTTTTTTGTTTTATGTTCATTAATTGTTTGTTGTTTTCAGCGGTCACGGCAACAAGCGTCACTAGACCCTTCACCGCAATTGGAGGGTCCGCCGCAAAAAACATTAGATTAGACGTGCCTCCATTGACGGTATGTTTCTATTTATTTTTTTATTTTATTTCTATTATACTTCTGTTGTTTTTAGCTTCCGTTGCCGGATCCTTTAGAGCTGCCCTCACAAGTTTACCTGCCAGTCTTTCAGGAATATTTATTTCTGCCTGTAAGTTTCTATTTATTTTTTTTGTTTAATTTCCATTAATTGATAGTTTTGTTTTTTGTTCTAACTAATTTAATTTTCACAGGATCAACTGACAGCAGCAGACGGGAGGCTGAGTGACTTTACAGTCTCACTAAGAGGAGACTTTTTCGCAGAAACTGGTAAGTTGTACCACAGATAAATAAAGTATTTCATCGCTTGAACACGGGAGGCGAACGCTTTTTCGAGTTTCAGCTGACTTGAGATTGCCTCCCAAAGCAAGGAAACTTCTGCCTGTGGCGAAAACTGCAAGAGCACCCTGTCGCTCGCTGTTCTATGTGTGGAACCATAAAGAAAGTTTTTCATTTTTATTGACCATTGTTTTCAATTTTATGGTAGATTATATGTGGCGTAGTGTATGTATAAGTTATATAGTTTTTTTAAACCAATTAAGGGAAAAATTCAATTAGATAAGGCTTAATTTTTTTTAAAATTATGGGCAATATTTAATCTATTGTTTTATTTTAGTTTGTCGTTCATGCCCGGGTGGGAAACATCTTCAAATTGCTGAGCCCGGGCACATACACCGTTGGAAGTGGGAGGGATCGTAGACTGCGATTAGTCGATCCAGTAAGTTTTTCTTTTATTTCTATTTTGATGTGCCAATTTTTTTGTAAAATATGTACACACATGAATACCTTTTAATTCATTTATTAATGTGTAATTCATTTGCTTCATTTTGCAGAGTGTAAAGGAGATCCACGCACTTCTGACGGTGGATGAAAACAATGAGGTGGAGCTGATGGCAATGAGGGCCACGGAGACCCGCCTAAATGGGGATATTTTTCCCCAAGGGAGTTTAAACTGGATCCCTGTCCCGTGCAGGGTTAGGACAGTTAGGACAGGAAAAGAACTGATTTGATAGATCTTAATAATTGAAGTGAGGTGAATGGGAATCGCTAAGCCCGAGCGAAGGGAGAAAGAAAAGCGACCACGTCGGCGACCCCCAAAAGTAAGATATATCCGATTGAAGTTTTATTATTTCCTCATTTCGTGCCAATATTGTGTTTTTTAGATCATCCATTTGATTCGTAAAGAATGCTGGAAAAAGAAATGTTTGGAATTCGTCTTAACTTTTAAAAAACAAATAGCTTCTCGGGGAAACAATTACCATATATTTTCCTAAGTTTGTCGTCAGATTGTATTGGAACAAATGTGAAAAATGGTTTACATACGTGTTACACGAGGTAAGATTCTTGGAAAATGAAAATATTTGATTCGGACGAAAGGCTAAAAATAGACTCGTAGGTTAATTAAGGATATTGCGTCGCCGTTTCTGTTGTCGCCATAAAGTTTCGAGGTTTTCGTGGATAACATGCAGAGAATCATCAGTATGCAGCACACCTATCCGCGCCGCCAGCGGATAGCTTTATTTAATATTTAAGTAGATCGAGGTGTTTGATTGATGTAATTTTTTATTGTAATCGCTATAATAAGAAATAAATAAATAAATAAATAAAATGAATTTTGGTATATATATTGGTAGCACATTTTGTTCATTTTTCTCTATAAAAGGATAAGAAAAGAAGAAAAGACTAAAAGATAAAAATGTGAATAATGTAAGTACAAATTCCTTATTACTTAATATATTTTTAATTATATGTAAAATAATTTAATTACATGACACTGTTTTATCCAACTTAAATATGATGGGTGTAGATTTAAAATCTCTTTAGAAAATAACTCCATACTATCCAAAATAAATAAATAATGCCAAAAACAGTAGCTATAACTAATTTAGAAATTAGCTAGATGCTGTTTTTACCCGACTGCCAGAAGGAGGGTTATGTTTTTCGAGTGTATGTATGTATGTATGTATATTTCTTTGGCACGCTCTGTAGCTTAAACGGCTTGATGGATTTTAGCTTGAGAGGCGTCGTTAGATTCGTTTCAATTGTGAGAGTGATACTGGGTATATTAAAATTATGAAAATTAAAATGGCCGATATTTGGCGCCGTATCATATGTCTTCAAACATTTGTTTTTCTCAAAAACTATCGAGTGGGGTATCAAAATAAAGGGTTTCATAAATACCTTGTAAAAAATTTACAATTTGTATGTTTACATGTAATTTGGAATCAGAAAAGCCAAATAAAAAAAATACAACAAAATATTCAACTTTACAAAATAAATTATATTTATGACGCAGGGAAGCAGCCATCTAGTAACCGTTTGTTTATTCACTTTAGTTACCCGGTAACGTAGGGGAGCAGCCATCTAGTAACCGTTTGTTTATTTACTTTAGTTAACCGGTAACGCAGGAGAGCAGCCATCTAGTAACCGTAAGCAGTATTTGTTGAGTTTGACGACCTCACAATCAAAAGTAATGAACCAGGAGTTGGAGTACGGATTGAACCCTGTACGGTTAATTTTGATGCACTTCGGGGACAAGGAAAAATTGAACGCAGAATGTTGCCTTTAATCCTTAGTTGGGCTGTTACAGTTCATAAGCTCCAAGGTACCACACTCGATCGGGCGGTTGTGGACCTTGGCTCACATATATTTGCAAAAGGTCAAGCGTATGTAGCTCTTAGTCGAGTAAAAACATTGGCTGGATTAGCTATCAGTACCCTTGATCCTAAAAAACTATTAAATCGGCCACATGACCAAAATTCTTTGAATGAGCTTCAACGTTTACGGGAATTTGATCCTATTAACTGATAACTTAAAGCCTTAAAATTAAAAAAAAACCTATTTTTTACCTAACCTAACTCTTGATCCGGTTAAAATGTGCCGTCGAGCCCTCAGACTACCAGTCATTTAAAGAGAAAAACACGTTTTCTAGTGTTAGTATATCCATTTCTTATTTTATTCGAACTTTATCTTGTTAAACTAACTCACCGAAGAGCTTATTTACATACTTAGCAATAATTAACTAAACAACAGCAAAGAATTACAAAACATATTTGTTGTAAGAATTTTACTTAACTTGGACTATAAGTTTGTTCGCCGCCGGCAATAGCTTTTCCAACATTCAAGTTATTTTTTACAAAAGAATTATATTTCATTATTTTTGTAAAATGTATCACACAAATAAACATTGCATGGTGAATTATATATTGCTCTTACAAATTTCTATAGATTATAAAGCTTGTTTTTCGCTTTTCAGTTCATATCTTTTAACGCAGTCGGGTGTTTTTTTTTTTAATAATTTATTTTTTTGTCTAAATGTTCTTTATTGATATTTAGGAAAAGTCAGAACTTTGCAACCGCCTAAAATAAGTTTTGTAGATACATAGTACGATAGTTCAAAATTCGCTAGTGAATACTTTATTTTCTCTTCAAAACTTATATTTGTTGTTGTTTTTTTTCGCTCTGAAGATATATTGTACATATAAAGGCACGAAGTCAAGCTTATTACCTACCCTGTACCCTCGCCGTTTGATGGATCATTTTGCAAAAATAAGGAATAGAATTTAGATCCATTATGCATATACTGCAAGTTATAACGAAGCAAAGAATTTTTAGGAAAAGAGCTTCAAACCCCAATCAACTAAAGGATATAATATAGGAAGCGCTTGAAATTTTACACAATGTTGGTCTTGATGTTGTAGGTATAACATGTGATCAAGGTGCAGTTAAAAGAAAGGCTTTTACAAATTTGGGGTGCAGCAAATGGAATTCAAAATAAAAAAATAGCTTGAATGTTTGATTCAGGGAGAATTTTATTGGACGAATATCTGGTGATTGAAAAATTGAAAACTAATATTAATTGTGACGATAAAAAATATCATGGAAAAGTATTCCAGCAACCATTTAGAATTTAGACTGCTTTAGAACGCTGTCGGTAGCGTTATTTTGCAGGCTGATTCTTAGCTAATCATATAGAGGCCAGACTGCTGCTACCTAATTCCTGCATGCAAAGCAATAATTATTTCAAACCAACTTTTTTCAGCTCTTTTTATTATCTTTCTGAATTTCTGAATAACAAATTTCAAAATTGTTTGGTGTAAATTACAAAAACCCGGCTTCGCATGGCACAAAATATCGTCAACGTCATATTTGTAATTATTATTATTATTAGACAAGATTAAACGAAAAACCCAAATGAATATACATATGTCCATATCTATAGGAAATCACCTCTATTCACTGGAATAATAACAATAATCCTTTTGCGAATTTCTCAAGCATTTCAGGTTAGATTCATAGAATTATGTAATTTGCTTGATAAATCGCATGTGGTGATCTATTTTACTCTTTTTTTATAATCAAATTTAATTATCAATTATTAAAGATAGATCCGTGGACTTGATTCAGCAATAAACTTAATAACTTAAAGTTAATGCGATTTGCACCAAACTCGGTACTTGGGGGTTTTCGAGGTCGCTTATTTCAAATCAACTGTCACAATTTACGAATTCAAGATGGTGGACTGTCAAATTTTAAAGTTAATACGATTTGCACCAAACTTGAAAATTGGGGGTTTTCGGGGTCGCTAATTTCAAAACAACTGTCAAAATTTAAGAATTGAAGATGGCGAACTGTCCAATTTTAAAGTTACAGGATTTCAAACATTATAGGTAGGGAGAGGTAATATTTTTCAATTCCACACACTGTCAGCTTAACATAATTTGAAATACATCGGGAATTTACTATGTATCCCTGTCAGAGTCTCATCAAGATGTATAAAATCGATTGGAAACTTTCACGCGGACATAAGATTAAAAAGCAGGAAATAAGTAATAAAATAATTTTTTAAAGTATTATTTGTTTTCTTTTATGAATTTATGCCTTCAAAGATTGTTGTACAACATGACGATTAGTAAAAACATACTATTTTTATTTTTAAATTACTATCTTCACTTTAAGCAAATCCACGGCAAAAACTAGAACAAAGACCATAATAGATTTTATTTCAAATAAAAAAGGTGTGTCGATCTTCAATTTAACTGCCAAAGTTTAAAAAGCCATAGTGTTGATTTAATTGATTCAGTCACGCAAGAATGCAATGTTTTATTACTTTCTGAGACTTGGATGAGTAACAATCACCAATTTGACATATCAATATATCATATTTTTTTGTTTTATGTTCATTACTTCTTTGTTGTTTTCAGCGACCAGCAACGACAAATTGTGCGGCGGCGTCGACGGTATGTTTCTATTTATTTTTTTATTTTATTTATTTTATACTTCTGTTGCTTTTAGCTTCCGTTGCCGGATCCGTTGGAGCTGCCCTCCCAAGTTTTACTGCCGATATATCAGGAATATTTATTTGTGCCTGTAAGTTTCTATTTATTTTTTTTGTTTAATTTCCATTAATTGATAGTTTTGTTTTTTGTTCTAACTAATTTAATTTTCAAAGGATCAACTGACAGCAGCAGACGGGAGGCTGAGTGACTTTACAGTCTCACTAAGAGGAGACTTTTTTGCAGAAACTGGTAAGTTGTACCACAGATAAATAAAGTATTTCATCGCTTGAACACGGGAGGCGAACGCTTTTTCGAGTTTCAGCTGACTTGAGATTGCCTCCCAAAGCAAGGAAACTTCTGCCTGTGGCGAAAACTGCAAGAGCACCCTGTCGCTCGCTGTTCTATGTGTGGAACCATAAAGAAAGTTTTTCATTTTTATTGACCATTGTTTTCAATTTTATGGTAGATTATATGTGGCGTAGTGTATGTATAAGTTATATAGTTTTTTTAAACCAATTAAGGGAAAAATTCAATTAGATAAGGCTTAATTTTTTTTTAAATTATGGGCAATATTTAATCTATTGTTTTATTTTAGTTTGTCTATCATGCCCGGGTGGGAAACATCTTCAAATTGCTGAGCCCGGGCACATACACCGTTGGAAGTGGGAGGGATCGTAGACTGCGATTAGTCGATCCAGTAAGTTTTTCTTTTATTTCTATTTTGATGTGCCAATTTTTTTGTAAAATATGTACACACATGAATACCTTTTAATTCATTTATTAATGTGTAATTCATTTGCTTCATTTTGCAGAGTGTAAAGGAGATCCACGCACTTCTGACGGTGGATGAAAACAATGAGGTGGAGCTGATGGCAATGAGGGCCACGGAGACCCGCCTAAATGGGGATATTTTTCCCCAAGGGAGTTTAAACTGGATCCCTGTCCCGTGCAGGGTTAGGACAGGAAAAGAACTGATTTGATAGATCTTAATAATTGAAGTGAGGTGAATGGGAATCGCTAAGCCCGAGCGAAGGGAGAAAGAAAAGCGACCACGTCGGCGACCCCCAAAAGTAAGATATATCCGATTGAAGTTTTATTATTTCCTCATTTCGTGCCAATATTGTGTTTTTTAGATCATCCATTTGATTCGTAAAGAATGCTGGAAAAAGAAATGTTTGGAATTCGTCTTAACTTTTAAAAAACAAATAGCTTCTCAGGGAAACAATTACCATATATTTTCCTAAGTTTGTCGTCAGATTGTATTGGAACAAATGTGAAAAATGGTTTACATACGTATTACACAAGGTAAGATTCTTGGAAAATGAAAATATTTGAGAGGGTAGCGCAAGACTAGATTCGGACGAAAGGCTAAAAATAGACTCGTAGGTTAATTAAGGATATTGCGTCGCCGTTTCTGTTGTCGCCATAAAGTTTCGAGGTTTTCGTGGATAACATGCAGAGAATCATCAGTATTCAGTAATTCTCTGTTATTAGTTTAGGAGATTATGTATTTTAATCCGAGGAGGGCATCCGAACGGGACCAGCTCCCTCCGGGGCCGGGCAGGAAGAGGCCCAAAAGAAGGGTCGGCCCCGAAAAAACGCGAGCAAAAATATTCCTGCAAGCACGCCAGTAATGACGGTATGTTTCTATTTATTTTTTTATTTTATTTCTATTATACTTCTGTTGTTTTTAGCTTCCGTTGCCGGATCCATTGGAGCTGCCCTCCCAAGTTTTCCTGCCGGTATATCAAGAATATTTATTTGTGCCTGTAAGTTTCTATTTATTTTTTTTTGTTTAATTTCCATTAATTGATAGTTTTGTTTTTTGTTCTAACTAATTTAATTTTCACAGGATCAACTGACAGCAGCAGACGGGAGGCTGAGTGACTTTACAGTCTCACTAAGAGGAGACTTTTTCGCAGAAACTGGTAAGTTGTACCACAGATAAATAAAGTATTTCATCGCTTGAACACGGGAGGCGAACGCTTTTTCGAGTTTCAGCTGACTTGAGATTGCCTCCCAAAGCAAGGAAACTTCTGCCTGTGGCGAAAACTGCAAGAGCACCCTGTCGCTCGCTGTTCTATGTGTGGAACCATTAAGAAAGTTTTTCATATTTATTGACCATTGTTTTCAATTTTATGGTAGATTATATGTGGCGTAGTGTATGTATAAGTTATATAGTTTTTTTAAACCAATTAAGGGAAAAATTCAATTAGATAAGGCTTCAATTTTTTTTAAATTATGGGCAATATTTAATCTATTGTTTTATTTTAGTTTGTCGTTCATGCCCGGGTGGGAAACATCTTCAAATTGCTGAGCCCGGGCACATACACCGTTGGAAGTGGGAGGGATCGTAGACTGCGATTAGTCGATCCAGTTAAGTTTTTCTTTTATTTCTATTTTGATGTGCCAATTTTTTTGTAAAATATGTACACACATGAATACCTTTTAATTCATTTATTAATGTGTAATTCATTTGCTTCATTTTGCAGAGTGTAAAGGAGATCCACGCACTTCTGACGGTGGATGAAAACAATGAGGTGGAGCTGATGGCAATGAGGGCCACGGAGACCCGCCTAAATGGGGATATTTTTCCCCAAGGG
Source organism: Machimus rusticus (assembly GCA_951509405.1). Lineage (NCBI taxonomy): Eukaryota > Metazoa > Arthropoda > Insecta > Diptera > Asilidae > Machimus > Machimus rusticus. The sequence goes on along the minus strand of OX608055.1, from coordinate 10,158,743 downwards.
AGTTTAAACTGGATCCCTGTCCCGTGCAGGGTTAGGACAGTTAGGACAGGAAAAGAACTGATTTGATAGATCTTAATAATTGAAGTGAGGTGAATGGGAATCGCTAAGCCCGAGCGAAGGGAGAAAGAAAAGCGACCACGTCGGCGACCCCCAAAAGTAAGATATATCCGATTGAAGTTTTATTATTTCCTCATTTCGTGCCAATATTGTGTTTTTTAGATCATCCATTTGATTCGTAAAGAATGCTGGAAAAAGAAATGTTTGGAATTCGTCTTAACTTTTAAAAAACAAATAGCTTCTCAGGGAAACAATTACCATATATTTTCCTAAGTTTGTCGTCAGATTGTATTGGAACAAATGTGAAAAATGGTTTACATACGTATTACACAAGGTAAGATTCTTGGAAAATGAAAATATTTGAGAGGGTAGCGCAAGACTAGATTCGGACGAAAGGCTAAAAATAGACTCGTAGGTTAATTAAGGATATTGCGTCGCCGTTTCTGTTGTCGCCATAAAGTTTCGAGGTTTTCGTGGATAACATGCAGAGAATCATCAGTATTCAGAACACCTATGATTATATGTGGTGCAGTGTATGTATAAGTTATATATTTTTTTCAAACCAATAAAGGGAAAAATTCAATTGGATAAGTCTTAATTTTTTTTAAAATTATGGGCAATATTTAATCTATTGTTTTATTTTAGTTTATCCTTCAAGTCCGGCAGCGAAACGTTTACTATTTTCTGAGACCGGGCACATACACAATCGGAAGTGCAGCGGACTGCAGAATTCGCTTAGCCGATCCAGTAAGTTTTTCTTTTATTTCTATTTTCATTTGCAAATTTGTTTAAGTAAAATATGTACATACCTTTTAATTCATTTATTAATGTGTAATTCATTTTCTTCACTTTGCAGACAGTACAGGAGATTCATGGTCTATTAACGGTCGATGCAAACAATGAGGTGGAGCTCATGGCAATGAGGGCCACAGAGACGCGACTAAATGGGGATATTTTTCCTCAAAGGATTCTAAACTGGATCCCTGTCCCGTGCAGGGTCCAGTTGGGCTCCGTGGACCTTCATTTCTGCAAACTAAATGCGGCGGTAAATAAAAAAATTTTTATTTTATTTCAATTATGATATTTTTGTTTTTAGCAGTCTATGGTGCAAGAAGAGGCGCCCCCGAGACTATCCGAAGATCTTTTTGAAGATTACTCGGAGATCGAGTTGGTCTCAGGGGTAGAGGTAGAGGAGTCCCTGATAGAAGTGCCGGCCACCCCGGCTGCGGAACGACCGCGCCGCCAGCGGAGAATTTTGCAAATTGTGGCGGTAAGTTTCTATTTATTTTTTATTTTGTTTTCTTTATGAGATTGTTTTTTTTTAGCCTTCCTCTACTAGCCCAGGGAGTTCCTCTATCCAGACCATAGCAGAAGAATCGGTCCCGGAAAGCGTAGAAGTGGAGATGACGAAAGTGGAGATGATGAAAGTTTTGAACACTAAAAAATCTGGTATAAAACGTTCATAAGCAAGGTATAGAAATACTCGTAACTTCGTCAATTTTGCTTCAATCGACTTGAAATTTTGACATAATATTCTTAAGATATTATGCATTCAATTAAAAAAATTAAAAAAAATGTCAAAAAAAAAAACTTTAAATACCTTAGCCCCCCCTTAAGTGCTTTGTTACTTTAACCATTGTCGATTTTCTCCATGTTTATTACAACAGAAATGAGTTTGTTATTTCGTCATAATTTTTTCGGTTAAAAATAATATAATATTTGGTTAACTCTACTGAAGGTACAACCACTTTACTTAAAACTTGGTTAAATACCCGTATGATATATTTAAACAAATGAACTTGTTTAATTCAACCATTAAAACTTGGTTAAATATTACGAATTTGCTTGTTTAAATTCAACTAAGTTACTTGGTTAATGTATATACGGAGGTTATAGTAACCGAGTCTCGGTTGATTTTGCTTTGTTTAGTGAAATTGTTGCTGGTTACCGTTCCGAAACTTCATTTTAAGAGGAGCAGTCTATCAGTGCGAACCGTGGTAACGAGTGAAGTGCAGTTAAAAAGAATTGAAACTTATGTGTAAATATAAAAACCGGAGAAGGAGAATGCTAAAAAGCATAAAATTATTTTTACTGTCCCGGAATATATTCTGCAACTATTTGATGGAAAAATGGTTTGGTAAGTAGGCACCTATTTCATTTAAGTGATTGATATATATATAGAGTTAAACTGATTTGCTTTTCACATTCTGAGAAGCAAATCAGTTTAACTCTGTTTCAGCGAGTCTATATATAAATATAAAATATTTGTTTTAAAGGATTACATATTCATGCGCATTGGGGAAAGTATGTATGTATATTAAAAACAAAAAATAATTCAAAGACTATGAAGATGGAGGATGGAATTTTCTTAAATGTGTTTTTCAAATTATTCTTAGAAGTGCAAAGAATCAAATCAGTAAACATTTTGAAATTGATAGGTGTATGTAACCACCTTAAGAAACGTGTTTGCATACGCAGTTTTGTACTTAAAAAAAAATATTACAAGTCATAAAAAATATTTAGATGACCTCTATATTAACATGGATCTTCAATTTTGCTACGACTAAAACTTCGCATTATTCCAGAATACAACTTAACATTGGAAAAATTCAAATATTTAACGAAAGAAGACATCGAAGTTTTATTTGATGAACGGCACATTGGCTTGAAGATCAAATTTGAACACCACATTTTAAGATACCAAGCGGCTTTTGTAAGTATATTGTTAATAAATCCTTGGAATTTTATGTAATTCTATTTGAATTATTCAATTTAGGGGCGGAAAATATTTTTTTAAGAGAAAAGAGTTAGTTTTACTTGAATTATTTACATATACTTAAAAAATAATGATGAATTGCTTTTTATGTAAAAAGATTTTTAAGAAAGTTCAAAATTTAATAGCTCATTTGAAAGTAGTACATGCTCTTCGCACAAACAATACATTTATTTGTTGTGAACAATCGTGTTCACAAATATTTCAAAATATCTCTTCATATAAAAGGCATTTACTAAAGAAACATAAATTCGTTGAAGAAAAAAATGACAATGCAAAAAATAAAGAAAATATAGACAGTTTGGAAAATGAGCAAAGTGAGCTTTCGACCAGTCATTCTGGAAACTTGTCACCTTCTTGTGTGGAGAAAAACGTAAATTCCTCACAACAGCCTTCAAGCAATATCTTGCCCCAAATTATGTTAAATACAAATACAATTACACATAATGATACAAATATTTGCACTCTTATTGAGCAAATTTATGAAAATGCAGCATTGTTTACTTTGGAACTACACTCGCGAAGCAACTTGAACAGAAAAAATATTTTACTAATTCAAAGTAAGATACTAAAATTTCTTATAGACCCTTTAGTATGTGCACTAAGGTGTTTTCCTCATAGAACTGAAAACTTTATGCAAGAAATACTATCTTTTGTTGACAAGATAAAAAATCCATTTCAAAGGATTGATACAGAATATAAGTTTTTACAATATTTGTCTGAGAAAGGGTACTTTATGAAGGCGCGCAATTTTACTATCAATAATAAAATATCAGGAACTCACACCAAAGGAACGTTTACGTTAGATGAAACCATAAGCAAAGGGGTTTTGTTGCCTCTAGACTTTCAGTTCAAAAAGATATTTGAAAAAAAGGATGTTTTAAAAAAATATATATGTAACCGAGACATATTACGAAAGGAAGATAATTCTATTAAAAACTTTGTGCAAGGTAAACTGTGGCGAGAGAAGGAAGAATTATATCCCCAACAAATCTTAATTCCCTTTTTCATGTATGCGGATGATTTCGAAATAAACAATCCTTTAGGATCGCATGCTGGATGTCAATGTATAACAGGTATATATTACTCTTTCCCAATGTTAGAACATGCATCTAAAGTAAATGAAATATTCTTGGCAGCTTTCGTTAAAGCTAGAGACTTTTCAGAATTTGGAAATGATTTGTGCTTGAAATCTCTAGTAGAAACTATTACATCTTTAGAAACAGAAGGAATTGAGTTAAATTTACCTGAAGGTTCCAAGCGAGTTCATTTCATTTTGGGACTTGTTCTTGGAGATAACCTTGGATTAAATCGGATGCTTGAGTTTAGCAAATCGTTTTCAGCTCTATATTTCTGTCGCTTTTGTAGTGAAACTAAAAATTCAACAAAGTATTTATCATCCGAAAACTGTTCTTCTTTGCGTACTATTGAAAATTACCATTCTGATATTCTTTGTGAAAAAGGAATACATAAATCTTCAATTTTAAATCAAATACCATCATTTCATATTATCAAGAATTATGCTGTTGACCTGATGCATGACGTATTCGAAGGCGTGTGCCACTACAACATGGCTTATATTCTAACTGATTTTATTGAAAATAAAAAATTTTTTTCTTTAAATATATTCAATTCCCAAAAGCAGAACTTTTCTTACGGAAAAACGGAGATAGGAAATTTTTCGAAACCTGTTACATCATGCAATTTAAAAAATCTTAAATTTAACATGTCGGCAAGGGAGATGTGGACATTTGTCCATCTTTTTTCCCTAATGGTTGGACATCTTGTTCCTAAAACTGATGATGTTTGGAAGTTCTTCAAAAATTTTATCAAAATAGTCGATTTATTGCTTTTAGCAAGTTATAATGACGAAATTCTTATGGAATTGGAGAAGCGCATTAATATTCACAACGACCAATTTGTAAAACTTTTTAACACTACACTTAGGCCTAAATACCATCTTCTTACACATTACCCGCGCATCATCAGATATTCTGGTCCGCCAAAGTATTTTTGGAGTTTTAGATTTGAATCTAAACACCAGGAATTCAAGACATATGCCAGAGTTATTACAAGTCGACAAAGTATAGCATTTTCTCTTGCACTTAAATTTCAACTTAAATTTGCTTCTCTGGTGGCACTTCCTCCTGAGTACCAATCGAAAGCTGAAAATTCTCATAAAATACAAAGTTCTTTTTTACAACTTATTTGCTCCAGAGAAAATGTTTCTCAAAATGAAGTGATCTCATACTCTCAAATAGAATATAAATGCATTTCATATGAAGTTGGATTTTATTTAACAAAATCATTTGAAAATTTAACAGAATTATTCAAGATTTTGGAGATTTTTGCAATTACGCGTAATACAGGAAATATATTATATGTTGTTTGTGCTAAAGTCGCTATATCATACAATGACCACTTTATAGCATATGAAATATTGGAGGAGAATGATTTGCCTCTTGATATTAAACCAATTAATGTTTTCGACGGGCCTCCAATTCATAAGTATAAGTTATTAGATGGAAAGAATATGGTCAGGCTTAAGAAATATTTTTAAAATTTAAGGCAGAGTATAGTACTATTATTTACCAATAACAATATACCCATATATACACATACCTAAATTTTTATTTTATACTTATGTCTATAGGCTTAGGACTTTCTGAGTTTCATAAGATAATTTTAAGTAAATAATCTTAAGTACACATACAAATGAATCTCGACAATAGTGAAATGACAGGAGATATGGACTCGTCAATGCAAAATTATTTAATTAACTGTTTAACCGGAAGTGACTCTACAACAAGCTTAGGATTTCCAGAGGGGATTGTAATAAACGTCGACAACAGCAACCCTTATCAAGAATTAGCTAACCTTCTTCAAAGTTGGAATATGACAATAGAAGTTATTGAAAAATTTATATGTAAGAAGTTCATGTAGTTTAAGTATTTTTCATTCGAATTTAACTGATTTCAATTCAAGCGCTGGGAATCGACCTTGAATCATTAAAGCTCATGCGATTGAGGCACATTGAGGACTACTTTCCAAAAAATTTAGCTGGACTAAGAATAAAATTCGAACACCAACTTTTCACTTGGCAGAAACAAATGGTTACATTTTAAATAGATTTAAATTGATTTAAAGGCTAATCAGTTTCTTAATTATTAAACTAGGGGACATATGAATCCGCAATATGCCATTGTATTGAAAACACTAACCCAAAATCTGATTGCCTAAACTCTCCACAAACAGTCACAGATTCAGATTCTGCAACAGCATCTCATGCAAGCAAAGAATCATTACCATATGTAAGTTACTTTTGCTAATATTTATTTTTTATCAACGTTGATTTATTTTACGTTTTATGAAGTGAACCTTGCTTATTTATACCTCCTATGCATATGTAAAATTTGGGTGTTTCTTTCATATTACAGACTGTCTCTCAAATTCTAAATAAAACAGAAGAAGGAAAAGGTATTCCTAAGTTTTACGAGGAAAATAATACACTAGAACAACACCATAGAACAGTTTTAACCCACTTAATTATTAATAAGTTTATTGAAAAGGGGATTCATTTAAGTGTGTCAAAATGTAAGGATTTGGCAAAACAAATTTTGGAACTATTTCCTAGCGAAATAGAGGTAATGAATTTTTTCATAGGATCAGTTTTTTTATATATAATAAATACATATACATGTATCTTACTAATAATTTCAGAGCACCTACTTCATTGCGCGTAGAAAATTGGCGCCTAAAGGAAAGCTATATGACCGCTACCAAAATAGAAAGAAAATTATGAAAAAAATTAATCCTCCAGTTAAAAATTACAAAATTTGTGATAGGGACAAGAAGACAACGGAATCCGCGGATCAATCGGAGGAATCAGGTAAAAATGAAAAAATAGCATTTACGTATAATGTGTATTAACTTTAGTTTTGCTTTAGATTCTGAACTTGTAGGGACATCAAACATGTTAAAGCATTTAAGGGAACCTTGGACTCTTGTGAAAGAAAAGTGGCTGACAACAAGGGCTTATAGAATGCGGCAAATTCTTTCTTGTGGTGATACTTCAATAAACGGAATTATAAAGGAATGGCCACTATACACACATGCAAGATCTCCAGAATTGGTGAGAAAATTGTATTGAATAACACATATGAAGTAATCTTTATACCTAAATATTTTCAGATTGAAATAGATTTTAACTACATGTACCCTGAAAGCTCTATTTATAAAAAATGGCAAATATTTATTGAAAATATTTTGCCACTTTATAAAAAATCAATAAAGGATGCAGAAAGCAAATCAGTAATTGATACCATTATTGAAAATACATCTTTAGAAAATACCGGTACGTTTACATCAACAGTTCGTTAACATTGAATTCGCATTTCTAACCATTTCCTTATTTTCTTTAATTTTACAGATTTAAAAAATGTATATTATGTGCAACTGCTTCATGCCCTCCTTAAGCCGTCACAAAAAGTCCATGGAAAATCTCGTATTAAATATAGCATTAAAGATTCTCAAATAAGCTTAATGGTCACCGTAGAGTCAGCAAACCAGCTTATTTCAAAACTAGAAGAGAAAACTGATTCATGCCTCACCAACAAAATGAAATTACAACCGCTTATTTTTGGAGTCCTAGGAGAGGATAAATGTTATAAAGAACATTTTGTTTTGCTTGACAATATAAAGTACAAATTTGACAATTTCTTACCTGCACTAGACCTTTGTTTTAAAATATTCCAGATTTTTCAATTATCATATCCTAAAGAAAGTATTTTGGTCTGGAATTTCATACAAAGATTTTTATTAAAACTAAGTGGGATGATGATAGTCCGATGGTTATGACATTAATAAGTGACATAAATAATTCTGCAAAAAGAAATATGTAACCACTTCTTTCGAGGTGTACCAAAATCGAGAAACTAAAATGTATTTCGAAAATAGACTATGCCGCACGTTTTATTCAAATTAAAAAAAAAAGTTGGAACATTTTAACATATAACGCAGGCATGAAGTACTTTTATTTTACTAGTGCTATGTATAGCTTACTGCTTAACATAAAAAATTTGATGTGTTTCACAACATTTCTTTATATGTTATAAAATAAGCAGTAATCTGTAGCATAATATAAAATGAAAGTACTTCAAGCATGTGTTATATGTTAAAATGTTCCAATGTGGAAATTGCATGTGAAGAGTAAGCAATTTTTTAAGAATACCGCAAAACTACTTAAATACGTGTAGAAAATATTTTCCATAAAAAACAGTAGTTCTATTTTTTCAATTTCTATAAAATGGACGGTACATGTAGTGTATTTTCAAGTTTTATTTTTAAGTTCAGGAGATCTTTATTTTTTTACGCCGACTTTTTTTGTTTATTCTACTTTTCAGCGAAATGTGATGTAATTAATTTTACGTATGCTTTTTATTTATTTTATATGGATATAATAAAACGAATTATTTTGATTATACCTACACGTTTTTAAAATGCTTTTTCCTAAACTTTTTTTCCTAATAAATGATCATTTTTCCCTCCTATAACATTAATAAAATGCTCTTATGTGAAAAATTTCCAGTTCATTACCATGATCTGGGTCGGATAAGTGGAGAAAACACAACTAGAATTAATATTTAAAAAAAAGCTAAGAATACGGGTTTAAATCCAAACAAAAGCGACAAAAATCAACCCTGGGCTTGTTCGAAGGTTTAAAATCAACTGTGTCTATTGTTTAATTCGTTCAGAAACAAACGACAAACTTAGTTAAACTATCCCTAATATTTTGGTTGAAGGAACAAAAATTTGACAAAGCACTATGTGAAATTGATAGAAATTTAAGTTAATCGTATGTTAAATTAACCATGTTCTCGTTAATTCCACAACTGAAACTTCGTAAAACGAACGGAACTTGGGTTAAAAGTATATCTTTCATTTTAAAGAAATGTAATCCTGCCCCTTGGTTCATTTAACCAAATATTTTGGTTGCTATAAAAGTCAAACAAAACATTGTCTCTTAAAAATTGTGTACTTTGTTACGGGAAAAATAACAAAGGTCATTACGTTATTGTGACCAGAAACTCGGTAAGCTGAAAACGAGCCAAGTGTTTGGTTGAAATAATCTCGGCTTTAAATTGATTTTACGAGTGTTTTTTTCTCAGTGCAGACCATAGCAGAAGAAATTTTATTGTCAATTAAAAGCTTTTGTTTAAAAACAATTTTTTTATTTTGTAATTTTTTATGTCTGATTTACCGACAAAAATGGCACAAAAACCACAAAAAAACCTGAGTGGTGTTATGCGGCGAATTAATTCGGATTTAATTGCATTTATGTCCTTTAAATGTAACTAAATTAAATTAAATTAATTTTTTTTTATTTCAGCCTTTGGTGTATTTGGATACGCCCTTTATGGCGGTGGGGTTGCCTATGGGCAAATATTTCATAGGGAACAGCCCCAGGGCAAATATTTGGATAAAGGACCCGGTAAGTTTTTTCTTATTTATATTATAACGTTTTTATTAGTTCGGTTTCCGTCATGTCTGTCTGTCTGTCTGTCTGTCCGGGTCAAAATGTGATTTGCACCAAACTTGGAACTAGTAGATAATCCTATCTTATATAAATTTAAAATTTGTTCAAATTTGTTTCTCTTTGCAGTCATTAGAAGCGCTGCACGCGGTCCTCTATATAGAGAGCAACGGAGAGGTCCGGATTTGGAACACCACCAAGGAAGCTACGGAGGTAAAAAATTTACCGTGCTATTTAGATTGGGGCGAAACGCGCATTACACTTTTGCATGCCCCCGCGGTAAATAACAGAATTTTTTATTTCTATTATTTCCATTATGATATTGTTTTTTTAGCGAATGTTCCTCCGCGCCGAGGAGGGCATCCACACGGGACCAGCTCCCTCCGGGGCCGAGCAGGAAGCGGCGCAAAAGAAGGGTCGGCCCCGGAAAACCACAAAATTAAAAGTGGTTCAAGCAAGCACTCCCATAATGACGGTATGTTTCTATTTATTTTTTTATTTTATTTCTATTATGTGTGGAAATTAAAAAATAACTAAATTAAGTAAGCTTACTTAATTTAGTTATTTTTTAATTTTTAGTGCGTTGTAAAAGCGTGTTTTGTAGTATTTTTGAATTATAGTATTTTTTTGTTTTATGTTCATTAATTGTTTGTTGTTTTCAGCGGGCTCGGCAAATGACCCAGGAAGCTGTTATGACGCGGGCGCGACAGAAAGCCCAGGAGGTACATAATAAATTTTTCTAATTATATTTTCGCACAAAATTAGATTTTAATCTCTTTTCTTAATTAAATTAAAAACAAAACACTTAAATAAATTAAATTTATTGCCACGTGGTTTGGAAGTAGGAAAACCAAAAACTAAAAAATTTTGACACCCACTTGTTTCACTTAAAATCCCGTTATCGATTAAATGTTTCTTAAACATTATCGGATCGCTTGTAATTAGAACATAATCCGGCAATTTAACCATTTTCTAAATAATTTCATAAAATTCACAAAGCCGTCTAAAACTTCCAATGGTTGAACGCTAACTGAGTGCATCTTCTGATTTTTTTACCGTTATCCTTGCAGCTCCTCTACACGGACGAAAGCCACACAAACACAACACCAAAAACGAAGGTGCCGTTAGGCGGAAAACGATAGAAATTGAAACGCATTATTCAAAAATATTTTTCCCCAAATTTCCTCCCCAAAAGGATTATTCCAGAATTGTTTTCGATATTTACAGGCAAATTGACCTCAAATAAATTTGAAAGCTTCGATCGATTCAATTCAGCGATTGGGAATTCAAACAGAAAACTTTTATGCAATTTTCTTATTCAAAATATTTTTAAAAATATTAAAAAGAGTTTCTTAGTCGGATGTGCGGGAGGAAGCTCCTACATTCAAATCTATTTAAAAAAAAAAAACTTACCCCCTTTATCCATTCCTGGATTTAATCACTTTTTTTAATTAAATTAAAAGCAAAAAACTAAAATGAATTAAATTTATTGCCACGTGGTTTGGAAGTAGGAAAACCAAAAACTAACAAATTTTGACACCCACTTGTTTCACTTAAAATCCCGTTATCGATTAAATGTTTCTTAAACATTATCGGATCGCTTGTAATTAGAACATAATCCGGCAATTTAACCATTTTCTAAATAATTTCATAAAATTCACAAAGCCGTCTAAAACTTCCAATGGTTGAACGATAACTGAGTGCATCTTCTGATTTTTTTACCGTTATCCTTGCAGCTCCTCTACACGGACGAAAGCCACACAAACACAACACCAAAAACGAAGGTGCCGTTAGGCGGAAAACGATTGAAACTGCTATTCTTTTTCTTTTTCTCTTTTTTTTTTCTTTTTTAGGTAACTTCAAATTTTTATGCAGAATTCAACTTTATTAATTTATATTTTAATGCAAAACAAATTGTTTTATTTTTTATTTTTTATATATACACTTGCGGTCATAAAAACCGCACCACGCAGGTAGTTTCAATAATGCACATAATTGAAGGAGTTAGGGTAGGGGGATGGATTCAATCATTTGACCTGCTCTAAGGGGGTATAAAAGCAACCCTTTCGGTGAAAGGATATTCAGTTTAAGTCAAGTGGTGATAACGATAAAGTGAAAAAAGTGAAATGGCCGGAAAATACAAGCAGTTGTCCCGAGATGAAAAAGTAAAAATATTTGCATTGGTTGATCAAGGTCTGTCGTATCGTCAAATAGCGGCTACAATAGGGTGCAGCCATTCAACTATCGTTCGTTTAATGAAGAAAAAGGAGAATTTGGACCCTCTGGAGAGGACGAAAGGATCTGGAAGAAAACGACCAGCAAAAAAACCCATGTTGACGAAGAAAATGAAGGCGGCTCGTCTAGCATGGGCAAAGAAGTACGAGAGTTGGACGAAGGAAGATTGGCGACGTGTGATTTGGTCCGATGAAAGTAAATTCAACTTGTTGTGTGCAGATAATTCACCTTACGTGCGACGTTCAGCAGGAGAAAGATTTAAAGACGAATGCACGATTAAAACAGTGAAGTTTCCTCAAAGTCAAATGGTCTGGGGATGCTTTTCTTTCTACATCCTGGGTCCTTTGCACTTCGTTGATGGAACTATGAATGCTCAGAAGTATGGGCAAGTCATAAAAGAATTTTTGGTACCTGCCATTGAAGAGCACCTTTCATTTACTGATGAAGTAATTTTCCAAGATGATTCGGCGCCTTGCCATCGTGCCAAATCGGTAAGTAGAGAATGGCATAAGAACTGTCAAATGTCTATTTAATAAACAATTAATAAAAAATTAATTTATCCTTTTATGTTTTTCTCAGCTCCAGAAAATATTTTCTGATCTTGGAATTCAGAGACTAGACTGGCCAGCGAATTCGCCCGATTTGAATCCAATCGAGCATCTGTGGCATGTGATGAAACGGAAAGTAACAGATCATAAACCGGAGAGCAAAAGAAAGCTGAATCAAGTACTGGATCTTGTGTGGAAGACCGAAATAACGGACGACATCATTGGAGTATTGGTGGACTCAATGCCTTCTAGGATCGAAGCGGTTATTGCAGCCAAAGGGGGAGCAACACGGTACTGAATACTGTACATACAATGTGAATTATGTGTAAGCTATGTTTAAATAAAAATATACCAAATTATCCGCAAATTCCATAATTAATGTAATAAACAAGTAAATAATAAATAAAGTATGAAAATCAATAGTCTAACGTTTTTTCTTGTAAAAAAAGGAAGTAGGCAAATGAAATTCTGCCAAACTGTTTATGAATTAGTGTTGATTATTAGGGCAAAAAATCATTCGATTCGGAAAAGTATATATCCTTTTATTCATTTTTTTCATATGAATTTCAAGTGGTGCGGTTTCTATGACCGCAAGTGTATATATAGTGTTTTAGTTTTACAACAAAAAACAATTCTCTTCCTCTCTGCGCCCCACCGCCTCCTTGATGATGTTAAAATTCATGTCACCGCTTGGTTTTTTGTTTTCACGAATTTTATAAATTAATTGTCCTTTTAACTTTTAATTAAAAAAACAGATAAATAATAATGAAATAAAATTATTTTTTTAATTTGTTGTTTGATGAAATCCCTGTTTTTTCTTTTTCTTTTTTATATTTTCCCTATTATAATGATTAAAACTTTTTTGGAGGCCTCTAGTTTCTTTTCCGAAAGGCATTTACCGGTAGAGGGGGTTTGGCTGATGAAAAAAATCTAATGTTTATATGTATATATATATTTTAAACAAATATATATACATATAAACAATTTTAAAAAAATCTTTTAAGAATTCTTCGAAGCCAACAAAATTTCTTTCGTCTTCTCAACAATCAGAAAATAAAAATATATAAATTTTTTTGGAACGTGAAGTTTGTGGTTCGACCTGCCAATTTTTTTTTATTTTTTAATAGGCCGCATTAACCCACACACACAAGTTTTTCACTTATACATTTGGTTTTACGGAAATTTGCATGTGGATTTGTAAATTCTAATTTTTCGGAATCCACAAAAAGAGAAAAAAATTATTATAACTGTTTAGTTGTCAGCCAACAATAAAAACATGGCTGACAGAACGGGAACAAGGATTTTATTTTTATTTTTATTACTTTTTTTCACTTTACAATTGAGTAAACATTTTCTTCTTTATTTTATTTCATTAATAATTTACTTTTTTATTTTTATCGATTCTGTCGGAAACCTCTTAATTGCAAAACGCAAAAATTTTATCAATAAAATGATTTTTGTCATGGAAATTACTACAGAACACTTTTTTTTAATATCCCTGTACCGTGCAGGGTCCAGTTGGGGTCCGTGGACCTGCATCTCTGCAAACTAAATGCGGCGGTAAATAACAGGATTTTTATTTGATTTCAATTATGAGATTGTTGTTTTTAGCAGTCATTGGTGCAAACAGAGGCGCCCCCGAGAATCTCTTTGAAGATTCCAAGGAAATAATCGAGTTGGTTTCGGGGGTAGATGAGACAGAGGAGACCCTGTTAGAGATACCGGGGACCCCGTTGGCGGAACGACCGCGCCGCCAGCGCAGGATTGAGCAAATTGCGGCGGTAAGTTTCTATTTATTTTTTTATTTTATTTTCTTTATGAGATTGTTTTTTTAGCCTTCCTCTACCTTCCCCTACTAGGGAGTTCCTCTATCCAGACCATAGCAGAAGAAATTTTATTGTCAATTAAAAGCTTTTGTTTAAAAACAATTTTTTTATTATGTAATTTTTTATGTCTGATTTACCGACAAAAATGGCACAAAAGCCACAAAAAAACCTGAGTGGTGTTATGCGGCGAATTAATTCGGATTTAATTGCATTTATGTCCTTTAAATGTAACTAAATTATTTAAATTAATTTTTTTTTTATTTCAGCCTTTGGTGTGCTTTGACACGCCCCAAATATTAGAATAGAACCTCATAATTTAAGTATTTGGTAGTAAACAAGTTCGGTCTACTTAAGCCGGATTGAATTGCCTCTAATCCTCATTACAATGTTCTTAGCTCGAATTTAAATCACACTTCTGAATCAGGGTTAACATTTTCGAGGCAATCTAATTGGAATATTGTGACCCTTGAGTCGGAGTCGAATTCAAGAATGTTGTTATAGGGTATAGAGCTCTGAGTCGTAAAAGCACTACTTTTTATGCTCTAACTAGATTATTGTGTTCATTTTTGTTTTGTTATTATGAATTAATTGACCAGTGTTCATCACTTTTCAAAATTTGTTTGTTTATATTACTTTCGTGGCCAAGTTTTGTTTTAGTTTCTCGAAATAGTTTGTACGATTGAAATACTCAAAAGTGTAAAGGCCAAGTAGTGTAGCTGTATATTTGCTGTATTGTAGATCATTTGTACTTCTCCCAATAAACAGTAAAACAAAAATTATCACAAAAGATTTAAACACGAACGCACACAAAATCTAATGTAGTGCACTGCAGTTTAAATGATATTCCATTAAATTGTTAAAATCGTAGTGTTTTGTTTTTTTTAGAAATATAAATAAAATAAATCATTTTTAATATGCCGCCAAAAAAAAAAAAATATGTTTCGGTTTGCCTAAGGGCAAATACACGATTGGCAACAGCCCCAGAGCAAATACATGGGACCCGGTAAGTTTTTTCTTATTTATATTATAACGTTTTTATTAGTTCGGTTTCCGTCATGTCTGTCTGTCTGTCTGTCTGTCCGGGTCAAAATGCGATTTGCACCAAACTTGGAACTTTGGAGTTTGAAGAGAAAAACGTGGGCGCAGGCAGTAGATAATAGAAGTAGATAATCCTATCTTATATAAATTTAAAATTTGTTCAAATTTGTTTCTCTTTGCAGTCAATAGAAGCGCTTCACCAAATAATTACTATAAAGGGCAACGGTGATGTAATAATTTCTAAAGGAGACAACGATCCAAAAAAACTAACTTTGCCTTCAACCCTAGAATGTGGGGCATTAAACATCAAACTTGTAGATGCCCCCGCGGTAAGTAACAGAATTTTTTATTTCTATTTTTTCTATTATGATATTGTTTTTTTAGCGAATGTACCTCAACGCCGAGGAGGGCATTCAATGCGGGCCAGCTTCCTCCGGGGCCGACCAGGAAGCGGCCCAAAAGAAGGGTCGGCCCCGAAAAAACCAAAAAAAAATTATTCCTGAGGCAAGCACGCCAGTAATGACGGTATGTTTCTATTTATTTTTTTATTTTAAAAAAACCCAAATGAATATACATATGTCCATATCTATAGGAAATCACCTCTTTTCACTGGAATAATAACAATAATCCTTTTGCGAATTTCTCAAGCATTTCAGGTTAGATTCATAGAATTATGTAATTTGCTTGATAAATCGCATGTGGTGATCTATTTTACTCTTTTTTTATAATCAAATTTAATTATCAATTATTAAAGATAGATCCGTGGACTTGATTCAGCAATAAACTTAATAACTTAAAGTTAATGCGATTTGCACCAAACTCGGTACTTGGGGGTTTTCGAGGTCGCTTATTTCAAATCAACTGTCACAATTTACGAATTCAAGATGGTGGACTGTCAAATTTTAAAGTTAATACGATTTGCACCAAACTTGAAAATTGGGGGTTTTCGGGGTCGCTAATTTCAAAACAACTGTCAAAATTTAAGAATTGAAGATGGCGAACTGTCCAATTTTAAAGTTACAGGATTTCAAACATTATAGGTAGGGAGAGGTAATATTTTTCAATTCCACACACTGTCAGCTTAACATAATTTGAAATACATCGGGAATTTACTATGTATCCCTGTCAGAGTCTCATCAAGATGTATAAAATCGATTGGAAACTTTCACGCGGACATAAGATTAAAAAGCAGGAAATAAGTAATAAAATAATTTTTTAAAGTATTATTTGTTTTCTTTTATGAATTTATGCCTTCAAAGATTGTTGTACAACATGACGATTAGTAAAAACATACTATTTTTATTTTTAAATTACTATCTTTACTTTAAGCAAATCCACGGCAAAAACTAGAACAAAGACCATAATAGATTTTATTTCAAATAAAAAAGGTGTTTCGATCTTCAATTTAACTGCCAAAGTTTAAAAAGCCATAGTGTTGATTTAATTGATTCAGTCACGCAAGAATGCAATGTTTTATTACTTTCTGAGACTTGGATGAGTAACAATCAACAATTTGACATATCAATATATCATATTTTTTTGTTTTATGTTCATTACTTCTTTGTTGTTTTCAGCGACCAGCAACGACAAATATGTTAGATTGTGCGGCGGCGTCGACGGTATGTTTCTATTTATTTTTTTATTTTATTTATTTTATACTTCTGTTGCTTTTAGCTTCCGTTGCCGGATCCGTTGGAGCTGCCCTCGCAAGTTTTACTCCCGATATATCAGGAATATTTATTTGTGCCTGTAAGTTTCTATTTATTTTTTTTTGTTTAATTTCCATTAATTGATAGTTTTGTTTTTTGTTCTAACTAATTTAATTTTCACAGGATCAACTGACAGCAGACGGGAGGCTGAGCGAATTCACGGTCTCCCTAAGAGGAGACTTCTTTGCCGAAACCGGTAAGTTGTACAGATAAATATATATAATAGATTTATTCTTTTCGCACTTCACAGCGTATCGCTGGAAACATTCACCCAACTCATTCACCATTACAGTGCAAGAGTTTGGGCTCTGTGGATCCTTTTGAACCTAAATTCCTCGTAAAATAAAATTATAACACATTTCCTGTAACCCGCTCAATCAGCGTGAAGCTGAGAAAGTGCACCATTTCGATATAGGCATTTTGTATGGGACGAGCACTGACATATAGAAATGGACTACTCGTCCCATATAAAATGCCTATCTCGAGCATCTCGAGATGGTGCACTTTCTCATTCCCTCTTGCTCACACCATTAACGGATTTTGAGCAGTCAGCTGTGGGTTTGAATTGTTCTCAAATGCATTTTTGGGGCATTTCTCCGTTTTTGTTGCATAAATCCATCAAGTAATTACACCAAAAATTATTAAATAATTCCTTTTGTATCTTAAATCCCTTTAAAGGAATGCAAACATGAAATTACCCCTTTTTAAGATACAACTGGATTTTACACAATTTCTAAGTTTTCGGCAGAAATTATGTAATTAAATTATGAAAATCAGTCTTTTAGTATCCCATATTGCAAATTCTTTTTATTTTATGTCTGATTTACCGACACAAATTTCACAAAAATCACAAAAACCCTGGGTGGCGTAATGCGGCGGATTATATCGGAATTAATTGCATTTATGTCCTTTTAATGTAACTAAATTTAGTGGGGAATACAGCTAAA
Organism: Machimus rusticus; assembly: GCA_951509405.1. NCBI lineage: Eukaryota > Metazoa > Arthropoda > Insecta > Diptera > Asilidae > Machimus > Machimus rusticus. Next base: position 10,141,078 of record OX608055.1, on the reverse strand, counting down.
ACACAAAAGTGCTCTAATTATTACTTTTGAGTTCTTAGCGATATAAACCGCATATCCAGAAGAGAGCATTTCGACGTTGTGCTGAGAATTTTTCAATGAAAAATGTCTTATTTCAGAAACTTCTCGCTGCGAAATTATTTGAGATGTGATGCTACTTTTAGGAGAATCAGATTTAAGCGTGCAGGTTACAAGTAAAAATAAATATAATTTGTAAATTTGCCGCCTTTTGACGCCCCCTATCTCGCCCAATGCGAAAAAAATAGACAGATATATGCCTTCTATATCTGAACTCTCCTTAGGTGAGAACTGTCAAAAGGGTGCACCATTTGAGACAGCAAATCGAGTAGTCCATTTCTATATGTCAGTGGCCTGGGGTATCAACGGGGGAGCGAGATAGTTAGATTTCGGCCTAAATTTGATCTCGTTTTTGAAGTGAGTTTTTAGCCAGGACCAGCAGTCCAGTTTCTATATGTCAGTGGTTGGAGCATTTCCGATATTTATAATTGACTTGAAATTTGCTTATTTTACAAGGAGCACATCTATTTTTTAAACTCCACAAAAACAGGATGAAAAATATATAGAAAAGTAAAACAGTAGCACCGAAATGTATTTTTCCCTCGTTCGCTTCGCTACTTTTTCTAGTATGCGTGAATAATCCCCTTGCGCATTCTCTTTCCCTTTTTCTGTATCAGTATATATTGATAAAGAATAGGATGGAACCATTGCAACATTGAAATTCCCTCACGCCTCACTTTCATTCAAGTCGGCGCCCACGAACACCTCGCTGCTCTCGTGTCTTGTCCTGGCGCTCGACCAAGTGGGCAAGTGCAGAGGCTTCAACTTCGATTTATATTGCTTGACACGTTTTCACCCGAACTTGTTTATTAACGAAAGGAACAGAAAATCGAGCTTTGCAACAAAACTTTAACTTGGGCACACTTGAGAAACCAGCAGATATATTTCAGCAAGCTCTTCGGCAGAGCTTTAAAATCTTGTGCCGCACTAACAATAAGATGCGCCGCTTCACATCTACTTGTTAGTTATCTCTGGTTGTACCAAATAAAATCATTTTGTTTAACTTTTTCTATAAATGTTCACTTTTTCCAGACTCTCCACAGAACAGCGCTCCTGGGCCATCTAGTGGCAGAAATGTTTAAGACGTGAGTTTGACGTAAATCATTAAATTTATGCAAAGCAATTTTATATACATGTAATATGTGTTTTTTTTTTCTTTGCAGACTGAAGCAACGTTGTTTTTTTTGTATTGAGTGAACAGTGTTATTTATTTTTTTCGTATTTATTTAATTAGTCTTGTTTTTTTTTGTTTTGCTGCCGGTATATCAAGAATATTTATTTGTGCCTGTAAGTTTCTATTTATTTTTTTTGTTTAATTTCCATTAATTGATAGTTTTGTTTTTTGTTCTAACTAATTTAATTTTCAAAGGATCAACTGACAGCAGCAGACGGGAGGCTGAGTGACTTTACAGTCTCACTAAGAGGAGACTTTTTTGCAGAAACTGGTAAGTTGTACCACAGATAAATAAAGTATTTCATCGCTTGAACACGGGAGGCGAACGCTTTTTCGAGTTTCAGCTGACGAGATTGCCTCCCAAAGCAAGGAAACTTCTGCCTGTGGCGAAAACTGCAAGAGCACCCTGTCGCTCGCTGTTCTATGTGTGGAACCATAAAGAAAGTTTTTCATTTTTATTGACCATTGTTTTCAATTTTATGGTAGATTATATGTGGCGTAGTGTATGTATAAGTTATATAGTTTTTTTAAACCAATAAAGGGAAAAATTCAATTAGATAAGGCTTAATTTTTTTTTAAATTATGGGCAATATTTAATCTATTGTTTTATTTTAGTTTGTCTATCATGCCCGGGTGGGAAACATCTTCAAATTGCTGAGCCCGGGCACATACACCGTTGGAAGTGGGAGGGATCGTAGACTGCGATTAGTCGATCCAGTAAGTTTTTCTTTTATTTCTATTTTGATGTGCCAATTTTTTTGTAAAATATGTACACACATGAATACCTTTTAATTCATTTATTAATGTGTAATTCATTTGCTTCATTTTGCAGAGTGTAAAGGAGATCCACGCACTTCTGACGGTGGATGAAAACAATGAGGTGGAGCTGATGGCAATGAGGGCCACGGAGACCCGCCTAAATGGGGATATTTTTCCCCAAGGGAGTTTAAACTGGATCCCTGTCCCGTGCAGGGTTAGGACAGGAAAAGAACTGATTTGATAGATCTTAATAATTGAAGTGAGGTGAATGGGAATCGCTAAGCCCGAGCGAAGGGAGAAAGAAAAGCGACCACGTCGGCGACCCCCAAAAGTAAGATATATCCGATTGAAGTTTTATTATTTCCTCATTTCGTGCCAATATTGTGTTTTTTAGATCATCCATTTGATTCGTAAAGAATGCTGGAAAAAGAAATGTTTGGAATTCGTCTTAACTTTTAAAAAACAAATAGCTTCTCGGGGAAACAATTACCATATATTTTCCTAAGTTTGTCGTCAGATTGTATTGGAACAAATGTGAAAAATGGTTTACATACGTGTTACACAAGGTAAGATTCTTGGAAAATGAAAATATTTGAGAGGGTAGCGCAAGACTAGATTCGGACGAAAGGCTAAAAATAGACTCGTAGGTTAATTAAGGATATTGCGTCGCCGTTTCTGTTGTCGCCATAAAGTTTCGAGGTTTTCGTGGATAACATGCAGAGAATCATCAGTATTCAGTAATTCTCTGTTATTAGTTTAGGAGATTATGTATTTTAATCATTATAATAATATATTTATAATAATAATTAATTCCGTAATTTTGCCGATTTTGATTTTAAAAAACAAACAATCAAAATTTTTTTGCTGATTGTTAGAGATACATATACATCTTCATTTCTTTATTTTTGCTACTTAATGTACCTAATGTACCCATTCTCATTGTAATTCTACTACTGAGCAAATACAGTTGAATTCGAACAACCGAACAGAGAAGTCGTTTTCGTTTACCCCGGCCCAACAGGTTATGGGCCCAGGTCCAAACGCGCCATAGTAAATTAACAAAGAAAAATTGGTCAACTGTGTGCCGCTGTGGAAAAAATATAATGAACGTGTCAAGTGTAGCAAGCATTGAAAAACTGGACGATCATAACTATGAAACGTGGAAGTTGCACATGCGCAGCGTGCTGATTTGACACAAAAATATAAAAAAATAACGAATTTATTGCAGTCCTCCGTTGGCGCCTCGAAAACATCGCGGTGACCGCGATTCCTCAGTACTGGATTATCCGAAATCAAAAAAATTAATTGTTTTAATTAGTTAATTAGTTTCTCTATTAATTGACGTCGAGTTTTTTTGAATTTTTCAATTAGTATCAATCTTACAATAACAAATAGGTCGATTTTATTGTCAAAAAATCAACATTTCAACTTTAAAATGATGCAAAAAATTTAAAAATTGATATTGTTTTATTTTAGTTTTTCATCCATGCCCGGGTAGGCAACGACCTAAAATATCTTAGCCCGGGTACGTACACCGTCGGAAGTGCTGTGGACTGTAGACTTCGATTAAACGATCCAGTAAGTTTTTCTTTTATTTCTATTTTCATTTGCCATTTTTTTAAGTAAAATATGTACCTTAAATAAATATAATAAATACCTTTTAATTCATTTATTAATGTGTAATTCATTTGTTTCATTTTGCAGAGTGTGAAAGACATCCACGCACTTCTGACGGTGGATGAACACAATGAGGTGGAGCTATTGGCGCTGAGGGCCACGGAGACCCGCCTCAATGGGGATATTTTTCCCCAAAGGGTTCTAAACTGGATCCCTTTCCCGTGCAGGGTCCAGTTGGGCTCCGTGGAGCTCCACCTCTCCAAAGTAAATGCGGCGGTAAATAAAAGAATTTTTATTTTATTTCAATTAATAATATTGTTGTTTTTAGCAGTCAATGGTGCAGGGAGTGGCGTCCCCGAGACCTCCCGTGAATCTGATTTCAGATTCGACGGGAGTAATCGAGGTGGTCTCGGGGATAAATGAGACCGAAGAAACTTTGTTAGAGGTGCCGCCCACCCCGGCTGCGGAACGACCGCGCCACCCGCGCCGCCCGCGTAGTGTTTTTCAATTTACGGCGGTAAGTTTCTATTTATTTTTTTATTTTATTTCCTTTATGATATTGTTGTTTTTAGCAGTCTACGGTGCGAGAAGAGACTCCCCAGAGTCTATCTCAAGATCTCTTTGAAGATTACCTGGAGATCGAGTTGGAGGTGGAGGAGACAGAGGGTTCCCAGGTAGAGGTGCCGCCCACCCCGGCTGCGGAACGACCGCGCCACCCGCGCCGCCCGCGTAGTGTTTTTCAATTTACGGCGGTAAGTTTCTATTTATTTTTTTATTTTATTTCCTTTATGATATTGTTGTTTTTAGCAGTCTACGGTGCGAGAAGAGACTCCCCAGAGTCTATCTCAAGATCTCTTTGAAGATTACCTGGAGATCGAGTTGGAGGTGGAGGAGACAGAGGGTTCCCAGGTAGAGGTGCCGCCCACCCCGGCTGCGGAACGACCGCGCCACCCGCGCCGCCCGCGTAGTGTTTTTCAATTTACGGCGGTAAGTTTCTATTTATTTTTTTATTTTATTTCCTTTATGATATTGTTGTTTTTAGCAGTCTACGGTGCGAGAAGAGACTCCCCAGAGTCTATCTCAAGATCTCTTTGAAGATTACCTGGAGATCGAGTTGGAGGTGGAGGAGACAGAGGGTTCCCAGGTAGAGGTGCCGCCCACCCCGGCTGCGGAACGATCGCGCCACCCGCGCCGCCCGCGTAGTGTTTTTCAATTTACGGCGGTAAGTTTCTATTTATTTTTTTATTTTATTTCCTTTATGATATTGTTGTTTTTAGCAGTCTACGGTGCGAGAAGAGACTCCCCAGAGTCTATCTCAAGATCTCTTTGAAGATTACCTGGAGATCGAGTTGGAGGTGGAGGAGACAGAGGGTTCCCAGGTAGAGGTGCCGCCCACCCCGGCTGCGGAACGACCGCGCCACCCGCGCCGCCCGCGTAGTGTTTTTCAATTTACGGCGGTAAGTTTCTATTTATTTTTTTATTTTATTTCCTTTATGATATTGTTGTTTTTAGCAGTCTACGGTGCGAGAAGAGACTCCCCAGAGTCTATCTCAAGATCTCTTTGAAGATTACCTGGAGATCGAGTTGGAGGTGGAGGAGACAGAGGGTTCCCAGGTAGAGGTGCCGCCCACCCCGGCTGCGGAACGACCGCGCCACCCGCGCCGCCCGCGTAGTGTTTTTCAATTTACGGCGGTAAGTTTCTATTTATTTTTTTATTTTATTTCCTTTATGATATTGTTGTTTTTAGCAGTCTACGGTGCGAGAAGAGACTCCCCAGAGTCTATCTCAAGATCTCTTTGAAGATTACCTGGAGATCGAGTTGGAGGTGGAGGAGACAGAGGGTTCCCAGGTAGAGGTGCCGCCCACCCCGGCTGCGGAACGACCGCGCCACCCGCGCCGCCCGCGTAGTGTTTTTCAATTTACGGCGGTAAGTTTCTATTTATTTTTTTATTTTATTTCCTTTATGAGATTGTTTTTTTTAGCCTTCCTCTATTGGCCCAGGGAGCTCCTCCATCACAACTATAGAAGAGGAATCGGTCCCGGAAAGCGAAGAAGTGGAGATGACGGCGGTAAGTTTCTATTTATTTTTTATGTTATTTCCTTAATGCGATTGTTGTTTTTAGCAGCTAGAGGTCTCTCCACAACCGGGACCGTCATGGGCCCATAGACTGCGCCCAAGGAGGCAGCCACCTAGGGCTCAAACTAAACGCCTAGGTGGCCAAAACAAAGTAAGTTGCTATTTATTGTATTCTTGTTTTTTTTTCTAAATAAATTTTTTAAAGGTAAGACGAAGCGCCCGCCTCAAAGGGAAGAACATAGACTTCAGAAAGTTCTTCTAATTTTTAAATTTATTTATTTATTTGTTTGTATATTTATTTATATATTTATTATAGTGTTTATTATTTATATATTTATTATAGTGTTTATTATTGGCCCGCACCAAAACGGCCGGTAGGTAGACCCCGGAAAACGCGAGCTCCTGGAAATCCGGAGGTATGTTTCTTTTTATTGTTTTATTTATATTTTCTATTTAATTTTTTATGTTATTATTTCTTTGTTTTATTTCGATTATTTGATTGTTTAATATAATAATATGAATTTAATCCTTTTCTTGGGTTGAAAATTATCTTTTTTACCTTTTAATTAATTCGCCAGGTTTATGGGCAATATTTAATGAATTTTTCATTTCAGCCCTTGGTTATTTTCAAATTCGGAACTTTGGCGTTAAATTACCTGCGGGGAAATTTACCATCGGCAGTAGCTCGAAATGTGCTTTACAGATATATGATCCAGTAAGTTTTTTCTTATTTCTATTTTCATGTGGGCCGTATTTATTTAAAAGGCACACAAAAAGTCACAATTTGTAGACTAGTGGAATTAGCAGAGCACGGACCGCAGTAAAGCGTGGGAAAACATTACGTTTGAAAAATGTAAGGAAAAGGTTTGTGCAACCTGAATTTATATAGTAGTTTTTTAGGAATAAAATGAGGATCCCGAGTTTGCATGATTAAAATTGTGCAGTTTTAAAATATTGCGTTGGGACTCGGGATTCTTAAGTAAATATCTTGAAATTCTTTTGTTTTGTGGCGATGCTTGAGAATTGATATTCGGGGCCTCGGCTAGGGTGTCATGAGGTTGGCATAAAATTGCATGCGAGGCACCAAACTTGTCTGTGCATGGAAATGCGTTAGGTGGCTATTTTGATTGTCTCTGTTGAGCAGTCGAGCAAGGGGTGTATAATATCATTAGGTACTTCGATTCATAAATTAAGGATTAGTATAAAATTGTAATTTATTTAGATTATTTAAGTATTAAGAAGTGTAAGAAAAACTCGGAAAAGGGTGAGTAATCACTGAATTATGCTTCAAGTGTTTCATACTAGTTTGTTTTATAAGCTTCAAATCTTTGAGTGGGTATGTTAGTTGCGTAGTGTGCTGAATAGCGCGAATATCATAATTAAGAAAAATATTTTAAGTCGTTTCAATGCGATGCTGATATTGTTTTATTATTTGAACTTTGCAAAGTGGTGGCGACGGAACCGTTGGAATTTGAATTTGAATTTAAATTTAAAGTGTTTTATTTCTGACGTTGGAAGCGTGAGCCCCAGTGTGACATTTGAAAGGCTGGTTTAAGCCGGGCCAGATATGGAAGATGTCGGGATATTTCTCATCATGCTGTGTACCTCCTATTTATTAATGTCAATCATTTTAACAATGTTGAAAGTGTACAACGATTCCAACGCAGTTCATAGTTTTTCGAGTTAGAGCGCTCACTGTGGTTTTTCTTTATTTGCTTCCAGACTAGTTTACTAATTACATGGCAGCCCGTGACGTGAGGTCATCGTGAAGTAAATTATTTATGTTGAAAAAATATACAATTATTTTGTTTACTTTACTCTTGTTTTTTTCCCCCATTGTATACATATGCTTGTTTTTTAATACTACTATTATAAAAAGTGGGAAAAAAGTAAGCCCACGAAAAATGTGCTTGAATTAACTCTATTGAACTAGATTGAAAAATTAAAACAGCACGATTTGCTAATAAGACCATTGTGACCGCCCAAAGGGTTTATGACTTGAAGTGCGGATAATATTAAGAAATAATAATTAATTAAATAAAAATGTTTTCTTCATATACCACGTTTTTAAAACGGACTAAAGAGTTTAAAATAATTTCCCCTGGGCCCTTCGAAATGTTTGAGGGTGAATTTTTAGTGGCCATGGAGATATTTGCCAATCTCGAGACGGTGACCCAGGCGCCGGAAATCCCAGAACCACAAAGTCCGGTGGTTTGTTTCTATTAATTTTTGTATTTTTATTTTTTGTGACTAATTTGATTTTCAAAGACTCGAGGATGTCCCCGCCTACAGGGAAAGAATCAAAATTATAAAATTTATTTTGTGGACGACGACGAGGAAGAGGAGGAGGAGACTGGTAAGTTGTATCAAATAAAATCATTTTGTGTAACTTTTGCTGTAAATATTCACTTTTTCCAGAGACGGGAGCCATCAACCAGTGGCAGGAATAATTAGAAGAGGCCGTCGGAAAGTCGGAAAACAGTTAAGACGCGAATCATTCAATTTATGCAGAGCGATTTATATAAACTTAAAATGTTTTTTTTTCCTTTGCGGACTGCAGCAAGATGGCGCTATGACGTTGCAAGTCAATAGTGTGACTGATTAGCCTCCGTCTGACCGTCAGGAAAAGTTGTGGGGGAAAAGTGGTGGAACAGCACCGATTCATTTTTTCACGTGGCCCCTAAACCAGCAGGGGCATTCACCAGCATTGACATTTAAAATGTATATTCGTATTCAGTGACCTCAAAATAGTATAAAATTATAGCATTTGTTTAAAAGGTACACAAAAAGTCAAATTTTGTAGTCCAGTGGAATTAGCTGAGCACGGAGCGCGGTAACTCTATTGAACTAGATTGAATTAAAATAGCACGACTTAACAAGACCATTGTGACCGTCCAGGAGAAACTGACTTTTAAACAAATATAAAAATAGTTTTAAAATAATTTGAAATGATGACATGTAATAGCCCCGCCGTTGATATTTGTTATTCTAATTATGATTCCTCGTGTTAAATTCTCGCAGTGGATCAATTGTCCCGTTAATTTCAAATCCATTCCGTTAGTTTTAATTACTTAACCTACCCTACCTTCTCTGCAACTAGAAAATAGGTCTGCTGAATTCTGAGGGAGCGGGAGAGTCGGGAGAGCATATCCTTTAATGACACTATCGAAAATCCAATCAGGTAGCAGACATCAATCCGCAATTAAAATATCTGAAAAGAATTTCACGTTTAAAAACTAACGAAAGGTTTCAAGTTGGCTGATTACCTGTAACGTTGGACTTAAATGATTTTTCCTAGGCGCCTCCAAGTTCATTCACTAGATCCTTTACTCAATTTTTTTTTGCACCACTGCTTAGACGGTACGATTTGTCTGAAATTATTAGAGAATCCTTTTGAAATATTCTACTTTCAGAAAATGCAAAAAAAAAAAAACGTTTTTTTTTTAAATCCTAACTGGCTCTACCGCACGAACGCCATTGTGACGGCCCAAAAAAATTTTGAATTTTCGCGAATTTTTTTTGCGCGGATCGGATCGGATTTTTTAAGGATCGGATAAAGGAATATGTATGTCAAGAGTACATATTCAACTATATCTACAAAAAAAATTCGTTAAGTTATATAAATTTTCTCGAAACAACTTTTTTCGACCTTGTCCCATCGGTTCCTCGAAGACCAATGTGCCGATTTTAAAGTTTTTTTTTTTAAATCTTTATAATTACAGTAGCTATTTTTGTACGTAGTCGATTTTAAAAGTTTTTAAAATTACTTGAACTTGATTACTTATTGAAAACGGTGGAAATAAAATAGAAGGTACTCACGTTTCTGGAAATAAGACCAAATATTCTGCGCAGCGTGGCTGTTGATTTTCCAGCGAGTGATCCAAATAATAAAGCAGTGATGAATCGTATCTTCTCTAGTGTTTTTAGGACTTAATTAAACCTCCGCCGAAGCATTCACATGTCGTCCTCCAGAACTTATATCTCAAAACAGCACTTGTATTCAATTTTCATTAAAGAATTTGGATATAAATTCCTCTGACAAGTGCAATCTTGTCCAACCAGTAAAATTTATTAGCACAAAGGATGTCACCGTGTAGTCGGTGATTATTAATAACGACATTAATCAGTTGCGATAAGCCTTATTCGTGCCGTGTCACCTTTTGCACACATTGACACGTTCGCAAGACAAATTGCTCGATAAGTCGCTTCAATATATATTTAAATTTAAAAGACATATTCGCACGAAAATAGAACACGTTTAGTTGATTAGCTCTGGTTAACCAGACTGACACTCACTTTGAGATATTCTTTCTGATTATTAAGAGTATCGACTTTTCTGATCACGCAAATTATTAATCACTCTCACATGGTTCACGTAATTTCGAATTTTCGTTTCGGAACTTTTTCTTGAACTGAAGGGTAATCCAAATTTCATTTTTAGTTTCACTTAAGTCAAATGTATTTTTCGCTGAAGTTGATACCCTGAAAAGAGTTTTTAAAAAACCAGTTGAATAAAATTGAGTATAAATAAGGTGAACTAAAATGAAATCTTTTGCTTCCAATAAGCCTATAAGTCAACTCTTTAATAACTAAAGGAAGATGACCTCATAAAACAATTAAAACAAAGCGAAGGTGGGAAAATTACCGCTAAAAAATTCCCTTCTAATTACAGGTAGCCCAAAAACGACACCTTTTACAAGACGAAAAGGTCAATGAATAAGGAAAATAAATCTGGCTACGACTGGGTTTTAAGGTTGAATTTTTAAATGTTTTCGTGTAGTTTGAGTCCAATAAAGTAGATATACATATGTACATTAAGATAGTTATTAGAATTAAGAAATTTTGATTAATTTAAAAAATTTTAAAATATATTATACTCAGATATATTTTTGCCATTTTTATATACGAAAATAAATGCTTTCTTTATAAAATTTCCGTTTTTTTATTTCAAACAAATAAATCTTTTATAACCAATAATAATCTTACCTTTAAATGAAACAATGGGAAATATGGAAGAATCGATTCAAATATAATTTTATATTTTATTGATATAATGATAATTTATTTGATGGCTTTGTAATACATACATATGTATGTATATATAAAAAAAATTCAACGAAAAGCATTAAATAAGTTCTATATGAACCGATTTCACTTGTTTGAATCGGTTTAATTTATATACATAGAACCCTATTCTTATAGTCGTTCGAATCGCCTCGAAAAAAATTTTCAAGAACACCTTTTTAATTAAAATTCCTTAATAAAATTAGAAAATGTATTTTAGTTCCCTTTGATTACAATTTATTTTGTAATTTAAAGTGATTAAAATAGTTGATTGAATTTTTTTATCCGACTATTTTAAACCACTTTGAACGATAAAATGAAATTAAGTCAAAAAATGTAACTGAAATGAATTTTATTAAGGAATTTCAATTCAAAAGGCGCTTTTGAAAGCTCATTTCGATTCGAACGACTACGTTATTATAACAATAATTACAATTTATTGAAAAGTAATAAGGAAAAAACAATGAAAACAGAAAAAAGAACTCACCAAAAATGCGACAATCACACATCCTTCGTGTCTTCGGTGCCACCACTCCTTCGCATAGCGTGCGTATTTTTGCCTGAAAGATTTGAGAATAAGCAAATTATTTTAAGCAATAAAATAGAAACAAATTTTTAGGATTACTTTTTGGTCAAGCAATAAAATAATTAATAACAAACGTCTTTCCATATAAAAGATATGTATTTAGAGATAATATTAAAACATTTTTTATTGAAAAATATTTAAAAATAATTGGAATACAGCACATTTGGGGGGGTCACAAAATTTTCACAAAATGGCGGATGCTGAAAGTGAAAATTCTGTATTCGACTCAAATTTCACTCGCATTTTCGGCTATAAAAAAAAACTTATCGTCCAAAAAAAATTCCTTCCTTCACTTTGAGGACAATTATGCATAGGATAAATGAGGAAAATTTCAAACCGTTCTCAAGTTACAGTGATCACCGACTTCGAAAACATGGTTTCGAGAAAACGCACTCAAGAAATTGCAACTATTTCGAATATACACGTGTGCACACTTCGACGGCACTATTCAAATTTATATATCTCCGTAAATATAGGTCCGATTTGTCTGAAATTATCAGAAAATACTTTTAAAATATTCGACTTTCAGAAAATGCAAAAATCCTAACTAGTTCTACCCCACGAACGCCACTGTGTCGGCCCAAAACAATTCTGAATTTTCGCGAAGTTTTTTGCAGGGGTATAATTTATTTTTTAAGGATCGGATAAAGGAATATTTAAAGAGTACATATTCAACTATATATATGACAAACAATTACAATTACAAAATATAGAATTTTTTATTTTTTTCTGTATGTGGGTAAGTCCAAAATTACTTAATTTTTATTGTTTTTAATTTTCAGGTTCACCAGAATTAAACTTACTTGGTAAGTATGAGCGTTGGATCACTAAATCTATTATCTATTGAGATTCGCACAACAATTGTCATGTTCAGGTAAGTATGGAGTCTTTCTATTATTTAAATTTTGTTTTTGTCGAATTTATTCACTTCCCGTTACCAAAGTAATGTAACTTTATTTTACTTAAGTAATTATATATTATTATACTAATTTTGTTCTTGTACCAATTTTCCTTGCAATATTAACACAAAAAATTGTCTTTTCCTATTTCAGGTTCACAAAGAAAAACTGGTCAACGGGAAAGATTGCTCCAGGACCTATCGGAACTACGGACGGTAATTAATCTTTATGTTATATTCACTGAACTTTTCTTCTTTTCCCACCCTTTTCCTTTTACTTTTTCTTTTTTTTCCGATTCCCGGATAATATCCCTTTAACCCGGCGCGTCGCGAAATTTTTATTTATAACAATTTATAACATTTTTTTTTTCTTGTCCGCTCTCACGGGCACCTTGCGGACACGAGGTAAGGTAAGTAAAATCACACTCGCATAGACTTAATCACTTGATCAAAACTTTTCTTCCTCTTTTCAGTTCCCGGGATCACCGTCGCGAACGAAACTTCACTGTCGGGATAAGTATAATTTTCGGTCCCGAGCTTATAAAATTTACTTATTTTTCCTCCTTTTCAGGTCCTCGGCCCAAAACGTCCGCCCGGCTTGCGATCCGAAAATTGACTCCTCGACCTCGTCCGCCCAACTCCGAAACTCACAGACACAACGACAACCGACCTCTCTTCGATCCGCTCTCAAAAACCAACTCCTCCACTCTACCGCCGGGCGCCGATCCCACCGCCCGAACCTCGCCGATCCGTTAGCCGAGCATCCGAGAGCGCACGAGCCGACAGCCCGGCGGCCGGCGCCGGCGCCCCGAACGTGGGAAACGAGGCGAGGCGCGACCGAAGATTTTTAAGTCGCGCCGAGCTCGGCCTCGGTCCCGCGAGGATTTTGTATGCGACCGAAAAATAGAAAATTTTTCAATTTTTCAGTGGCGCATCCGAGCTCGGTCGCAGTTTTTTGGCTCTTCATTTACCGTTCCTTGAGTTTCGGGCGATGAATTTTTGGGTAAAATTTGCTGCTGCCAGCGACCAAAATTCTTCGCTCGAAACCCAAGGAACGGTTTTTTGAGCGGGAGTCTCCATCGCCGCCGTAAAATTTTTGCTGAAAATTAGGGGCAACCCGAAGCCCAGCAGCGCCCATAGGCATCGGCAAAAATAACACAGGTCAACACCAAATTTGTTGCCAAGGATTTTTTCCGTAGATTACGAATTTGTAAATGAAAACGCTCAATCAGCTCCCGTTTTCGAGAAAAATAGGATTGAATATTACAAAATGCGATATTTTGACCATTTATGAAAAATCATTACAAAATAACGGATTGATCGAGAAGCTTATAATGTTGCTCAAATGATAGCTAAAGTCTTAAGCTATTATATGAAAATACAAAAAGCTTTGAAGAATTTCAAAATAATCAGTGAATTTTACTTTTTTCCATAGACCGAATTTTTCCTACAATTGATGACGAATGAAGAACACTGCAAGTAGGTACACACTCTTGAAAAACTTATTCGCCAAGTGTGTAAAATGGGCTATGGAGATAATTTGTACTTGATATTCATAGATTAGGACTCAGGGTTTCATTTAAGCAATGTTAAAAACTTTTACGATGAACCGTTATTTTTCAATGATCTTTTAAAAACGGCCAAAATAAGGTCTTTTGAATATTTTGACTCTATATTTCTCGGAAAGAAGATCTGATTGAGCATTTTAATTTCCGAATTCGTAATCTACAGGCAAACACCTATAGAAATAATGTGCCATTTATATGGCAACAAAAAAAAATTAAATTTGTAGACCTGTGTAATTTATGTGATATGTTGAGGGACTTAAGAGTCCCTGACCACAACAAAATGCAGCTCTGATATATTAGCTGTGTTCTTTTCATCGAATTCTTGCTCGAGTTCAGGAGCTTTACATGTAAATACAATAACAACTCCTAACCCAGATATTTATCCGGTTCTTGATCAAAGAACCACATAACGTAATGGCACCGAATACCGACCGGCTACCTAAATCCGGCCACTTGGTTTTTTAATAAATATGCGAAAACTAAATATAAATTCATTTTTACTAGTAAAATATATAAATTAATTACTATACTTGTAATTACTTAAAAAAAATTAAAATTATTTATTATTGAGCAGACAGTCGTAGCCAGATTTTGCTTAAGGTACCATCACAGTGTAAAATTTTTGAATTTTGAATTTTTTTGTCTTATCTTAAAGGACATTTCAAATGGAAATTCGAATTATTACGGTCGCTACGACCTTTCTAAGAAAAAGGAATTAGAGCCAGAGGCTATATAAAGAACCCCTCCGCGTTTATCTCGAAATGCCCTTTTTAAAAACAGTACCCCCTTTCAGAGGGAAAGTTTCCAAGCTATAGGTTTGAAATTTTGACAGAATATTCTTTATTCCATTCTCCATGCTCCTATGGAAGCTTTTTTTTTTTTAAAAATCTTCCTATTTTTTCACACGGAAAATTGTTGAAACGATAATCTATTTCATTTTTTCTTGTTCAAAATGAAAACTGCGGCCGCAAACGCGGGTACCAATAGCTGCCCTTTTTTAAAGACGCTTTTTTCAAAAAATTAAAATAATTATAAAAAATAAATAAAAATGAAAACACATTTTTTTTTGGATTGTTAAATAGTGATATTAATCGTAAAAAAAAATTCATCACAGAATACATCTACTTACCAAGTTTCAACAGTATAGTTCTTATAGTTTCGGAAAAAAGTGGCTGTGACATACGGACGGACAGACAGACAGACATGACGAATCCATAACGGTTCCGTTTTTTGCCATTTGGCTACGGAACCCTAAAAATTATCGTTAGTCATTTTACAATTTTTATGTGACTGGTGGAGGCAGTCGATTTGTGCACTGTAACTTTTTTCCAAATGAAGTGTATCATTTTTCAAAAATATTTTTTGGACTGACAAATTACGAGTGTAGTTGATATTTTAACAAGTAAATTAATCATTGCTTCTTGCAAAAAAAGTCATAGAAGAACACCAAATTTGCCCAGCCATGAAAATATGAAGTATTTTAGACTTTTACAAATGACTGTATGATATGAACTTAGTTTCATTAAGATAGTTATTAGAATTAAGGGGGAACGCTACTGTGACGGCCCAAAAAAAATTCTGAATTTTCGCGAATTTTTTTGCGCGGGTATAATTTATTTCTTAAGGACCGGATAAAGGAATATTTAAAGAGTACATATTCAACAATATCTGCAAAAAATTACAATTACAAAATATACAAAATTCGTTAAGTTATATAAATTTTCTCGAAACAACTTTTTTCGACCTTGTCCCATCGGTTCCTCGAAGACCAATGTGCCGATTTTAAAGTTTTTTTTTAAATCTTTATAATTACAGTAGCTATTTTTGTACGTAGTCGATTTTAAAAGTTTTTAAAATTACTTGAACTTGATTACTTATTGAAAACGGTGGAAAATAAAATAGAAGGTACTCACGTTTCTGGAAATAAGACCAAATATTCTGCACAGCGTGGCTGTTGATTTTCCAGCGAGTGATCCAAATAATAAAGCAGTGATGAATCGTATCTTCTCTAGTGTTTTTAGGACTTAATTAAACCTCCGCCGAAGCATTCACATGTCGTCCTCCAGAACTTATATCTCAAAACAGCACTTGTATTCAATTTTCATTAAAGAAATTGGATATAAATTCCTCTGACAAGTGCAATCTTGTCCAACCAGTAAAATTTATTAGCACAAAGGATGTCACCGTGTAGTCGGTGATTATTAATAACGACATTAATCAGTTGCGATAAGCCTTATTCGTGCCGTGTCACCTTTTGCACACATTGACACGTTCGCAAGACAAATTGCTCGATAAGTCGCTTCAGTATATATTTAAATTTAAAAGACATATTCGCACGAAAATAGAACACGTTTAGTTGATTAGCTCTGGTTAACCAGACTGACACTCACTTTGAGATATTCTTTCTGATTATTAAGAGTATCGACTTTTCTGATCACGCAAATTATTAATCACTCTCACATGGTTCACGTAAGTGGTACAAGTCGACTTAACCGCATTCAGTTGATTTCGAATTTTCGTTTCGGAACTTTTCCTTGAACTGAAGGGTAATCCAAATTTCATTTTTAGTTTCACTTAAGTCAAATGTATTTTTCGCTGAAGTTGATACCCTGAAAAGAGTTTTAAAAAAACCAGTTGTATAAAATTGAGTATAAATAAGGTGAACTAAAATGAAATCTTTTGCTTCCAATTAGCCTATAAGTCAACTCTTTAATAACTAAAGGAAGATGACCTCATAAAACAATTAAAACAAAGCGAAGGTGGGAAAATTACCGCTAAAAAATTCCCTTCTAATTACAGGTAGCCCAAAAACGACACCTTTTACAAGACGAAAAGGTCAATGAATAAGGAAAATAAATTTGGCTACGATTGGGTTTTAAGGTTGAATTTTTAAAAAATGTTTTCGTGTAGTTTGAATCCAATAAAGTAGATATACATATGTACATTAAGATAGTTATTAGAATTAAGAAATTTTGATTAATTTAAAAAATTTTAAAATATATTATACTCAGATATATTTTTGCCATTTTTATATACGAAAATAAATGCTTTCTTTATAAAATTGAAACAATGGGAAATATGGAAGAATCGATTCAAATATAATTAATTTATTTGATGGCTTTGTAATACATACATATGTATGTATATATAAAATGCAACGAAAAGCATTAAATAAGTTCTATATGAACCGATTTCACTTGTTTGAATCGGTTTAATTTATATACATAGGACCCTATTCTTATAGTCGTTCGAATCGCCTCGAAAAAAAAATTTGCAAGAACACCTTTTTAATTAAAATTCCTTAATAAAATTAGAAAATGTATTTTAGTTCCCTTTGATTACAATTTATTTTGTAATTTAAAGTGATTAAAATAGTTGATTGAATTTTTTTATCCGACTATTTTAAACCACTTTGAACGATAAAATGAAATTAAGTCAAAAAATGTAACTGAAATGAATTTTATTAAGGAATTTCAATTCAAAAGGCGCTTTTGAAAGCTCATTTCGATTCGAACGACTACGTTATTATAACAATAATTACAATTTATTGAAAAGTAATAAGGAAAAAACAATGAAAACAGAAAAAAGAACTCACCAAAAATGCGACAATCACACATCCTTCGTGTCTTCGGTGCCACCACTCCTTCGCATAGCGTGCGTATTTTTGCCTGAAAGATTTGAGAATAAGCAAATTATTTTAAGCAATAAAATAGAAACAAATTTTTAGGAAAAAAAACGTCTTTCCATATGAAAGATATGTATTTAGAGATAATATTAAAACATTTTTTATTGGGGGGGGGTCACAAAATTTTCACAAAATGGCGGATGCTGAAAGTGAAAATTCTGTATTCGACTCAAATTTCACTCGCATTTTCGGCTATAAAAAAAAACTTATCGTCAAAAAAAAAAAAATTCCTTCCTTCACTTTGAGGACAATTATGTATAGGATAGGGACGTCTCCAGCCTTTCTAACTAACAAATTTTGACACCCACTTGTTTCATTTAAAATCCCGTTATCGATTAAATGTTTCTTAAACATTATCGGATCGCTTGTAATTAGAACATAATCCGGCAATTTAACCATTTTCTAAATAATTTCATAAAATTCACAAAGCCGTCTAAAACTTCCAATGGTTGAACGCTAACTGAGTGCATCTTCTGATTTTTTTACCGTTATCCTTGCAGCTCCTCTACACGGACGAAAGGCACACAAACACAACACCAAAAACGAAGGTGCCGTTAGGCGGAAAACGATAGAAATTGAAACGCATTATTCAAAAATATTTTTCCCCAAATGTCCTCCCCAAAAGGATTATTCCAGAATTGTTTTCGATATTTACAGGCAAATTGACCTCAAATAAATTTGAAAGCTTCGATCGATTCAATTCAGCGATTGGGAATTCAAACAGAAAACTTTTATGCAATTTTCTTATTCAAAATATTTTTAAAAATATTAAAAAGAGTTTCTTAGTCGGATGTGCGGGAGGAAGCTCCTACATTCAAATCTATTTTAAAAAAAAAAAACTTACCCCCTTTATCCATTCCTGGATTTAATCACTTTTTTTAATTAAATTAAAAGCAAAAAACTAAAATGGATTAAATTTATTGCCACGTGGTTTGGAAGTAGGAAAACCAAAAACTAAAAAATTTTAACACCCACTTGTTTCATTTAAAATCCCGTTATCGATTAAATGTTTCTTAAACATTATCGGATCGCTTGTAATTAGAACATAATCCGGCAATTTAACCATTTTCTAAATAATTTCATAAAATTCACAAAGCCGTCTAAAACTTCCAATGGTTGAACGCTAACTGAGTGCATCTTCTGATTATTTTACCGTTATCCTTGCAGCTCCTCTACACGGACGAAAGCCACACAAACACAACACCAAAAACGAAGGTGCCGTTAGGCGGAAAACGATTGAAACTGCTATTCTTTTTCTTTTTCTCTTTTTTCTTTCTTTTTTAGGTTACCTCAAATTTTTATGCAGAATTCAAGTTTATTAATTTATATTTTAATGCAAAAACAAATTGTTTTATTTTTTATTTTTTATATATATATATATAGTGTTTTAGTTTTACAACAAAAAACAATTCTCTTCCTCTCTGCGCCCCACCGCCTCCTTGATGATGTTAAAATTCATATCACCGCTTGGTTTTTTGTTTTCACGAATTTTATAAATTAATTTCATTTTTTATAATATCTTCCTAGCGCTCAAGTGATAAATATTTCTTTTTTTTTATGTTATAAATCAATATCACAGACAATTCTTTCTTTTTTACATGTTTTATTAAATTAATTTTCACATCATTCACTTTTTTTCTTTATATACCTTTTGTCCTTTTAACTTTTAATTAAAAAAAACAGATAAATAATAATGAAATAAAATTATTTTTATTAATTTGTTGTTTGATGAAATCCCTGTTTTTTTTTCTTTTTTATATTTTCCCTATTATAATGATTAAAACTTTTTTGGAGGCCTCTAGTTTCTTTTCCGAAAGGCATTTACCGGGAGAGGGGGTTTGGCTGGTGAAAGAAATCTAATGTTTATATGTATATATATATTTTAAACAAATATATAAACATATAAACAATTTTAAAAAAATCTTTTAAGAATTTTTCGAAGCCAACAAAATTTCTTTCGTCTTCTCAACAATCAGAAAATAAAAATATATAAATTTTTTTGGATCGTGAAGTTTGTGGTTCGACCTGCCAATTTTTTTTTTTATTTTTTAATAGGCCGCATTAACCCACACACACAAGTTTTTCACTTATACATTTGGTTTTACGGAAATTTGCATGTGGATTTGTAAATTCTAATTTTTCGGAATCCACAAAAAGAGAAAAAAAATTATTATAACTGTTTAGTTGTCAGCCAACAATAAAAACATGGCTGACAGAACGGGAACAAGGATTTTATTTTTATTTTTATTACTTTTTTCACTTTACAATTGAGTAAACATTTTCTTCTTTATTTTATTTCATTAATAATTTCCTTTTTTATTTTTATCGATTCTGTCGGAAACCTCTTAATTGCAAAACACAAAAATTTTATCAATAAAATGATTTTTGTCATGGAAATTACAACAGAACACTTTTTTTTTACTATATTTTTTTATATATTAAATTTTAATTAAACGGAAAGCAGTCTTCAAATCGAATTTGGAAGGAATTTAAAATCCCGTTATCGATTAAATGTTTCTTAAACATTATCGGATCGCTTGTAATTAGAACATAATCCGGCAATTTAACCATTTTCTAAATAATTTCATAAAATTCACAAAGCCGTCTAAAACTTCCAATGGTTGAACGCTAACTGAGTGCATCTTCTGATTTTTTTACCGTTATCCTTGCAGCTCCTCTACACGGACGAAAGGCACACAAACACAACACCAAAAACGAAGGTGCCGTTAGGCGGAAAACGATTGAAATTGAAACGCATTATTCAAAAATATTTTTCCCCAAATGTCCTCCCCAAAAGGATTATTCCAGAATTGTTTTCGATATTTACAGGCAAATTGACCTCAAATAAATTTGAAAGCTTCGATCGATTCAATTCAGCGATTGGGAATTCAAACAGAAAACTTTTATGCAATTTTCTTATTCAAAATATTTTTAAAAATATTAAAAAGAGTTTCTTAGTCGGATGTGCGGGAGGAAGCTCCTACATTCAAATCTATTTTAAAAAAAAAAAACTTACCCCCTTTATCCATTCCTGGATTTAATCACTTTTTTTAATTAAATTAAAAGCAAAAAACTAAAATGGATTAAATTTATTGCCACGTGGTTTGGAAGTAGGAAAACCAAAAACTAACAAATTTTAACACCCACTTGTTTTATTTAAAATTCCGTTATCGATTAAATGTTTCTTAAACATTATCGGATCGCTTGTAATTAGAACATAATCCGGCAATTTAACCATTTTCTAAATAATTTCATAAAATTCACAAAGCCGTCTAAAACTTCCAATGGTTGAACGCTAACTGAGTGCATCTTCTGATTTTTTTACCGTTATCCTTGCAGCTCCTCTACAAAAAATTCTAACCTCAAATCATGTGTCACACTTGTAAAATTAACGGTTTATTTTATTTTTAATTTTTTCGTTTCAGAATCTTGTTATGCATGATTTTAAGGTAGATAATAAATTTTTCTAATTATATTCTCGCACAAAATTAGGTTTTAATCACTTTTTTTTAATTAAATTAAAAACAAAAAACTAAAATAAATTAAATTTATTGCCACGTGGTTTGGAAGTAGGAAAACCAAAAACTAAAAAATTTTAACACCCACTTGTTTCATTTAAAATCCCGTTATCGATTAAATGTTTCTTAAACATTATCGGATCGCTTGTAATTAGAACATAATCCGGCAATTTAACCATTTTCTAAATAATTTCATAAAATTCACAAAGCCGTCTAAAACTTCCAATGGTTGAACGCTAACTGAGTGCATCTTCTGATTATTTTACCGTTATCCTTGCAGCTCCTCTACACGGACGAAAGCCACACAAACACAACACCAAAAACGAAGGTGCAGAAGGTGCAGGAACAGAAAAATTTTATGCAATTTTCTTATTCAAAATATTTTTAAAAAAATTAAAAACGTACCCCCTTTACCCATTCCTTGAATTTTTCGTCCGGTAGTCGCCCCATTGCTCGAGGTGAGGCTGACTGGATGGGGCCCACGGGGTTCGACGAGGACGCTGCAACGACGATCCGAGCGACGAGGAGAGGGAGTCCACCGACAGGTTGTTGCTGTTACTATTATTCGGCGGCCCATTCCCGTCCATCGTTGCGCCACCACCGGCTAGAGGAGCCCCACCGGCCTGATCACCACCACCACTGCACAAAATCACACCGTTTTCACCGGAATTCTTTGGCTGAGGCAACATTTTTTATTTTTTAATTATTATTATTTTTTAAATAAGAACACGTACAGTGCACGGGGCGAAGCACTTTTTCTTCTGCGATTATTCCAAAGCAAAAAAAAAAAAAAATAAGAATAATAATAATAATTGCAATTATAAATATTACAAAAATATTCCCTCAGTTGACTCGAGGGAAGTGTTCCAGTCACATTTTTTTTTCTTTCTTTTTTAGGTAACCTCAAATTTTTATGCAGAACTCAACTTTATTAATTTATATTTTAATGCACGTTTTAATATGCCAAGCGATAGCAATTTTGGTATGTTAATACAATCGGGAATTTTACGCGATAACACCTCATCGCGGAGCTGAAGTAGGGCAGTTTTTGTATACTGCCGACGGGACAAAGCTCCACGACTTAAAATCGCTGGATCAACAGCTTCTGGTGCCATCTTATAGATGTTTTCGTCTAGTAAATATAAGATAAAATTTTTATATTATTAAATTGAATTTAATTAAAAAAGTCTAACCTCAAATCATGTCACACTTGTAAAATTAACGGTTTATTTTATTTTTAATTTTTTCGTTTCAGAATCTTGTGATGCATGATTTTAAGGTACATAATAAATTTTTCTAATTATATTCTCGCACAAAATTAGGTTTTAATCACTTTTTTTAATTAAATTAAAAACAAAAAACTAAAATAAATTAAATTTATTGCCACGTGGTTTGGAAGTAGGAAAACCAAAAATTAACAAATTTTGGCACCCACTTGTTTCATTTAAAATCCCGTTATCGATTAAATGTTTCTTAAACATTATCGGATCGCTTGTAATTAGAACATAATCCGGCAATTTAACCATTTTCTAAATAATTTCATAAAATTCACAAAGCCGTCTAAAACTTCCAATGGTTGAACGCTAACTGAGTGCATCTTCTGATTATTTTACCGTTATCCTTGCAGCTCCTCTACACGGACGAAAGCCACACAAACACAACACCAAAAACGAAGGTGCCGTTAGGCGGAAAACGATTGAAACTGCTGTTCTTTTTCTTTTTCTCTTTTTTCTTTCTTTTTTAGGTTACCTCAAATTTTTATGCAGAATTCAAGTTTATTAATTTTTATTTTAATGCAAAAACAAATTGTTTTATTTTTTATTTTTTATATATATATATATATAGTGTTTTAGTTTTACAACAAAAAACAATTCTCTTCCTCTCTGCGCCCCACCGCCTCCTTGATGATGTTAAAATTCATATCACCGCTTGGTTTTTTGTTTTCACGAATTTTATAAATTAATTTCATTTTTTATAATATCTTCCTAGCGCTCAAGTGATAAATATTTCTTTTTTTTTATGTTATAAATCAATATCACAGACAATTTTCTTTTTTACATGTTTTATTAAATTAATTTTCACATCATTCACTTTTTTTCTTTATATACCTTTTGTCCTTTTAACTTTTAATTAAAAAAAACAGATAAATAATAATGAAATAAAATTATTTTTATTAATTTGTTGTTTGATGAAATCCCTGTTTTTTTTTCTTTTTTATATTTTCCCTATTATAATGATTAAAACTTTTTTGGAGGCCTCTAGTTTCTTTTCCGAAAGGCATTTACCGGGAGAGGGGGTTTGGCTGGTGAAAGAAATCTAATGTTTATATGTATATATATATTTTAAACAAATATATAAACATATAAACAATTTTAAAAAAATCTTTTAAGAATTTTTCGAAGCCAACAAAATTTCTTTCGTCTTCTCAACAATCAGAAAATAAAAATATATAAATTTTTTTGGATCGTGAAGTTTGTGGTTCGACCTGCCAATTTTTTTTTTATTTTTTAATAGGCCGCATTAACCCACACACACAAGTTTTTCACTTATACATTTGGTTTTACGGAAATTTGCATGTGGATTTGTAAATTCTAATTTTTCGGAATCCACAAAAAGAGAAAAAAAATTATTATAACTGTTTAGTTGTCAGCCAACAATAAAAACATGGCTGACAGAACGGGAACAAGGATTTTATTTTTATTTTTATTACTTTTTTCACTTTACAATTGAGTAAACATTTTCTTCTTTATTTTATTTCATTAATAATTTCCTTTTTTATTTTTATCGATTCTGTCGGAAACCTCTTAATTGCAAAACACAAAAATTTTATCAATAAAATGATTTTTGTCATGGAAATTACAACAGAACACTTTTTTTTTACTATATTTTTTTATATATTAAATTTTAATTAAACGGAAAGCAGTCTTCAAATCGAATTTGGAAGGAATGAATGAAAAATGGTAGGGGAAAGGGGAGAAACGATTTTTTTTACGATGAATATTTCATGATGAGGTATCATTAAGACTACAAATTAATTAAAAATTTGCGGACCCCCAAACGGACTAAAAAACCCCTCTTTTTGGGGTCACTCTTTCTTTTTTTTTAGCCTCGCATGAACTCTGATCTTGAGATCCTTTCTACAAAATGCTTCAGTAAAAAAGCATCCATGGATTATTTTTAATAGATATTATTATTATTAATTACTGGATGATTTTTGTAAATGTGCAAAATACCTGTAAATGATTATTTTTTTCTAGAACTGTATTGTAGTTACATTAAAATTGATTTTATGCATTCGAATGATGAATATTCCCAAAGCACATAATTAGGACATAATTCTTAGTAGCTTAAAAATTGTTCTAATGCAGTTTGACTGAATTTAAAAAAAGTCTAATATCTTTTTCAATTTTAAACTTAGAGCAATATCTTTGGGATATTCTTGAAGCACATAATTAGCACTTAATTCTTAGAGGGTGACAAATTCATTTCAGTGCAATCTGAGCTGAGGGGGGGTGTAGCTCGACGTCGACCTACACCCCCCATTTTGAAATTTTTAAAAAATATATAAATTAACGAGCACTCCACGATTTACGTGGAGTGGGGGGTGTGGCTCGACTCACCTAAGAAAAAGTACAAATTTTAAACATCAAACTTTGCTGAATTGTAGAATTTTGAAAAATTTGAAAAATCCGTTAACTAAACTAAAATATTACCGCCGAATCCCGAGCACAGGGCGCATAGGGTGACTCAGAAATGTGGCTGAGTGGAGCCCCCGGGAAGGCTGCCGACCCGTAACAATTGCAACGCCCACCTGCATCGATGTTGTCTGCCTCGTGTTGCACAAAAAATTGAGCAGGCAGAGCAACTTGTTGCTGAAGCACAAAATGTCTACACAAATTCAAAGGAAAACGGCCGGAGACGCCAAAAACTCACCTTTGACCAGAGCAAAAATTTTTGGGTTCTTTTGCTGGAGCTTGTTCCAGTAATTCCCCAAACCGGAAATAAACGCTCCACCCTCCTCCCTGGTGGCCGTGCGAGAAAACATTTCCGAAACTGAAATTGGTGCCGCTGTCTGAAGTTGGTTGCATTCCAACATTGTCAGATGTAAAGAAGGAAGTAAGTTTTTTAGAATTGGCGCCAACTTGGAATGATTTTAGATCAGTTAGCCTACCCACTGGGAGACAACAAAAAATAAATAATTCCATGAATTAATCCTCAGTCACCCAGAAATTTACAATTTAGCGGCACCGGAACGTGTTAATTCGAGCAAGCGAGAACAATTTACAGAAAAAAAAGGCAATTTCTTATTTCAGCCGGCAAATTAATGCCGTTTTTACACCGGGGGTAGTGTAATTACTTTAGAATTAACCAAAAAATTTGCTCTCCTTCTAGTTTTAAGGCCCCAGAAAACATAAAAATTCAACGATCTTCTTTAAAATTTTGCGTCTAGTTTTTGAGTTTATAAACTGCCCAAATTTAATTTGTAATAGACCCGGCGAGGCGACATTGCTTTTCTTATTCTTTACAACGGTATTAAAATATATGTAATAAATTGAAACGAATATTTTATCTAATTGCATGTTTAGTTTAAAATTTCATAACATTTTCTCCCCTTAATGCATGGCAATGCCTTTGTCACAAAAATTGAAAATTTTTTTTTTCTCTTTGACAACAGTTGTCTTGTCATCACGGTATAGTAAAAGTAAAATTGAAGCTGGATCCACCATCTTGCGCGTCACCGTCTCCAACTGTTTGAAGAATTCCATCCGAATGAAATTAAAGAAATAAACTTCGACAAATTAAAAATTACAGGATTGTAATATAGAACCACAGTTGGGTGGATTAATTATCCGAAGGGGGGTTGCACAAACCATCCCAACAATTTTTAGATATAATAAGTAATTTAGAATCTATTTTTCTATTACTAAATCGCAAGCAAATTGCTATTAAATAAAAAATTTATATAAAGCCTACGATATACACACATTTACAGGAAAATATGAAACGGCTATATTAAATTTTTTCTTTTTTACTACGAAAGAAAGCAAAGTTCAAAGTTTATACTAACAATTTTAGGTAGCAATAGGATCATAACTTTTAATTTTAAAATATTTCATCTAAAAACTACACGTTTGTTAAAAAAAATAATGCTTTTATGATGTTGTCTTTGCTGACTGACGTTAATTTACGATTTTCATTTATTTCTGATTGTTTCCCTTTACTGAAAATCGCGTAAAATATCAGTAATTTTATTTCGTTTGACCATCTAGTACTAAATTGTAGATAGATTTAAGTTAATACTAGTTATTTAATATTTTCATTGCTTTTCATACAAATTCGTAGAGCTCTATTTGGGGGCTCAGCAGAAATTATTGTATAACCCTATAGTATTTCTAGGGTAATTTTGGTTGATTTTTATACTGCTGGCCGGTTTACGATACCGCTAATCAAAATTTTTGCTCCAGGGATTTGTTCTTTATATTTTTTCTTAAATCCCTGAAGGGTTTCCTTTCTATTACAGGAAAAATTTTCAAAATAGGGCTCCATTTGGGGGTTCAGCAGAAATTATTGTATAACCCCGCATGAGTTGTATCTGGAAAAATTTTAGTTCCCTTCAACCCCACCCATGTTAAGTTTCCTCGAGGTAAATTATAAAAGATGAGAAAAATGTCCTTTTTAAAGGCGTTTGTGCGTGGTTCTAGTATGCGAAAAGTACAGGGTGGGCTTGATTTGCAATTCTCGTTCCATTTCCTCTAAAATTTTTGTCTTTAGTTAGCTAGCTGCTGTTTTTTGCATTATTTATTTATTTTGGATAGTATACAGTCATTTTCTAAAGAGATTTTAAATCTACACCCATCAGAACTATCAGAATGGATAGAAATTAGTTAGCTAGCTGCTGTTTTTATGTACTTGAACTTAGCAAAACATTTTCAGCTGAACTTAACAGAACACCTTCATAAAAAATGTATTTAGAGCATCGGGACTACGTGTAAATTATTCAGTGAATTTGTTGCTAATTAGTTGTCGAAAAAAAAATTGTTGCTTTTTATTTATTTGTATTTTATTAGATTTTGAATGATAAAAATAAACATTTTCATTTAAATAGAGCTTAAGGTACATTTTGCCATGCCGTTGCCGTTTTTTCTTAATTAACAATAATTTCCTTTCGTGCAAAATCTGTAAATTCAGTGCGAAGAAATTTTACCATAAACAGTCTGCAGCGATCATCTCTGCTAGAATTATGAATCCGTCCTTTGATGAGAATGTGCCCAAAAAGTGATGCTGAATTCAAATAATTAGTAATGAAAAAGGGTTTTGAAATGTTTGAAGAATATACCTACCGATTTCATTGGCATTAAAAATCCTCTGATCGATGTTTTCCCTGAGGAACATGCATAAATGAAGAAAAACATTTTTTCGGGGTACCGTGAGTTGTTGCAATAGTTGCAAACACTGATCCAGCGATTCAGCGCGAATTAAGTCTTCACTGAAGGGGTGTAGGAGGGGTTCATTTGATGATTCCAACAACATCAAAAGAGCCTCAGCCGCTGTATTGGCGTCACCAGCTGAAATTGTTACTTTTAGTAAATTTATTTAATATGTAAACATGATATAAATTACGGAAAGTTTCTGCAGCCCATGAGTCCAGCCAATCTCGAATTCTGTTAATACTGGGATCTCTGGAACTTTTTCTATTAAGGGAAAAAATTCCTTGGATATCTTTGCCCCGTTTGTACAGTTCATCAATTAGTAGAAATATTTCTCGGGGCATAGTCACCTTGCAAGGTTTATTGAGTGATGTTTCCTAGAGTAAGAAAAACGATTTTATGTTTTTCACTTATTTTATAATTAAATAAAAAAAAATTTCAATATTACCACGTTTTACAAAAGGACTAAAAACGTTATCCTCAAAAATTTAGAAGATCCCAGAGGAAATTATGTTATACTTTTTAGTCCGCTTTAAAAACGTGGTAATATAATACATAGGAAATTCCCGATGCGCTTTAACTTTAAAATTTGACGGTCCGCCACCTTAGATTCGTAAATTTTGACGGTCGGTTTAAAATCAACGTCCCCGAAAACCCCCAAGAACCAAATTTGGTGCAAATTTTAGTCCGCAATCTTGAATTCGAAAAATTCTGACAATTGATTTATAGCTTATATTATATTGCCATCCACTTCTGAGCTATGGTTAAAATTTCAAGTTAAGTTAATTGATCGGAAAGTTTAAACTCGGTTGCAAAATTTGACCCGGACAGACAGATATGACGGAAACCGAACTAATAAAAATATTATAAAAAATTAATAATTTTCTTACAATATCCATCATTTCATTCATAGTGTATTCGCTGACAGGACGTTCAATACTGCAGAGTGTGTCAACGGAAAAGCCAAAGCAGCTGGCCCTGTACTCCCCCATAATGGTTATAAAAATGTCCCTTCCCTCCTCGACGTGTAAAACTAGAATATCGAGAGGAATTTTGCTCGTATGACCTCGTTGCTTTTGATTTAATTGCCATACTGTATGCGATCGGATATGAAGCTTAATTCGTATGCTAAGGCTTGTACCTGATCAAAAATTTTTTTTTAATATTCATTTATTTGTTTTATGTTAATTTACCAGTGATAAGATTTCCCTCTCTAGGTTCGATATCCAGCCAATCCTCACATATTCTCTTGTCGCTGTTATTTTTTGGTTTAAATGAAAATTTTACAGGAAGGTGACAATTATTCGCGACTGTAAAATCTCTAAACATTTCTTCATTAAAATTGATCACATCAAAATCGATGTCAGTTTTTTCCACTGTAATTTGGGGCTGATTGTCGTTCTCATATTTATCAACACGTTTAAGCACCTCTTCGTGGACACGTTTGTACTTTTGCTCATCTTTTGTTTTAATCTTTGTACAGAAAAAAAAATTTATTTTTTTTTTATAATAGGTAATGGTTGTAAGTTTAAAAATGTTAAGGTATCACCGTTGCACGGAAGTACATAAACATGGATATCTCTTTAGGCGATGAAGTTCATGCGGGACTATATTTTAAAATCTACCCAAAGGAAATCGATTAAAAATTGGCTGAGAAATAAGCTAAATTATGTTTTGGAATTAATTTGCGGGAAGAGGGGGAACGGAACACATTGGGTTGTGAGGGAAGAAATGAAGCTCATGTTGGGATATCTTTCAAAATTCACACCGTGGAAATCGGATGAGAATTGGCGGAGATTTATGGTGAGACATATCCATGTCAAAACCTTTTCTATGTTCTTACCCCTGTTAAAAATACTGAATAAACAGGCTTATGGTCACTAAGCTGAATTTCCATAACACTAGAGTAACTAAGTTGCTTAATACGTTCACCTTTCCAAAGGATGCGATCGCACCAAGCGGGGGCTCGGCATTTTTCGCTAGAAATAAAATGAAATTAATAATAGGTAAGTTTTTTTAAAATTCCAGTTTATCACCTGCTGTCCCAATTATCAGTACCTGGATCATATTTGTAGGTCGGCCGAAAATTAATTTCACCTTCTGTAAAACCTTCAAATACCCTCCTCCCCCTCATTTGATATTTTAATTGATCATATTGAAGTAGTTGTTTAAAATTTTCATAATTTAAATTTTGTCCAGGATTTTCAACGATCCGATAATTAAGATCACCAATCCAAAATATGTGGCTAAATTTTTTAAAACCAAATTATATAATTTTAAGTATATAAAATTAAATTTACTCATGGCTATCGATTGGCCGTTTTGAAAATGTTTCTTCAAAAATAAGCCTCCTCATTATTTCAGCATAATCCTCATTCCTTCTTTCGACCTCGCTTACATGAGCTGCTAGATGGGAATTGACAAAACAAATAGTCGCCTCATTTAGGGTCATACTAACCCCAACCCCGCCCTTGTTCCCCATAAAATTTAAAGCCCCTGTTCCAACTGTTTGAATCGAATATCGTGTCACATTTGGGCGTAATTCCTTTCGGACGATAATAGTTAGCATCATCCCGACTAGCCGGACAGATACTAGCTCCTCGTAAGATGCTGCCGGGTGGAGGCTATCTATTATTTTACGTCTATTTTAAAATTATAAATTATACATAACATTTATAAATTGAACATGTAGAACTAACATCCATAATGGATCTGGACGACTTTCACTAAATGTGATTGCTTTCGGGGATAGGTCGACTTCTTGTAGGGCAACTGCATAAATGTCGGGAGGCTCCTCAGACGCGGTCAACCAAGCGCTTAGGGATGTAACTCCACACGGCTGACCATTAACGTTCCAAGTTGCACAAAAGATTCTAAAAACATGATGAGGATGAAAATTTTTTTTTACAATTTAATTCACTCTTTCAAAATAATTTCCCGATCATTTTACTTTAAAAATTCCAGAATGCTAAGAATTAGAAATAGAATCTTCCTAAAATATTTTCTTAATCATAAAAAATTTTGTTCTCCTATAAATGAGTGTAATTGAACAAAATAAAAATAGTTTGAGGTTATGGCTAGTACCTGTAATTTTTGTATACAATATACTCGTGCTCATGTTTTTTTAGCTCATCCTGAAATTTAGATTCTCCGCGACGAAGAGGTTTGCTGCCATCCGCAATGAGCCTATCAATCGCAGTGTAATCCTCCCGTTTGTAAGAATTTAGCCAAGAAAAACTAATTGTAGGTAAATTGGAGTCCCCGGTGCCCCCATAGGCCTCAAGTTCATCCCTTTTAAGCTGATAATTCATAAGGGCTGTCGTCACATCACTGTGGAATGCCTCAAAATCACTTGAGCTGCAGTAGTAGAAAACAGACCGCCCCGACGAAGTGACTATATAAAACTGCAATTTTGATATTTTTCCCTTGGTGTCTGATTCGAGGAGAAATGCACAGGTAAAATTTTCAACATTTTTTAAGATCTTGTTCTGAGTATCGTTTTTCTTACCTGGGACTATTTCAAAGTGGTCATTCATTGGAAAAATATTTTCAATAGTTAAATCTGAAAAAGAATTTGGAGGTAGGCATGTTACAGCAAAAGAAAATATCGCATAGGTTCCAGTTGATGTGACCAAGGCCAGGAGGCGATTTGGTGATTCCGAGCCGACAATTTGATACGTTTCAAGGAGCTAAGGAAATATTTTTATTTTGATAGAACTCATATAATTAAATTAGTTAGGCTTAACTGCTAGAACCGATTCCCCTCGTCGAAATTTATCCTGGACTATTTCAAGTGTATCCTGAACAATTCGATCCATTTTTTTTTTTTTTTTGTAAATATTTAGAAAAACGATCCTATGTTTAACCTTGCAAAAAAAAATGAGACGTTGTTTATCAGAATTATATTTACGTTCTGTTCACTAGAAAAATGTACTACCTGTTGTGATATTAATTTTTTAGATGTTAAATATACTTCTTATGAACTAATTAAGCAAAAACAATTGTACTCAAATTAACTGGAAATCAACTGATTCAGTTATGGAAAAATAGCAGCGGCACAAAACATGAATGGAATGCTTTAAACGCCCAATTTATTGTACGCCACAAGATACGCTAATTCCGCAACAACATCCGTATGATATTTCAAAACACATTTTTTTAATATAAAACGAATACGTTCTGAGCTGATTTTATAATTGTATTATTAATTTTTCCAATTTTCTTCTTTCGCCTATCGAACGAATCGTTTCTCAATTTTATTTTTGACAGTGTCAGCACATTTGACAGAACCCCTATTCAGAAACTAATTCCGGAACCACTTGACATTTGTATATAAGCGATGGTAACTGACACTAAACTAAATAAAGCTCTTAGTTCGTAATTAAAATTCCCGGTAGCAAATTTATTACACAAACTAATTTTTATTTAACATTTTATAATAAACCATCCGTACTGAACAAAAATTAAACCAGAAATACCACCTGACAATTTTTTTTCCAAACAGTCAACGTTTGGGACAAAAATTACCCACTTTTTAATGTAGAAACCGAATTTCAAGAAAACAATTACTTGCACCCCCTCCCCCGACCACAGCGAGTGGTTGAACAGTTGAATACTTCTTCGAAAAATATTCGACACAATTTTTTTTTGTTTTTCGGTGCGCATCTTCCCATTCGAAATATTCGAGCATATCAGAATTTTCTTAGGCTGTGTGCGAAATCTCTTTCGAATATCATTTCGATCATTTCAATCATTTCAAATGACAAAAATTGGGAAATGTTATGAAAAGTGTGCGAAATCTTTAACGTATCATTTCAGCTGTCAAGCTACCCAACTTTATTATAAAAGTATTTTGTTGAAATAATATAGCTTGTTTTAGAGTAAAAGGAACTTGTAATAGATATGGGAATAATGAAATATTATCTCTTTTTTACCTTAAGAGGACTTAAGGCACAAAAGTGACTTTTCAAGATCTGATCTGAAATGATCAGAACGTCATTGAAATGCCCGCTCTGAGGCTCATCATTTCGGCGCCATCTTGTTTTCGAACTTGAAATGACCGAAATGATCGAAATGATATCATTTCACTTGATTTCGCACACAGCCTTAATTTGTTTGCGTATACAGCGCCACCTACGCCGAATACAAAACAAAATTTTCAGATTAAAGTTACGTATTTTTTCATGAAGAGTCCGAATCTGCAAAAAAAATCGGTTGAAAAAAGAATTATCCCCACCCCCGCCCTAAGGGTAAGGGTGGGGGTAAGGTTTGGTAGAGTTGAATACTTCTTTTAAAAATATTCGACCTCTATTTGTTTGTTTTCCGTTGAGATGTGTTCTTTCCGAAATATTCGACCGTTCGAGGACTTTTGTTACACCCTGTATCTCAAAATCCTGGGCTTCTAGGACTTAACGGCCATAGAGGCTTTTGATTCGAGCTAAAATACACAACATACTGAAAAATCAGCCAATATGACTGCTTAACCTGAATCCAGAACCATCTTGAAGAGAACCAGTCGGAAAGGGGCAGCGACTCGAACAAGATAATTTAAATCCAATTTTATTGATAAGGGATTTTTAAGGGAGCTGTTGCATATCGGAAATGTGGAAACTTTTGTGTGTGTCTTCATATAAATAAATAAAATAAATAGAATTTTAATACAATTCAACAATCAAAAGTCATACATTCTAAATAAATGAGAGAAACATATGTAGTAGCATAAATCTGCAACTATTACTTTATCAGCTAAAATCTGATGGTCAATAAACGATCTGAATTGAGGGTCTACCACTGACGTATAATATAATGGACCGCTCACGTACACGATTTCCCATAGAAGCCGACGGTGCGATTTTTGTTCCCTCTCTTTCGCTCTGTGGCAGTGACAGTTCGTGTAATGACGTAAAATTAACGTCCTATAATGTCAGAGATTTGTCAGCAGGCTGAATTGCAGTTAAAGATTTTTTCTGACAATTCTCTGAAGAATTGTTAATGACTACGAATTTGTTTATTGTAGCAAGTTTACTTGAAATTTCAATGCGAAGCCGCGCGGTTACATATTAATTGACCAATTTGGTTTTATTAGGACTTTCAGGGAAGCTACTTAGTTAATTCCAGAGCTGATTTTCGCCCATGTTCTCTTATTCCGGGTGAAGTAAAATATAAAAGATCTTACAAAACTCCTTTTGAATGGAATTTCATTACAGTAACCTTTGACTTCAATTAATTGTTTCGTTTAAAATTAAAATAATTCAATAAAAAAATCCAATCGAAATAGTTTGAAGTTTTTTTGGACAAATTAATCGAAATCAGAGGTAGGTTAGGTTAGGTTAGGTAGTAGTGGGTGCTCAGTTGGGGCACACTTAGGCCGGAAAATGGCCCGTTGTGATACCACATGGAGCAAGATCCCCTATAGTTAACCCTTGAACCATATAGAGCTCCTAATGAGCTGTTCCAGGCATCTAACTCATTTCCGACGCATCATAGAAAGAGGAGCTTAGGCTGCGGTATCTGCGTATCGCAAGAGCTGGGCATTTGGGAGAGGAAGTGCAGGATATTTTCCTCCTCCTCTTCATTAAGGCAGCTTCTGCCCTCAAAGGTAAATGAAATAAATTTGTTACAGTTTTAAGAATTTTATTAAGAAAGCTCAATGCAAACAGAGTTTTGCGAGTTCTTTTCATTTCACTCGCGGAATGGAAAATGGGTATTAGTTTATTTTATCTGAGTAAGTGAGATTCTTTTTAGCTTTTAGATATGGTTCTTATCTCTTTCTAGCTCTTTAATATGTTCATTCAATTCCATGAACAAAAACAAATCTAATCTAACATTTTCATAACTTAAAATTTTTCAATCACAAATTCTTGAAAATATTGGTAATTTTGCAAGGATAAAAATTTAAAAGCATATTTATGACATAAATAATGATTTTTATTTACATTGATTGCATTTAAAGTGCATATTCTTTAAATTTTTTTTTCAACAAGTATTTAAATTCAAATATTTTTGTCAGCACTCAGCAATTCCGCATTCAAAAAATCTGCGGAATCGACCCATCCATGCAGTGCGGTAAAAATAGACAGCACTATATAAATTTTGATATGTCTCATCTCGTCCCTCTGTGGCAGTAGGTTGTCAAATTGGCGGACGCTTGAGACAGGAGATTGAGCGGTCCATGTTTTATATATTGCTGTGGGGTCTACATATAAGATTAAAAAATAAAATAGAACCTTTATATAACTTTTATTGCACTCTAAAAAGGAATAAATCCTTTTTTTTGTAAAATAGATTATCTTATAGATAAGGAAAATAATTACAGATAAGAACTAAGATGCTTTTTTGTTTAAATGAGTCACTTTTTTACTCGAGATTTTTTTAAGATTCTTACACTACTAGGGTCTACTGACTATGAACCTCATCGGAGTGGAATTTTTTGGACTGTTTTGGTTTTGTACAGATTTCCTAGGGTAGGGCTGGACTGAAGAATTAGACATACTTACGTACTGGATTTGATGACCGCCTTTTCTTCAAGACAAGAATTACGTCGGTATCAATGCAAGCGTTGTCTTTTTTATTCTGCCTCATTCGACTTTTATTGGTAACGTTTTTCTCGTCTTTTTTTTTGATACAATAGCAGTTATTTTTTTAAATTTTTTGTTTTACTTACTCTGGACCACACAACACCACTCGTTTGTTTGCCTTGCATCGTTTCAAATTTTCAAATCTTTAATCAACCTGTTTTTGAAAAAGAATAACAATTATTTTACAGTCTAGGACTCTAGATGGTATTAAATATATTTTAGGGGATAATATATTAAAAATTAAATGGATAATTTTATTCTTACTTGCAGCCGGACCACTCTCCAGAATCGTTCCAAATCCTCGGGTAGAACGGCTCATGTAATTGGCGGCTTAATCGGCTTATCGCAATCGGTTCTATTTATTTCTCTGCGATTATTATTTAAATCTAATTCTTCGTTCACGACGGTCTATCACCTGAAATCCATGACTAATGTTAGCCAACTCATGGATTTTAAGTGAAAGACCGTCGTGAACAAAAAGAAATTTTTGATTCATAAATAAATAAAAAATATTGTAATAGTAACTAAAATTATTATAACACAAACAAATACAAACCCACATTCACGACAGGTGATAAAGATTTCAAATATAAATTAAATGCAATTTTCATGAAAATCGATACCTGGGGGTTTTTCATTTTCTTCATTATAAACGATTTTTCTTTCTACCGAAATACACAAGGAGATTGTCCAAATTCTACTGAAGAAATGTGACGCCTGCATCCTGGTTATAAATCGCCTTACAGCATTACTAGCCTTTTTTTAACAAAATTCAAAACTTTCAGTAATGCGCAAAATTTTTCTAGGTTGTATCTTAACTTTCTAAAATAGCTAGGAAGCTGCAAAATTTTTTAAATTACTGAGGCTATCCGCTAGGGATTTTATTTTAAAAATTAAAACGCTGTCTCTACTCTTTTATCCTTTCTAAAATGATTAAATCTAAACCGCTTTTGGGGTGCTATCAAACCTTGCTTAAGTTTTTAGGCCGCAGAAGTCCAAAATACAACACTATAATTAAAAATGGCTGCTGCTGTGTGATTGGCTAGTGCGACTCGCTCCTGCTGAAAGAGGGGCGGAGGGGAAGTACAAAAATTGACCGCTGAACGCTAAATTCAAAATTTTTGAATGTAAAAACCAAGGAAAAAAATAGATAAAATTTTAATGTAAAAATGTAATATATTTTCCATCTAGTCTGATTTGATTTGACAAATAATATTACAGATAAATTTATTACTATAATGTAATTTTTTTTTTAAATTGATTATTTCTTTTTATTATTAATTTCCCTAAAAATTCGTATAATTTGAAAATAATAAAACAAAGGCATAAACAAAACATTCTCATTATAATATATAATATATATAAGTATATATATAAAAGCATTTGGTTTATTTATTTTTTAACAACTGATTAGAAAGATAAATAAAATAAAATAGCGATATAAAAATTAATAAAATAAAATTTTTCAATTATAGTAATAAAACAAAATAACTTAAAATTATGAAATAAATATGAATTTCTATTGTGACTTCGAAAGTCATGTTTCTAATAATTATTAATGAAATAAATGTTTTTAATAAATGTGAATTAATAAATAACAAAATAACCATCGTCTACTTACATTTTACCTAAATAAAACAAAGTTTTATTTATCCATTCATTTTTTAGAATTATTGCATTCTTTCCTCCTCTGTAATAATTATTTTCAAATCTTTGGTTTTTCTTTCTCATTTCGTGGTCTAAGGTTTATTTTACAAATTTTTGCATGTTATATTACAAGTAATTTTTATCCCTCTTTTCTTCGAGGTGTAAAATCATTTAATTGGGTGAATTTTCAAACAATTTATATGATGTAATTTGCCTTTGTCACAAACTAAGTTTTTATTTTATTTATTTTTATAATATATTTTTTTTTCAAATTAACAAGAAAGGGGGCGGAAATTGGTGGGATGGACATGGATTTCGATTTCATGTTTTTTTTTTTTAATTATTTTTACACAAGTTGTAGATTGTGGAAACATATTTCATTTTCCAGTATAACAATTTTGTTTTGATACTTCAACTATTAAATTTTACAAGCCACGCCATGAAACAAAACTCCGTCTAATGCTAGTTAAATTGTTTGAACTATACGTTTAGAGAAGCTCGATTGCTATTTTTGTTTTTTGTTTTTTTTTTTTTAAATTTCTTTTAATAAATTTGTATCTTCATCATCGTTTATTATTATTATTATTAATATTATTTTTACGAGTCTAGTCCGTCTAAATGCCTAATATACCACTTGAATTCATAAATACTATTTCTTTTATACGAGCACGAAAACTTATTTACAGACGTGCAAAGCCACGAAAGCATTTTTAAGTAAATGTACGTTAAAATCACAACTGAAAATTTATATACACGATTTTTCGACTACCCGATTTTAAAAAAGGCTTTTACAATATTTGTTGTCAGCATTACAAAATTAATACTAAATTTAACAAAAACAAAACAAGCAGATTATATAACGATTTTTTTTTTGTTTAAAAATTGTTACACAATTAATTAGGGTTTTGTTTTTTTTCATATTAATTGCGTCTTACAGTTTTCTTTTTATTAATTTTATTCATTTTTCGCTTTTTCATAATCATGTCGTAGAGGGCCTCGAGACCTTCCTGGAGCCCTTCGCCTGTTATAGCGCAGGCCGGCTGAATATACTATCCCTTGAAGGGCTGGTGTTGAGCAGTCGATAGTGTGCTTGTTGTTGTTGATGTTGTTATTGTTGATGATGAATTTGTTGGTGTCGTCGTCGTAACCGTCGTTGTTGTACTACTACTAATTGATTGTGATGATTGCAAACTTTGTTGCGTATCAGTCCCACTCGATTGGTGATGTTGTTGATTTGTTGATGATTGTGATGAGCTAGAACTAAGTGGTATTGTTGCTGCAAGGGGATAAATTGGGGATAATTCATGTAGACCAAGCAATTTTTCCAATTCTTTTGGCTCTCGAGCACCTGGCAAATCTTGTTTATTGGCACGTATTAAAACTGGAACTCCCTGAACAATAAAAAGAAAATTTAACTAAGTATTAAGGTTGTATTAATCAAATTAATTAGTTTAAGTATAAATACCTCAGTTTTAAACAAACATTCATACTAACTAAACTCAGCCATAACTGCAAAAAACTCAGAACTAGCTACACTACACTGCCGTGCATAAGTATTCGAACACTTTGAAATTTGTGTTTATTGTTGAAATTTAAACACAAAATGGACTTTAAAAGAAATTTACTCAGGGATTTATATTATTTAATATATAAACAAAATATATCAATAAAGAAAAGTTAATATAATTTATATAGTAGCTCATATTTTACTTTCATTAAGCATTTGCGTCTTACCTGGGCATGTTGCACCTTTTTGGAAAGGTAATTAGATAGGGAACTTAAAAAAATAAAAAGTTGGTATGTTAACAACGTGAGTTTCGGAGAAAAGTGGGGCGAAAGGTGAAAAATCGCGAACAAAAATTACTTTTTTCAAATTCCAGGGGTGATTATGGCCAAGGGGTTGGGGGTAGGGGGGTGATGTTGACCTTTTTGGAAAGGGCTTTAAAATAGGTGTCCATAAAAGTATATTAATGTAGATACCAATTAATTTTATTGGACAGTGATTGTTTGGTAAGTATTTTCTTTTAAAAAAACTTTTTAAGTCCGTTCTGTAACTGACAAAGCAGCGGAAGGGAAAAGAAAAATATTTATTTTAATATAAATTTTAATATTTTTAATACTCCAACAGAATTTAATTCGATAAAGACAGTTTTGGTAAATTCAAAACGTTTAAAAGGTATCTGTAAATAGTACAAAAAATATAAAAAATCAGTTCGCTTCCTATAGAAAAACAAAAAGGAAGGAATTTGCGCGCGCCTTTTGATGCAATGGAGGTGGCGTTTTTTTTTTTTT
Source organism: Machimus rusticus (assembly GCA_951509405.1). NCBI lineage: Eukaryota > Metazoa > Arthropoda > Insecta > Diptera > Asilidae > Machimus > Machimus rusticus. Next base: position 10,102,113 of record OX608055.1, on the reverse strand, counting down.
TTTTGTTAATTTTATGTTTTTATGGCAAGTTTGTGTATTTTGTTGGCTGTAAAATGCAAAAAAAAAAAAAGAGATTTTGTTTTGCGTCTACTTTCGGGAAATCATGATGTTTAGCGTTGGTCCGGAGCCCCGCAGCACCTCGTAGGCCTCCTCGAGGTCGATTTTCGCAAAGTCGATACCGTCCACGTCCAAAATTTTGTCATCGACCCTCAGCTGGCTCGCGACCGGGGTGTTCGGGTTTAAAATACTGACGAAAATGCCCTGGGGTAATATAATTATTTACAATTACTAATTAATTACAATTGATTTTTAGGGTTAATTACCTGATTTGGAACTTCTTTGATGTCAAACCCTGGGATGTCTTCTTTTTTGACGATTATCTGCTTCTGAAATTTAATTATTTTAATAAATGCTAACTAAATTCTAACGTTCTTTCTTCTTTTACCACGGTGGGGTTTTTGTGGAGTCCGAACAGCCAAATAACTTGTGATTTTGATGGATGCTTCGCAGACCCGTTTCCGGCCGAATGTTGGATCCTTTGAAATTCCTCCTCGTCGTGCTCGAAGTCGTCCGAAAGTTGGTTGTCCCCGCTCTCACCGAGCCGCTCTGGGCCGTCCTCATCGAAATTGTTATTCCGGCTGTTTCTGCCGCTCTGGTCGCTAAACTCCCCGTTCTGTCGGCTGTTTCTGTTCATGTCCAAGTACAAATCGTTCGATAAATTTAAATTGGAGTTATCATCCCCACTTTCACAATTTAAATTTCTCAGTTGTGTTTGATTTCTGGCCGTGTCGTAGCTCAAAAGGTCGGCTGGGGATTTTTTTGTAAAAATTTTCGCTACGTGATACGGCGGGGGCTGTCGCGGCAGATACTCGGTGCTCTGGACGATTTGAAAAGGGGGCTGGACGAAGGGTTGCTTCATGAGGTCGTAGGTTGCACTGAGGGGAGGCATTTGCTTTTCGGTAAAATCAACGTAATCGGTCCGCTGCCTGATGTCCTGAGGCAGGGCGGTCTCGTAGGGTTCACTCTGGGCCAAGGAGGACTCCTCCAAATTTTGGTAGCGAGCCCCATTACTGCCGTCGCCCTCGCCCCCGCCACTGGTAATGTAAAAGTGCCTAGCTGACTTACTAAGGCTATCACAGTTCGCCGAACTACAACTAATTGGTATTTGAGTATCCTCGTAGGCGTAGTGGCCGACTCCGCCCCCGGGATTGACCAGAACCTTCGCCTCCTTGATCCGAACTCCCTCCGTTTCGGTGGTAAAATTGCTGGGGTCGATGACCTCCTCAACCTGCGGCATCGCGACGCCCTCGTCACCTCTTAAACTATTGCTTTGGTTGATGCTCTTCAGATATTTGGCCATGGACCGCAGCTCCTTCGGATAGGGCGTCGGTGATCGCATCAGCCGCTTTCTGATCGGTTCGCTCGTCTTCACCCCGGCATCGTCCGCAAAACAAATTCTTCGGCAAGGGCTGCTCAGGGGGATGCTGCTGCTATTTTCGCTAACTTCAGACGAATCTCGAACTGTCTGCTGTCGCTGGAGGCTTGAAATTCCATCGGTGTAAGAATTTTGTTGATTTTGTACCGAACTCCGCTTACCCGCATTCTGGGGGGATCCATTCGATCCGCTTTCACTAATCGATGAGCTCACAGGAGGCGGATTAAATTCATCGATTAAATTTTGCTGATCCGACTTTACCCCATTTTGTGGGAGCATAAAACAAGTCAGCTCCTGTTTTACGTTGCTATCAACAAATTGCAATCGAACTTGGGGCTGTGATTGATTATCGCTTATCCAGAGTGCGGTTAAATCCAAATTTAGGATTGATACCGGCAAGCCTATAATACAATTATTAACGATATTTAAAACACGTAGATTGATTAAATGTCCTATGTCACGGGGCAGCTCAATTAAATTATTTCCGCTTAAACTTAAAACGGACAGGGCGATACAGCTGCAAATTTCATCGGGTAAGCGAATTAAGAGATTCTCATCACCGGATAAAAATCGTAATTTTCTCAACAGTCCAATTGTGCTCGGGAGTCGTGTTATTCGATTGTGATTAATCACCATTTCTTCGAGATTTTCCAAATGGCATATTGAATCCGGCAGCTCTCGGAGCCGATTCGAATCACATTTAAGGGTGACCAGTTTTTTTAACATCCCCATACTAAAAGGCAGCTCCCAAAAATTATTTGTGGAAAGCGATAGTACTTCTAAATTTTTCCAATTACTAATACCGTTTGGTAATGTTGTTAGCTGGTTACCATTAGCTTCAAAATGTATCAGGTCCGAAAGGTTTGATATATTTGCGGATATTCGGCGTATTTGATTGAGATCGATCCAGAGCTCTCGTAGTTTTGTAAGATCTCCAATTACTTCAGGCTAAAAAATAAAATTAAATAGAATACCTATAATTTTTTTTTTATATATGTAACTAAACTACATACCAACTCTGTAAATTCATTAGCTCCAATATCAATTCGAATTAATTCCCTTAATCTAGCCATTGATTTTGGTAGATTCGATAGAAAATTCGATCGTAGCTCTAGAATTTTTAAATTGACTAAACGTCCAAAATTAGCTGGAAGGAATTCGAGGCATGTTTCATTTAAAAACAACTCCTGAAGGGATATCAAGCTAGTTATTGCATCTGGAAGGCGGTATAAACTATTTAAGCTTAAATCTAAATGAGTCAGATGCTTGCATGACTTGATATTCTCCGGAATGTAAGTAAGCGCTATAAAAAAAATTAATATATTACGATTTAATTATAATATAATTTAAATAATACCGTTCCGGCTCAAATCGAGAATCTGCAATTGACGTAGAGAGGATATTGCGTAGGGAATTGTTTCGAGTTCGTTATCATTTAGCTTAAGCGTACGAATTCCCTGGCAGTAGAAAAGCTCAGGAGGTAGATCTCTGATCTAGTTTTGTTTTAATAATTTTATTTTATATAGTAAATTTTTTAGTTTTTAAAAATTTTACCCGATTCGAGGACAAGTAGAGCTCCTCCAGGGTCCGTTCAAACTGTGAAACATCTGGGGGCACTCGGGTGAGTGTTCCATTCGAATAATCAAGAATTGTAATGTTGTCCTCATTCGGAAATCGTATGCACGAAAAACACTTCCACGAGGGCATCGTGCGAAATTAAAGAAATTTATAATTTAAATATATCCGAAAATAAAATAACAAAGGCACCAAAGGAAGGAAAAAATTAATTCAGTCAGTCTAGAATTAAAGAAAACAAAAATAATAATATTAGTTTAATATTTCTTTACGGTAAGTTTCTTACCTTGAAGGAAAATTTTTGTAAGATTTCAGCTAAGTTTAATATAAAGTATTAAAAATAAGCCCGAAATTTATAAACACATGCACTCGCAAACGCAGTAAATTAATTTTTATGAATAAAGTTTTACAGGGCTTCGCCCCTTTTACATTAGCCAAAAAATAAATAAAATTAAAAAACACGAAATGTTCTAGTTTTCGTCGATTTACTTTTTTATCAATTTTATTAATTTCTCTGCACTTAGAAGACGGCTTCCTGGTTTATTTATTATTAATTTTTTATTTTTATTTATTTATTTTTTATGGCCACAAGCGCATCGCTGCGGCCGCTACTCGAGCCGTCGATGTGACGAAGGTTGAAAAAAACTTCCAAAACTTTCGGGGGAGTCGCCACGGGCCACCACTTGATTAAATCGGGAAGATGGCATTTTATTTTTTGTAAAATTTTACTCGTTTTAAATAATTAAAAATTGTGCGCGCTTAGAACATTTATTTTGTTTACTTTTGTTTTTTTGTTTTTGTTTCTTGTGGAAGCGCTGACGCAGAGGAAAAACTTCCCCCCGCCGGAACAAAATGTGACTCCTGAGTGAACGCAGCGCTTAATTTCGTCACTGTTTTGTGAAAAGAAAACGGAATTTTATTTATTTTACTTATTAATATTGTGATAAATAAGCTAAAAATTTTGTAATTAAACCTCGCTGGAGGCTCAATTTTCGCCCGCAACTCGTCGCGTTGTGTGGTGAAATTGTTTTTGAAATGTCACTGCGGCGCTACTCACCACCCACCACAGATTTATTTTATATTTTTTGATGATGGTTTGTGTCATGACTAAACACACATAAAGAAATTTTATTTAAAAATAGGCCCGCCACCTGACGGTGATTAGCGGAGTGTCCCACAGTGATGAGTCACTTGACGGACTCCCGGCCCGATGATAACGTGGCGGCCATTTTTCGTTGACTACTTCACTTTTGCGGAGCGTTTTTGACATAAGCGAAATTAAAAGAAATTTTTTTAGTCGTTTAACCAGAGGCAGCGAGTGTTGCTTGTGGTTTTAAATATTTTTTTTTTAAAGATTTATTTAAACAATAAAAAAAACAAAATCGGCAAAGTTGCTCTATCAAATCGCGGAGAAAATCGCCCGCCCTTCCCGTTTCGCTCGATAATTTCATCGGAGTCCCGGTATTGTCCCCCTTTAAAAGAAAAAAAAGCAGAAAACCTTTTTTCCCATCCTTCTAAAAAAAAACTTTTATTTAGCCCTTTATCCCCGCGGATTTGGAGTTAAAAAAAAGTATACAAGATAATAGAAAATTTAACAAAATAAAGAAAAATGGGCCTGACAATCTCAAGTTTATTGACACGTCTCTTCGGGAAAAAACAAATGCGAATTTTAATGGGTGAGTTTCCTTTTATTGAAGCGCCGCATTCGCACCGAAAGTGACTAAAATTTGTTCTGTTATATTAAAATTTAAAAATATAATAATAATTAAATATAAATTCCAGTGGGATTGGATGCAGCTGGAAAAACGACAATTTTATACAAACTAAAATTGGGTGAGATTGTAACAACCATTCCGACGATCGGATTTAACGTCGAAACAGTCGAATACAAAAATATTTGCTTCACCGTTTGGGACGTCGGTGGCCAGGATAAAATTCGACCGCTCTGGCGCCACTACTTTCAAAACACTCAGGGTCTTATTTTTGTGGTCGATTCAAACGACAGAGATCGGATCACGGAGGCGGAAAAAGAGCTCCAAAATATGGTGGGAAATTTAATTGATTTATTTAAATATTGATTAATAAAAATAATTTTAACTTACTCTCCGCCACCGCCGGGAACAGCTTCAGGAGGACGAATTAAGGGACGCCGTTCTTTTGGTTTTCGCCAATAAACAGGACCTTCCCAACGCGATGAGTGCAGCTGAATTAACCGACAAATTGCGGCTGAATCAGCTGCGAAATCGACACGTAAGCCCAAATTATTTTTTACCATTTTAATTTTAATTCATTTTCAATTATTCCTTCCCAGTGGTACATTCAAGCGACTTGTGCAACGCAGGGCCACGGTCTCTACGAAGGACTCGACTGGCTCTCGAATGAACTCGCTAAAAAATGATAAAAGTGCTTGAAAAAGAAAATAATATAAAATGAAAAAAAAACAATTAACCTTATCATAAAAATTTTAGTTTAAGGCTTTCTTTTTATAAATATATATACACACGCATATATATATATATATAAAAACAAAAATACAAGATACATTCGAAGGGCGCGACATCCGAAGAAAAAAAAAAATTTCTTGAGGAATTGAAATCGAAACTTTTTCTAAAGAAAAGAGCGAAATCAATTTCTGTTACGTTTATTTGTATATTAAAGAAAAAAAAAGAAGGAAAACAAATAAAAAAACTGTATGAAAAAACAAGAAATAAAGGAAGAAAATGAAAAAAAATAACATTTTGAATAAGTAATTTAAATGCCCTCTCCTCCCCCGCTAAAATATTTTATATTTGTATATTTACTATTTTTTGCATTTTTTATTTTTCTTCTTTTTTAAAAGACATTCAAACAACATTTAATGCACAAAAAATCCGGATGTTACTTTTTATATTATTGTTATTAACATCAATTTTTCTCTTTACGTATTTTGCTTTGATTTGAAGTTTATTTGATTTATTTCTTACGTTTAGTGAGTAAATGGAGCGGTTGGATGAAGGACGGGGAGGAGCTGATCTTGAAGCAGAATTAAAATATATTAAAATTTAAATTTATCCAGGAAACGAAAACAAAATTAAGCCATTATTGACAATTGAATTACAGAAAAAAAAAACTTTTCTGTTTACAAAAAGGAAAAAAAAAAACTGAAAACCAATTCCAGCAGAGGATATTAAAAACTTTCCTGTTTCTTCCATTTATTTATTGATTTTTTTGTTTGTTTTTCAATTAAATTGTCTGGATAATCACCTCTTCTCGTTCGTGCCCCGCAGGATTGTTTTTTTTTTTCTTCTTAGCGCATTTTATTGAAATTATTTTTTTATGAAATTGCATTTTCGTCAGAGACACCCCCACTTTTTAAAGTTTCTTTTTTATGGTACATTTTCTTTTTATGGTAGAAAAAATCAGAAAAAAAAACAAAAAAAAATTATATAGATTTTCTTCTGTTCTTAAGCAAGGCTGTATTTTGTTTTTAAATTTTTTTTTGCTTATGCCCTATAGTAATTAATTATGATTAACGAAAACTTCTTCTTCCATGCAGTTAATAATTCATTTCACTTGGTTGTTATTTATTTAATTAATTATTTTCATTAAACTCGCTCTAGTTGTAGATTTTAATTGCTTTTTCCAGGTAGGTGTAACGTGATCTTTTCTGGGATTTATTCATGTGCTCAAGCCCGAGACATGGGAGTGGATTGTTTCCGGCTGAAAAATCAAAAGTAAATAAATTAAATTAATAAGTGAAAAATTACTAAAAAAAGCAAAACACTTACGTTGATTAGGACGAAAGCTTTCTAAGCTAACTGGGATTGTGTCATCGCTTATAAATTCCGCACGATTTGTTATGATCGCAAATTTGTACTGGTGGATAAATGAAATTTAATAATTATAAAAAAAATTTTAAAAGTTAATTTTTAATTTTACCTTTTCCCATTCCTTTTCAGGGACGTTTAACCTCTTCCTAATTCGCTCCTTGAGGGCTCCGTAGGGCTCTCCGTACTTGGCCTTGATGAAAAACGGAATCCCGAAAGCGTTGTAAATCTCCTTGCTGAAGTGGCAGACAGGAATTAGCATCTCGTTCTCGGCCAAATTCAGCTCGCTCGCCGGAATCTCCTCTATCCGGTAGAACTTGGGACTAGCTTGATTTGTAGCAATTGATTCTGGATTACTGACTATGTCTGGAAAGTTTATAATTAATTTCAATAATTGTTATCATTTAAAGGAAAACAATACGCTCTAGCGCTGTATCCTCCCTAAAAGATTGCAATAATTTGTGGCTAGCGACCTCGACGAGCCTCAATTTTCCTGTGCTATCCTCAGCGAATGGAATCTGCTTGGCGGCCTCCTCGAGCAACGTTTTGACAGTACCATTTTTATTTGGATACAGGACAAGCTCTTTTTCCTCCTTAAAATTTGGTGATACCTGGTAATTGTTTGTGATTTTTAATTTATATATTTAAAAAAAAAAATAATCTGATATCATACCCAAAGGCACTTGTATTGTTTTTTATCTTCTAGCTCGTTTAGATTCATTGAGAGTCGCTGATAAAAAATCTTTTTTCCAGTTCTCGGTTTATTGTAGGCAAGGATATCTTTAAGACTTCCCTCGTAAACTGAACGGAGGGGATTCCCAGGTAGGTCCTTGTATCTATTGTTAGAACTAAACTAACGACTTATTAAAAATAAATGCAAAAGGAACACATACGCGTACCCCAGCGATTTAAAAAATTGAATCTTATTCGGATCCGTATCAATTCTCTGTGCAACTGCCTGTGCCATTTGATCGTAGGTGTTCCTGTGGGACAGCTCGAGGATAAAGCTGAGAGAATTTTATTTATTTTACCTTATATTTATTTTTTATACTTTTTCTCAATTTACCCTGGATCATTTGGGTTGCACTTGTCCAAAAATGTAACCTCAATCCGGTAGAGTAAGTCACGGAAGTAATCATCACAAGTTGGTAGTTCGAACTCCTCCTTCTCGTCGTAGTGTTTTTTCTCGAAAATTAAAATGTTCCCTTGAACCTCCTCCCTTGTACCCTTGAGATTAGAGCCGAGGGTCTCATTCGGATTGACTTTGTTCACAAGACTCGGTCCCGTCTCCTCGTAAATTGTTAATTCCGTATCCAGCGGGAAGCCCAGACGCTCATTAATGTAGGGGACTAATTCAAAAAATTTTTGCGTTAACAAAAATTGCCCGAAACCAATATAGCCCAGGCGTTTCACGTATGGATCGTAAAATTTAAAAAATAGCAAAATGTCCCTCTTCTGATCGAACGGTGGGAGGGGCTCCTTCGTGTCGGGCGGTGCCAGCTCCAAAAACACCGTCCACGGTGTCTGGGGGTCCACAAGATTCCCGAGAGGTTGGCTGTACTCGTCCTTGTTGTCAAAATAAATGGGCCTGCTCACGTTACCTTTTAAAAGCAGCGGCCAGACCCTCATCCGGTTCTCGGGGACTCTAAACGACTTCTCAAGCGTTGCCACAAGATCCCCGAAAGTCTCAGTCTTTTTCATCTTAAAAACCCGAACGTGGGCCTTTTCCAAATCGAACAGATCCGTCGAATGGTGCGTCTCGAGGCATTCCTCGAGGACCACATGCACCAAAACATAAGAGCTGGCCTCGGCTCGTTCGCGGCGTCTGATCGTCTCCATTCGCTTCTCCTCGTGGAGCCGCTCGGTCAGCTCCTTGGGGATGTCCGATTCCTCGATCTTTTGCAGGACCTCATCCATTGCCGAGACCCTGATATAAACCAACATGTACGCGTTACTGCAGTGTTTTGCATTTAAACTCATGTCGTCCTCCACACCGCCGTAATTTTGCTCGATCGCCTCCTTTTTGCTGCACGAGGAGACAACGTCATCATCAAATTTACACCATTTCCCATCACCGAGGGGATTTATGTAAACGACGTAGTGACCGCCGTGATTATCACCGGAATGGACTAAAACAGCGTGCAGTCTGTACTTAGCCGCTGTCTCTTCTGGTTTCGCTAGAAATTTGTCTAGCTCAATTTCTTCATCAAATTCGAAACGATCGTTAAATTTAACTGAATTATCTGTGATCGGATCGTATTGGAATCGCATTAAATGCAAATGAAGTACTGGCGGAAACGACTGAAATATCACGCCCTTTTCAGCTTCTTGTAGACCATAGTCGCCAGCATCGTACTTGTTATCACCCTCCAGAGTTTCTGGCTCAATGTAGTCAGCAAAAGACTCAAAAACTGAGTGGAATTAGGGATGGGAATATTATATATATATATAATATAAAAAGAAACTAACTACTCTACTTACTATTTTTCTTCCCTTTTATATTCAACTGGATATCGTAAAACGTTTCACTTCTTGAGCTGCTGTAGTTAACATCCTTGCACTTGATGTATGACGTCATCTTACCTTCGAATAAATTCGGAACCGTACCCTCAACGCAAGTCCCCTTCATTTTACTTTCGAGCTTATCCAATAAAACTCTCAAAAATTCCTGTACATCGTGCTGCATAAACGAATCTAATGTTTCCCAACCGAAACTTTTTGTTAATTTTTTAGTTCCGACTGGTTTATCAGAAAATTGTAGCTCATGAAATACCCTCTGTAGAGCTAGAGCAACCTATTTTATTTATATTTTATTTATTTATTCCGTATCATTTAATAAATTTATAAATAATTACCGATTTGCTGCTATCATCAGCCTCAGTTGGCATTTTATACACAGCCTTTCTCAACTGATTTGTAAAATATAAAGTTTGTAGAAGCGAATTCATGTAACAAGTAGCCCCTTGATTTTTTAGACCGACATAACCAGTGTGCTTTTTTGAATCCCAAAATACTCCGTGTGGTGCTTCGGCAGTTACATGAACCTCCAAAATAATTTTATCATTTTGAACGTAACCCTTTTCTGGATCGAGTATCTCATTCCATGACATAAAATATGAGAAGCCCCAATCGTTCTCCTTGCTTTAAATTATATATTATATATAATTTTTAATATTTTAATCTCTATTAATTATTTACCTATAGAATAAATGTTTTATTTTTCTGACAAACGGTTCCTGATCTGGTTTAAATGATTTCAGTCTCAATTCAGCGACAGCATTACAAGACCAACTATTCGATTCGCTTTCAGCGTTGCATTGTAAAAAGAATCCAAGTGATTTTGTATCTGGGTGACTGCGATCCGCCCTCGGCATAACCATTATTTTCCATGGCAATTTACGTACGTAGCACGGTGGTGAGAGGAGGGATTCTTTTAATTTTGAAAAATTTTCAACTTCAAACTGAAATGTCGCCTCTGAACGGACCTCCTCCTCGACGCAGGGCTCCGTTGTGGTCGCATCCATTCCCATTGTTGTTGAATCAACTTGCGGTGCAATTTGCATATTTGCATCCTCATTATTGACGAGACTCTCCATGACAATGCTGCTCTCGTTGACGATATCACCGTCTTGTGTGTCCATTGCTTCTATTGTCGGCTGCTGATTTTCAGCCTCCATTTGATGCTGCTGCTGCTGCTGCAGGGGATTCTGTGGCGGATGGGTCTGTTGATTTTGTTGCTGCTGTTGTGGTTGATTTTGTTGTTGATTCTGTTGCTGTTGCTGGCGCCTTTGATTGGCGGCGCCATCAGTTTCCATTGTATTCACTGTCGGCCGAGCCAGTGGGTTTTATTAATTTTACAAACCTTTCCGCAGTATTTTTTTTAATTAAAAAAATACTGGGGGGCCCTTATTCACACGGTATCTTGCTGGCAAAATCCTGCTGTTTTATTATTGATTATTTATTTCATTTTAATATATTTATATTTATTATATATATAATATATATAATATATAAAATTTATAACAAAAAAACAAAAAAAAAACTCCCTCACCCAATTTCTGTGACAGATGCCGAAAAGCAAAAATTTTAAATTGTAATCCAAAACATACACACATTCACCCAAAGAAAAGGACACTCCTTCAATATAATTAAGATTTAAAAAAACAAAATGTATTAAAAGTTACAAAAATTAAATTTTCACAATTTTTTTTTTTTCATCCACACTTTCACCTGTCACACAGAAAAATAAAAGAACAAAAATCAAAATGTGTAGGAAAAAGGAGACAAAGAAAAAATGAAATTCTTAGTAAAATTAGTTTGCGTGGTCACAAAATCATTAAAATAAAATAAAATTCAAAAAAGTAAAAAAAAAAAAACCATTTGCAGAGGATGCCCCCGGGAACCACACGACGGAGACGCCAGCGACAATTTTAATTATTTTTTTCTTTTTACTATTTCTTTATTTTCTTCCACTGCACGAACCTTTTTCTTTAACCGATTTAATTTCAGTTTTGTAAAGTGCACTGGGATTATTTTATCGATGCTTTCAAATGAGTTTCACATTAAAATCCATTAATTAATTACCGCTCAAAACAGAGTCGCGATTTCGAAGCGATTAAAACGCGATGCCACCGAAAATGAAACTGTTTTTGTTCCTCCTCGTCATTCAGCTGCAGGATGAACTTGACTTTTTCCAGTCGGAACCACTGCGAATAAACTGCACCAGGCGGCGCCACCAAATGAAAAATGAACTATTTTCCAGATGCATTCCTTCTCTTTCGCACTCGGCTCTTTATTCTCTTGATAAATAACCGGAGCAATTATAAAAACGAAAAAAATTCTTTTCCAATTGCAAATCAATCAATCAATTAATAAAATGTGGTAATAAAATAGCGGAATTAAATTAATGTTTGCTCTCGATTCGCCGCACCGCAAGTTGCAGATGATGAACCCTTCGATGAACGAAAATCAAAACCTCAACTGCACACACACACCCACACAAATCATGCACACATTTAATCATTTTTTGGGGGCTGAATATTTTTTTTGTTCGTTTAATTTTGTGCACAAAAAACCCCCCCACACACACACACACACACTTCAAAAACCGCACGCGGAAAGGGGGAGTTGAAAAAACAATTATTTGTGGTTAGGACTTCAGAGCGGCGGCCCCAAAAATTCCGTTTTTATAAAACTTACATTTCGCTTTCGTAACCAGAAATAAACAAAAATTTTATTCAATTTTATTTTTCTCTCTCTCTCTCTTCAAACGCACGTTCCTCCGCGACTCCGGACCGGAACTCGGTAACTGTTCTTTTATTTTATTTTATTTATTTTCTCTTTATCGCATCAATTGTCCAACGGACGAAACCGAAAAAAAAGAATAACAAAAAAAAGTACACCAAATGAAATGTTTTTTTTTAATTCCAGCTAATCATAATCGCATTTAATAATACAATAAATAAATATTTAATAATTTTACACAGGTTATTTCTACAAAATAAAAAACACCGGTTGGATTTATATTATTATTATAATATATATGTATATATATATTAATTTTTTTTTATTTTTTTAAAAAAATTCCTTTCCCGAACGACGACTCCTTCTTCAACCGAACGCAAATTTTTCCGCACTGGCCGCCATTTGCAAAAAATTTTTATTCACACATCTCAATTCAACTCAACTGAAGTTGTGTGCGAATAGTGCGACATCTGATGGAATTTTTATTTATTGACAATTGAAAAACTAGCGACATCTGCTGGTTAAATGTGAGCTTCTCTCAGTCTGTGAAAATCCCTCGAAGAGGGAAGAGAGCAAATTCGGGGGAATGTAAAAAAATAATAATAATTGAAAATACAACTTTTATTTTTGCATAATTTTTATATTATTCATCAAATTTGCTTGCTCCTCTCACTTCACGAATAATTAATAAGTCCCTAACTAAAAAAAAAAAAATAATAATTATGAAAAAAAACCGTTAATTGGTTGAACGAGAAAAAAAAATTAATTTCCATGGATGATTTGAACGGGAGAAGTGGGTGAAGGGAGGTAAAAAGGTATTTTTAAAGTACAATTCAAGAAACAAATAAAAATTACAATAAAAAGAAAATCTTAGGCGTAAAATTAGAAACTAAAAAAAAATTATTTATATCTTCAAAACGTTCACTCGCTCTCGCTCTTTCCCGCGGACAGAATTTCTCATTATTTCTCTTTTTTTTAATCATAGTAAACACTTAAATCTGAAGTACTCGCGGGGCAGAGGGTTCGATTTATTTATTAAATTTTTTTTTAATATATATATATATATTTAACACCCGCAACACCGTCAAGTACTTTTTTTTTTTTTATTTTGTCCATTTATTTTTTAAATTCAAATTTCTTCATAGTTCCACATTGTTTTTTTTAAGTTTAGGTAAATTTACAGCCAAAAGAAATTGTATAATTATTAATTAATTTTTGTTTTTTTCTTTCATTCCAATACAATGATCTCTCCCTTTCGCTCGGTTGCTCTCCTCCCGTCTCTTTCCCTCGCTCTGCTTTCAACATTTGCGTGGGATAGTCATAGTCAAAATTAAGGTAAAACAGTGTACTCTCCTATATAGTAAATCTCAAAATTAAAAAATATTTCTGTTTTTTTTTGTTTCTGTACAAATTTTTGTTGTTCTTCTTCTTCATCTTCGTCGCCAAATTTTTTTTATTAAATGATCTTTTATTCCTTTTGAATGCTCTTGTTTTTACTGCGCCCGGAACGTGTGGTTTTATTCAAATTTAAGTTATTACTTGTTTTTCGGAAGCAAATAAATACAGGAGACCACTTTTTATTGTTTTTTTTTTTTGGTTTTACTTTTTTTTTTTCAACGAAGACATAAATTTTCTCTCTCCATCTAAACACTAACTTTTTTCTTTTTTTCACTTCAAGCAAAATTAAAGTTTTCATTTTCATTTTTTTTTTCTTATGTCAATGTATATCTTATCATTTTTTTTCTTTTTTTTCTCGAGAAAATGCCCACAAACAAAAAAAAATTATATATATATTAGCATATATATATATGAATATATATGGTTACTCCCAAAAAAAAAAAAAAAGTAATATTAATTCACTTCATTTGTGTACTTCTGGCGTTTTATCGTTTCGCAGTCGTCACTGTCCGCCCCTTGGCCATAGTCAGACATTTCGTCGTACATACTGGCGGCTCCCTGGATGACGGCGCTGGCGCTTGTGGTGCCCCCGCTGGAGCTACCGCCGCCCCCACCTGTCACACCTGAAGACGGGGGCTGGTGTCTTTTCAGGGGCCCTATGGGAGCTGAAGAACCCCCCGTCGCCGTTATTGTTGAAGACGATGAGTAGTACCCTGAAGAGCTGTTGCTAATTTTTTTTTTTTAATGGAATATTAAAAGGATTTTATATTCATTTTAATTTTTAAGTAAACATTTAAAACTCACTTGTATTGATTATGTTGGCTGTGGGAATTGTAAGTCTGTTGGACGACATTTGCGTTACCATAGTTGTTTGTTTCTGTTGAATTAATTTAAATTGGTTTTATAAAACAATTCGAAGTAATTTTGAATTTAAATTCACCATCGCTGGACGAGGCGGATGCGTGATTATTTTCAGCACCGTGGCTGTTCTGGTAGGAGACTCCCGGTGATCCAGGGGCTGATTGGAGTACAATATCGTGGAGAGGGGAATTTTCCCGGGAATTATCTGAAAATTGTAAACATTTCATTATTTTAAGATAATTAATGAAAACACAAAAAAGCAATATTTCAAATATTTAAATTATCTAGCTGATTCCTTTTTTTTTCAATTAAATTGCTAATTTTTTACCAATATGACTCGGTGAAACTGGTGCTGATCTTGGCATACCGTAAGGTGGCCTGAAACACTGACTACCGCGTTGACGCCTTTTCTTGTAACTTTGGTCAATTAACTTTGCCTCGCTGTTTGGATCAATGCGCCAGAAGCTACCCTTACCCGGCTCATCTTGGGATCTGGCTACTTTTATAAAGTACCTGTTTTTTTTTTTTTTTTGAAAAATATATCAAATTTAAATAATTGAAACATTATAATAAAATTGTTTTTAAATAATACCTGTTCAGACTCAAGTTATGCCGAATCGAATTCTGCCAGCCCTTGTTGGCCTCTTTCCGGTAGTACGGATAGTGTTTTGATATAAACGAATAAATTCCAGAAAGAGTCAGCTGCTTGTCTGGAGACGCTGAAATTGATTGCACTATTAGCTGGGCATAACTGTAGGGTGGTTTCTCGTGCTCATTGTAGGTAGACGTCGACGGGGGTTGAAACATCTCTTGCTAAAAAAAAAATATATATATAAAACAATTAATACTAATACTAGTTAGAGTAATTAAATTTTTAACTTACATTATTTTGAAAATTGTTATTATTGTTGTAGTTATATTGGTGGTACTCTTGGAAACCTTGTCGAGGACTAGTAGGGCAACTATTCGCCGCACTGATCGTTCCTTAAAAATTATTTAAAATTAAATTTTAATAATTAATAATTAAGTAAATAATGAAAATTACCGGTCGGTGAGGGATAGGGGCTCTTCTGTTCCTGTTTAGGTATTGAAATTTTTAGTGGCGAATATATCACATTTGAATTTTCTACAGCTTTAAGATTAATCTGAACCTTGTCAGAGAAACTTTCGAATGCTATTCGAATTTCTGTGCTTGGAAATCTGAAGGTACAACTATACAAAAGAAGAAACGAGTATATATTATTACAAAAATAAATATTTAATGAAAACATTCTCACCTTTTGGGCAATTTAACAGGTTCTGTGCTCCTCCTTTGAAATACATCATCAACAAATATACCGTTTTTACTTAAACAAATTAAATAGAAATCACCAGTTTGTGGATCAAATATAATTCGAAAGTGTTTCCTTGACACAAAACTATTTTTATCAACATGAAAGTGTACCCTCGATGTCGAAGAATTTCGACCAATTTCAATGCATGTTTCGGTTATATAAAGTACGTCTTGCTCATGACGAAGTATACCAAATGCATTCGGTGGAGGAATATGTTGCTGCTGTTGCCCGGAAGATGTTGATGATGATGTTGTTGTTGCTGATACTGTTGTTGTTTGATGATCCCCACCGGCACCAGCTCCAGAACCAGCGGTTTGTAGGTGCCCCGGCTGGTGCCAAGATGTTGCCGGTGATGCACTACGAACAACACTTTGTTGCTGTTGACTTCTTATGTGTTGACTGATTTGATGCGGAGTTGGCGAAGATAATAAGGTTTGTTGACGTGGCATATTAACAGTTGAATTATTACTTTTATTGTTGCTTAAAACAGTTCGTCTTGTGTTATCATTTATTGAATTACCACCACCTCCACCTCCGCCACCACCGCCACCACCAGCTCCAGCATTTGAAGTGCTATTTCCACTTATGTGATAAACATTTCCACTTTGTTGCTGTTGATCTCCTCCACCACCACCACCACCACCTGACACTTGTTGTGTGGCATTCAACATTTCAATATTTTGCTGCTCAGTTTCGCTGTTAATATGATTTCTTGTATAATTAATTGGATTTCCACTTTCATCAACATATTCATAATCTTGTTCTCCTTTTATTGTAATACCAGATTGTTGATGTAAATTGCTGGTGCCATCGTGTGGATTATTTAAAATCGTTTGTTGTTGCTGCTGCTGTTGATGAGCATTTGGTGAATTAGCGGGTGAAGTACTTGATGCCAGCTGAAATATCCCACTATTTTCAGTCATCATATAGTGTATTCTTTTTTTTATTATAATATTTTTTTTTTTTTTTTTGTTCAATTTATTTTCAGCTATATTTCTCTTTTACAGCAAAAACGGTGTTAAACATTCATATAATCTAAAATAAAGAGATAAAATGCATTATATTAATTATATCTTACAAATACAAAAAAATAAATATTAATTAAGGATAATAAAATAAAAACCCCAGAGTGCAGAGCCCGGAGACTTCTACGGCTGGCGGCTCTTAAAAACAACTGATCAAAACAACACAAAACGTTGCAATGGGGGGGGGAGGGGGGGAAGATAGGGGAGAAAAGTGTTTGCTGTGTAACCTGCACCCGTAGGGGTAGTGTTTTTTCTTCTTCTTTTCTCTTTTTTTTTATTTGAAAATTGCCCCACGGCGGCCAGGGCCCTTTTTGGAGCCTGTCAAAATTTCCGGTGTAAAACGCAATATTTTTTCTTTCACAATTCTTCGTTTGTTAAATTAAATAAAACCACAATACGGCATCGGCAAACTCTTAAAAGCGGTGATTTTTTCGATAAAATACTTTGTAAACAATCGGTAAAAACGCGCCGCGACTCAATGACGTTGTAAATCACTCACTTCACTGGCCTGGCGAGGGATTGGCGTTCCAGTCAACCAAAACGTTCCCCTCTGAGAAAAAAAAAAAAAGAAAAAAACTCACACTAACCTAACCTCAAAAATTGTTTTTCCAGAAATTAACAAAAATAAAATTATTTTTTTTTTTTTAATTTCATTTATAAATGTTTTCTTAATAAATAATAATATTATATTTTTTCGATATGCTTAAACATTGGAGACCGGTTTTCTTTTTCTTTTATTTAACTTATTTATTTTTTTTTTATATTTATTTTAAACATGTTTTACAAACTTTTTGTCGCGCCCTCAATAAAAAAAAGAAAAAAAAAAAAAATAAATAATTAAATTCAGAGATCACGTATCTTTTTAAGATTATTATTATTTTTTTTATTATTTGAATTCGATATTGTTTTTATTTTTATTTTTTTATTTTAATTCTTCTTTAAACCCGTCGAATGGAAAAACGTGAAGACGACAAACGAAAACGACAGGCCCGACATACGGCGGAGGGGAGCGGAACGAGCGAACGAGGAGCCGCCAGCCGCCGCGACAAGGTGAATTTCATAAACAGACCGCCAGAGGGAAACGCATGTACCGACAACAAAAACAATAACAAGAGCGAGCGAGAAGGAGGAAGGTAAATAATAATAATAAAAAAAAAATATATATATATAAAAAAAAAAAAGCGAAAAAAACAACGGCAGATTTTCCCTATGTTCTCTTTTTTTTTTTTACTAGTTTTGTTGTTGCTTTTTGACACCACACCGCACAAAATGCGGCGCTGTTGCTAAGGCGTTTTAATATTTTTTTCGTTTTCTCTGGTTAAAGAACCCGAAGAAACACCCCGAAAGAAGAAAAGAGATGAACTGATGAGGAAACCCCAGGGAAAGAGGAGTGAAGCAAAAGAGCCTTTTTTTTTATTTCTTTTTAACGTGTAAAAAGCAACCAAGAGCAGCCAAGTTTAAGGAAGAAGAAGACACACCGACGGAAAAAGCGGAAGGGGGGGGGGGGGGGGGGGAAGAGGGAAGTCGAAGAAGTCACGAAAGCACGTGCAGAACATTATCAAGAAAAAAAGAAGAAAAAAAAAACCATAAATAAACTAAGAAGGAAAATTGCCCGGAGACAATTTTTTTTTTGTTATTCCTCTTGATTATTTTGCTTCCCGCTTCGAAAGGGAGTTTTAAAAAAAAATTTAACAATTTTCTAAAATATTCAAAAAATTAATAAATAAATGCAAAAAAATCAAAACACAACAATTCGAATTTGCGTCGTTCGTTCATAAACCAAAACACCGCACATGACGACAACTCAACGGCGTTTTTGTTTATGATTTTATCGCTTTTTAAAAGCTTCATTTTTTATTTTTACATATTTTCCCCTTTTATATCTCATCCTCACCGAAAATATGAGATTTGAAAAAAAATTAAATAAATTAAATAATAAAAATAAATAAAAGTCTGGAGGTTGTGTTGTGATGGCGCTCCAAAATGGACAGGGGGTTAAACGAAGGAAGGGGTGGCCTCCTCAATTCAAACAATTCAAAATCAAGTCGCACGCCGCGAAAATGTCTCCGGCACGACGGTGGCAGCGATTGCAGACAAATTGTAAACAAAAATAGTTTTCTTCTCTTTAATTTCAATATAAACTTTTTTTTAGTGTTTAAGGCGGAGCACCCGCATTTCCAATTTTAAGGTTAAGTCAATGGTTTTTTTCTTAAATATTCTAATTACGCACCAATTTTAGTAAACATAAAAGAAAAATACTCACCAAGTTTTTGTTAAGTTCTTATTTCTCCTTTTTCTCCTCAGGCAGAAGACATCGCAAGGATGTGACCCATTCCTTTTATTTTATTTTTTCTTAATTTTTAAATCACTGCAATCCACCCACCGGAGCGAAAACAAAAAGAAAAATAAATTTATTACAAATATAATAGAAAAAAAAAATGCGAAAAATATATATATATAATAGAAGACTAAATAAAAAAAAAAAACAGAAAAAAAAGAAGGGGCTCTACCCTTAACAGGAATTTAAAAAGAAATATTCACGTAAAATCACACAATTTTTCTTTTTCTCGTACGCTGTAAATTTAGCTGGAAAAATAAAGTTTTTAATATTTAACAAAATAAATTTTCTTTTTCCCCCGGGAGCAGTAATGCCGGAGAAAGGACGAGAGGCGGGCCACAAAATTTTTTAATTCCGCCCTCGCCTTTGAGGATCTACAAAATCACACACGCACTTTTTTTTCGTTTTCTTCCTCTCGCAAATTTTCAATTTCAATTTATTTTCAATTTCGAAAATCTCGTCCACACCGCGAAAAGAACCGCGATTGAGTAATCAAAATCAAAATATTTATGCCGTGCGGTAGACGACAAACCAAAGGGGGGCGACGTCAACGGTGACGATGTCGGACTTAACCTCACTTTTCCCCGCAGCAGCGCCTGGTGCTTTTCTACTTCGAGAACGGCGCCGGGGGTGAAGGAATGGAGAAGGGAAACTGACAGAACTGGGGAAGGGAAAGAAAAATATTAAGAATACATTTTTTCCCTTCTATAACACAATTGAAAAGGAATAAAAATAAATAAGTGGAAAGGAATAACATTCTCTTTTTATATTATTTTTTGTTATTTTTTTAGCGACTCCAGCGGCGGCGGCTTCGAGCCCCAGGGGCTGCCGGTTTTTGTCGCAGGAAAAAAGAATAAAAACTTAGCCGCCTCCTGCGGGAGCACCACCTCCTTTTTAAACCGAGCAAAAAAAAACCAAAAAAAAAAAAAAATACACACCGCTTTCAAATTTCACGTTTTCCTTTTTGAAGTTTTAATTTAACAATTTTCACTACAGAAATTAAACAAAATACTTAAAAACAAAAAAAACGATCGGTTTCCGTCCAAACGCAAAGCACAGCACCACGCGATTTTTTGAGAAAACGGTTTTTTTTTTCCTTATTTAATTTCGCTTCGCGCCAGCAGTTTCCGTTAGATTTTCGGTAGAAAGAAAAAAAATAAATAAAATAAAAATGCAACAAAAAAAAAATTCGATTTCAATTTCGCGAGAACTCTTTTAAATTAATTTTCCTTTATTCCGCGAAAAATAATTAATATTTTATCTCTTGTTTTTTTTCCTTAATTTTGTTGAATTAAATTCATACAACAAACTCGCGCGAAAATTAACAAAACACGATGGATTTGATTAAAAACAAACTAAAATTTTTGTGATAAAATTCAATTTTTTTCTTTTTTTTATTTAGTCGTGTGAACGAACGGGGGAAAAAATCAACCAAATCGAAGCTTAGCAACACACAAAACGTCTTCTTCTTACCGGAATCTTCTTCTTCTTAATCTCGGCCCGTTCCTAGCGGTTGTACCGTTCCACTTTTAATGAAATAAAAATTCCCCCCTTTTGCTAATCATTAAATAATGAGAATAGCTACAAACATCCTCCACTAGATGGCGTAGCAGTAAATAAATATATCTAAAAATAAAACCCTCTTGTGTCGCCTAGAAGAACTTTAATACAACTGATTTTTGACAGATGACAGCTGAACCGCTTCAACGACGGCGGCCATGATGTTGTAAACACACAAAAATAAAAATAAATAGACACAAAAAAACGTTTTCATTATAAGCAAACCGGAGATATTATTTGGGGATTTTTTAAACTGCCTATTTTAATATTTAAATAAAGTCTAAAAAGGCAAGTTGAAATTGTCGTGAATCGTGGACAAATCAAAAATAGTAAAATTACTTAAGAATTTATTGAGAAAATTATCATTAAATTAAAATTGACAAACAAAAAACTAAAGCCCGTTCACAAGTGTGGGTGTTTATTAAAAAAAAAAGCTGTCAAAATGCGAATGATCCTTAAGACAGAATTTTTTAATTTTTCTAAATTTCAGGTTACTTTAAAATAAAGCAATCAAAGAAAAGATCAATATGTAAAAAAAAAAAGGCGAAGACTCAAAAACCAAGTTAACATTAAAATTAAAATACGATGGATTTTGTGGACCGAAGAGGGTTTTTTAAAGCCGCCTCTCTAATTTTGTTATAGAGGTGATTTTTAAAAGAAATGTCCGACTTCGATTTAATTTACTGCAGGCCCAACCGGTCGCACAAGGCGAAGCGGATTTTTGAGCTTGCCTACAGCCAAAACGATTACCTCGCCCTTCGCCTGCAGAAGGGGCTCACATTCCAGGAGATCCGCCAAAACTACCGGTGGCTCGAGGCAACCAATGAGGTCACCAAGCAGCGGGGCTTCGTCTCAGGTGGGGCCCCCTTTTTATTTTTCATTCACTTTTAGTTAGTTCAAAATTAAAATTTAAAATTCCAGTCGACGCGATCGAACCGGTCGAGAACTACGCCCAGGTGATGAATCCCCCGCTCCCGGCTGCACAAGAATCCCAGGCCCTCGTGAGAAGAGCCTCCGTGCCCCAGAGGATCTCCGAGTTCAACTTGGAGGAGGACACCTACGTTCAGTTTTACGGTAGTAAAAGCACCTGATACAAAACAAAATAAAATTCACCCCATTTTTGCAGGTTGTGACGCCCTCGAAAGAGCCACAAACACCCACCCGACCGGGCACAATTTGGTGAACGTCTTCTTCCTCACCCCGCTCCTCTGCATCCACTGCAAGGACTACATTTGGGGCCGAGGCAGACAGGGCGTCTCGTGTAGCGGTGAGTGGCTCTCTTCATTTTAATTCTAAACCTAAAATCACAATTAACGGGCAAAAAATTATTGTGTCGTGTTTAACATTGGTCTTTTTTAAGGCCACAGCAAGAAATTTAATTTTTGACTAAAATTAATTATAAGAAAAAAAAAAAAAAAACAACAATGACCGAGTTAACCCTTTTATTTTTTTATATATAAACTAATTTAGAATTTAGGGTTTAGAAACATGAGGATTTGAACGAAAGAGAAGAGAAATAATAATGTATTCAAAGCGAAAAACTATAAAAAGGTGCTATGGCGAATTGGATGCGCTTTTTGCTCGTTTTGTTGAAGAGATCCAAATTTATTTATTTATTTATTCGCTTAATACAAGCTACAAATAGACTTAACACTAAATACATTATACTTAAGAAACTAAATTAGCCTAATTATGACTAGAATTACGGGGGAGGGCAGGACTGGTACAGGGAACGCTTGAGGGAGGTTTTCTCCAGGTGGAAGTCAAAGGAAGGGCAATTGTTAACCTTCCGCAGCATTCGGGTGAAGGGTTCAAAGTGGCCATAGTTAGTACGGTGACTCTCAAGACGAAAATTGGGAAAAAAGTTAGGAAACTTGAACCAATTTCTTGATAATTGCAAACCACAGCTTCCAAAGTCGAACTTGAGCCAATATCGTTAATTTCTAACTGATTTTGAGCACTCCCTCAGTTTGGGGTACTGGCGATTGAAATTTTTGCTCCGGAGCTATTTTGTTTATATTTTTCCTTGAAGCCCTTAAGGGTTCTGATTCTATTAAAGCCCAATTTGAAAAACTCGGGCTTGATTTGGGGGTCCTGCGGCCCTCAAGGTGGAACCCGACCCAAATTCTTGGTAATTTTAAGCTGATTTTAAGCACTCCCTCAGTTTGGGGTACTGGCGATTGAAATGTTTGCTCTAATTTTCGCTTAAATAATTAAGAAGTATGTGAATATAAAAATTAATAAAATTATTAATAAAATATCTCCGATTTAATTCGAAGGTCAGACAAAGTGCTCAGAGCTTTTTCTCTCCTCTAAAAGTTCGGCGGGTGGATGGCTTCCCGATTGTCAGCGGTTGTGGCTGTGTGCGTGTCGTGGAGCTTTGGAAAATTTTTGATTAAGTGTTCGGAAAAGTTTTTCGTGAGCTTTCGTGCTCACTCCCCCGTCTTGCGATTGTGTGTGTGTCGGATTCAACATGTGTTGCCCCCCTTGTGCCCGAACCCCGTGAGAACTTAACCTGTTTTCATGCCCCGCCAGTGGTGTAGATGTGTTTGTTTTTTTCAAAGGGGCGTGATGAGCTGTTGCATTTTGATGCGATTTTCATTAATTAGAAATTTGTTCTTTTCTTTTTTTTTTTAATAGGAAATTGTTTTGTTTTGGTAGGGGTAGGATTAATAGGATTTTTTCAGTTTTTTGTTATTTTATTTTTATAAGGTTTTACCGTTGAATCGACGGTTTGCGCTAAGTAACTTTCAGCGCCGCCGCTGGATTCGGTTCGTCTCTGGGTTTTTATGTTTTTTTTTTTTGCGTGTGATGTGAAGAGGGAACCGGTTCGTTTTTTCTTCTGCTTCTTCTTCTTCTTGTTTCGTTGAGATGAGCTGAATTTTGTGTGACGTAGATGAAGAAGAAGAAGAAGGAGCGAGTGGGAAGATGCCTTTAAATGATTTAGGTTCGAGAGGGATGGTGGGATTCTTTTTATTATTTTGTTTTCATTTGTTTCTTTGCTTTTTTCCAACTTAAATCCTGGAACGGGATAAGAAGGGATTAGGGAGTTTTTTTTATTTTTTTTTTTTTATTATATTTCTTTATTTCTGTTGTTTTGTGATATTTTTATCGGGAATTTTTTTAATTTCTTAAAAGTCGCCGGGAAGCGTTTTGGGAGAGAGAACATTTTTAGTTTTTGTCGTTTTTCGTTAAGAGAGACCCGAGAATTAAGTTTACGTTTCTTTTTTTTTTTGATAAATGTCATTTCATGTCAGCGGGAGTCCAGTGGCGTAGAGTTTTTTTGGTTAATTTGGCAGGGGGAAGGGGCTTTTTCTCTTCTCCAGGCCCAGTGTTTGGAACCGGGCGGCGCTCACTCGGTCGGGGGCTTCTCGCCGAATCTCGCCGCGAGGTGGCCTCAGTTCCGTTCGGCCGCCAGCGCTCGTGGGTCTTGCGTATTTTATTTTATTTTTTTTTTATATTTATTTTTGTGCTCACCCTCATCGTCAAATCTGATTTTATATATATGTATATATGTTTATATATATATATGTATATAAATATATATGTATAATTTTTTTTTTGTTAAAATCGTTGTGCCCCAAAATCCAGATGGTGGAGGAGGAGTAGCTGCTGCCGTCGCCGCCGCTGCTTAAAAATAGTCGCCGGGAACTTCGGGGGCTCCGGTGTGCCCCAAAAACAAAAAATCTGGTTTTAATAATTGAAGAAAGAAGAAAATAGCTGTTTTGTTTTTTTAATTGAAAGTGTCTCGCTTCTTTTAAAGCCCCCCCTTTTTTTTTTTTTTTTTTTGCTGTTTGCAGTTATTTTTGAGTGTAGCTGTGTTTTTTTTTGTTGGCTTTTATTTCTTTTTTTTTGTGCCGGGGTGGGGGCCTCATCTCGACTGTGTTTTGGGGCTGGTTTATTGGGGCCTCCCCCTGCCCCCCGCCCCAAAAATGAAAATTGCGTTTTCTCTGTGTCTCTCTCCCTCTCTGCCCGTGTGACCGTGTGTGCGTGTTTTCGGAAGTTTTCTCTTTGGTGCTTTTAAAAAATTATTTTTTCGGGGGGCTCTCTCCGGTCTCAGTGCGGCCGCTGGGTTTGATCAGAGACGTTCGCCTGCCCTGCGAAGCGGAGCCCCGGCTTAAAAAAGTCGGTTGATCGTGTAAAAAAAAAACAGAAAGAAGAGAATATTATCTATATAATAAAAATAAATCAAATTAAAACGGTGTGTGCACTGATTCAGTTAATCCATCTATAAAAAAAAAAAATTTCTTTACTCGAAATATTTTTTTTTTAAATCCACAAATACCTCTTTAAATAATATAAAGAAAACAAAATAATAAACGAACTAAAGTTTTTTTTATATATATACATAAATTTTTTGGGGAGGGGGTGATATCACTCAAACATTCATACATTTAAAGAAAACTTAAATACACGTTGTGTCATTTCGGTCGCTTTTTTCATTTTTGTTCGGTCGGTAATTTTCGGTCAGATTTTACATTCTAAAACAACAAAATAAAAATCCACCCACAACCCTTCAGTGGTGCCCTCTAGGAATTTAATTATTAAACATACGAAAAAAGTAAATCTTTAACATTAATATATAAAAAAATTTTTTTTTTTTTTTGGGAATTCAAAGAAAAAAAAATTAAATTCCTTTGTGTGTGCGTGTGTTCTCGCCACCTTCTCTTCAGCCCCTTGCAAATTTTTTGAGAACCATCGGTATTAAAATTTTTAATTCTTTTTTCCTTTGTAATTTTATTTTTTATTTATTTTAATGTTTTCGATTACTTTTTCATCAGGCGGCGAGTTCTTCAGGAAAAAAAAAAATAAAAACCTTATCCCCTCCCCCCTCTCCCCAAATTCCACTAAGTACCTGTCGCTCAGAGTTTTAAAATGCAGTGGCGGCGATTAATTTTTGTTTTCTGTGATTTTTAAGGGGTGGGTCTACTCAAAAATTGTTACAAGTGATACCAAAAATGAAAATTAAAAAAGAAAATAAAGAAATAAATATTTATTTGTGAAATAGTTCAAGTGAAGTAAAAAGAAAAAAAATTATTTATATACAAAATAAATAAAAGTGCATGTGGAATAGCAATGTGTGAATAGCTGCTTTAAAATCACAAAAGAAATGGATATTACAAAAAAAATACATAAAAATTAATTTAAAATTAAGTCAAACACACGCAACAACTCACTTTTTAATGTATATGTAAAAAAAAATTTATTTATTAATATTTTTTAATTGCAATTTTTTTTTTTTAATTAGAAGAAGAAGAAGAGGAATGTCTTTGAGCTCTCGATTTCTTGCCTACTCCTCCTCAAGACGCCCCCCCCCCTCCCCCCCTTCCATGCTATGCAATTCCATTTTAATTCTTCCCCTTCGCCCCCTCAGCTGGTAACTGAAAAATTCTTCATGATTTTTTTTTTTTTTTTTTTTTTTTACATACACATCACAAGAACTCCCCCCTCCCCCCGCTCTAATTCGCCATCTATCTAAACTTTTTTAGCTTTTTTTTTATTAGTTTTCTTACGAAAAAAGCTTCTGACGTCGTCTTTTTGCTTCTTAGCGAGGAGAAAAATAAAAAAAATTAATTTTTTTTTTCTTTTTTTTCGTACCATGCGGTTGTTTAGACCCTTAACATTCTTTTTTAATTGCTAAGTAAAAATCCCTAATTAGTCTAATTTTGCGAAAGATTATTTCTTATTTTAATATTAAATTAACAAAAAAAAAAAAAATAAAAAAATTACGAGAGATTTTGTGAATAAAAATGTAAAAGAATACAAAAATTTACAGCAGAGGAAAAAATTTAAAATGCCGGTAGTCGGAAAATTGGTTTGATCAAAAAAATGTGGGTCAAATATTCGTTGTAAGAATTTTAGAGTTCTCAAATCAGAGTCAATTTTTGTAATTTTAAATTTAAAATAAAAGGAACCATTGAGGGATTTAAGGCTAAAATTAAGTAAAATTTTTAAATAGCAGTCATTTGAAGTATGAAAGTGAATTAAAATTCTGAGTGTCCTTGAAGTTGACCTTGAGAGTGCCTGATTTTAGTTCCTGGTGGCGGAGGGCGCTTAAATAAATTTTTTTTTATTTCTCAAAAGAAATTCAGCAAAATGAAAACGAGTTAATTAAACTTCGGTAAAATTAAACCTTGATTTAATTATTATTATTTTTTTTTTTTAATTATTTATTCACTTTACATTACTATTAATTCGTTACATTTATTTCTTATTTACTTTTATTTTTTTTTTTGTAAGCCCACTGTCCGGCCAGACAGCGAGTCGCGGTGTCGCGCGTCGTGGCCGCTTGATGAGGGGCTCCCGGGAGAAGGGGGGCCGAGGATCCGGCGGTTACGTGTTGACTCACATAAGCGCGGTTTTTCGCGATTTTTTCATTTATTTTATTTATTTTTTTGTTCTTCGCAACTTTTTTTCTTTCTGAGGCACGCTGCCGGCTAATTGAGCTGTTGCTAGGTCAATTGAAGAGCGTTTTATTTCATTTTTTTTTCCCTCCCCCTCTGAAATTTTTTTCCTGAATTGTGGCGACGGCGACGCCTCCGCTGCGCCCCGCTCGGATGCTTGGGTGCAGCGCGGTAGCATAAAAAAAAAAAAAATATAAATAAATTTAAATGAAAACGAAGTCCTCCCCCATCCTCAAAAGTAATTTTTTTAAAATTTATTTTGCTTCTGAATTACTTTAAATTGGTTCTTAATATGGAAAAAAGAAAACAAAAAAAAAATTAAATGCCATTGAGTCGTGACAAGCACGCAGTTTATTAATTTTTTATTTTTTGTTTTGTTTGTTTATGTAATAAAATAATTAAAAATGCAAATTAAGCAAAATATTTATTTTATATATAAATATATAATGTATAAAAAAAAGAAGACGGAGCTTTTATGATCTCATTTTTCTTGATTACGACCACACATCTGAAAATCGAATTAAAACGCACACAAAGACACAAAAAGCTTCGAACGTCTTACGTAAAATTAAATTAGAGCTTTTTCTCTGAGAAGTCGAGTTTTCTTGATTTTCCATGGAGGGGGGGGGGGGGGGGGGGCTTTCTGATAAGCGCAAACGGCTCGTTCGTCTCCCCCCTCCGCCCCCAACAAAGCCCAAAAATTTTTCTCAAGAGAGCGTTTTTTTTTTTTTTCTTTCAGGGCGTCTTGACGACGACAAGACGTTTTATGGGAGGGGGGCGGGGAAGGGGTGACTTTTTAATCCGGTTTTTATGACGATTTTCTCCGACGAAACTAACACAAACGAAACTCACTCGCGCGTCTTAAAGATTTCGGTTTTCTTCAATTTTTGTTTTTCTTATTTTTTGAGTTGCTTTCAGGCGGTTTAATGTTGATTGAGGGGGCGGGGAGGGAGGGGGGATGATGTCCTCTTGGTTAATTTTTTTTTACGAGGATTCACTTTTAGAGGGCCTAAAAAAATCTCCTTTTAATTAGTGTTTTTTTTTGCTTTTTTGTTTTCAATTTCTTAAAAAATCACGCCGAATTAATATAAAAATAAAAGGACAAAAACGCAATCTAAATAAAATCGAAATAACTAACAATTTAGGGAGAGGGAAAAAGAGGGGATGTTTTTTAATTTTTTTCCTCTTTGTTTATTTTTACTTTTTTTTATTATTATTTAATACAAAAAAAAAAAAAAAAGGGCACTTTAATCTCACACCGCGGTTTATAATTTTAATCACCAACCACGCGTCAGGTAAAAGGACCTAATTAGCCTAATTTTGCGGCGATTTTTTTTTGATTTTAATTTTAAACAAAAGTGGAACCCTTCAGAGTTTTGAGAAGTATTTTTTTTGTGCGGTGTAAGAAGAAGAGCCCTTCAAATAAAATTAATTAATTTTTTTCAGATTTTAACTACAAGTGGTAGAAGCCCTTAAAATTAAAAAAAAAAAAAAAAAAAAAAAATAGACGTTAACATTTGAATTTTAAAAAGGACTTTAATGTGGTGCCAATTTGTTTTTTTAAACCTTACCTGTAAATTAGGGGTTTTTATAAAGTGCAAAAATTAAACAAAAACAGCGGAAAATAAATACTTCACACACGCAGAGGAGGAAACCATTCATAGAGTGTCTCTGGAGAAATTTTACAAGGCTTTTGTTTTTCGCTTTTTATTTTTGATTAAAAAACAAAAAGTGACTAAATCCAACGAGTGAAGCGGTTTCGAGTCTCAACATTTGAAATGGACATTTTGCTGGATTTTACGTAGTTACAGGGTGTATCGGAAATTTAGTGTGAAAAGACGAATTAATATTTGTCCTATCGTTGGTGAATGCCTTTTATATATATATATATATATTTTTTTATATATTTTAATTGAAATACCAACAGAAGTTTTGGTATAAATGCTTAAGACTCGTGAGGAGAATAAGAAAATTGGCGAAAAAGGGAACGTAATTTCATTGAAATCATCAACAATTGGTGAGGGCAATTCGTCGGCTGTTGGGATCGCTGGAGCGCTGTTGCCGGAATCACCAACAGCGGAACAAATTTCAAGGAGAAGACATTTTTGTGGGGGTGGCGTTGGTGAAAAATTATTTCAAGAATCCGAACACAAACATGATTTATTGCAGTTCTCGAACGTTCGATTGATTGATGATGCTAAAATTCGAGTATCGGAAGATTCAACAATATTGAAATTTACAAAAAACTACGATGACGGAGGAAACATTGGTGAATATGAGACGCTTGTCAACAACAGCGGCAAGGGATGTGCCAATTCTCCAGCAAATATCGAATGTAAAACACCAAAACGAAAGATAGCCACTAAAAATAATGTAAACTCACCAACGACACCAGCAGCAGCAGTAGCAGCCGAATTCAATTCACCAACGCCAACTGTTGATGCGGCCGATGCAGGAGACGCCACAAATTATAATTTTCGAAATGTAAGCAGTAGCTGTAGCAGCCCTAGGGTTAGTTATATAAATAAAGAGGATAGCAGTCATCATCAAAATAGTTTCAACAACAAATTAAAATTTAGTGGTTTCATAAAAAAACCATTTAGTGCAGCTATTGCGAATGCAATGAAACGGATTATCGCTGGAAATCATAACAATAATAATAACAACAACAACAACAATCCTAGTGATAGTAGCATAAAAAAAGATTCACCAATAACAACAACTACAACAACGCTTGAAATAACCGAAGAGGGGCATGATTATAGAAAAAAGCATCATCAAAATCACCAACATCCGGTTAATTTAAAGCAGGTAAACATAACTAGGTCAAATATTGATAAAATAACAATAAATGTCAAGAGCTCAACAACGTTTGCTGCAATTAATCAAAATAGTCCTAGTTTAGAAATTGAAACAGTTTCACCAACAGGAGCTAAATTATTAACAACAACAACAACGCCACCATCCTCTCCACCACTTACAGTTGGAAATTCAGAAAATTTAACAAAATCAAGAAGCGATGAAAGGACGGGGCATTTTAGTGATTCGAGAACTTCTAAAGATTTGGCTGAATCACCAACAGCAACGGCCCCTAATCAGCTACATTCGGAAGCATCAGAAATTCAATTGAATCTCGCCGGTTGTGCGATAACCGATAAAAAATTTTCATCAAAATTATCTCTTGATTGTTCAATTGGCGATGAGCAAGATCATCAATTTCAACAATTACAACAACAGCCACTAACAGGGGGTGGGAATTTGCAAGATTTAATGCATTTAAATTTAATGTCACCAACATTTTCATCGAAATGTAGTGATAAGCAGAAATTTTCAACAACAATAACACCAACACAAATTGGTGGTATTGTTCCAACAACTACTTCAAGTTCCGTCTTCTCATCTTCGCCCCCACAGTCGACATTTACTCAAATTAAAGTTGATTCAAGGAATTATATTTTGAGGTATGGAACAGGCGGTTCAACAACAACAACAACAACAACAGCAGCAACAACAACAAAATCATCAACAACATCCCAAATATCATCAACAATAACGGCAACATCTGGATTAGCATCGTTAGATGCTACACCAACGATTTCTGGGGGTGTTGATGTACCATCGCAGCAGCAATCTTTGAAGAAAACATCCTTTCACCAACATGCCACAAAAAATGCTGATACCACAGATTTGTCGGTGTCATCACTATCATGCCCCGAACAGTATAACGGTACAAAATATCAAATAAATGATTTAAACAATACACCAACGATTTTGCCCACCACAATAAATTCAACAGTACCCCAAGATCCTACCACGAATGCAGTAAAAAGAGGGGGAAATATAATAAATTACCCAAATTTGGTATCATCAAATACGACCCTTTGCTGCCCCCCCACCAGTGTCCTATCGAAATCACAATCGATGATCGATACAAAATTAAATGAACTTAACCTAAACTTGAGCAGTCTAGACCCATCTGGGGTTAACACTTTAGATTATATTTTTGGTGAAAATTTTTCTGATTCAACAATTGGTGGTTGGGTGAATTTAATACCACCAATACAACAAAATCATCTTCAACAGAATCAACAGAATCAACAAAATTTTATTGGACATCTATCATTTGATGATTGTAATATTATAAAAAATTCTATACAATATTTTTTGCCCGGTTTTACATCGTTCTGCACATGCAATTTAAAGTGCTGCTGTGACTGTGATTTAATTTCTTGTTGTTATTGTTCTACAGATTGCTTAACATGCTTTCACATACCATGCAAAAGGTTTAGCAATCTTTACAATTGTCAGCAGCATACAAAAGTTTACCCGGTACCACCGCAACCCAGTAGGACTGACACGGTAATTGATTTAATTTATTTATTTTATTGATATTTAAATTCAAATTGGGAACAGTTTCTAAAAATTGATTAAAGTTTATTTTTTTTTTTTTTTAAATATAAGAAATTTTGAGGGGTACATGACTAGAGAAAAAATAAATAAATGTTTAGAAAAACTTAATAATAATACTAACTACCTCCTCTCTCCTTCCCCAGCTGTTACAACAATGGACGAATCAACATGTTCTAGAATGGATGGCTGCTTGCAATTTGTATTCTTTCGTAGAAATATTTAAGGCAAACAACATCAAAGGCTGTGATTTACAAAGTTTAGATGAGGAGAAATTACGGGTGAGTTTTTCTCATATCCAACATTTGCTACGTTATGTATCTCTAAAAACCGTTTCATTTAAACAGAACATGGGGATTAAGGTCCCATACCATAGGCTAGCGATTCTTGTTTGTCTGGAGGAGTTGAGAAACGGTTGCCTTACATCCGATCAAACACCCTGTGAAATTTACGAGTCAAGTTCACGTGATTCGGATCAAGTGGCATCGTCGGCCATCTTTGATAGATTAACAACTAGTGGGGATGGTGGTCCCACGACAACGGGCAGCCACTGCCTCGTTGAGGGTAGTTTTCCGACGCTCGAGCGCTGTGATAAATGCAAAAGATACCTCCGGGGCGTCCTCCATCAGGGGCTGCAGTGTGAAGTTTGCAACATAATCGTTCATCGGACATGTTTTGCTAACGGTTTAACGATACCCTGCCCCCCTCCTTCAGCCGCCCAGCAGTCACCAGTGGCGTCGATGCCAGGGGCAAATCATCACCAGCCATCAGACCAAATTTCGGTTGGAGCACAAAAAATTTTCAGTACGTCCCGAAAGAGGTCACTGTTTGGGCTGGGCTTGTGCCAACAGTTCAACCCGAAGGAGCTGGCCGCCCCCACCCCTCTGGTCATCGCGATCAAGGCTCTCGAGGCGCAGGTGGAGCACTCTGACGCCGATCTCTACAAGCTTTACAAGTCCTCCTCGGTGTCGGACGAGCTTGGTACCCTGCGGGATCTCATGGCCCTCGAGGCGAGCTCCTGCTACCGCAGCATCGACCCACGCCATCTGGTGGGATTCATTAAGAAGTTCCTTCGGGAGCTGAGGGACCCCCTCGTCCCAATGCAGTGGTACGACGCCTTCATTGCAGCCTCGAGTAAGAAAACATATTTTTTCGAATTTTCATTAATTTATCGATTAATTGTCGTGTTTTTTTAAGAATTATTTCCTGACGAGCAGGCGATTACCTGCTTGAGACGCTATGTTAAAGAGCTCCCCGAACATCACCGTAGCACCCTCCAATTTTTTATCGACCACATGAGGCGCATCGCGTGGATGCAGCACTCGCGGGGGCGAAGGGAGCCCCCCACGATCCTCATCCAGTCCCTCTGCCACATTCTCATCAGACCTCCTTGGAACAAGATTATGTGAGTAAAAAAATGAAATTAAAATTAAATCTCCAACAATTCCCATATTTAGGAAATATTAAAATTAATAATAATTTCATACATTTACAATATTTAACACGAAAGCGCGACATCACCCAACCTGCAATTAAACTCCGTTTTCCAATCGCTCCAAAATCGTCCCCTCATAGTTTTTTGATCCATTGCTTCCGGCCTTTCGTTCAACTTCTCATATCTGAATGTACCGCGCGAAGTTTTTTTGGAATGACTTCTTTCACCGAGCTTCTCATTGTTTTGAAGACTGATGAAACGAAATTAATTTTTATAATAATTATTTTAATTAGTGCTCTGTGCTGCACTACTTAAAATTTAAATGTAAATAATCAAAATAAATTATTTAATTAACGAATGGGGGCAAACTTGATTAAAAACAAGAAAAAGACTGAGGGAAATTCGGTGGAATTTTTAATTGGAGTTTCTTCTTGCATTAAACTGGAAGAAATTTGAGAAAATTATTTTCGTAAAAAGAACGGGTTTTTCAGCTCAGTCGATTAAAAATTAACTATTTAAAAAATCTTTAATCAACAATATAATAGGAGACAATTTAGAGGTTTTGTATAAATACAGATAAAACTTAAAAAGTAATTAAAAATGGTATTAATTAATTTATTTTTGCAGTCAAATCATCCAGAACACGGAGAACCACATTCGAATAATTGAGCTGCTTTTTTACCACGGGGAATTTCATGAGCCGGTGCCTCAATTTGACGTTGCTCCAGCGCTGCCCCCGCGAAAAATTTCACGGGCAGGAATTTCGACCGGAAGCGGTTCGGTGGGGGGATCGCCGAGTTGCGTTGCAGGTGGCGTCGTAGGAGGAGGGTTGGGGGGAGTTCCAGGCGTTGGGGCGGGTTTGGGGGGCGGAGCTGTGATAGGCATGCCTCGAGCGCTTTCGGCGACATCTGTACAACAGCAGGCGGCATCATCGGCTACAGCTGCTGTAGGTGGGGTCAGTAGCAGCGCCGGTAAGGGGGGCACGAAATCTTCAAAATATTTGAATTTGTCCGGCGTCTCGGGGGCGCCGCTGCCGGCGGTGACGTCATCGAACCCGGGCAGCGACCAGCTAAAGGACGCCGAGTGGTACTGGGGCAATTTGACCCGTGACGAAGTGAAGGAGAAGCTGGCGGGATGCCCTGATGGCAGCTTCCTGGTGCGGGACGCCTCCTCCAAGTGCGGGGAGTACACCCTTACCCTCATCAAGGATGGCACCGAGAAGCTGATCAAAATCTGCCACGAGGGCGGCAAGTACGGGTTCGTGAAGCCCTTCCAGTTCAACTCGGTGGTCGACTTGATCAACTACTACAAGGAGCATTCGCTGCGTCAGTACAACGTCCAGCTGGACATCATGCTCGCGAGCCCCGTCTGTAGGAATACTGATGATGACGAGGGGGGCGCCGCCGCCGCGGGGATCGGGGAGGACATCCACCATTTGGCCAAGTTGTTCCTGCACCTGAGCAGGGCGCTCGCTGGCCAGAAACAAAATCTCCAGTACAAAAAGGAGCTGTTCGAGCAGGCCGAAAACGAGTTGAACCTAAAGAAGCCCGCTCACGAGGCGTTCACGAAGGCGATTAAAATGTTCGAGGACCAAATTAAGCTCCAGGAGAAGTACCGCGGGGAGGCGCAACTTCACGAGATCAAGCAGATTGAAGTTAACGGGGATTTGCTGAGGGCGAGACTCAAACAGCTGAAGGAGAAAAGTGAACAGCTCGAAAACTACCTCAAGGAAAAGAAGGAGACTTACCACTCGATCGAGCGGGACATAAATGCCGTTAAGCCGGAGGTGAACACCCTCACGTGGCGAAAGGACAAAGTACAAGAGTAAGTTGAATTTTTTGCGTAATTATTACCATGGCACCATATGGTGCCACCTCTAAAACTAAGTATTTTTTTTTGTAAATTCTTGCTGAAATATTTGTAATTCGAAAAAACTAATTCAAAATGAAAATGTTTTTTCTTCTTCTTCTTGTAGTCGCCTAGTCCAGTGCGGTCTCAAGGAGGAAGAAATAAAGCAGCTGGTCGAAATCGGATACGACGCGTGGAAGGAAAAATACAAAACCGAAATGGAGCTGCCACACTACGACGAGTCGACGTGGCTCCTGCCGGACTGTACCCGGGTCCAGGCGGAGTCCCTCCTCCAGGGCAGGCGGTCGGGGACGTTCCTGATCCGGCCCCGGTCCGCCGGCCACTACGCCCTCTCGATTGTCTGCAAGAACACGATCAGCCACTGCATCATCCAGCAGACGGAGCGGGGCTACGGTTTTGCGGAGCCCTACAACATTTACGTCTCCCTGAAGAGTCTCGTCCTGCACTACGCGGGCAATTCCCTCGAGGAGCACAACGACACCCTGACGACGACCCTGAAGCACCCGGTCCTCCATCCCCTGAAGAAGGCGCGGCCCCCTGCGCCCCCCGGGGACAGTTGTGATAACGGCGGATCAGCCGCTAGCAGTTGAGTCAGTCGCTAATTGCGCTGCTCTGTAACTGTAAAAACCTACCTAGATATTGAGAGCTGTTTTAAGGAATGCGCGCGCAGGTCACTGCGGTTTATAATTAACCTTCTGTCGATTTTTTATAATGTACTGTAAATAGCGTATTTAATCTTGTAAAAACATACTAAGAGCAGATAAATGTGAATACGTGTAACTCCCGTCTTTGAGCCATCCTTAATCCTCACTATAAAAAAACCAGAACGAAAATATCTAACAATTTTTTAATTATTTTAATGGATTGAGTCCAAAAACCCGTGCTGTCGGGAGCCCTTTGTTTTTTTTTAAATCTTTGCTGCAGATCAAACCCCATTTTAAGTTTCTTGGAGAGCTGGACGGGTTCGGAGAGTCTGCGAAAAATTGTGGGTCCCCCTCTTTATTTATTTATTTTTTTTTTTCGAATGAACTACACCTTAATTTAACCCTTCTGGATGTTTGGCGTCTTGATTTTCAACATTTTTGCGCCAGATTTTTCTCGATTTTAATATTTTCTGTAGAGCTGGACTTGTTTAGATCGCTTCCTAAAAATATTGGGGCCTTGTAGTTTTTTATTTAAAAAATTAGAGCCACTTTTTTCGGTCGACTGGGCGCCATTTGGAGCATTTTCGAGCCTCCAAACTATTAATTATTTCATTTTTAAGCCTTTGAGCGCATTCCGTGTCGAAAGGGTTAATTGGTTAAACTAAAAAAACTTGCCCTTGGGAGCCATTTTTTAAAGAAGAAGAAGAAAAGTATTTTTAAAAAAGAAGAAGAGCAAAAGAGGTAAACAATTTTAAAAACCTGCACCCTGATCGGGGGGGTGGTGTGAAAATCATAAAAAAAAACCAAAAAATTGAACCTGGCTCTAGTTTTTAGGCCGCAGAAGACGTAAATTCAACGCTATTTTTAAAAATTTTACTTCAAAAGAAAGTTAAACGCTGCCAGGGACGAAATAAGCGAGAAAAAATTAATTAATAAACAAAAAAAATTAAATCTGATGTGGCCCTGCACTTACACGCGGATGTGAAAAAATTTGTCAAGGTATGCCCTTGAAAAATTCTCACGTGTCGTTCGAAATCACCTCCCCCTCCCCCTCCCCCTTCCCGGAACAAAGGACAAGGAAAAGGGTTGCTGAGTTTTTTTTTTTTTTTTAAGGGGGGCTCTTCTGTGTCAAGGATTAAGGGCAAGGACAAAAATTAAAAGTTATCCCCGCTTTTTTATTGATTTTTTTTGTTCCTTTTTTACATTTCTTTTTTCTGGCAAAATTTCTGAACTTGTCTCATGGAAATTAATGCTAAAAACGTGAGAAAACTTGGGAATAGTTCAGAAATTGTTTCCGGAAATGAAAAAAATTACGTCAGAGGATTAAAATTAAAGTCAACCCGCTCCCCAAAAAAAAAAAAAAGAAAAGAGGAAAATTCTCAAAATTTTCCATTAAGTTGTAGAATTAGAATTGTAGAATTGTAGAATTTCAGATGTCAAAACTTCGACAAATTCTAGGGCATTTTATGCCCCGGAGAGGGGTTGATGACGTACGAGATTTTGTATGTGGGGGGGATATTATTGCAGGGGAGGGGTCGAGGGGGGGGGTGACATACCCAGTCAAGGTCACAAAAGTGCACACGCACGCTTTGACGTATGTCCTGATGGAGGGTGGAGGGGGAGGGTAGTAGTTGAATCGTTGGAGGGGGTGAAGGACATGGTAGAGGAGAAATATAAAGGGCCTTGTATCATTTTTTTTTATAAAAACTAGCCCTTTTCATTTATAACGTTTTAGGGTACGTTCTGATAATGATTTTGATTTTGTCATTTTATAAGGAATCAGACTGTGAAAAAACCTTAAATATTGGACAGAGGAGTGGGGGGTATGTGAGAATATGCAAAACTTCTTCCCGCATCCTTTTACCTTACAGGGGAAAGTTGGCCTTCAAAATCCAAGGCCCTTCTCCTAAAAATCCCTCAACTTGAGGAAGTGAAAAGTTAAAGGCTCCCTTTCGAGGGTTGTGAGGGTTTTTCAGTTTATGGAGGAGGGGAGGGAGGAGGGCAAAGGGGGGGGGGGGGGGGGGGTACAGTTTAAGGGCATATCCCTCGATCCCTCAGGAAATTTGTCCTCGCGAATCGAGGGGAAAATGTTTGCTTTCTCCCTGAACTTGCGCACTTGAGATTTTCCTGGTGCGCGGGTGGTGGGGTGGGGCGGGGGTGGTGTTGCTGGCGCGTGTGTGAAGAATTTTCCGTGTCCTTTTTCCTTGAAGGGGGTGAGGGGCTCCGTGGGGGGGAATTTTGTTGTTTCTCTTCTTTTTTTTTTATTATTTCTACTCCGTCCAGCGCCGTTTCGCCCAGATGTGTTAGTTTACATCCCACTGGCCTGCAGATAGGTAAAAAATAATAATTTTTGGGATATTTTAAAAAAATAATAATAATAATAAATTAATAATCATAAATTATAGAAGAAAAGT
Source organism: Machimus rusticus (assembly GCA_951509405.1). Lineage (NCBI taxonomy): Eukaryota > Metazoa > Arthropoda > Insecta > Diptera > Asilidae > Machimus > Machimus rusticus. Next base: position 10,064,364 of record OX608055.1, on the reverse strand, counting down.
GATGGAGAGTGGATAACATTTTCTTTTTGTTTGTTTTTGTTTTTTAAAAACCCTCTTAATTCGTGAAAAGTGCAAAAGAAAAAATCTTCCCAATTCAAAGAAAACGAGGCTTAAATATTCAAAAATATATTAATTATTAAAATATTGCTCTTGGTGATATTTAATTAAAATCTTTTTTTTACAAAAATTGTGATGGTCATCTATAATTTTGTAAGTGATAAAATTTTGTGAGTTGTTTTGTTTTTTATTTGTTGTTTTTGTTTGTTGTGATATACTCTTAAATTAAATGAAAATAACTTTAATTATTTAATTACACAAAATAAAATTACACTGTTAAATTTAAGTTTTAATGCATGATAATCGCAACAAAAAATTCCCTCTACTTAGGGGGGCTGTTCAGAAATTTTGTGAATTTAATGGTATTACAAATTAAAAACAAACAAAAAATGCCAATGTTTTTTGCATACCTATTTTACTTTTAATGAATGATATAAACTAACTTAAAATTAAGAACATTACCTAAAAACAAACAATCAAAAATATGTGAAAAACAAAATTTGTGTGTCCGAAAAAATTTCGGATAATAATAATAATAAAAAAAATAATAATTGTTTTCGCGAAAATAAAATAATATATTATAGTAAATAATAAAAATAGTAAAAAAAAGAAAACAGCAATGAGCCACTGGATTTTGCTCATAGTCGCACTGAACGTGTGCAGGGTGAGTTCAAAAAATTCCTATAAGAAATAAATTAATGCGAATAAAAAAGTGTGCATTTTCAATGAAACTTCAAACCTCAAGTATTTTTGCGATTTATTTTGTTACATTCAACGACTTTTAATTACGCAGATTTCGGCAAACAAATACTGCTCGCTGGAATCGAACGGGGAACCGAAGTATTTCATTTGCGCCCGGAACGAGTACTGCTGCCACTTCGGGTGCTGTGTCCACCTGGCGTTCCAATTTTACCAGCTCTGGTACTACTGGTGAGTATTTTCCGAACCCACCCCACCCACATCCACAACCCCATCCGAACCCACCCCCAGGGTCAGCTGGTTGCCCTTCGAAAAATACAATTTTGTTTTCCTTTTACGACGGACACTTTTTCTGGCCGTGACCGTTTCCTGGGCGAAATTAGAAAAAAAATTTTTTGCCGTCACGGGACGCCCCCCCCCCCCCCCCCGAAATTACTGATTATTAATGAAATAATTTTTAATTAAAGAAAAATACAGTATAGTGCCAGAAAATTATAACCACCCTAACAAATTTCAAAATTTGAACGCTGATTTCTTTTTTCTCGCAAACAATCAAACAGATTAACATTTCCTTGCAGAGTTGCAATCTTTCCTCCTTTGTTATCATTGTTTGAAGAATAATTAATCGTTACGTTACGAACCAATATGCAATATGCAAAAGCATTCCCCCATTCATTTATTCCAGTTCTATCAAATATAAATATTAATAAACAAATTTTCATGTTTCCAAGAAGTATTACATGGTATACCATTTCACTTAACGCCAAAAGCATAAATATTTGCATCGAAGATAATTGCGGAGATTAACAAGTGTTATTAAAAATATGGTTACTAATACTAAATACTAGAAATATTAATATGGAAAATATGTGAATTTACCCTTAATTTAATGTTTATCTTAAACGCGTACAAATATAATAAAGTTTTTTTCAAAATAAAGTATGGAAGTGTAAATGTTGGTGGTTATAATTTTTTGGCACTGTACTGTATATACATAGTGGGTCCCATAATGAACTGGCCTGATATATACAATAGTTTTACGCGACATGTTGATAAATGTTGCGTTGCATCGAATAGTACGATTATATCATGTATTTTGTGTACGAACTCAAAAACTCATCGACTTGAAGAGCGAAGTCTCAGTTTATTAGTGGTTTGAACAATAAGAGTCGCACATATTTTCAAAACGTTGAAAACCGAGTTAATGAAGGCTTATCCTCGGCTCAAGTACGATCCAGAAAGCAAGCGCGAGTCAATTGAGGTTTTACTTAAGGAGAAGACAATTTTCAAACGTTGCAGGCGGTCTTCAATAATTTTGAAGCCAAAGATTGTACATACTTATTTTTATAAAGGTTTAGAAATGTTAGTTCACAGATGTCAGAAGTGTATTAATATTGAAAAATAAAATTGGTTTCATTTCATTTTCTCTATTATTTCATAGTAAGGTCAATTCATTATGGGATCGACTACGTATATGTATGTATATGGAGTAAAATAAATAAAAAAATAGTTTCGTTAATAAAATAAATATATTTTTCTTATTATTCTTATTACAATAATATATACCAAATATGAACACAAAAGAAATAAATATTTTTAATATAGACATTTTTGTAATGCAGTTACAGATTATTATTTGATGTATTTTCTGTAAAAGTAGCTGTTGAATGTGTATTTGACGACATTAAAGAAATGATTGGCCGATGGTAACTGAAGTATGAAACAAAAGTATTAGACGTGATGTTATCGAGGTATCTTTAAAATACGGCATAGATTTTTTTTTCCATATCTACATAGTTGTAGGTTCAGTTGGCTTATTATCACTCATATTTAAACTCAATAATACTCTAGAGTCTAGAGCCTAGAGTCTAGTCGAATAGACAACGTCCCAGCAAACCACACGATTCGTAAAAGAATCGAAAGAGAATTATGAATGAATCGTAAATGAATCAGCTGTCGGACTATTTGGACTTTCGCTAATGAATCATTTAAAACGATTCTTTACTAAATCGTTAAAACCTTGGGGAAAACGAAACAAATTCTCTTATTTACTCGCGAAAACTAAATCGTAAATGAATTACTTACGGACGAAAATTTAAGTCACTTAAGGTACCATCACAGTGTAAAATTTTGAAAAAATATTATTTTTTTTTGGTCTTATCTTAAAGTACATGCAGTTATGCATGTTCCCTCAAAATTTCGAATTTTTACGGTCGCTACGACCTTTCTAACAAAAAGGAATTAGAGCCAGAAGCTATATAAAGAACCCCTCCTTCAAATTTTAAACGCGTTTATCTCGAAATGGCCTTTTTAAAAACGGTCCGCCCTTTCAGAAAGAAAGTTTCCAAGCTATAACTTTGAAATTTTGACAGAATTTTCTTTATTCCATTCTCCATGCTCCTATGGAAGCTTTTTTTTTTTTTTTAAATCTTCCTATTTTTTCACACGGAAAACTGTTGAAAAAAAGGGCTAAATTTAGTACTTTTTACTCAAACCGCCGCCATTTTTTCAATTTAAAAAAAAAAAAAAAAAAAAACCTCCATAGGAGCATAGCGGTTTACCTACAGATTGATCATCTATTTCATTTTTTTTTTTCGGATGAAAACCGCGGCCGCAAACGTGCGTACCAACAGCCAACCTTTTTAAAACAGACTTTTTTGAACAAAAAAAAATTATTATAAAAAATAAATAAAAATTAATAAAAAAAATATTTTTGTATTGTTAAATAGTGGTATTATTCGTAAAAAAAAAAATCATCCTCATTCCCCCATCCTATCCATCCGAAAAACATTTTCAAAAATTGACTATTTTTCGGCCGGTCACACTGTGATGGTACCTTAAGATTTAGCTTTGGCGAGTATTATAGGAATTAGATTCGTTTTTCTCGAAAGTTTCACGATAAATAATTCGTTTGCGATTGTCTTCCGATGCTTTTTAATAAATTCACATTATTGCTTCTTTTTTCATGTAGAATTGTTGCGATTCAAGTATTTGATATGAATTAATGAAATTAAGATTTGCGTATGATATGACACCCGATACTTAAAATATTTTCGACTGACAAAAAGATATTCATAAAGTGCATATTACTCCTCAGAAACCGCAGCGAACTGAGCGCCCTGCAACAAACGAAAACCCATTCACTCTCTGCCGAAATAATTCAATACGCAAAAGTGCCCCACCATTGCCAAGGAAATATTTTCCATATATTCGTGAAAAATTCGCCAAATTTCGTTAAAAGTGAAGAATTCTTCGATTCGCATTTCTTCTCCGTACAACTATGTTGCTATCCCTTTTTAAAAACGTTCGCTTTTATTCGAAAATTTACGAACCCTCCTAAAATTGTTTGCTGGGGTAGTAAAGGTCCCTATTGTTGTAGTCGTTCGAATCGGATTGAAAAGAGCTTTTTGGACAACAATTTCTTAATAATGTAGCTAAACCTTTTACATTTCACTTCAATTAATTTTGTCGTTCAAAGTGGTTAAATTTTTTATTATTTGAACCACTTTAATCAATTGAAAGTGAAAGGTAACTAAAATGAATTTACTAAATATTTAGGAAGTTTATTAATAACTTTAAATTCAAAATGTGCTTTTGTAAGCTCTTTTCGATCCGATTCGAACGACTACAAAAATAGGGACCATAGTATACGCGGCACGCACACACAAGGGAGTTAAGAGCGGCGCGGCGGCGCACTGGGGGCATGACGGCATAAGAGAGTCCACAATATACTATATGTATTATTTTATATTATTTTCCTTGAAAGTCGTGAAGGATTTCCTTTTTATTGAAATTAAAATTATAAAAATTGGTTTTGAATTGTTGCTCCTGCGGGGGGGAGGAGGAGGCTGTTCACGTTAATAAAGTAGTAAAATTGAATATTTTATTTTGAATCGCAGGCTCCTTTTGATATTCATGTTTATGCTCTGCTCCGGGGGTAGCTGGTGGTACAAATTTTGCCGTCACAGCGAAACGACCTCGTCTTATCCGTCCTTGCCGCCAACATTTGAAAATCGACAAAATCGTCAGCATGTCGTTGAAACGACAAGACGAAATCGTTCCATAGATAGAAACACAGCAGATAATTCATTCTATTTTCAGAGAATTTGGAAAGGTTTGTGTTAATTTATGTTTATATATATTTTTGTTAAAATAATACTTTTTACTGTGCTTTTTCGGGTGAATTTTGCTCGTTTTATATCTTAGCGAACGGAATGGGACCACCTCCAAATTACTACACGGCGTCTGTGGTGCGGTACCACAGCGCATCAGAGCTGGAAACACGTCGTCAGCAGCAGGAGTGCCCGTATTACCAGCTGTACGGACCGCCGCCGAGCTACGAGTCGGTGGTTCGGGTACCGGAAAACGGGTGCGGCCAGCCTTCGTGCACCCTTGTCCCAGCGACAGTAGCGCCGCCAGCGGTGGCGACGGCAGCAAATTCTTTATTAACGCCTGGCCAACATATTTCCCAGCAGCAGAGCAACATTCTGACCCAGCCACCGCCAAATTACATCGGTGAAAATTTTCCTGGGATCAACAGCTACACAAGTGAGGCTGGCAGCCATCATGTTGCTCTTGTTGCCGGGCAACACCAGCAGCAACAAATTCCTGTGCCGTCCACATCGGTTCAAGTTGACTTCGTCGCTGTGCCTGTACACCAGCAACATCATCACCACCATCAGCAACATTTGCCGTCGTCGTCAACACCCGAGGCAACATCCCCCCTCCAATTTCGGGCAACCGGATGCCGGCTGGATTTTGGGCCGACGTCTGCAGCACCTTCAACTGCAACATCAACAAAGACCACAGGCACGGCAACATCACCCGTTTTGGAAATAAAAGAAGATGAACAAGAAGAAGAAAAAGAAGCAGATGAAGGTCGCCTGCCCCGCACCCTTGAGGATCAAGTCTGAACCAAGTAGAGTAAAAAAAAACTTTTCTAATTTTGTTGACCTATAAAAAAAATGAAATTCATGTCCTACAGCCTCAATCTTCTGGTGTTTGTTGTAATTAAATAATAAAAAAAAAATCAATTACGTGTCAAAGAAACATAAAAGCATAAAAAAAATTACTACCATCTTTCGCTTGTAGCTTTAGTCTCTTAAGGTAGGAACACACCCCTAACAAGACAAACGCAACACCTACCAACTGAAAAACGATTCTAAAAATATTTGCCCATGAGCATGAATTTAACATTTAAAAAAAAAAGAAAATGGTTGACTTTAATCAAAACAAAAAAGGTTTTAAAAACCAAATAGTAAAAGAAAATCACAAAATAGGTTCAGTAAGTGAAAAAAAAAAACAAAAACTTTTTAACTTCAATCACAGTTGTAAAAAAACAGTTATATAGTAAAATAATTGATGGCATATCTTAAACAAAAAATAAAAACAAACCAAACAAAAGTCAAAACAAGCACAATTTAATAAAATGAAGACATTAATTTAAATTAAAGTATTAAAAAAAATATTTTTTCATAAAATCAAAAAATTATTGTTTTAAAGGAGGCGAAAAACTACAGTAGAAATTAAAAAAAAAATCTATAAAACTGATGAAGCCAAAAAAAAATGTTTTTTGAAAAATGATGTGTAAATGTAAAATAAAGTCATAAAAATAAAAAAATTATTTTTGTAAATGTAAAAATTAAAATAACCAAAGTAATATATACTTTACTGAAAAAAAAACAACTGCACAAACGCTTAGAAAGCATAAGAAAAAATTTAATTAAAAGAACAAAACTACAAAACAACTTTTAAGGCAAACTTTGTAAGCAAAAATTTCTACTTTTAATTTTCTTGACTGGAAAAAGAAGAAACTACAAAAAATTCAAAAACTTCTCCCTTTTCACCTCGAAGAAAAATGACTATTTAACGGTTAATTCAAACTCACAAAAAGGAAAATCGATATTTTGATGTAAAAAAATGCAACAAATGTAAAAAAAAATTATAAATAAAAATCTAAAGACCGCTCCGAGTCGTAAATAATTAAAAGGATTCTTTTTAATTACAAATTCAGAAAATTATACCCATTTTTAAATTGAATGACCACACGCCACCCAACAATAGTAAAGTTGCTAACTCCGGTTAGAAATAAGCTAGTTAACTCCGATTTTTTTCATATTTTACTGATTACGGATAGTATAGAGTTATTTTTTAAAGAAATTTTTATAGTTTCTGTGTGCTAATTGAAAAATTCAGCTTAACTATTTTCTTGTGTTGTCTAATTTAGTTAGGTTACGAGGAGATTCAAATTATTCCTTTACAGGGAAAAATGAATAACGGCCAAAAGAAAATTAAAAGGCTGCAACTGAAAATCCGGAGAAGGATATTAAAAATAATAAATTGAAGGACATGTTGGAAAAGCTGAAAGATGAAATAGGAGGCTTTTTATTTTTTTCTTAGGTTCAATTGCAAATCCATTTACTGGCTTCATTATTGATTTGTTGAGCAGCTTCCTGAGGAGTTTTCGCTACTCCAGACACAACACATCGAGTAATTTCCCGGCCAGTTCGATCAGAAATGCTCAAGAGTCGGCCATTTTTTGGTTTTCAAATTTTCTCACTCGCATCTTTTTGAATTTTTGAACTGTTTTATAGGATATTTAACTTTCCTCAGCAGTATCTCTTGAAGATTTGCCTTCGCAAGAAAGATCAAAGACATTTTCCTTAGTGTTCAATGCAATTAGCTTCATTATCTAAAAATTGAATTAATACAATTATTAAGGTGCAGATTTTTACAATTTCATTTAAAATTGTCAGCTCTTTTCATTGGATTTTTTCCTGTAGGCTGATGAACACGAATTTTGTATAAAACTCTAAACCTACTGTAATTGATTATTAATGTCAGTCTGAACCAAAACTGTATGGTTCACTTTTAAAGAAATAATTTTCTTACTTGTATCCTTGTGTATCAATTGTATCAATTTATGTATAAATTTAAATTTGAATTTGAATTTGAATTTGAAATGAATATAGCGCTCTTATACGGATATCATAAGAAAAACAAAATTAAAAATTTATATATTTGAAGACAAAGAGAGCCATATGACAGAAGGTGAGCACTATGCCCATCTTTTAAAGTTAGTCACGGAGACTTATATTAAGGTAAAATACCATTTTATTGCAAAATCTATTACCATTTGAATCTGTGCGACAAAAATATTAATATTATTTCAAGGCTTGTAAAATTGTGAAAATGACCTACAGAGGAAGCTGGCCATCTAAAATAAGCAGCACATTTTGTTCATTTTTCTCAATAAAGGAAAAGAAGAAAAGATTAAAAGATAAAAATGTGAATAATGTAAGTACAAATTCCTTATTACTTAATATATTTTTAATTATATGTAAAATAATTTAATTACACAACACTCTTTTATCCAACTTAAATATCAATCGTGTTTATATTTTAGTATGAAAAATTCCAAACTAAAAAGCTATTCGTTTTTAATCAATTATATCTAATTGCAATTTTATTGTCCGAATGGCGGTTAAGAAATTTAAAATCACTTTTGTGCCCCTCCGCAGTGCCAGCAAAAATTTTACGCCAGCACTGAGTTTCTACTCCATATTTCGTTCGTTCCTCCAAGGTTTCCTTTCAATTTGTTGACAGATGTCAAGCGTTAATGTCAAAATAACAAGATTTCTCCAAGAAACAGCCATTTTCGATTGTGTGGTTAAAACGCCCCTTCAATTAAATTGAATTTTAAGTGATAATTCCCCGGTTTTTGTTAACTGAATTACAGTGATTAAGAAAATGGTGAGGAAAGCAAATAAATTAAATTAATTAAACTAGAAATTACCTGGAAAATAGCTTGTTTTAGTTCTCGGCGATATGCACATACCTCACAGGTGCAGCAGTCTTCCGGCAAAATTTAAGAAACTTCTTGTCCCCGGAAGGATTCATCACATTTTATGCACAGGAAATTTATGCACGAAAGACTCATTTGATTATTTGAAAACTTTAGCGACTGATGTTCACATCGTTCGAGGCGATTTTGATGAGGTATTAAATAATCTTTTTCTTTTCCCTCTTTAAATTATTAATAAACAATTCTTTTTCAGAATCTTAATTATCCAGAACAAAAGGTTGTGACGGTTGGACAATTCCGAATTGGGCTCTGTCACGGCCATCAAGTTGTACCCTGGGGCGATCCGGAGGCTCTGGCTCTAATCCAGCGGCAACTGGATGTTGACATTTTAATTTCAGGTCATACGCATAAATTTGAAGCGTATGAACATGAAAATAAATTTTATATTAATCCTGGCTCTGCAACTGGAGCTTATAATCCACGAGATACGTAAGATAAAATTAAATTCAAAAATGAAATTTACAATAAATACCTTTTTTTAATCGTTTTTAGCTCTGTGATTCCGTCATTTGTTTTAATGGACATTCAGAGTACAACAGTCGTTACGTACGTCTATCAGCTGATCGGTGACGAGGTCAAGGTTGAGCGGATAGAATACAAAAAGAGTTAGGAAATATAAAAACAAATTTAATTTATATAAAAGTAATTCCATGTTTATTATCTTTTTCATATATTAAATAATTCCCCCATCCCTTTAAGATTACTCTTCAATATATCTTATGTTACATTATAAAAAAAAAAGTAGTCTTATTATGTGAGAATAAACAAAAATGAAATAATAAAATAAATCCTGATAGAAAGCGGAAGTTAACTAAAAATAATTTTTTAATAACCCCTCTTCCTCTTCGGTTTAATTAAGATACGAATTTTATTTTCAATTTCAGTCTTTTGTAGGTATTTTTAACACCTTTTCCCATCATGAGAAGAAAGAGAATTTCACCAATTTAGATTTTCCGCATTTCAAAGAAGAGGCAAAAGATATTAAAAAAAAAAATTTTTTTTTTGTGGAAAATGTGTGGTAGTTTTAAAAATAGCCATTCCCCCTGAGAACAAGAAACTCGCGAGGGAAAAATGTTTTCTTACACACGACAGCGAGACATTCATACGTCTTGCGAGGTGAATTTCCTCAGATAATTTTCGTCTTCTTCTCGCGGCGCGTACCTTTGGTACCTGAGGGGCCGTATTATCGCGAAAAAAAATATTTGGTTTTTTATATTTATTTGTTAATACTCCCGAATTATTAGTTTATTTTTTATGTAATTGTTTATAAGTAGCAAATAATTTCGGGAATTTTAATAACTTTGTACTTTGCGTCTGTAAAAAAAAAAAAAAAAACAAAGATACAAATTTTTCTTTGTCGCGGTTTTTAAAGAATTCTTTCTAAAAACGAAATCGAAAGTGTGCTCCTCTTTCCTTCTTCCCCGCGACCATACCAAAAAAGTTGTTCAGTGCTTAAGAGGAAAGTCATTTTCTCTCTTAAAAATTAAAAAATATAATAATGATAAAGGAGTTATCAAAAACAAAGATATAAAAAAACTTTTCATACATGAGATGTTTGAAATATTTTCGTTTCGGCGGTGCGGTAGTTGTTCGCCAGCGAAAAAAATGTCCTAAATCGGAAAAGGGGCTCAATTCGGCCTCCGCTGGTGGTGTTTAGTGAAAAATTGTTAAATATATAAATAAATATTAAAAATAAAATTAGTAAACTTCAAAATGTACATCTACGAGGAAAAGAAGTGAGTATAACAAAAAAAAATAAATAAAAATAAAATAAATTTTGTACCCCAAAAACGCGTGGGAGCGAATATTTTTTTTAACAGGAAAAAATTAACAGCATCATTTGTTTACCGTTAGGTAGAGCAAAAAAAAAAAATTAAATGATTTGCAGGAATTTTGCCAATAACCAAAAACAAAATAATAAAATAAAAAAAAACCCGACCTTTCTCGCCTGAGGTCATTTTTCTTTGTTTGTACATTTTTAATTCTTTTATTTTTATTAATTTTTCTAATTTCTTAATTAGAAAAGCAAATTTTTTTTTTTCTTTTTTTGCTTATTGCGCTCAGGTGAGAAAAAATTTCCTGAAATTTCCTGGCAACAGCAAAAATAAATTAAATAAAAAAAGTAAAATAAATAAAACTCCCGCAGGTGGGTTTCCCGTTATTTTTGGTATCGGTCGCCGCGACGCATTCGAGCGAAAACCGCTAAATTTAGAAGACGTCTTCTCTCTTCTTTTTTCTTTTTTTTCCTCTTCCCACTCTTAAGAAATTTTGAATTGTTTTTTCCAAATAATTTTTGGAGAAATTTAAAAGCCAACTAATTAAAATAAAAATCATTCACAAATAAATGCTTTGGGGTCCCAAAAATCGCTGAAACAGAAAATCGCGCGATCCAAACGCAACGGCCGTGAGCCGATGATTGCTCTATTCCCCAAAAAAAAAAAAAAAAACAAATTCATTCCGTTTTCATTTCCTAACTGTTCATGTGTTCCGTTTCAATCATGGCGGGGGTGGAGCGGACCGGGGGCCGTGGACCGGCCGAAAAAAGGGACGAGAAACGTCAAAAAAGCGCAGCGCTCCTCTAGGCCGTCGTCGTCTTGTCGTCGAACGGTAAATTCTCTCCTGACGGCCCGGTGGCACAGTTACTTTTCGGGGCCCTACATATTAAAAAATATATAAATAAAAATAAATAAATATATATTTTTTTATTTCTGTGTTTAAAGCGACGACGAAAAAAAATAATCGTATAACTAAAAACATAAAAAAAGTTAAAAGGGCACGGCGTGAAAAAAATACGAAATTGTAAGAAAAAAATTGAAAGGGTGGCGAAGACGTCGCGGCGGTAAATCGATTTTATTTTATTTTTTTATTTTGTGATTTTATTCGTTCCTCACGTGAGGAAGTAGAAAATAAAAAAAAAAGTCGGTGGTTCTTATTTTTTAATTTGTTATATTTAATATAAAAAAAAATCAAGAATAAGAACAGTTATCTTGCGGATCAGGCGGGTGCATTGTTTACGGTAAATTAACGGGAGAATTTTTTTCGCTCTTAGATTTTTCGTTTCATTTTTATGTTTATTCTTCTTGCTAAAGAAGTCCCGATGAAGTCTCATGGGGCCCCACAGTTAAATAAGCAAAGAAAACGGACGGAACACAAAAAAAAAAAAAACACATTTTTTTCTTTACAGTGATTCCGCTACAAGATCAATTGAATTAATTCGAAGGCGTAAAAAAATAAATAAATAAAGTGATTTCGATGAAAATCAAAAAAACGAGGAAAAAAAATCAATTCTTTTAAGGCGGCGTTCGGTCGCTCGGTGCTCCCCACCCCCACCCCCAATCAAAAGTGGTTGCAGCCAACCCCCACTACACCACCACACAACTAACAGTGACAAAAGCACAGTTATCGCTGAAGGGGAGAAGTGAAAAAATCACTGCAAAAAAAACTGTGAAAGGGTGCACTTTTATTTTGTTTTTATTGGATGGTCTCACTTATTAAGCTAATAAAATTATGAAAAAAAAAGATTATTAATTAATAAAAAAAAATTTAGTGACAATTGAGAAATTCTCCCCTTTTTCCTCCCTGACCCGTTTGTGAAACACCCCTTCGTAGAACTGTCAAAAAATAAAAGAAATTTTTAGCCTCCCCCTTCCATTCGCAAAGTTGCTAAAAAAATGTTATTTTTTCATTTTGTATAGATTTGAGGGGCTGGGGTTTTGGGGCTAAAATAAAGAAGAAGAAGAAGAAGGAGGTTTTTAGTCATAGTGAAGCAGTCGTTCGGTTGAGGTGCGCTCCTCTGTCCTAATCTTTTTTTTTTTAATTAACTAAAAATGGAATTTAATTTCGGATGGTGATTTTTTTGTGTGTTTAACTTTTGGGGCTGTTTTTTTTTTTTTCTTATAATTATTATTATTGATATTTTAAAATTTATTTTATTTGTGTTATTGTAGAGATGAAATTGAGTCGAATTCACGTGCTACACCTGGTTTAAGGCCAGGTAACGCACTCCAGCGGTCGGCCACACTACCGGCGAATCCGAAGAGACGTCCACAGGCGGCTAAGGGTCGAGTCACATTTCGGGTCCGTTCGCCGTCCACGGACCAAAACAACAACAACAACAGCAACGTTAAAATGACCTCTGAGTATCAAAACGACTTGCTGCAGCCGGGCCACGTAGTTAAGGAACGATGGAAGGTCGTCCGGAAAATTGGGGGCGGAGGCTTCGGTGAGATTTACGAGGGCCAGGACCTAATAACCCGAGAGCAGGTCGCTCTAAAGGTCGAATCGGCCCGACAGTTGAAACAGGTCCTTAAAATGGAAGTGGCCGTCTTAAAGAAGCTTCAGGGTAAGGAGCACGTCTGCCGGTTCATCGGGTGTGGCCGGAACGATCGCTTCAACTACGTCGTGATGCAGCTCCAGGGGAAGAATTTGGCGGAGCTCCGCAGAGCGCAGCCCCGTGGCGCCTTCTCACTGAGCACGACGCTCCGTTTAGGTTTGCAAATTTTGAAAGCAATCGAATCAATTCACTCGGTTGGATTTCTGCATCGTGATATAAAACCTGTAAGTTTAATTTTAATTAATTAATTTAATGAAGAGAACTTAAATTAAAACATTTTTAAAGAGCAATTTTTCGATTGGTCGACTGCCGTACAACTGCCGGCGTGTTTACATGTTAGATTTTGGTCTAGCACGCCAGTACACGACCGGAACGGGGGAAGTCCGGTGCCCTAGGGCTGCGGCCGGATTCCGGGGTACGGTGAGGTACGCCTCGATAAATGCCCACAGAAACCGCGAGATGGGGCGCCACGACGATCTCTGGTCACTTTTTTATATGCTTGTCGAATTCGTGAACGGGCAGTTGCCGTGGCGGAAAATTAAGGACAAGGAGCAGGTCGGTCTCATGAAGGAAAAATACGACCATCGGCTGCTCCTAAAGCACTTGCCATCTGATCTCAAGCAGTTTTTAGAGCATATTCAATCGCTGAAATACGCCGATAGGCCAGATTATGCGGTAAGGGGTTTTTTTTTTAAATCTTTTTAATTAAAAGAATGAGATTTTTGGAATTGTTCTCTAATAAGATGCTGGCCTCACTGTTCGAGCGATGTATGAAGCGAAGGGGCGTAAAAGAATCTGATCCCTATGACTGGGAAAAGACTGATGCCATTGCAAATTCAAATGCTAGTCAAGGAAACAGCGTGCCGACCCAGGCCAAAAACGAGTACGTTCAGGGACAGGTGACGCAAATGACGGTTGCCGCATCAAATGCAAGTGGAACTGAATATGTATGTGAAATTAATAAAAACTCCCTTCAGAAAATATTGTTTTATAAATTCAATTTATTCATTTGCCAGGCAAGACGACGAAATGAAATTGATACTGTTCAAATGGCAACAACAGAACCTGTAAATCATCACAAAGATAAGGTTTTTAATTAAAATATTATAGTTTCAATTATAATTTAAAAATTTAATTATTTTTAGGTTGATAAAAATTGCAATGCAACAACATCGCCTCATAATGAAATTATAAACACTGGTGTTAATCAAAACAACAGCTCCCATCAAATGCAGCCGCTGCAGCAATTGCAGCAACAGACGACAACGACGCCACACCTTGTGCAGCAGCCTAACACTCCGGCTGTGAAGGCCCAAAATCAGCAGCAAAATGTTAATGCAATTCTTCAAAATAGCACCACAATTCAGCCAATTAAAGTGAGATATTTTGAAACCACTTTTTTTATAGTATTTTGTAATTAATTTGAAATTATTTAAAAGGTGCAAAAAGTCCCAAGCGAAGCAATGATTAATTTATCTTCTCGCGATCGTGATATTGTTAAGGCTCAGTTCCACTCGCGGAGCAGTGATCAGCAGCATAATTTCCAGCAGGCGACGACAGGTGTTCAGAAAAAGTTTGCCGCAACCGCCGGAGTGAATCAAGAGTCATCGAATCCGAACCAAAATAGCCCAATAAAGCAGCGCCGGTCAACGTCGCAAATTGAGCCGAATGAGGTCGACGCCTACTACTCGAATGAGAACGTGACTCCGCCCTTTAAGCCCCAGGAGAAGTCGACTTATGGGCGGCTTCGCGTTCTGACCGCACCCCCGACAAGTGTTCATGAGCTTGTCGCTTCCGAAACGGGCTCGCCCCGCGACAACGACAATTCATCTTTTGTTTTTGGTAACACGAAGGGCGGGGCGGGAGGCGGGGCCATAGAACTGCTAAGAAATCCTACGCCCCTGAGCAGCGGTGGCCCGGGGGGTAGCAGCAGCAGGCGGTACAATTTAAGGCCTTCCTCCGGAAGCGGCTCTACGCAGCGGCTGAGTGCTGGAAATCGCGATCATTCGGTGACGCAATTTGCTCTTATCGATGACGAAAATGTTTCCGCCCTCCAGCAGGTGACGAAAGGGGGTGGGGCCCTAACTTTAGCTTCGCAGTGGAAGAGCCAGTTTGATGATTCGGAGGAGACCACGGACAATGAGTGGAAACAGGAGCCACAAGTGGGATTTAATTTGCTCTTTGTTTTTTTTTTATAAATTTTAATAATTCCATTCCGGTAGAGCCCAGATCACCGGGACAAGAGCAATTTGGTATCACAGTCGCAACCTAATTTAGTTTCTAAGCAGGCAAATATACGAAAACATGATGCAAAACGGAAAAGGTGAGAGTTTTATTTTTAAAATTAAAAATTATTTAAATTACTTTAATTAAAATCACACAGGTGTAATCTTAATATCGCTGGAATAGAAAATTATACAAATTTGCAAGAGCTCTTACCGCACTGCTGGTCTGAACCCGCCCTCGGGAACATTCTCCGAAGGGATCTTGAGCCCCCGATTATCCAGCAGGCTGCATTTGATGATACTGTGAGTTGTTTTAATTAATTAATTAATTAATCTTATTATCGAAAATTCACCTCGTTCAGGTGTTCCGGATGGACATCGTTCGAAATGTCGGTGTCCGGGAGCACTGCAGCGTGTCAAGAAATAATAATCCAAAGTTGCTTAAAAAACACCGGAACAGCCTTCCAAATGTATCTTTTATAAATTCAATTTCTGCTGCTGGTTTAGCTACAAAAACTCCGGAAAAAAAAGTTTTAGGTGGGGATGGATTTTCCATTAATCGATTTTTTTATTTTCACTTTAATCGTATCAATCGTATTTAGGATCTCAGGCCCCGCCTCTGTTGTCGTCGTCACCTGCAGCACCTGCAGCGCCATCTACTGGTGTTGTTGGCAAAACAGCAATATTTCATTCAAATTGCGAATTAAAATTTACACCGTGGAAAATTGAAACGGCAACTGCTGCAACAACGGTAAATGATGTTGATACAGCTGGATGCTGCTTAACGGGAGATCAACAAGATGAAGGATGTGCCGTTAGTGGACGTTTAGAAATTCGTGTCATTCCGCAGGGTTAGCTTAATTTTAAATTATTTGAAAAAGAATATTGTATTTTAATTTTAAATCTTTCAGAGAGTCCCAATCCAGATGAATCTGTTTATTTTGATGCTGTAGCGAATGGGACAACAGCGGCAACACCGGTTAATTATAATAAAATTGAACAAAATAAATCGAATAGCTGTAAATTGAAGGGTGCTGGAGCGATTGGCGATGATCCCGCCCCCGCTGCTAATATAAAAAAATACAAAGTGGTTGGAGGCAATGACCTTGAGGCTGCCCTTGCCGCTGCATCGGCCCTTCGCTACAGCAATCAGCTGAAAAACAGCGCCACTGGCAACGCCCGGAACGAGGAGGACGAAGAAGAAGAAGAAGAGAATGAGGGAGATGAAGAAGAGGAAGAGGAAGGGGAGCATCAAAATCCGGGATGTGAACCTGTTTCGAGCGGAGACGAGCGCCACCAAAAGCAGCTACAGCAACGGTTAAAATTCCGGGACGACGGTGTTGCCGGTGGAAATCCAAAAACTAAGGTACGGTGTAAAGGTGGTAACACTGAATCCAGTGGCGGTGGGAACAACGAAGAATCCGCCGAGGGGCCACAGCACCAGCAGCGGATCATTGAAACGACCGAGCCCAGCTCGATTGTCTCGCACAAAGAGTCTTACCATAGTGGCGGGAGTGGGGCGGGAGCAGGTGCGGGCGGCCATTCGAGCGGCGCCAGTGCAGCCGCAAATTCTGCAACTTCGGGGAGCACCAGCAGCAAAATTCCTGTCCTGAATCCAAACTTGCGCCTCTCCAAGTGCGCCTCGTGGGCTGGATGTGATACGGCAACACTGGCCAACAGTCCAACTGGAACCAGTGGCGGCGGCGTTCAACTGCCGCCGCAGCAGCATCAGCAGCAAGCCCCCGAAATGGCGGATCTTACCCCAGGTTGGTTTTGATGTATTATATAAAAAAAAAGTAAACAAATTAAAATTGTGAGACTGTGTTCCTTTAAATTAATTAATTTATAAAAAAAAATTATTTAGCGCAAAACGTTTCAAAAAATATATATTAAAAATATTTTCCTCAATTTTTATACGACAATTTTTTTAATTACTTTTTTGCACGCATTCAAATTGTGGTATATTTAAAAAAATCAAAAATTATTTATACGAAATTGTGAAAAAAAAAAATAAATAAATCACAGCCCTGCGGAGACGTCGTCAAACTGAAAAATACGTCACTGATCCGTCGCAGTTAAATTTGCGTTTCACCCGACCAAAATCGCGAAATGTCAGCAGGTAAGTAACTTATTTATAATGTAAAACATTTAATTATTGTTATTAAAAGGATACAAACCGAAATGAAAAAAAAAACTCCAAAACAAACAAAAAATATTTGAAATTTTTCTAGAAGTCGCGGAATTCCTACGCACATGTTGGGAACATTCGAAGACAACTCCTCGGACAACAGTGGGGGGGAGGAGCGAAAACAGCAGCTGATCGGGGGCAATCCTTTGGCCTCGCAGAAATCTTCCAGTGGGGGTGGCGGCGGAAGTGGGGGGCCCCATCAGAGCCTGGATTCGAGCTGCTCGTCAAATCTCGCAATGTTCCCGATACCCCCGTTTAATAACGGTAAATGTAACAGTGATGTAATTACCGAGGCGGCGGACGGACGACCGGAATTTGAGGTTATTCGAAACGACATCACGCCACCACCTGGCGCCCCAAAGCCCGAGAACAGCGCCCGCTTGCGACGGTATAGGCATAATTTAGATTAAATCAAATGTTAAAAGATAGACAAAAACAAAAATACTATTTAACGCTGACCTCTTTTTTTTCTTTTTCTGTTTAATACACTAAAGTTTGAAAGAAATTTCATTTTTCTTTTTTTGTTTCGTTTTTTTCTTTTCTTTTTTCGTAGAACAAAAAATGTAAGAAAAGTAATAAGAAAAAAGACAAAAAAGTTAATCCTTATCTATTTCGATGTAAGCAGTTATAGAATAAAAAAAACACAGACAGACACAAAAAAAAAATACGATTTTTACGCTCTCAGTAAAACTTTAAATACTAATAAAATAAAAAAGATTATAAACACCGGTAGCGGAAAAGAAAAATTATTGCACGTTTTTATTTTTTGGCATTATAAAACAAAGTAAAAAAGCTACTCTATCTAAAAAAAAAAGAAATAAAAAAATCTTTTGTGTAGACCAATATCATTAGATTAAGAAGAAGATTGAACGAGGAGAATGAGAAGGAATTATGTTTAATTACTTGGTGCCACGGGCATTTAAAATTCTGCTTTTCTTTTTTCCGTTTTTTTTTATACACAAAAGAGAAGAAATACTCAGCTCCTTAAAAACAAAACGTAGTGCATTTTTGCTCGCTTTTTTCTTTTTAATTAATTGAAAAAGAAATTAAAATCTCACATGTACACTAAAAAAGAAAATACACACATACACACACATTTACTTATTCTAGTCATTAGCTAAGAAATTATATTTCGTAAAAAAAAATATTTTCTAAAAAAGAAAAGGTAGATAATAATTAAAAAAAAGTTCACTTGATATAAAAAAAAAAACGAGTCTATTTTTATTGCAAATTGTGTAATAAGTGGGCGGGGGAGTGGGTGGTGGAGGGCGGAGCGGAGAGAGTTGCTGTGTTTTAGTTATGCCTAAAAATTAATTAATTTCATTTTTATTAAAACTACAAAGACAAAAAATAAAAAACTACCCCCTCTTAAGTGTCTATAAAAACGATTAATGCAATAAAAAAAATGTAACTAATAAAAAATAGGAATTATAGGAATAAAATTTGTATGTATGTAGCCAAAGAAACGCAGCAACAAATAAAGAAACCTATGTAATCGTTAAGAAAATTTAATCGCATAATGCTCTCTAAAACTCGAATTAATTAGCGTGGCACCATATGGTGCCATTATAAAAATTTTCATTATTTCATATTTTAAAAGCTTTATTTATGTTTCTTTGACTGCGGACGACGATAAAAAGGGCAAGGAACAAAAAGAAAATATATATAAATATTAATTAAAAATAAATAAAATAAAAAAAGATGGAAAAAAACACTGTGATGAACGTTCTTGTAGTTCTAATTTAAATAAAAGAATAATGAGGTTTAAATAAACAAAAAAGAAAAACTAATTTATTCGTTTTTAATTAGTTTTCTTTAATTAAACAAAAAACAAATATGAAGTGTAAAAAACAAAACATTTTTATATATTTCATAGAGCTGTGGGCGCATATTTAAAAAGTAAATCATAAAATTAAAAAAAAAATAATAATAAAGAGAATTGTTTATAGTTAGCTTTTGTTAGAATTAAATTAGTTCAGGACAAATTATAAAAAGAAAAGGGTTCGAACTAGTAATAAAAATAAAATACGCAATTTTTTTTGCTTTATTCACAGAGCAAAGTTTTATTCAATTTTAATTTTATTTACCCAGAGGCACCGTTGTGGTGTCACGAAATTACTTCACAGTAACAAATTTTTAGTCTTCCCCACCGTTTAGGGTGCCGGCATTTAAAATTTCCGCATCTGTAGTGTTTTTTTTTTATATTTTATCTTAAATCACCAAAGGCTCTATTTTCTTTTAATGCAAACATTTTAAAAATATCGTTGAATTTACGTCTTTTGTGGCCTTAAGACTAAAAGCAGAGTCAAATTTTTGGTTATTTCTAATTTTGATTTTTGCATTACCGTCGATTGGTGCTGGCGTATAAAAGTTTTGCTCCGGAGGTATTGAACTGAAATGTCTTCTTTCGTTTTAGACATACATTTCAAATATAGTGTTGAATTTCGACTTTTTGCGGCATAAAAACTAGAGCTAGGTTTAATTTCTGGCTCAAATATATAACAGCGCCACCGATCGGATTTCAATCAAATTGAGCAGGTGGTCTTCCGTTTGCCGTAAAACGGAAGAATCTTTAAAAATTTTTTTGAGGTCGGCGGTAGTTCCTGGAATATTCCACTTTTAGTTTTGAGAAAATTTCAAAATTAGAAGTAATCATTTCCACCGCAAAATCATTTATTTTTTCAAATTTACACTTAAATGTGATCAATTTCCTAAAAGCACATTACACTATGTACTTTCACTCTGCACTTATATGGTAAAATTGTGAAAAAAAAAACTGAAAAACAACACATAATAAAATTTAAAGAAAAACCTTCATACCGAATCCAAAAAAGGTTTGATTTGAAACAAAAATGTTCCCGTAAAAAGTTATTTATATTATAAATATGATAAACACCGCAAATGCGTGCTTGTCACGCAAAAAACGTATAGTGTAGTTCTCTTTAAGTAACTTAATCGTATTTAGGTGGAATGTTGTAAAAATTATGGAATTTCATATTTTCTCAAAATTAAAAGTGGAATATTTAGGAAACTATAGCCGATCTAACTAAAGTTCCTTCAGATTCTTCCGTTTTGCGGCAAATGGAAGGGACGTGCTCAATTTCATTAAAATCCGATCGGTGACGCTGTTGTATATTTGTTCCCGATGGTATATTTTGTTTATTTTTCCTTTAATTCCTGAACTCTTTACTTTCGTTTAAGACCAAAATTAATTATTAATTATAGCATTAAATCTCGGCCAATATTTTTGGTTTTTTTTTTTCAGGTTATAAAAGTTTTTAGGTCACAGAAGGCTGCAGAGCCTTCAAATTAAATCAAATTTTTAAAATTCTTTGAAGAAATTTTCCAGTCGACTGTTGTTGATCTTCACCCGGCGGCTGGATGCTGTGTGCGAGTTTTTGCTTTTTCTCGGTGATCTTCAGACTCTGAAGTCTGCTAGTTATTTATTTTTTTTTTTATCGTTGTTCAGATGGGTAGGGTTGGTAAAGTGGTAAAGGGGGTGGAGGGGTGGTGTTTATCTGTTTATTTGCCAGATCACTCTCCCCCTCTCTCTCTCTCTAAGGTTTCCTCTCTTTCTATATTTGTAAATTTCTACGATCAGATTGAAAAGCTTCGCAAGCCTTTTTTTTTTTTGTAGAGGCTGTGTGTTTTTTTTTTCCCATTCTCAATTAAGCCAAGAAAACTTTTATTGACGCATTTTTGTATGCTTTCATTATTTAAATTGTTTGATGAATTTAAAGAGGATCGAAGAAGAATATATATATATTTTTAATTTTAATTGTTTTATTTTTGGACTGGGTTTTGTTCGACGATCGCCTCAAAGAGCAACACTCGCGCGCGCCCCAGCAACCGTCGCGTCGTCGCCGCAAAATCCGCGAGATGCGCGCAACGAGATTAAAACGCGCGACAAAACGGCGACTCTTCTTCTAACAGTTTTTAGGTTTTATGCTCCGTCGGCGGCGGCTGTTGCGGTGGCAGCGGGACCCCAGGGGACCAGCAAACGGCGGCTTTTTCACACAAATATATATTATTTTATCCTTTTGGGACTTTTCTACTCCTCGTTGAATTAAATAACATAAAAAACAACTTAATTTTTTGTAATTAAAAAAAATAAAATAAAATAAAATAAATAAATAACTTTCCGGTTCGAAGTGAGTTTAACTTCTAAGAAAAGTGTCGACACTATTTAAAAAAAATTATAATAAATTACAGTAAATAATAATAAAAAAGAAGATAGAAATTATAATAAAAATAAATAAAATAAATTTCTTCAACGAAAAAGGAAGAAGAAGAAAAATGTTTCTCGTGAGTAAACAGAGAGGCTGCTAAACTAAAAAATAAGAAATTTAAAAAATAAAAACGCAATAATTAAATTAAATAATAAAAAAAAAAACTAATAATTTTCGCATAATGGCCGAATCGGGGATTGATTTAAATTTCGACTTTGACATCGATTATAGTGTTTTTGATGATAATAGTTCGTATCTTCTGGACTCAGCAACAAGATATAATCAAGAAAATTGCGAATTTTACGAGCTCAAGTCACGGACTGTTCCTGAAGAGATGTAAGTAAAAAAAAAAAAAAAACAAAAATTAAATGTCCACACATAACCTCCAAAATAAAGAAACTTTTCTTCTAATTTTTGGAGCAAAATTTCCTCCTCAATAACATAAAAACAAAACTAGGGTCACGTGCAAAAAGCCTGACTAAATAAAATAAAATAAAAACTGATCAGCTGCATAATTACAAACACATCTGCGCCTTTAAAAATGTGTCACTTTAGTGAACATTTATTTGTTTTAAATTTCTTGAAACAGAGCCAACTTAAATATTTTTAAGAGTTGCCAACTGTGCAATCAAATCAGAAACTTCTAATGTTACAAAATTTCACGTATTTTTTAACATTAAGGTGCACCCTTATTATGTGATAAATATTTTTCTACACTTTATTAAGTATCGATTAAAAAAAAATCGTTAATATTCAATGATTATCCGCTGAGATATAATCTATCAAATAAACATAAATTAGTTACAACTTTTCATCTAGAGGGCAGAAGGCGCAGTAAGACTCCGTCATCTTTAACCGTTTCCTTGAAGGATAAAGGAAATTCCTAAAATTGTTGCTCCCACTTCATCTCAGGTGTCATGTGGCAGTACCAAAAACACAAAAACGCTTCTTCGAATATCAGGAGCAAAAATAAAATTGTTAAAAATAAACCACGGCTGCGTTTTTTCTCTTAAATAGCTCTGGATGTGGAAAGTCAACAGGAAAATTATTCAAAAGCTGTTTTTCAAGCGATATTTATTTAAATTAATTCGATTTGATTTCCAAGAATCAATTATTTTGTCGTCATTATTTTCGGAATTTTTATACGTTGCAAATGACGTCACTCCGAACATCTGTTTAATATATTTTTTTTAATAACTCCTAGAGGCAGGCTCGAACTTCTGCCAAAAAAAATAAAGAGAAAATTAAAAAAAGAAATGATATATATATATATGTAAAGCAAAAATACGTTGACGCGTGCTTTTTTTTATAGAAATAAATTTTTTTTTTTGGTATTTTCTCCTTGTATTTATTCTTTTATTTTTTGATTTTGTGTCTAAAGAAGTGAATTTTTTCGAAATTTATTTTGTGTGTTTTTAAATTTTACAATACCACAAAAAAAAAATAATGCTGAGGAAGTTTAATCAACAAATTTAATTGAATAAATAAATTATATTTTGTGAACAATTAAAAGTTTAAGTGGAAAATATTTAAAAAGTGCCAAAAACTGCAGGAAAATGACTACAAAAGTTCCAGAATCAAAAAAGTTGAAAAAATCGAAATTACGTCTTCATCCTCCACCGCCACGACTAATTATAGAGCAGCCAGTTGAAGATTCGCCCTTAGAAAATTCGAAAAATGATCAAAAAATCTCTGAAAATGGATCAAAATCAAAATTAGGGCTATTCGATGAATTTCAAAATTTCCTCCGACGCGTCCAAACCCTGCGAATGTCCGGGAGCGGAAGCAGCTTCCCCCACCACCAAGAATCAGCTGATCAAATCCAAAGTCACAGCGCTCCTGGATTTGTTAATTTAATCGATAATTGCCGAGATTTATCAAATAATTTTAATTCAATGCAAAACGACGAAAATGCCCGACGTTTTGACTGTGGAGGGGAGATGCCTGACTCTGCTGGTTTTGAAACAAATGTCAAAATGACGGAGGGGAATGCTGGGGAACATCAGGATCAGCCAATGAGAAATATTCGAGTGACCGTTGGCATCGATGAAGATTTAAAAATGATCCTCGAAATGGATCCGAGCATTGTTGATCTTGGCGGCACCCCGACTGCCGAAGATCATCGAACTTTCGGACTACCTCCAATAACTGGGGGGTAAATTAATTAAAAAAAATATAAAATAACTACTAATTTTCATTCATTCCATAAAATCTAACGTATTTTTCTTATTCTCTTTCCAACTTGAAAAATATGTCCTTTAATAATATTATTTTTTTTCAAATTAAAAAAAAAAAAAAATAGCCCCACATTTAAGACAGTAACACCAACATCACGGACCCAATTAAAGCAGCAACTTCAGCGTGAACAGCTCCAAGAGTTGGAGAGGAGAGAGGCTGAAAAACAGCAGCAGCAATTATCTGAAGATAGGTCCCAAATTCAGCAACAAGTTCCTTCAACATCGTCGGCAACATACCCACCAGTGACATCTTCCTACAACCAACAGAACCAGCAACACCAGCAAAATAACCACCAGTTAAGCCCAGCCCTTAAGGTCCCTCTCCAGAGCATTGGCGTCGATGTTCCCCCGCAGGTTTTGCAGGCATGTTTTTAATTAGTTAATTATTATTACTATTTAAATGGTTATTTTTTATTTAAGTTTAGGTTCGAACGGTGCTAGAGAACCCCACGAGGTACCACGTCATTCAGAAGCAGAAAAATCAGGTGCGCCAGTATCTGAGCGAATCGTTTAAGCAATCTGAGTGGGATGCGCAGATTCTTTCGCGCATGGGGAGCGGCACTAACGATTGTAGTGGTGGGGGTGCAGATTTTAATTTAAAATTTGGACAGGTATGATTTTACCCTCCACTTCCCCAAATATTGTCTTCCTTCAATTTTCTTTATTTTCATTAATATATGTATCTATATATGATATTATATATATTTTTCTTTTTTCCATTTTCTACAGAATGCTACAGGAGTTGAAAATTCGCAATCAGTTTATCAAAATGATAGTCAAATTTTGAATCAATCCCGATCAACGGTTGAACCAGTTCAATCGATCAATTATCAACAAAATAAATCGATTAAAATGCAACAAGGACAAGAAGCAACAGCGTCAAATTCGAATAGTAGCAAAAGTGGACAAAATAATAATAATAGTAATAATAATTTTTGTGCAAGTTACAATGGCCGAAATTGCAATAGTGAAATTTTAAATGCAGCCAGTGGCGGCCCAACTAGTAATAGTGGTGGGGGGGCTACATATTTTCAAGGTCGTTACCCCTATTGTGTTACCGCTAGCCCAGATGCGGCCATGTCGCCAAGTCTTAGCTCAGTTGCGACCAGCAATTCAGAGGTGAGTTTTTTTTTCTCTATGCTTTCTTAACTGTTTTCATCCTGGTTTTTTTTATGTTTATCATATTTTTAAAAATTATGCAAAATAACGGCAGCTCAACTAGGCATTTTTCAAAAGATTTTAATGAACAACAAGATAGACAGGTAGAAAATTTTTCCGCCAAGACAATGCCTCAGTTCACACGGTAAAAATATCGTTTAAAAAAATTGTTTATGAGAGAATATCAATCGATTGCAGCCGGCAACACTCACGACCATCTTCTACTATTTTTTTGTACTTTTTATTTAATTTTTTCTTTTAATTAAAAAAGGAAAAAGAAAAGAAAACAAGTTCACCGCTGTGCATTGAAATCGTGCCGTTGTGTGCGACGAAGCGATTAAATTTATACGAAAGATCAACAAATTTATATTTATATAAAACTTGAATGAATTAGAGAATTTGATTTTTTTTTTATACTATCAATTTACTACCAACAAATTAAGAAAATATTTTCCTGCGCCGCACTGCACCGCACCTCATCGCAACGAGAAACGATGCGGCGGGCGGGGACGGTCAGGTGTGTGACGTCATTACGAAGGTCATGGGAATTCCCCCAAGAAATCAACTCTCTCTTTAAAATATTCATCGACATTCGCTGAAAATTCTCAAATAAAAATCTGGTTGTTGCATTTTTTGTATTTATTTATTTTGTTTATCTTTTTTTTTTTATCGTAGGTATATTGGTTTTGCGAAATTTAATTCAATTGATTGTTTCTTTTTTTTTTCTTGAGAAGACGAAGGAGACTAAGAAATTATTGGTTAACTTGGAAAGTAACCTTCTTTTTGATTTTAAAATCTTCAAGAATTGAAATTTTACTTATCTAACGAGAATTCCGCTCGCACTGGACCGGTTCTTGTTAATTTGTTCATTTTTAATTGATCGTCACATTTACATGAAATTTTACCGTAAATTTTATTTTATCGTTTTAAATTAAGCAAAATGAATGTTGGTCCTAGATGACTTCCTTGAGTTTTCCCGAGTTTTGTTTGTTTGAATGTTTTCTAAATTCATATTTCGGTCTTTTTATCAAAATTTAGAAATATATGCAGGAAAATATCGTAAAATTTTACACATATATGAGCCTACGATAGTTTTTTTTAAATTTCATATTTACTATAGAAACTTAAGCAAACATTTTAAAGCAAACAGCCGCTCGCACAGCTGACCAACGATTATGTAAAAATTACATTTTAACTTTTAAGTGATTAAAGCTCAATAAAAGATTCAAGACATGTGCTGAGCACGGTCCGGCGGCGGCGGTAGTACCGCACCGCATTTTTTATTTTCATTTTTATCGTTTTAACCGTGTCATGTCACCGCGAAAACTGGATTTTGGCGCGGTGCGGCACCGTGAAACAGAAAATTAAAAAAAAAAATAATAATAAAAATAAAAAAAGCAGCAGCGTGCGTTTTATTTTATGGTGCACGCATTTTGTCCGAAACATGAAAGTAAAAATGGGTCAAAAGCGAGATCACCGCGTTTTATTTTATTTATATTTAATTTTGTGATCGTACCAACCAATTTAACAATAACAAAATTTACCTTTTTATTATTTATTCTGATCGCATTTTTGTTGTACCTTTAAGATGTATGACGGGGGATTCCCCGGCATTATTGTTATTATTTGTTTTTTTACGATCATTTTCTTCGAATGTTTCAGGCTTTTGTTTTTATTTTTATTTTTGTTTTTGTTTAAATGCAGCACGTTTCACGTTCGTGTGACTTGTGCAACTTGAGGTTGAGGTTTTTGCTTTTTGTTTTCAGTCTTTTGCATTTTAAGATTTCTCTAGTAAAAATTTTAGTGACTAATTGTTAGGGGCTTTTGTCGCCTTCACGCATAATTAGCCACCGATCGCTTGATTTAATATTTTTTTTTTTGCGCATTCAAGAAAATCCCCTTCAAGCAGTTATTTTTAAATTAAAATAAAATATGGTAATTTTTAATTATATTGAAATTTTGATACATTTTTACCAGATAAACTCTGGTTATGGGAAAAACCACATGTTTTCAAGTTGAAATTTACTAAGATTCTATCAAAATAGTATCAAAATACATCAAAACTTACTTAAATGAATTAAATGTTTAAATAAAATGAATAAATTAAAGATTTTGATACTGCTAATTCTGTAAGTTTTCAATCATTTTCGATTTAGCAACGAAATCGTTTAAAATAATTTACTCTGAATGACTCAAATGAACAAACTTTAGAAAGTAATCGGGTTACAGGTCACAGGTCAAAAAGATATCATTTACTTAAAATTATTTTCTCGCCTTCTGAATCATCGCTTTTAAATTTTTTTTGTATTATTATTTGTTTTTTTTTTGTGCTTTGAATAGTTAGAAAAAATAAAATTTTAAATTGGCCTTGGGAAAATGTTTTGCTTGAAGCTGTTAAAAAAGGGTTTCTCTTAAATCTTTATTGTAACCGAAACTGTTCGTGAAAATTAATTTCTACTTAATTATTCAACAAAACATGCGCAAGTTATTTAAACATCAAACACCTTATTTTTTTCCCCCCCCCCCCCCCCTTCATCCCTCTCGTTTTTCTTGTTTTCCTAAGTTATTCAATTTTATGTTTGCTTAAAACATTTTTATAAATCTGTGAAAATCTCGTAAAATGTTAAAATTTGCACCTGCCTCGGCCGTTTTCGATTGGTTACCTTTCGATTTTATTTACTTTTCCCGATAGGGGGCACCACTGAACGGTAAGAAGGTGATAATTTGATCTAGTTTTACAAAATTAAATGAGCATGATTTATTTTAGGCGGGGAACAATTTTCACTTTTTTTCGAACCTCTTTGAAATGTTAATTCGTGAGTGAGTGTCTAAGTGTGGCTTAAACCAAATCGAAATCAAACCTGGATTAAGCCGGACTTAAGTCAGAAATGGACTTTAAACTTGATTTAAATGCAACTTAAGCCCTAGTAAGGGAATTTTTATTTGTACACTCGTTTTTATTTACTTAATCAATCAGCACAAAGTGCTTACTATTAGTGACCTTGCTAAAGGAAAACGTTTTATACGTTTTTAATTTTTTTAATACTATTATTAATTTTTTTTTTGTCGTATTATGGACAGTGATTAGGCGGAAAATCAGTCGATCGTACCAACGACCAACGATTATATTTCTCGTTTTTTTACTTCTTATTTCGCTTTTTTGCACTTTGAATTTTTGTCTATCTGATTATAAAAGCTTGAGTCCATGTCATAAATTGAATTTTAATGATTTCTTCGATTTTAGGGTTTTTTTTATAAAACTCGTTTTGGAGACGAAACAATTAAGCATTAAGTTGCATTTAATCAAAATTTATAAATATATTTTGTATGAAGGTATTGAGCAGACGCAAAACGATTAATTAATAAATTGCTGTTTGAAAAACGTTCGCAACTATCCTTGAGGCTAGCAGTGCATAACTGAAATGAAAATAAAATTACAAATCATCTCTGTGACTTGGCCTTCGGTTTTGTGATTGCCTCTTTTTTTTTTTTTATTTATGTAATTCTAATTGTCGTTTTACTTATTAGAATATTTAATGAATAGAAAAAAAAAAGTTAAATTTTTAATAATTAGCTAAACTTCTTGCAATTCTGCAATTTCATTCGTGTGATCTGACCTCAAATTTAATACTTATCAATTAATTTTATAATTTTGTCGTCTGGTTTTCCAAAATGTTTATTCTAGACCTGTTTCGATTTTAAATTTTCTGGAGTATTCCGATTATTTTTCTGAGAATTAAGAAACCAACTTTCACCCGATTAGGCCTGAATTGGACCAATATTTGGTTAAACTTTATTCTTCTGAGGACTTTGGCGCCCAATTTTCTGTAGTTTTCAATTCTCGATATATCTCGATTTGAGTTTCCTGGAAAAAAAAAAAAAATAACATGTTCCTGGGAGTCTTCTAGAAATATCTTTAAAAATGCACCTAATTCTGGTAAATACTTACCACATTTTGTTATTCAAAGGAAAACATTTAAAAACTATAAAATCATAGAAATTGCAGGAAAAACTGAAGAAGAATTCCCAGAGCTGTTTTTAAGGTGGAAGAAGAAAAAATAAACAGATAATTGCCATTAGGCGTGATAAAATCACAATTACATAATTTGAATTTTATACCTGTTGGCGGCCGACGGCGACGGCGACGGCACCTCCCGTCCCTCACTCCCCCCGTGCGGACAGGTAGCAGAAAATTCGCTTGTGAATTAACGAGAAAATTTTAAAGAGCCTGTCGAAGGCTGCTAACAAGCCGCCGACCGACGTCACTCTGAATAAATTTGCAGCACTAATTCAATACGAAACGAAAAATAAACGTAAAAATATCAACGGATTCGGACTTTTTTTTTTTTTTTAATATTATCTTATTTTTTGTAACCTCAAAGTAGGGTAACAGGGTAACAGTAAAATAGAACAGGGTGCTCCTAAAATATGAAATTTCTATCAAAAATTTGAGTTTTTGTAACAAGTGAACTAACTACTAAAAAGTATTAAGAAATCTACTAAATATACTTAATTAAGCACAAAAAGAAAAAAATATACGTGCCGAAAACTCTCTCTCTCTCTCTTACAGGTGTGTTGAAAATAGTGTAATACAAATATAAAATATGATATAAAATAAAAATAAAATATTAGAATGACTAAAATACCTCTAAATAAATAATAAATAAAAAATGTATTGACTAAAAATAAGATGGTATTATTAATAGAAAATACCTACCAGGATGTTGCCTTATATGGCTATTTTTATCTTTTTTTCTACGCATCGCAGCGACCCCAAACCGATCTCAAAAAATAACTATTTTAAAGTCCTTTCCAAAAAGTCCCCCTACCCCCAACCCCTTGGCCACAATCACCCCTGGAAGTTGAAAAAAGAAATTTTTGTTCGCGATTTTTCACCTTTAACATAAGCCACTTTTTATTTTTTTTAAGTTACCTATCTAATTACCTTTCCAAAAAGGTATTTTTTTTTTTTCAAAGTGAAATTCGACACGAAAAATGGCACAAATTCCAATACAGAAAATGGAATTCTTGAATTTGGATCTCAAACTCATAATCTGCGACTCAATAAACCCCCTGAACACATTTTCGCAGCACAATATTCATATTTAACTTTCATAAGGTCTTGAGTATTACTGACGTCACCGTGCTTTGGGTCAGATTTGACCCAGTAATAGAATCATATATAAATAAAGGTTAAATATAAAGAAAAGCTTTCAATTTATTATTTTAAATATTTTTCTTTAATACAGAATTCTTTATTTATATATCAATTATAATTTTATATATCTAAAGAAAATTATTTTATAAATTTATCTCAAAATGGGTCAATATTGCCCCCGAGGACCTTATGATGGTTAAATTTCATTCAAAAAAAGTGGATATTTTCATCCAAAAAAGGCATTAATTCCATACTAGACTATGGAATTCCTCAATTTGGATCTTGGATTCGTTGATCAGCGACCCAAAAAAATCCTCTTTTTTTTATAAATTTTTTATGACAACTACTTTTTGGGGGATTCAAACCCCTCTAACTTTCTAATTCTGGGAGTTCAATACTGATGAATTTTCCTGGAGGTCTAGGGAACACCTGAAAAAAGGAATTTTTCAAATCGGTGCTGTTCCACCACTTTTCCGCATTTTCCGTCTTATTTACTGTACTAAACATAAAAACGATTTTCTTCAATTTCTTTCAAATAAGCGAGGCTAAAGAATTGTTTAACATTTTGTCCGAAAGATGGCGCTTTACCCTTTCTAACGGTACGCAATAATTTTAAAATATATTCATAACAATTACTGTTACAGGAAAATTTTGTAATGGTACCCCAACACCTGGAGATTTTCTTGAAGTCAGATAAAAATAAAAATTAACCAGAAATTGAGTGGAAAACTCGAGGAGGTGATGTTTCTTTTAATCTGAATCAATTTGAAATTTCCCGGATATAAAGGCACAAAGCAAATAGACACGGATAATTGCCTCTTATTAATTTTTTTTTTCGTTTTTTTTTTTTTATTGTTTTCAGGGGGAGGTGAGGGACCGGGACGCGGGATGAATTATCGCATTTGCATTGCACAAGCGACGGGCCATGATAAGAACGACATTTTTCATCTTAGAGAACTCGTCTTAATCAATTTTCGTAATCTGAAACGAATGGGGCCTACCGGGGGCTCCCCGCCGCCGCATTGTTCTCCAATTTGTCCCAGAATAAAAGGAAATTCGCAATTTTGCCGGAAGCATTTCATTTCTTTGATGCGTCTTCTCAGAACCTTGGCGATTTTTTTCTTTTCGATATTTGAAAAAGAATTTAACCGACGTTTTTAGAACTAAGTATTGTTTTTTTTTTCTTATATATACATATATTAAAATAAAACCAGTGAACTTTTACCTAGCGCCACACTTGAGGCTGATACATGCGTCAAATTAGATAAGAAGTCTTTTCTTTAAGATTTATGGGGCTCAACGAAACGATTACCCGCGTCGCCGCCCGCACCGCTGATAACGCAGCGGAATTTCCGTGTTATATTTAAGTTATTTATTTGTTTAATTTTTTTTTTTTTTTTTATTTAAAAAGTTATCAGAAGTTTTAGGGCAAATTAACCTAAATTTTTTTAAAGTAATACAATTTTTCTAAAATCTAAGAATTTGAAATAAAATATAAGGTAACGAAGCTAGTCGAAGGACCGTAAAACTTTATTGCGTTACCCAGGATATTTGAATTCATCTTTTGGCTTGATTAATTTTGAGACCTTAGAGGATCCCTCGGGATTTAAATTCAAATAGGAAAAATTTGCTCTTAGCAAAGTTTTCAGAACCTCCCGATAAAATGATCAACTCAAAAAGTTTCAAGGTATATAAATCTACGTTTTATCTTAATAGCTCTATACAATTTTTAAATATTTACTTTAACTTTTAGCAACTAAAGGAAAATTTAAGGCAAAGAAAGAAGGATTTTATAGGAACGTTTTATTGAAAACGAAATTTCTCGAGATCTAATTCCCATCGTGAAATGCTAGCCTCTTCTAGAATCTGAAAGATAAACTTCTATCAGTTAGAAACTAATTTTTTGATAAAAAGATAAGTAGAAATTGTCTGAAGTTAAAAAGAAATAAAAATAAAACATTTTTCTAAACCTTTTCTAGATCGTCTTTTGATCGTTTTTAATCATTTTTGATCGTTATCATTGAAAATTTTGTCGTCGTCGTTGTCTTCTTCTTCTTCGTCTTCGTCACGATCATCGTCATCAAAATCGTGGGGCGTTTTTGTTCTATTTTGTGTTTTTTTATTTATTTATTTTTCCTGTTTAGCTGTAAGCAAGCAAAACCGCGAAATGATCGTTAAAATCGGTGGTGAGATCCTCTCAAAAAAGTTACCGAGACTCCGTGCCGTGTGGGGCTCAGAGATACTCCGGCCGGGTGGAGGGGGCGTTGGGGGGCCGACGAGGGGCTCAGAGAGGCTCCGCTACCAGCACCAGCAGCAACAGCAGCGGCGCGCGCAGATTGAGGCCCCGGGGAGCAACCGCGCTCCGATCAGCGAGTATACCGTAAACGTGCGCGCCGCCGCGAACAGAAACAAAACTCATATATATATTTTTTTTTTCGTTTTTCTTATTTGTTAAATATGTCGGGCAATAATAACAAAATAAGTGACATTTCCCAGCTTCAACGAGATAAAAACTCATTCACTTTTTGATGTTTTAGTGCTCGTTCAGCTGGCTTAGAGTTAAGATCGCGGATTTTCTCGGGAATACTTTTTTTTTTTTGTTTCGTTCTCTTCCATAATTTATAATTTTAATTATATTTTTGTATTACCATTACTGTTATTATAATTATTTAACTAGGAAAAAAAATAAATAAATCTAAACTTACCGAGTGGCGGAGTTTGTTAAGTTTATTTTGTATCTGTAAAAATGTTTGGATTTTAGATAGTGCGCGCTACTTAAAAGGAAAATAAAGTCAAATAAAATAAATGTTCCTCTAAATTACCCCCAAAATATAAAATCAAAAATAAAAAGTGATAGTGCGTACTTAAAAAACAAAAGAAAAAAATTGTGCTTTTCGTGCATCGAACTTAGACAATTTATTAAAAAAAAAAAAAAAACGAAACAAAATATGCAACTAACCAAAGCTGTGATCTGTACAAAAAATAAAATAAGTTAGTTTAATCAACGTTTAATTAGTTAATTACCTTTAATTAATTAATGTTTTGTGTGTGCCCTGCCCTGCGACTACCATTCAAATTTAAATAAGAGATAAAACGAAAAACAGCAGATTTGATTAAAAAAAAAAAAAATCTGTTTTGTTCGGGAAATTTTTAAAAAAACCAAGTCAACAAAAAAGCCGCCAAACTGCCGAAGTTACGGAGTAGAAATACGCAAGATAAAAAAATTAAAATGCCGGTGTTTAATATAATAGCACGCCGGCAGCCAAAGGTAAATTAAAATTTGTATATCCCGCCATCTGTCCGTCAATCCTTTCGATTTTTCTTCAGGACCCATTCATCCTTTAATTTAAGTTTTAATATAAATTGTAAAACAAAAATTACTCTTTAAAAAATCACGAAGTTATATTCTATTCTGGTCGTGAAAAAGAGGAAAATGTTCTTTACGTTTAGATTTATAAAAATTTTAATTATTAACAATTTAATTTCCGCCTTTTCGTCAGAGACAATCCCTATGGCATGTTTGATATCGTTTTTTTTTTCCCCGCCAAAATGCGTTAATCTATTCTGATTGCTTCCAGAGAACTGAACGGACAAAAAGACTAAAATCGAATTGAACAAGAAAAACTCAAACACTGGGTAAAATGCCTTAATCAATCACAATGAGGCGAAAAAACGATGAGGCAAAACGAAAAATAAAAAGGCATACGATCTTCAATTAGTCGTAATGAGGAGAGAATTTGAAATTATTATTGCTGTTTGAATTTGAATTTACCCCCTTCCTCCTAAGCCCCTCCGAAAAATGATAGTACCCTCAATTTTCTTAAGTTCGCGTGAGTATAGAATTTTTTTTTAAATTCCTCTAAATCATAAAACGCAAATGGGGCAAAATAACGAGAAGAGAGGCAATGATTTTTATCAGTTCTCATTAAGCCAACATTTTTATTGTATGCAAATGATCATAAATTGCTCACCTAAAGTTGCACACCACCTGTCTATAAAAATTTATTTAATGTTTTACCTGAAGAGAGAATTACATAACTTTAACCTCAATATTTTGTTAAAGAAATTTTATAACCTAAAAATATGGATTAGAGATTTGGATTGTCCATCCAATCAGCTTTTGTTTAAGACCCCACATGATGAGGTTTAGAACATAAGTTCTATTCGCACTTGACCAGTTTCCATAGTACTACATGTGGTATATTTTTGAATTCGTCTTATCAAGAGCGTTTCTTTGAGACCCAACATGGTATAGTTTAGAATAACTTTAAAATATATAGGGTGTAAATTTTATTTGTTATAAAAACTTATTTTACTTAGTTTTAGTTGTTTTTTCGTAATTCAGTATATGAAATAAAAACAGGAAAACATCAGTTTAATACGATAATCTTCCCGATTAGATATTTATTGATTTCTTATTACGCTAACTATGTTATATCACTAAATTGCAACTGCTTCAAATTACTTAAATTGCACAATTCTGACAATCTTAAGTGAAATTTTATTTATCTTGAATTTAGTGCAGGCAATTCTCAACTTGTGGATGTATATAAATTTTTTCTTTTTTAATTATATTATTTCAAGTCCCCAATACGCGAAATCCCATTGAATTAAAATTCTTGAGATAACCACAATCAGTCGACGCAAAAAAGATATAGCAAATAAATGTCAGAGAAATGAAAAGATTGGAATTTTTTTTTTTTTTTAATTTTTTCTTTTGATAAACGAAACAAATGAAAATGAGGGAGTTATAAAGTGAAATAAAAATGAGACCGTGACAATGTACACGTGCTTGTATCTACCTGTCCGAAAAAAAAAAACAATTTGTGTATGCGCAATTTACAGGTAATTTTCTTCTTTTCGGCTTGTTTAAATAAAACCGTCTGCTTCTGCGCCTCTCTCACAATTCTCGTCATATTTTCATTTTATTTTACCTCTTTATTTGTGGACATTGTCTGAAAATTGATGCAACAACCAGCGCCAGGTGAATTTCTTTTATCTTACTTCTTTTTTTTTTAATATTATTATTTATGGGTAAGTGTGGGCGAAATCAGGGCGAAACTTTCTCCAAAATCCCCTATATAAAATCGAAAGTTTTGTACTCTAACCTAAAAATAGGTGTGCATCCAATATGGCGGATTCAAAATAACGACTGAGCTCAAAACATTTTTTAATCAAATTTAGTAGTAAAAAGATATATATAGTATATTAAAAAATATATATAATTTTATGACTCCCTCATGAAATTGTATACTTAAAAATTATTCTTACCAGCATCTGGGCAGTTTTGTTTCTTCTATAAAATTGTTCGTTTTCAGTTCTTCTACTTAAAATGAAAGAAAATAGAAAAGAAACAAATTCGTGAGCATGCAACCAAAATGAGATAACTAAAAATTTTTTACAACTCCTTCAAAATCGTTATCTTAAGAGAATGAAACAAATAAATGAAATTATTGCAAAATGCTCAAAGGTTTTTCTATTGTTTGTCACGAAATTATCACTTTAGAAAAAAAAATATTGCAAAGCAGATTTCAATTTATAATCATATTTTGTTTTTATTTTTATAAAAAGTAGTGCAACTTTTTAAGCACCTGAACATTTGGATTTTATTTCTGCATATTTTAAAAGAATTTTATCACCTTTCAGGTGGACATGGGATTGATAAATAAACTTAATTTGATTTGTTATTTCCGGGTGATTGTCGTCAAAATTATTTAGGCACTTCCGTCCTCAGAAAAAAACAGAAAACAGTGGGATGGAAGAAAAAAATGTATCTAATTTAAATTTCCAAAATAAAGACTTCAATGAAATTTTAAACTGTCCGCCGTAGTCGTTTAAATCGTTGTACCATCGCTACCGCCACCTTTTTGTGGGATTAAATCGCCTAAATGTTTATCTCTTTTCCCAAAAAATTTGTTTAAAACATTTATTTTCCATTTTTTGAAAATTTCTTCAAACTTTCTTAGATCAAAGTATATCGCTTCAAGATTATTGTGTTAAAATTTTAAGTCGATTTGACTAAAACTGACGAAGATATGGAAACTCTAAATGCGCTTTTCTCAAAATTACTATTTTCAAAATCGTTGGACACTATAACTCAAAAACTACTGCACCAATCCTATTGAAATTTTACACACTCTTTCCACGTATTAATAACGAGGTAACGACGTCGAAATTTTTTAATTTTTAATATTTCAACATATTTTACAATAATAAAATCGCCGATTTTTTTTTTTACCATTATTATTTTAAGTTCGCAATGTTACTAAAATTTAAAACTTACCAATTAACGAAATCTTTTTGAATTTTTGATATAAGATGATCCAGTAATTATGCTGTCCACCGAAATGCAACGTTTCTTTTGAGATGTGTTACAAAAACTGCTGTCAACGGCTCATTTTTCAGTATTTTTTAATCAAATATATTCAAACATTATTTAAATGATACATGTATACTATTATATTTATAAATTAGGATTAATCATATGTTACTAGACAATTATTGAATATATGCCATTTTTATAGCGAATTAACCCTACCCCCTTAAATCGAATAAATAAGTAAATTTTTTTACAACACCTATAGACAATAAAAGAAAAAAGTGGAATAAAATAATAAAAACAAATTAAACCGAGAGCCGCGCACTTGTTCAACTCGAAAAGCCGACCGATCACTTTGCGAGAGAAAAAAAGATCTTGAGATTTTCAAGCGCACCTCCAAAGTAAATCCAGCAACCTTGACACAAAAAAATTGATTTGACTGTGTCAATGCCAGGCGCAAAAATTGATTGTTTCTTGCAAATGAAATATTCTTTTTAATTTTTTTTTGTTCGCTCTTACAAGCAAAATTTAATTTCTAAATATTTTGTAACACGATCGATCGCATGTGCGAGTTTGCCTCTTTTTTTTTCGAAGAAGTTTGGCTCCGTGTTTTGATAGTTTTTTACATCGTTTATTTACAATATCAGCTAATCGATTAATATCGAAATGTTTGATTAATCGATTAATCGATTTTTTTTTAGTTAGATAAAACGATTTTTACTTTTTAGTTAGATTTTACTAGAAAAATTATCAAATGACCCCAATAATTAAAAGTAAAATATAAAATAAATTACGAAATCACAGCAAAATCCCTCTGCTTGCGACACGAAATCTTTTTATATCATTTTTATTTTCTTAATCTTTTACAATGGCATTTGTTTTTTTTTTATCTGAGCACGTAAAATGCAAGAGATAACAATAGCTAAGAAATGCTTTTGTAAATATTAAAAAAAAAATCGTTATCTCCCAGCAACCGTCAGTCAAGCAAGTGACAAAAAAAGCGAAAAGAATTTAAAAGGAATATTTTATATATTTTTTAAACAGGTGCAATGAGGTTTACACGTGTTGCTTCATTAGAAATTTTATTTTAATTAGTACAAAATTATTTTCCATTCTTAAAATTTTATCTCTAGATCAAGGATGATTACATTTCGAGAATGTTTAAAGCTCAAATCGAAGGCTGGGCACTTTTTCTTTGAACCTTAAACCACGGCTGATTTGGTTTTTTGTTTTTTTCTGTAAGACAATTTAACTTCGGTGTAACCGGCACATTTTCTCTAACAAAAAAAAAAAAAGAAAAACAAAAAAAATGCAATGCTTAGGCAAAATCACATCTTTATTACTTTATATAGTATTACACTTTAAATTCACCCTTTTACCCTTCTGCAAAACAAATACACATTTTTGCAAATTAAATTCATCCTTTTGCAAATCAAATTCATCCTTTTACAAATCAAATTCATCCTTTTGCAAATCAACTATGTACTTTTACTTGAATATTTTACTTAAACGAACATGAAAAATTTTTGAAATATTGTTATTAATTTCCTTTCAAAAAGTTTCTTTTATATTTAGGCCGATGTTTAACAATATTAACGTAACAGTTTCAATAAAGTTAGTTATTAATTACATCTAACAATATTCATAATAGGGTCACAGAACATATTTTTTGCACAACATTGGAAAATATTTCCTCCATGGGGCTTAACTATTATTATGTATAAAAAAGTTATTGTAAAACGGATGTAAAATTTACATTATTAAATGGGGAAACTTTTTGAAAAGAATACCAGAAAAATAAAAAAAAAAAATATTTAGCCAGAAATTGTTTTCTCCAAAACGGTTGGGACAATGTCAAATATAATTCTTAATAAAAATGTTTGCTTTCTTACTACCCTCTTTACATTTGGTGTTTTCGTAAATAAAATATTTAAGGAAAAGTATTTCATTTTCAAAAGGGGAAAAAGGTAAATTTGACTAGCAAAAGGATGAAAATAATTTGAAAAAGGTGAATTTAAAGTGCGAATACTATAAGATTATATTTTAAATTATTAAACATTTATAATATTCAGGACTACCTATTCATATTTTCAATTAAAACGTTTTTGTAAGTCTCGTTATAAAAATTGTATTCATGCTAAGCAATTTTTGTTTTGCGTCGATTACATTCACTCATTATATCCGTTCCCATTAATCTCCAAATCATAATTTGCAACAACATATTTTTCAGAAAGAGTTTTCTTAAGTTTTCATATTCCGCCAAAAATCAGGCATTACGAAATGAGAATTTAGTTTTTTTTCATTACTGCTCCTAGAGTTTTAAAATTTTCTGAACTAACTTCTCACATAAAAATTGGTTTGCAAATATTGAATCTCATTAAACAGCTCTTCGTTATTCAAAAATCGTTCCTTAAAATCTTCCAGTACTCGTTCATATATTTTTTTGAAAAGTTTCTTTTTTTCCAATTTTTCTATATGGCGTATATAAATTTCGGTTTTATTTTAATATATTTTCTTTTTTACTTTTTTTTTTTTCTTATTACAGGTAAGTTTGATTGAATATTATTTCAATTTCAATTTCGTCATCAACTGAATAGTTTTCAAATTTATTGCGATTGTAATCTTTTTTCAACAGTCGATTGTTCACCGGCCCACAGAGAAACTTCCCGGGGTCCTGGTGCGCCAGTCCAAGCCTAGGTGTAACCAAAGTACAGCCGTGGTGCAATTTTTCAAAATTAAATTAATTTAAGTCAACCTAATTAAAAATCTTTTTATAAACAGTAGATATTTAAAATACTCCCGATTTTCAGAACTGAGGAACGGAATAAAGAAAATTTGATTAACGCATATTTATTATCAAAAATTCCAGTGTCCAAATTGATATTTAATAAAACAACAAAAATATAAAATTTCCGCTTTACTTTAAAACGCCAGCAAAAAAATATTCCCCCCGCGAGGAATTTTTGTTGTAAATTGAAAAAACAAATTCCGCAAATACACCAAAAGTTGATTAAATAAAATCAAGATCGAAAAAACGATAATGAAATAAAAAAATATTGAAAGCTGACGTCCCGCTGTCCCTCGTTTCCTACGCCACTGGACCGACGTTTATTATTCTGGTTAGCGATTTACTGGAGCAAAATTTTTTATGTTTTTTTTTGTGTGAATTTAATGGCGACACGATGCGTTAAGCGTTCTTCATTTTTCGGGGTTTTTATTTTTAATTTTTGTATAATTTCAATTATTTGTAAAGAGACATAGTAAAGTAATGATGGTAACTAGGCCGTGTAATTAGGCGTAATTTTTTTCTTTTTAATAAAACCCAAACAATGAAACATTGTTTTCAAATTTAATTTTAACTTGGTGGCATAGAAACTGTCGTATTTTATAAAATGGAGAAACAGAAAAATAAAAAGATTATCGTAGCATTTAATATAACTGTAAATATAATTTTTATCGTATAAGCGCCAAGTTTAAGAATACGATAAAACATTTACGGTAAAATTATTTAATTTTCAAATAAAAACCGATATTTAACGTACGTTTTTAGTGTTTATTTTAATTTGTAATTTATTTTTAATTACAGACCGAGGATATGCTGGACGATATAATTGCGTATGAATCGAGCGCTTTGGCCGACTCCCTAAAGCTCGATTCGAATTATTCAAATGATTTGCCAATTAAGCAGGAGCCTCAGGCCCTCACAGATGCTGAAATGCACGCCCTAGCAAAGGACAGACAGAAAAAGGACAATCATAACATGAGTGAGTTTGTAATAAGTATTATTTGTGAAAATAAAATACTTCGCTTTTTTTTTATGCATTTTTGAATAATTTTTATGAAAAACTAAAATGAATATAAAATTGAATGTTTAGTTACACAACGAACAGTATTAGTTTTAGGGAAGACTTAAAAGACTTATAGATAAATGAAAAAGACTTATGATATCTTTGTCTACTTTCTTCAAAACTAGATAATAGAAAATAATTTTTTTAAATAATAATAACAACATATTTTTACGCCAATAGTTTTTTCTTTAAAAATTATATCGTTTTTCGCGCGCAGACAAGCACGCATTTGTGAAATAGATTTATGTATATTTAACATTAAATATACATATGTTTTTCGTCGATAACACAGTTCTACAAGCTTTCACAGTAATTCTATTTAGTTTATGCTCAAACTTAATTTGTGAAGAAACCTTTTTCGATCAACTTTCTTTTTTATTTCGGAACAAACTGCACAAATTAAAGCCGAATTAAACTTAAACAAAATCTTTTCCAAATCTATCTTCTATGTACATATAATATACTCTTACCAAAGAAATTATTAAGAAAATTGAAAAACATCCTTTTCTCAGAAAATATATGTGATGGAATTTTTTAAATATTTTTTTCATAGCTAAGTCCTTAATACCTACCGAAATTACTAACTTAGTTTTTTTTTTTTTTTTTGGGGGGGGGGGGGGGGGGAGACCATCGCAGGCCTGTGTTATTAATTATTTTAATTTATTCTCAAAAAACAATAAAATATTGTGATAAGAAATGCAACATTATAATTATGAACTTGACGGGATTTTATTTATTGGGTTATTTTCGGCCTACCAATGTAGAGTGGAGATTTTAACGCATTTTTGAAATAGTATCGATTAAACATCGGCAGAATTCTGTTAGACACGACAGCACCAGGATTTTCTTGTAATGAAATAAAAAAAATTGTAATAGTTGCAAATTTGTGGCAATTCCTAGAAATCATCGCAGACCTGCGTTATTAAAGAAAAATACCCTTACACCCTTTTTTTTTTACCTATTAACGATTAAATTGAGCACGTATTGTAATATGAATTCGTCTCGAAAGATAAGTTATCACATCCGATTCCATCACAAACTTGAGAGGGTTCAATTACAAAATGTTCAACTCAATAGTCTAGATAAAAAAAATATATATATACATATGTGAAATCTTGCCTACATTCGCTATCGTGAGCGGAGGTAATCTTTTAAAATATTTTGCTTCGGTTAGCACGATTTTGTTTATTATTATTTCATTTCATTTCCTTTCATTTTATTTTACAGTTGAGAGGAGGCGAAGGTTTAACATAAACGATCGCATTAAAGAGTTGGGCACTTTACTACCCAAAAATAATGATCCTTATTACGAAGTTGTTCGGGACGTTCGTCCAAATAAAGGGACAATCCTAAAATCTTCAGTTGATTATATTAAGTGCCTCAAGCATGAAGTAAACCGTCTCAAACAAAATGAATTTCGCCAAAAACAAATAGAACACCAAAATCGACGGCTTCTAATGCGAGTGCAGGTAAAAATTTAAATACACAATCTTTATATATACTATATATAAAAAAACCGTTACATTTTTTAAGTATATTCAATATTGCTTTAACCCTATATGTGTTACCTATCATTTTAGGGTAGAATTTTCTAACTAATAAGATAATGCAATAAAATATAAATAATGTTTACTTTTTAAACTACAGGAGCTCGAGATGCAAGCAAAATCTCATGGTTTGCCGGTGTCTGATTTTAGTTTAACCTCATATTCAGCGCCGTCGCATAATTCCTACTTAAAGCCTGGAAGTCCATCTCAAAATCATCATTCAACTCCGCTGTTATCGGACATTGTTGGAAAGGTGAATTATATTAATTTAAAAAATATAATTTATATTAAATAGTTTTCTTTTTTTTTTTCTTTATTAAATTAAACCCTTAGATGCCTGATGTTGTGTCAGAGGCCACACTTAGCTTAAGCCAAATGGAGGATTTAATGGAGGATGAGCATCCAGTTCATGGTGGTGATCCGATGCTATCACATCACCTGCTGACGTCATCGCATTCACCACCACCATCTATATCTCTGCATCGTTCAAATAGTTGCCAAAATGGTGGAAATAGTTCACATCAGGGGAGCCACCACAACGGTGATGATCATCATACAAACGGACATCACCATAATCATAATCATCATAATCAAAATCATCCGTCACCATCATCACTTCAGCATCACGGTGATCCGCTTCTGTCCTCGTCTCATTCCCACTCGGTCGATTTGGGAAGTTGCATAGGCGATTCGATTTTATCATCGACTCATAATCTCTTATCGTCCCCGCATCGATCTCACATCGATTCGATACTCTCGTCACCCGACACCGATTCTTTGGTAAGCGACATCGATATGGTGGCATGATCGAGAGATTGATAGAAAATAAAGAAAGATAGATTGAAAAACTAAACGAGAGGGGGAGTGAGATAGATAATAATTCATTAAAAAAAAAAAAAAAAAAAAATGCGTAGAGTATTAAAACAGAAAATTTACTGTCGATCCTCCTCCCCTCCCTCCCTACAAATGGCCAGAAACTAGCCCTAATTTTATTACTTTAAGTGTTTTTCTCTAGCTGTTTATGTGGCCAAAAGTTAATTTTGCCATAAATACAATCAAATTGATTACCCTTCAGAAGTCGATAACACTATAAAACGTACCTTTATTTTCGAATGGATAGAAAAACCTCCAGGTGACTGTATTTATGCAACAGCTTATAAAAATACTTAAAATGTTTGATAGTTTTTTCGTTTTTTCTTTTGATTTGTAGCTTAAGAGAAAAAGAAAATGTTAAGATATCCTTTTATAAACAAATTAAGAAAGGAAGTAGATGTTTGATTGAATATTTAAAAAAAAGAAAACTAAGAAAAGAAACAAAAACACATAAATTATACATTCCAAGGGGCAGGAAAAGAAAATGTTTTATGAATTATGAGAAAATACAAAGAAAATGGTGCTTCTTAAAAAAAATACTAAACATAAATTTCTGCATCGCTTAACTTTCTGAGAAAAAAAAGTATCAAGAAGAAAACTTATGTGTTAAAAAAAAAATATAAAAGTATAAATATAAAAAAAATTTTCTTGAGGGAACGTCGCTTACCAAGGACCTTTAAACATTTTTAAAATTTTTATTTTGGTATTTCTAAGTTAGTCCTAGAGACCAAAAAACGAAAATTTATAAACTTATTTTTAATGAAGATTGTAGAAAAAGTTGAGTTTTTGAAGATTTAAGATAGAGTTCCACAGTAAATTGAACAGTATTCCGGTCTACATATGTATATTATATATATATATATAGTTTTTTTTGTCTTATTTTATTTGTTAATTGTTATTTGTTTATTCTGTTAAAAACAACCAGTTAGAAAAAGTTGATTCATTTTATTATTGTTTAAAAAGAAAACTGTACGAAACGAAGCACCAAGCGTTTTATTTACACTTTATTATTTTTTTTTTGTTAATGTCTTTTATTTTGATTTTTTACTATTATAATTTGATAGAGCATGAAATTTTATCCTGAATTGATGGGTCACATCTTATATAAAAGATTGTTACTTCTTCAGTTATATGTTATATTAAATATTTGGCTTTACGCTATAAGCAACTATTAGTGATATTAATTACGTAAACGTTTTGCAGAATTTTAGGCCTTTTTTCTTTTATAACAAGTCTGTGTAATGGCAGATGGCAGCACTAGAAAATTTTTAATTACCTTATTTAGCGCGCCAATTTCAAAATTAACGTGAATAGAGACGATTTTGAAATCATTAATAAAAGCAACAATTGTTTGCTTTTCGATAAATTGAACGTGATTTTCTTTTAAACATTTTTCAGAAATTGTTTGTTTTATGAACAGATTCAAGATGGAAACTCGTTTTGATAATTTTTACCTGGGCGAAGGGTAGAATTTCCTTTACAACTACATTCACAAATTTTCCAAGCAGTTACCAAGGGTTGGTGTACGGCTCTAGAATTTTATTATCGGGGTTCAATTCTCTTTTC
Source organism: Machimus rusticus (assembly GCA_951509405.1). Classification (NCBI taxonomy): domain Eukaryota; kingdom Metazoa; phylum Arthropoda; class Insecta; order Diptera; family Asilidae; genus Machimus; species Machimus rusticus. The sequence goes on along the minus strand of OX608055.1, from coordinate 10,020,063 downwards.
GTTGCAATTTTAAGCGAAATTTCTATTTTTCTTGAATATTGGGACTGTTTTAAAACAATTGCAGTTTAAGTATATTTGTAATAAATTAATTAAATCGAATAAAAAAGGACTACGCCGAGGTAAATCGCGTCCGGTCGCATCCATCTTTTGTCGAGAGCCGCCGTACCATCGAAGTGGGGGCTTCCGAGGGTCGGGCGGGTGCCGCAGTGTTAGGAGCCTCCTCGCAGCCGTCGTTTTTCGTGGCCCGGAGTCGCATTCATTTTATAAAACCTCCTCATTTCGGTTTCGTCCTTCGCTCAGTGAACAAGTTTGGGTCGGGCTTCGCGGGGCTTCTTTCTTTCGAGGCTCGTTAAATTGTAAAAAATCAAAATATTATAAACAATATAAAAGAAGTCGGGCTAACCAACAATCAAAAGTTGTATATACAAAGCGTGCGTCTTTAAAAATATGTAAAAAAATTGTTTCATTTCATTTTACGGTTTATTTATCTTCTTCTAAAACTTTTGGTTTTGGTAAAAACTGTTTTTGATTCTGTATGCGTGGAAAAAATAAGTGCAGCGAAAATATAATTTTAAGTGATAAAATTATATAAATAAATAAATATTTTGTCGGGACTTGTTTTATTTTAAAAACAACAACTTTAACGAGACAGCCATTAAAACCGTAAGTTAAAATCTCATCTTCTTATTGTTAATAATTCTTAGTTTATCTTTATCTTAACATTTAAGCATAAAATATTCATTTTTAAAATATCTAAACTAAGATAATTAGAAAAATAAATGTTTAACCTGTACAATGAATTTCCGGGATAACTGTTTTTTTTTTTTTTTTTTTATAATTTTTGTGGTTAGGTTTGCGGCGTAACATTATTTGTTTGTTTGTTTTTTTTTTTCTTGAAATAAATCAAAAACAAGTTAATTGATATCTACTTAATTTAGTGTATTTCATAATTAAATAATTATCTTCCAACTTTACTTAATTAAAACGACTGGGGGCGCATTATTTTCGGCAAAATTTTGCGCGCATGCTGATTAAAGGGGAACTAAACAAATCTATAAAATTGTAACCAAAAGAGAAAAAAAAACGGCAGCCAAAAACCGCTTCTATATTTTGCAGTTGAATTTTCACATTCAATTTAATTTATTTATTTATTTTTTTATTTTTTTTTTTTTTTAAGTGCATCATCCTGCAGTTCTTTACCTAACGGTGAACTAATTTTTGTGCATATTTTGTTTGGATGCATCCCCTCTCCGGTTTGCGCGAACATTCCCCTCATTTTTTGAGACTCATCGGTTGCGTTTTAGCTGAATTACGCTGAATTACGCATAATTAAATTCTCCCCTTTTTCCCCTAAATTTCCACCTATCATGCGACTGCGCAATTATCACCGTCTCTGTTGGTCGGCATAGTAACAAAAAAATAAAAATAAATTCCTCTAGAAAATGTTAATCAATTTATACTTACTAATAATTATTATTAAATACATATACATATATAAATTAAATAATTCCTTCCCAAGGAGCTCTGAAGGTTTCGTGAGACGAATAATTAATAATTAATAATGAAATAAATAAGGACCTCCTTTTATATAAAGATAAATAAAAATAAAATTCAAGAAATTTCTTTGACCGAGACACGGCGCGGTGTGATAAGAAAAATTAATTAAAAGAAATATAAAAGAATTTCTTTTCTACTTATTTAATGAAACCAAAAAGCGGCGAGAGGAGGTATTCAAAATTATTTTTTCCCTCACAATTTTTATTTTTGATGTTGGCCTTGAACAGTGAGCACGCACCCACACAAACGCCCGCCGCCTGAGTGCGGGTTTCATTTAATATTTTTGTGACCTGCGCTTTAAAACTCTTTGAATAAAACGTGCGCGGGTCTCCGGGCGGGTACCTGTTTTTTTTTTTTTTTTTTTTAAAGATTTGGATTCATTGAGAGGTCTCTTCCTGGAAGAAAACAAAAGAATTTGTTTTTATGCTTCTAAGAAATTAGGTAGTTAATACAAAAATAAATTGTTTCGTTCATTTTAAGGTATGCATAGGCCACTTTTAACTTATAATAAACGGGCTAAACAATTGTTAAATTTTGTAAAAGTACAATAATATAAAATAGAATAATCTTACTTCAATTTAATTGTTATTTAAGACCCCGGCATTGCAAACAGTTTTTTGAGTTAACAGGAAATTTAACCTCAAAAACTCTTGCTTTGTAATGTAACCACCAGGGGGCCCTTCAAAATTTTTAACTTATTTTTCGAAATGTAACGAACTTTTATTTCATGAAATCTCTACAATTTTCATCATTTTCCTGTTAAATTATTATTATAATTTTTTATAGAAATGAAAACTTGTAATATCTGTAAAATATTGTAACATGTTTGCTGTAAAAATTTACAGTGGAGATAAAACGTTAATTTTGTATAATAGTAATAACTTGTGAATAAGTTGGTTTGAAAAAAAATTCAATTATGATAATGTGCAACGTTTTTGTAACAGGAATTGTAGCGATTGTCAGACTTGTCAGATCTTGTGAAATAGGACTCACAGGGAAAAAATTTCGTCAAATTCAGTGTTGAGGGAAATTTCCACTGAAAAGGAAAAGCGATTAATAACAAAAACTAAATAAATAAATAAAAAAGAGGTAGAAGTATCTAGAAAATTTTGTGATTTGCCTAATTAATTAATTGAAAACATCTTTTAAATATCGTGTAAAGTTTTTTTTTGTCTCGTAAGAAAAGAAAAATAACAAATTATAAAGATTCCACCGCCTGTGGGATTTTAATTTTTCTTTGCAGTCTGGCGGCTGCCTATGTAAAATGTATGTGTAAAATAAATAAACCAGTTGTTTTCAGGGGAAATATTTCAGCTTATTTACTTCAGTTGGCTTCTCCTTTGAGCTATAAAAAGCCCTCCCTCCTCCTCCTCCTCTTTCTCGCTCACACTCACTCGATTTTTAAGGTTTTTTGCGTTATGACCTTACTTCGTGGAAAAATATGTTTGTGTGTGCGTAAAACGTGTCCGTGCACAAAATCCACGAACGCATTGACAAACATTATTCTGAAAACAAAAAAAAAATTTCTTTATTTTTCTCTTTTTGTGTAAATAAAAAGCGCATTATTTTAGGTGAATTTCTTTAAAAGTAACAAAATAATAAAATAAAGTTTATTTAATAATTAATTTTATTTGTTCAAGTTAGTTTTTATTTTATAATTATTCATATTTAACTTATTTATTTGTTTATAACGAGAAAGGAATAAATATCGCGCGGGAAAAAAGCGGCGTCACGCTGAAAAAGCCGCTAAAAAATTATCGGTTTAATCACAGCGGCGGTTTTGATTGTTATTTTTGTTGTTTTTTTTTTTTTTTTTTTTTTTTACTATTTTGATGGTTCGGCCCCCGGCCCGGACCCGGGCGACGGCGGAGAAAACGTCATCAAGAATTAAATAAAAATAAAAACAAACTAAGAGAGACAACGGGGAGAAAAATTCTCTGAATCGAAACTTGAACGTTTTTCTCCGAGGGGTTAAATGCTGAAAAAAAAATAAATAAAAAATAACAAAATCCATATAATTCCCAAATAAAATATAAAATATAAAACATTAATATATCGCTGTTCCGAGGGCATGAACAAGAAACTTTTGTTGAAAATGGCGTCGCGTCGCCCGTTGTGTGATTGTTGTAAAAAGAAAAAAAAATTTATATAATTATTATTGTGAAATATGAATTTTGTTGTGCTTAATTAAATCCGTTATAAATGAACAAATTTCGGAAAGAACACATTTGGTTTTTGAACTTTTAAAAAGTGTGAGAAACATTAGAAAAAGTTTGTTTTTGTTCCGGTTCCTCCTCAGAGTTGTCAATGACAATTATTTTTTTTTTTTTTTAAGTAAAAGAGTGTCGTTAGAAAAGTTTGAAAGTAATTAAATAGAAAAAAGAAAAAAAACAAAAAAACAGTGATTGGATAGAATTTAGGAATTGTTTAATTAATTTTCGTTTTTGTTTAATTGCCTATAAACTGGGGTCCATCTCCCTGGGGGATGACTGAAGTTGGAAGCGGATGAGTGGGGAGGGGGGAATTAGTTGTCAAAAAAGGGGCAAAGCGCAGTCGATTGACCGCTTTCGCAGCTGGTGGCGCCCCCAGGTGTCGTCGTCGATAAAGAAATAAAATCGATTTTCTAGATGCGGGTGGAAAATGTTTCTTTTTTGTTACCTCCCACCCGCCCCCATTTTCTGCTAAAATCATTTTCTCGTATCGTTGAGATACCGAATTTAAATTTTTTTATTTTATCTTGTATATTTAAAAAATCAACAAAGCCGACAGTGGATGTTATTTAATTTTATCTCGATCTCTTTTCAACCAATGTATTCAGCGATAACGGTCTCTCGCTCATATGGCCCTCTAAAGGAAAATTTTGTCAATAGGGGGCATTATAATTAATTTCTTTACTTTTCCTCGTCTATCCGACTTTAAGCGGGCTCTCGCCATCCTTCTCGTTTTTGATTGATTTACACTTATCCAGGGCAAGAGAACGGTTTTATTTTGTTCTAATAAACCCTAGAAAATGGGGTTCTAGGAAACCATGAATAATTTTTTTTTTTTTTTTGCTTTAAGGAGGGGCTTAGACCAAGACGACGAAAAGAAAGAGATGGTTCAGGGAATTTCGTTGAAAAATTCCAAAGTTTTCGGTACAAAAATTGCCAGAAATTAAGAGTTGAGATAGGGTAGAATTTAAAATTTTACATTTTATTTATTTTTTATTTTACAGATTGCAAATAGAGAACATGGCAGACACAAACTGTCGCCGGAGGAGCAACTGAAAAGAGGTGGAAATTTAAAATAAACAAACATTAATCAATTAAATGTGCTTCAAAAAGTTATTCGTAAAACTGTGATAAAATAAAAAAAAAATTTTTTTTTCTTCAGTGATTTCTTTATATTTGTTTATTATTATTTCTATTACTATTAGTTTCTTAATAATGAAATTTCATTTTTGTGATGTTTAAGAAAAAAAAATATGAGTGAGTTTTTATATAAATAATAAGAACCTAAATGAAATCCGTTTTAATGCCTTCAAAATTAATATTAAAATAAATACTACAAAATATACTATAAAAACTAAAAACCAAAAAATTAATAAATAAATAACTAATAACAAAATAAAAAAATTAATAATGAATCCGACTGCGGCATCACAGCAGCAGTTCTGTGTACGATGGAACAGTCACCTCGGGAGCTTGGGAGCAGCCTTTCCACAGGTAATTGAAATAATAATAATAACAATAATAATAGTAGCAGGGAACCATCATAACGTTATTATATCGGTTCATATTTCCATAAAAAAGAAGGATACTTCAATACCAAAATTATTTCGGTTATATTGGACCGAAATCGCTGTGACAAATTAATATTCGGTTTCGTTTTAGTCTCAGTAGAATTTAGTGAAAATGTAGAATACTAGAGCTTTTGCAATTTCTAAAATAGCTGAGTTATAATGACAAAAAAAAACAAAAACTATATTTTTTCAGCTGTTGGCAGGTCAACGATTCGTTGATGTGACCTTAGCCTGCGAGGGTCACCAGCTTCACTGCCATCGACTGGTCCTCGCCGCCTGCTCCTCCTACTTTGAGAGCCTCCTTAGCGAGAATCCGTGCAAACATCCGATCGTGATAATGCCGCACGACATTAAATTATGGGAAATTCAAGCTTTGGTCGATTTCATGTACAAGGGCGAGGTTAACGTCTCCCAAGCAGGACTAACAGATTTACTTAAATGCGCCGAACTTTTACAAATTCGAGGTCTTTGCGGCGCTGATGCGGCCCTTAATTTAAACACAATCGCAAACAACGCCATTTCGAGTGCTAAAGAATCGAATAACGGTAGTATAACATCTGGTGATCCCGGCCAATCAGCGTCTAGTGATGCGTCAGCAACGGCGGATAGTGCAACCACAGCGGCATCTGTTGGGGCAGCGATTGCAACATTAAATGCGGCTGCGGCGGGTGCTGGTGGCACAACGACCGTTACAACAACGCCCCCTGGATCATCATCAATAACATCATCAGCGCCGTTAAATAGCGGTCTAACCCTTGCGCCCCAAACACTCCTCTCGGCGGTAAGCCCAGCGAACAGTCACAGCAATTCAGCACTTAAGCCACCGGGAGGTGGCAGCAGAAGCAATTCAGCGCTTATGTCCTGCCATAGTCCGGGCAGTCAAACAATTGGTGGTGGGGGATCGGTCGGGCTGAATAACACAAAACGAATGATTGTTAGCTTGGCCGCTTTTGAGGCCAGCACCGCATCGAGTGTTGCCAAACTTCATCAGCAGTATTCAACTTCGACACCGAACACTAGCGCCATCCTAACACCAAAATTGGAACCAGTCGATGTTTCTATTGTTGATGATTTGGATGATGATAGCATTAACACCGTTGTCGATGTTACGAAAACGGAAAGAGGTAATACATTTTAAAATTATAACTTTTATTATTAATACTCTTCCTGTTAAAATACTCTCAACGCACTAGTAATTATTCGTCATTTTTAATATACCAAAATTTTAATAATAGATTCTTCCCAATTAAGAATTTACATGGCATAGAAAAAATTTCCATCTAGCACCCGATCTCACCGATTCAGGAGCATGCGCAGTCTTCCCTCCTCCGAACGTCACTAAACCCTATACAAGTAAAGGAATGCGCATGACCAGAAAAGTTTCTTTTATAAAATAACATTTAAAATTGAATGCCCCACGTTTTTAGGATAAGTTTATTTAATGCAATTGAAAATATCAAACATTTATTTGTAATTAGTTCGCCTTTTAAAGGTGCATATCCTCCTCAACATTAAATTGTTAAGGTATGGGTTGTTGTTGGGGAACGGGAGGAAGGGGGTGTAGTTGCACTCTTTCAAAGGTATTGAAGATGCACATACAGTGGAGTACAAAATACTGAAATGCATCTCTATTACTACTAGCTTACCATTTTATAAAACTGGTTTGATTAAATTAACTTTTGTAATCCTAATTTTTGAAAATTCAAGAAATAACTGATTCTAATTGCAACAAATTCCGTAAATGGTTGCAAGATAAAGTTACATATGTTTTATAAATTTTTTTGTCTTATATATAATAGACACTAGATTTTGTTACCCACTATACAAAATATTAAAAGGAATTATGTAAATGAAGTAAGCAGTGCTTATAAAGTGCGTGTATAAAATCAGAATTACTATCGATGTTTATCAATACCATTTCCTTCGACGGGGCTCAGTAGTTTTGTGGAACTTGGGCAGAACATACATAAAATTAACTGACTTTTCATTATCCATTCTAAAAGAACTTGGGACACTTAAATAAGTGAGTTTATTTTTAAATTAAGTGAAATATATAGTAAAGAAGATTATTTGTCCGTATTTATGGCGCTCTCGGGCTGCAATTTGGAACACTCTGGTGCAGGTCCCACTCACCTAGGCCGTCAAGGTTAAAAAATAATTTTTCATTAAAAAAAAAAAAAAATTGTGAAAAAATAAGCCAAGAACCAAGATTTTCAATGTGCGTGTAGCTTCATGCGAGAATTTTTGTTTTTCGTTTTTTAAACCACTAAAATTTTGTTGATTCGTTTTAAAATAAATGAGAATTTTTATTTTTTCTTCCAATTATAGACGATGTAGATTACACAGAACCAACGATTAAGCAACCAAATGGTAAGTACCAACTGTTTTCACTATCTTATTTATCTCAACGCTGTCGCGATGGATTTAAGTGAAAAAATATTATTACAAATTTCAAAACGAAAATTTTAGCGCAATTTTTCATCATTCCATCGCTTGCGAATAAAAATAATGATCTGGAATTATTTCGTTACCTATATATAATAAAAATAAATGTTTGTGTGGCTCGGTAGTTCTGAAAATAATTTTTAAAATTACATTCCCTTACACATGCATTTTACGACGCTTCGCGCTGCTATGGTTTATTAATAAATAGGATTTTAGATAATTTAATAGCAAATAAGAAAATATGTCAAATGTCGCTCTTTTGTAAGGAAATTTATTTTTTTTTATTTAAAAAACTGTTATACACCTTCTATACTGGTTATAAATGTGCTTAATTTGATTTGAAGACATGATTTCTTTTTGTTTGCAACAGATTTAAATCTTGTATAACGGTTAATCAAACATATTTTAGATCATAATTTAACTAAAAACGTTCGCATATTCGTTTAACACATTATTTTCAGTTTATTTTTACGCATTTCCTCACATACATTCGGATCTTAATTTTGTCTGTTTGTTTTGAGTTATTATTTTACTTTTATCACAATTTATTTATTTTTTCCTAATCGATAAAAGGCAAGAATGTAATATAAAAAAATGTGATCAAAATGTAAAATGTTGTGTATATACATAATTTTTTGATGCAATATTTAAAAATAAAGTGAACAAAAATGGATTGGTGCATGATACTTTGGATTTTTCTATCTTCGAGGAATATATTTTTTTTACAGAAGAAAAAAAAATATAACGCTTAACGCTTAAAAGGGCATACCGATTTTGCTAAAATCATGTTCCCGGGTTCGACTAAACAATTGAAAGACAACAAAAAAAAAGTCACAAAGGGAAATTTTTATTATTTGTTGTTAAGTTTAGGTAGGTGATTTTATTCGAAAAAAAAACATTCATAACTCATGTTGCTCATTACGCATTATTATTTTTTATTTATTGATTTCATTGCATTTACGCTTAATTCGATTATATGTTTAAAAAGGCATAAATTGAATTTGTCGGTCTCCTCACAAATTTTGACGAAACTATAACGTTGATAATAAATTGAATAATTTGCACGTTTTATTTATTTATTTAAAACATTTCATCAAAATCTGTTAGAGAATCTCAAATGCAATCTGTTTTATTTTGATTTGTTTTGTCAACGGATTTTTTTTTTCGTATATAAATAGTGTTTTTAGAAAAAAATTAAGGCTATCTTGAAAATTTAAAACAAATCCACATTTTACAATCCCCGTAAATTTAAGAATGATTGGTTAATTAAATTAATTAATAACTTAGCCGTTAAATTAAATTTCAATATTTTTGCCGTTAAAATTTCGAAGCTTTTGTGCTTTTCTTTTGCCATATCAGTACATTTTTTTAGGCAATAAAATCAAATTCGGTTTTAAAAGTTTGATTTTTAAATTGTTGTTTCATCCACAATTTGCTAAAGAGTTTTTAAAACAAAATGTCTTTGTTATAACGGAATCTTATGTTTGAGATACCGTTATACAAGTGACATGCAGTCAGGTTAAGGATTTGAAGTTTTGTAAAAATTTCAAGATAGCCGTTAATTGTTTTTAAATTTTTAATTTTCTTTTTTTGAGAAAAAGAGACTTATTAATTAATAAAGAGCAAAAATTACAAGACAAAACCAAGAAAAAAAAAAGAGTACAGAGATTTTTTTATTTATTCTTCTTCTTGCTTAAAAAAAAAAAGAAAATTTAAATAAACTTTTGAGAAAAAAAAATATTAAGCAAAAATACTTGTAAAGTTGCAAAGCACAAGAAAAAAAGAGAAAAAACATAGCGAAAAAAAATGTTTAGCGAAAAAAAAAAATTTCTGAAAAAGTCGAAAAATGAAAAAATTTTCTGTTCTCTTTTTCAGAAAAACAACTTCATCACCCGACCAAAACTCAACAACATTTAATAGAAAATTTAGATGATGATATTGATGATTCGTACAGAAAAGAAAATCGTAAATACAAGCGAAACATTTATAAATTATTAAAATCGGGCCATAGTCGTCCGCCGATGCTAGATCATGATTACGATGAGGAGAACGTTTTTGTTGATGAGTCCGATGAAAGCGGATCAGAGGCGATAAATGATAATAAAATTAAGGAAAATCTGGAGGAGGACGGTCCCAACCGTGGACAACACGATGAAACTCAAAATCAAAATCAAGATCAAGGTCAAGGTGAAGGTCACGGTGATAGTGAAGAAGCCCAGGAGGAGTCACAGGATCAGGATGAGGATCAAAATCAAAATCAGGATCAAGCCAACGATCAAAATCATGGAGATCAACAGCAGGAACAAATTGATGAATTAAAGCCGTGCAGCGAATCATCGTTGGATGGTCCAGAGCCGGGATGCACCGGTTTAAGGAAGAGGCCAAATTCTGGATCTGAAGAAAATTCACCAATACCAAAGAGGCCGACAGTCACCCTAAAACCGATCGAACAACTTCAATCTTTAGGAGGCGGCAATTCGAGCACCCCGACAACTGGAAGATTCGGAAAGATTAGGGTAAAACCAAACGAGAACCTCTACGAGAACTATTCAAAAATTGAGTCGAACAGCAACGAGTCACAAAATTCTCAAATTGAGGATGAAATGATTCAGCAGCTTCCCGCCTCACTTAAATTTAACAAGGACGAGATGACGATATTTGTTAAAAATCCTGAAACAATCGAAAGGAATTCGATTACACCAGGCCCACTAATTAGGACTGTGCAGAGTCTTGCGGGGTCCCATTCGGCGCCTCCATCACTCGAAATTATAAGCAGAACTGACGGTTACAGTGGCATCGGTGGAAAATGTACAACGACAAATTCACGAATTGTCGGTGGACCAATTATGAGCAGCTTGAGTTGCGGAAGCAGCTCAGCCGGAAGTTCATCGGGATGTGATGAAAATTCGGTTAGATCAATGGATTTAATTTGTTATGATGCACCAGATATTGGTGAGACGACAACTGTTAAAACTGAAGTTGTAATAAGCGAAGAAGAAATGGATTCAAGCTCAAATTGTGAAAATATCGTTTGTTCACCAAATGTTCATGATTATAATAATTTTAATAATGATGAGACAGACGATGAGGACGACGATGACGAGGAAGGTGTACACGATCAATTAATTAAAGCCCAACGGAATGAAAATTTTAAGGAGGAGCCACATTTTGATGATATTCGGATAGATGAGTCATACGAAATTCCACATACTGCCGCCCATCAGATGGTCATACCGCAGCATATGGGGTCCCAGGCGAAAATCCCAACCATAATTATACCGACCCTCGCAACATACACGACCCATCAGCCGTTCGCAAACACAAATCCTAGACTTTTGTCGACGACTGCCCAGTGCAAGGTGCCCCCGAGGAGCAGCATTTTGAAGAGCGCCTATTTAGTAACTTACAACAAGACGACTGGAAGGTACCGGGAGCTGGTCGGCCCCATTACCGTTGGTAACATGAATTCAACCCTTAATTCGGGTATTCGGTACCCGTCCTCGTCATCATCTGGCGTTTCAATTGTCCAGGAGAAGAAGAATCAAACTGATGACGCCCACGCATCACAGGGTGATAGTAAACAACTTGATGGCCACAATTCAAGTCCTAACCCCTCTCCAAGTGCAGTCGTTTTAAGGAACCCCCGCAGCAATCAGCCGAGGTCCTACAGCACCGAGGCTCTCTATGCTGCCCTCATGGACGTTAAGGCCGGTGAAAGTATCTACAGGTAAGTGAATAATTTTGAAAACAAATATAATAGAAAATACAAGAATAAATAATTAAATTATAAGTAAATTAAAATTCTAGAGAAGCCTAAATTGACTTGAAATTTATGTCAATTATGCAATTGTTTAATGTTAGTTACTTTTATTATCTAAATAACACTTCCCAAGGTGAAATTTACTCAACCAAAATCTTTTCAAACAACTCAATAATTTAGAGAACAAATATTGCACAGCAATATAGATATATGAACCAGGGACCGAAAATAATGATTATTTCTGAAATTAAAAAAAAAAAAAAAAAATAAATCATCACTTTTTTACCAAGCTAAAATGAATTATTTGTTACATTCAAATATTATAAATTGGATAATAACGATTATGAGGTAAATTTTTACTTTTTGATCATTTGTTAATACATATTATTATTTATAATAATTAATTATTATTTGATCGATATCAACCAATGGAAAAATAAAAATTGCTTGATAATCGTTATTTTGTAATTTACATATATATATTTTATTTTATCACAATCATTATGGTTCCTTATACACAACATTTATATTTTTGTTTATTTTCCTGTAAACTACTGGATTTTATTGTTATATCCCTTTAGCGCCGATATTTCTCCTCATGCGGTCGAAAGTAGCGAACACCAATGCCTCTACCGTCGCAATCCCCCATCATATCTTCATCTATTTCCACCGAAAAAAGATACAAATATTAAATAAATTTTAAAAATACAAATTCTTATTAATTAACATAACAAAAAATATGGCAGTTTTTTTGCGGTAGTCAACTTAAATATTTCACATTGCATCAAAAAATAAAAAATGTATGTTAAAATACTTGTCTATGTGTGTCATTGCGGTAAAATAACATGAGATATTGATTGAAAATTAATAATAATAATAATAGGAATTTGAAACTCTGTAAAATGAAGAGAAATCCAGAAAAAAATATGGAAATGTGGGACACTTGAAATTTTCAACTTCCTTTCTTGCTGCATACATTTATCATGAATTCAAATATTTTCGATAATGGCTAAGCAGACCCAGAGCCTTGCTCGCAGTTTATTTAATTTTTAATTTAAGAGGCTAGACAACAGTACGGCTGATCTAGAACGCAAGGAAGTTTTGCCGCCCTTCAACTATGTAGTTTCGTCTAGCCATTTTTTGAAGGTCATTGATGACACTTCGATCCGGCGCTTTAGAGCTCCTGTGAATGATTTTGAATTCGGTGTAATCAAGTGTCCCTATTTAAATTTGAATACTTTTTGATTTATTTTGCCCGAATTTAGACTTTGAGATTTTAAAAATATTTGATTTAAAATAAAAATGGAAACAAAAATGGGTTATCTTACCGCACATTGAATGTAAATTATTTGTTGGTAACGTGACTGCTAAATAGCCCTCTCCCCTTCCTCCAAAAATACAATTGGCATTGGTGTATTGTACGTGTTTTTTAATTTATTCTAATTATTTATATTTCTGCTAGTATTTTCAACTTTCCTATTTAGTGTGACCGTGTAATAATTGTTATATGTTTCTTTAATTATCGAATCGATACTGAATTTCAAGTCGATTTTAATTTTGTTTACTCTATTTTCTTGTTTGTAAATTACTTAATTTTCAAAATTTGAAAACAAAATATTGTAATTCCCCGCCGGATGTAATTTACAGTATATTTTTTTTGTTGTTGTTGTAATTTTTAAATTTAATCTAAAGGAAAAACGTATATTTAAATATTTTATTACTTTCTCCTTTTCCCCTTGTTGTGCGATGAAAAACGAAAAATAAAAAGGGCATCACAGCTGCATAAAGTGCCGCGAAAAACTCTCAGAAATTGGATGAAGCGGTGGCACATAAAATCAGCGTTTCCAATGCCGCGACAGTTGAAACAGGCCGCCGAAAAGAAGCGGCTCAAACAAATGGAGCATAAAATGGAAAAGTATAACGTTTAAAATATATTTAAGATACATTAAATTCAATTTAGAATAGAATTTAAAAGCAGGAAAAAACAAACCAAAAAAGTAAATTGTGAATTTATAAAACCCTATATATGATTTTTTTTGTTTTGTTTAAATAATATTTTTTTTTAAATTTAAATTCGTTATAAAGGATTCAAAATGAATTTTCGTTTTATTTTTACATACATAAAGAGAAAAGGTTTTGTAAGCGACATGCAAGCGATACGATGTAAAATATAAATGTAAATAAGAGAGAGTATGTATTATAAAAAAAATAAAAAAAATATTGTAACTGTAAATAATCATGAATTCCATCAATGCGTTGCTTTTACTTTCAACAATTTATTTAAACAAACAAATGAAGTGTTTTCAATGTGTGCGTGTTAAAATAAAAAAAGGAATTAAATTTTGAAAAAAAAAACATACATTTATCGACTTAAAAAACAAACAAATCAAAGATACAGAGAGAAACAGTATCAGTTGAAACCAATTTTGATTCAATTTATGAATTAATAAAGAAGCCATAAATAAGAAAAAAAAAATCACCTTATTCATGTACTTATGTCGATGTGTAATTAAAAAAATAAAAAAAAACGAATTAATAAATAATTTATTAATGGTAATATAAAAAAAAAGCAAACATGAAAGAGAAACGTTGAGAAAGAGGGAGAAGATAGCTTGAACGAGTAGGAGAGAGAGAGAGAGACCGATATACATGTATCCTTATCTGATGAAATGCACGCCAAAAATAAAAAATATATTTTCCGTTTTTCAATCTTAAAAACATCCTCCAGAAAATTTCTAAAATTGTTATATTTAGTAAACCAAAAAAATAATACATTTTATTTGCTAGACTTTGAAATAAAACTAAATTTAGTAATACAAACTGCTATATTGCAAACTATTAAACAAAACTGTCATATATACATTTTTGTTTTCTCCTCCTACTATACACAGAAAATTATGATTTCGAATTGTTATACAAACTGTTATAAAACATAATTTAGTTTTTTCTTACTTAAGTAAAAATACAAAAAATGAAATATAAATAAAAAAAAGGAAAACAAAATAAAATGCTAGTCCATGAAATTGCATAGTCATATATTTTTTAATCGAAGTTTTTTGTTTTTCTTGATAGTTTATTGAATATGAGCTTTTTTTTCTCATTTCTTTAGCAGCAAAACCACACACACGCTTTAATTTAATTAATTAATTCAGGTGAAATTTAAGATAGAGAGGGATAGTCAGAAAAGTGAAAAAGGCGGGAACAAAAATGAGTTAAAAACGATATGCTTCTTTTTTGCTTTTATTTATAAAAATCCAAAGATTTTCTTTTTTTTTGTAAGTTTTTTTTTTTTAAACTCGTAAAAGTAAGAAACATAAACAAGCTGAAAAAAAAACAAAAACCAATTTATCTTTGTCAACAAAAAAAAAAAAAAAAAGTTGAGATATCTTAAATAAAGTATATTATTTATGTGTACAAGATGAAAATGTTTATTTATTTTTCACCAAAAGGTTTCCCAGCACAGCCCAATAGCACCAATCATTCAAAAAGATAAATAACCACAAAAGTAATTCCAGATCATCAAAAATCAAAATAAAATAAAATATAATGGTTACAAGAAATTTGTAGTTTTTGTTTTAGGGAAAATACTAAATGAAATGAACTAATTTTGCAGAATTTGCTCTAGCTAATGTTATTTGCGAATACGACGGAGGCCTACAAATTAGCATGGATTCCGCCCCGGGGAGGAGGGTTCGACGATCGGAGGCCATCTTGCGGCAGGCAGCTGAATGTGTTTCAAAAGGTCAAACGTTTCAAACCGTTAGCGACATGTTTAACATACCGATTTCAACCATAAGGTTAGTTTTTTACCTCTAATTATTCGTTAATTACACGAAAAAATTTAAAACTGTCACCTTACAAATTTCACCTTTAACAGATTTTTCATGGCCAGAAAGGGAATTTTGCCGCGAAGAAAAAGAGGCCGAGCTGCCGGAGTCTCAATAATCGGCGGGGCGCATTCTGATTTTCATAATTCAAGCACCGATCACAGCCGATCAGCAAGCCCATCAGAGCCGCCATTTCATTTTGCCAATTATAAATTACCCGAAATAAAACCAAAACTCGTCTAGTTATAAAAAGCAAAATATAAATAAATAATTAAATAAAATAAGCTACGAGAATGAACAAGTGAAAAGGATACGAGAGAATCTGGAGCCATTTAATCGCTAAGAAAAATAATTTTAACTTTTATTTTATTTTTTAATATTACACATAATTACAAATACTCATTATTGTCCCTGAAATTCTTTCACAGTTGCCTCAAAAACATGAAAACAGTTCAATTTCTAATAATTACTTGTAATAGGTCTATTCGTTGACAAAATCGTTAAAAAAAAAAAAAAACTGTGTCGCCAGCATTTGCCACACGGCGCCACACGGGCCCCACGGCACCCCGGGAATTGTAAAAAAAACCCAGGGTGCCGTGTGGCACCGCGTGGCTCCACACGGTACCCTGGGGTTTGGTATCTCCTCGAAAGCAAATCGCCTCGTGGCGTGTCAACGAAAAGACCTAATTATTACATCTGTAAATTATTCAGCAATTAATGTTTTTGTTTGTACCAAAAAAAAGGTAAACAACTTCGATATCTAATTTGGCATTATACATACATATATGTATATATTTTTTTATTATTTGAAATTTTACAATTTTTAACCGTCGCACCATATGGTGCCACAAGTAATTAAAATGTTA
Organism: Machimus rusticus; assembly: GCA_951509405.1. NCBI lineage: Eukaryota > Metazoa > Arthropoda > Insecta > Diptera > Asilidae > Machimus > Machimus rusticus. Next base: position 10,003,827 of record OX608055.1, on the reverse strand, counting down.
GTAGCCTTATTTGAAATCCTTTACTAAAGTTTTCTGTAAAGTTTTCGACTATAGTGAATGTTTGTTAACCTAAAGTTGTTTACTTTTAAAAATGGCAAATTGGTTATTGGCCCGGTTAAAGTAAAGGGAAATTACTATTGCATTTTTTTTTAAGTAGGTTTTTAAGAGTAGAGCAATCAATTTTTTCTGTTTCTTTTTGGTTTTAGCCCCACCGGACTTAGTAACCAATTTGAACCTTGTAAGCTAAAATAAAGGTAAAATTTATGAATTGTGAAAATAGTTGAAAGATAATTTAACCGATACACAAACGCAGCACCGACGTAAAATGCCAAAGACAGCTTTAATTAACTCGTAATTGCTTTTTTTTTCCATCGACCATATACCAAATATAGACTATTTCTTTTTTCTTTTCTTCTATTAATAGGGGCAAAATGTGAACGTTTATATAATTTATGTACTATGTATGTAATGCTGCCCCAGTTTTTGAAATCAGTTCTCGGTCTAAAAAATTTCTTTCACCAAAAATTGACTGCTCTGCTTCACCTTTTAAAATTTAAAAGACTATGTTTTTCGTTAAATGTATTAAGGAAACAATCGTTTTTTTTATAAATAGATATATATATATATATATATATATATATATATATATATATAAATGTGTGAGAAAATCTGTATGAAATGTAATTTGTTTGTTACGTATAAGTATGAAATGAAAAAGGCGACATTAAAAAATTAAATACAATAAAAATAAAACCAGGTGCAGAGAAAATTGTAACTGAAAAAAAAATGAGATATTAAAATTACAGTGTACGATAATTTTTTTTTATTAATCCTTGTGTTATTGTGTTTATTTTGATTTTATTCTAAAAATTACGATATTAGGCCCCTCGCTATAATCTTCCCATTCCCTCGCCATAATCTTTTTGTTAAATTTCGACGCAGTTACCGACGTTGAAAGTGGTTACAGTGGTTCGCTCCTAGGTACGACAAACGAGATAGATTGAGTATCATTCTCGCATCTCGATTGTACGATTATTGAATATCGAATAATATGACTAAGGTCCGTGATCAAACCCTAGCTTAAACTTGGTTTTAAATTTGACTTGAGCTAGCAAAACCCTGGATCAGAAGCAGGTAAGAAAAACAGCGTCAATTTCATTTTTTTATTTAAGATTCCATCTTGAGGAACAATCTCAAAAACATCTTTTCAAAATTCCACCAGAAGAAAAGGTTTTTGTAAATAGCTCTGTGGCACCATAAAACGTATTTATAAACTAATTTTGAGGGACAAAAATTAATTTAGATTATAGAAGTAATAAAAATACGATTATAATTTAAAATCAACACGTTTTTGAAAAGGAAAAAATAGAGTTAGAAAGTTATTGAATGGGAATGCTTAAAAAGTAGTTTGTACCTGAATTTCTGAATCTTAAAAATACATACATAAAAGGAAAAAAATGCAGATGGTTTAATTTACTTTTAATTTTGATCTTTTGCAACTAATTTTTGTACGTAACATTCTCTAAAAATTAAGCTAGAATTTAAAATGTTCGTGTATGTCGTATTAATCGGTGTTGAATTTTAAATATAAGTTGTAATTATCGTAAAATAAAGTAACTCATGAAGGGCTCAAAATGTGAGCGAAAACAACAATGAAAGTTTTTAATATGTTTTAATTTATGGCGAAACTAAACTTCAATTAAATAGGTATATATAGTATTTCTTTTTTTTAACCCATGGTTCCTATGGAATTATTTGCATGTCCCCAACCCGCCTCAAATCATTTGGCCTTTGTTTTTTAAGTTTTCGGAAAAAAAAGACAAAAAAACTCCCGAAAGCCTTTCAAAATGCAATAAAAATCATTAATTTAACCAAAAAAATGTACATAAATTAACATCTTTTTACCTCTTCCTTTTTAAACTTAAAAAAGAAAATTATTTTTATACATAATAACGACAAAAAAAGGCCAAAAAAAAACGAAATATCTAGTAGGGACAAATAAAAACTTTGTAAATTTTCTGTAAAAAAAAATATGAAATTTAAAACAAAAATGATAAGAGTAAGGAAAGAGCAATAAAAGTCATAAAATTTATGCGATGAAATGTTTGGTTAAGACTTGCACAGATTTTCAGCTGTATGTACCGAAAATGGTACCTACTAATTTGAGTTTAAAACTATGACGTGTTGTATCTCAAATAAAAGCAAATCATGAGTAGCATCCAAAAATTTATGGAACGCTACAATTTATATCATTTTCTTTAACAAAATGTGAAAAAACCATATACTTTTTGGGCAAATCTAAACCGTCTTTCGATGATATGTGTACATAAAGTATTTTCGTCAAAAAAATTGTATTTTTTATTTTATATTTGCAAACAATTTGTAAACAAAAAGCAGATTTATTGAAAGCTCTTACCGTTTAAATAAGAAATTCGTTTTACATACAGGAAGAATCTGACGGACGAATTATGCAAGCATATAAAATACACTGTAAAAAACTCGTATTATCTCCGTTATTCTTTTGATCAAAAGACAACCATAAAAAAATATGCAAAAACATTAAAAAACGAATAAAAAAAAAACAATAATGATGTTTAGAAAATAAATCTAATAAACAGAATTCAAAATTTCTAGAATATTTCGTGATAATCAACTTAGGCATATTTCCCCCCATTTTGTCTCAAGTTTTAATTTTTATTATTGAACTTTACTTTAAATTATAAAAACTTTGTTAAGAAATCATTAAACAATTTTGGCAAATTTAAGAAAATAAAAGAAATTAAAACATTTGTGTTTTTACTTATAAAAAACTCCCTGAAATAACCAACATATTAAAAGTGGTTCTAACTTTTAGGAAACACGAAACCGAAATTCAGTTTAGAAAATGATTCCATACTATCCAAAATAAATAAATAATGCAAAAAACAGCATCTAGCTAATTTCTAAATTAGTTATAGCTACTGTTTTTTGCATTATTTATTTATTTTGGATAGTATGGAGTTATTTTCTAAAGAGATTTTAAATCTACACCCATCATATTTAAGTTGGATAAAAGAGTGTCATGTAATTAAATTATTTTACATATAATTAAAAATATATTAAGTAATAAGGAATTTGTACTTACATTATTCACATTTTTATCTTTTAATCTTTTCTTCTTTTCTTATCCTTTTATAGAGAAAAATAAACAAAATGTGCTGCTTATTTTAGATGGCCAGCTTCCTCTGTAGGCCTTTTTCACCATTTTACATGCCTTGAAATAATATTAGCCGATTGTATTTTTGCCGCACAGATTCAAATGGTAATAGATTTTCCCATAAAATGGTATTTTACCTTAATATATGTCTCCGTGACTAACTTTAAAAGATGGGCATAGTGCTCACCTTCTGTCATATGGCTCTCTTTGTCTTCAAATATATGAATTTTTAATTTTTGTTTTTCTTATGATATCCGTATAAGAGCGCTATATTCATTTCAAATTCAAATTTAAATTTATACATAAATTGATACAACTAAGAAAATTATTTCTGTACAAGTGAACCATACAGTTTTGGTTAAGACTGACATTAATAATCAATTACAGTAGGTTTAGAGTTTTATACAAAATTCGTGTTCATCAGCCTACAGGAAAAAATCAAATGAAAAGAGCTGACAATTTTAAATGAAATTGTAAAAATCTGCACCTTAATAATTGAATATGCAATTTCGAAAAGGGCACATCTCGCATTTTTTCACAAATACGTTTTTTCAAATCAATGAATTCTAAATACTCCCCCCTACCTATTATATTAGAAAAGAAAACATTTATAGTATTTTTTCTACTGTTGACGTCATAGCGTGTACAGAAATAATTTCGAAAAGGTCACAACTCTTAAGAGATGTGCCCTTTTCGAATTTAATGTAACATAAGACCGTTAACTTACATAATACTACTGGCTGTTTTGTTATTGTGATTTAAAACAATAAGTATATTGGGTCTTTAATGTGTCATTGCGCTGTCTGAAGCAAGGTAAAGACGTAATTTTACGCTTCCACAATGAGTTCTGATTCTGACAATGATATTCAAAAAAAAAAAAAAAAAAAAAAAAAAAAAAAAAAAAATGGAAAAGAGGAGTAAGAAATATCGAGGGTCATAAATGCAGCTAAAAATAAAGTTTGTTTTTAATCCTAAAAAACCTGGTGAAGTAATCACAAAAAATTATATAGATAGATCTCTGAGGAATTTTTCGTTCTTTCTAGAGTAAAAGGCACTTGCAGTAACTTACCAAGCCGAGAATATCGAGCTTATAATGGCAAAGTACCTATTAATAAATTAAAAATTGCAGATATTGCAAAAGTGAAACAATATACCAGTAGAATTTACAGAATTTTATGACGAAATACTGGAATGGCCAACTACGAAAGAGAGGCTCCAGAAGAAGATTATGGAAAGAAAGTCTACTAATTTTATCTTTAATTTACGTACTGTGTTTCATTTTGAATACAAAAAATCAAATTTTTCCCAAATTTATATAGCTTTTTCTTTAAATTATGTGAATTCAATATCATGAATTTCGAAAAGGGCACATCTCAGAAAATTAAAATATCTAAAATATATTTTATAATAAGATTAACATCAAAAATTTTTATAATTTCCGATGTAACTCAGAAATAAATTTTATAAATTTTGCACTAGTTTAGAAAATAATTAGTTTTTTTCATTTCCTGAACATTTCACATTTTCAGACATGTGCCCTTTTTGAAATTGCCTATTCAATTGTATTTTTGTGTAATTTTTAGATAATGAAGCTATTTGCATTGAACACTAAGGAAAATGTCTTTGATTTTTCTTATGAAGGCAAATCTTCAAGAGATACTGCTGAGGAATGTTAAATATCCTATAAAACAGTTCAAAAATTCAAAAAGATGCGAGTGAGAAATTTGAAAACCAAAAAATGGCCGACTCTTGAGCATTTCTGATCGAGCTGGCCGGGAAATTACTCGATGTGTTTTGTCTGGAGTAGCGAAAACTCCTCAGGAAGCTGCTCAACAAATCAATAATGAAGCCAGTAAATGAATTTGCAATTGAACCTAAGAAAAAAATAAAAAGCCTCCTAAAGGCGACAGATTGGTGCAATGGTGTCATGGAGCACCTGGTTTTGTACCCTTCTGTACCCTTCAACGGCCAAGTCACACAACATTAGCTATAATAATAAAGAAATCGCAGTAGTAAGGAACCTTAGACTTGGCACGACTTTGTCTAGATTTCATTACTTTTCAGATATAAACAAGCAGCTCCATCGAGACTTGGCTAGTTTTTTACAGAATGTTTTTGGTGGGTTTGTTTTACAATATCATCTTAATTATGAGATTTCAAAATATTTAATGATTTACCTGCGCAAATAATTTATTAAATTTTTTTCTATTATTTTTTTATCACTTTCGATAATGAATGAATGAATGAATGATGAAAAATTTTTGGAAAATGAAGGATACCAAAATTCATTTTATTTATTTATTTATTTATTTCTTTCTTTCTTATTATAGCGATTACAATAAAAAATTTCATAAAAAATTTAATTTAGTTTACAGAGTTATTTCAAACCATAGAATTGATCTAAACTACCAAAATTATGTAAAGTTATACAAAATAACAAAATCCTTAAACTGAAATTGATTCATTGAAAAATCTATATTACAATCACAGAACTGAACTAAAATTTGAAAAATATGTAATAAAACACCTCGATCTACTTAAATATTAAATAAAGCTAATAACAAACAGTGTCTCTAACAAACTAAAGTCATTCTTTTTTATAACAGATATATTTATTTTAAACAAGAGCTAATCATAATATTTTAATTGTATATTCGTATTCAGTGACCCCAAAATGGCACACAAAAAGTCGATTTTGTAGACCAGTGGAGTTAGCTCCGTGCTCAGCTAAGTAAGGCGTGGCGAAACTTTACGTGCTTGAATTAATTCTATTGAACTAGATTGAAAAATTAAAATAGACCAATGCCCAAAGGGTTTATGACTTGAAGTGCGGATAATATTAAGAAATAATAATTAATTAAATAAAAATGTTTTCTTCATATACCACGTTCGAAATGTTTGAGGGTGAATTTTTAGTGGCCATGGAGATATTTGCCAATCTCGAGACGGTGACCCAGGCGCCGGAAATCCCAGACCCACAAAGTCCGGTGGTTTGTTTCTATTAATTTTTGTATTTTTATTTTTTGTGACTAATTTAATTTTCAAAGGTTCGACAAAGTCCCCGATTAATGGGGAGGCCGACGATCGACTCTGACACGTTGCTACGGATACTGGGGAGAGGACGAGAGAGCGGGAGGAGGAAACTGTAATTTGTATTAAATAACATCATTTTGTTCAACTTTTGCTTACATTTTTCCCAGAGACGGGGCCATCAATCAGTGGCAGGAATAGTTAGAAGAAGAGGTCGTCGGAAAGTCGGAAAATAGTTAAGAGGTGAATCATTCAATTTATGCGGAGCAATTTATATAAATTTAAAATGTGGTTTTTCTTTTGCAGACTTTACAGTAAGATGGCGGCGCGATGACGTCGTTAGTCAATAGCGGCTGATTAGAGTTCGTCTAACCGTCTCCGAAAATAGTGCTTCACAAAAAAAAAAACATTACTTAAGTTAATCAATTCGATTTTTGTATGTTATAATGATTTATAGAAGGTTTAATTAATACCGATAAATTTGTTGTTGGACCTTTAAATATATTACCATTTCAAGTTAACTGGGTCAAAGGATCAATTAAAATTCTTTTAGATGAAAGTACAAGCGAGAATAACTTCTGAGTCAATTCGATTCAAAAAATGTTTCGACTGGTCTACTTTGTCTGGGTTGAGAATTAGAAAAGGTGCTTCGCCACAATAGAAAAGGTGCTTCGCCATAATAATATCCCCAACAAGCCTCTAAATCAGACACTGACTGTTTGTACTTGAATTAGGGGATTTGTGAGTGTTCAACGTTACACTCTACATTATAGATTATATTCCATTGCTTGTTTGAAAACAAAAATTAAAATCTATACGAATAGTTGCAGTTTTTACGGCCGCGGGAATTTTTAATATTATTGTTTACAAATGTAAAAAATCGGTAAATTTTACCATCCGATTTTAATAAATACCAGTGAATTATTATTCAGTCGGGCAGTAGATTTTAAAATTAAATACATCAATTCATATATTAAAATTATGGTTGTAGATGTCGACGTTTATCTTATATAAATTTAAAATTTCTTCAAATTTGTTTCTCTTTGCAGTCATTAGAAGCGCTGCACGCGATATTATTTATTGACGAACGTGGAAATGTGCAAGTCTGCAATACAACAAGTTCCAAAGGGGCAAAACACGGCCCCAGTATTGAAAATATGTCCCTTCCGTGCGATTTAGATTGGGGAGAGACTAGAATAAAACTGTTGGATGCAAGAGCGGTAAATAACAGAATTTTTTATTTCTATTATTTCTATTATGATATTGTTTTTTTAGCGTATGTTAATCCGGACCGAAGAGGGCATCCAGCCGGGCCCAGCTCCATCCGCGGCGGTAAGTTTCTATTTATTTTTGACGTGACAACGTCTTATAAATCGGTCGACCCGAGAGTCATTTACGAAAACTGAAGTAACGACGAGCCGGTAACATGAGCAGGATTATGAGGAAATCTTATTAGAAATTAAAAAGACAACATTTCATTTCAATATGAAAATTCATTATAAATTCTAAGGAGTGGGAACTAGAAGAACATACTTCTAAAATATGCAGCCAAGGTTGTTTAATTCTACATGTTCTTTGCCCAAAAGATCTCGATATTTTCCATTTATTTATAATAGATAAAAACCATATAAAAATATCTGAAACTTATCAGAGCTATTGTTCTTTTAGTTAATTCAATAATTTATTATATTTGTAGAGATTTTTAATTACATACTGTGCTATAGAAAAGCCAATTACATTTGACTTCATGAAATGTTAAATAATGAAGCAATAAAGTAAAATAATATTTAAGCGAATATTTTTCGATAATTGAAAAAATAAATTTGTTTTGAAGGGGCGTAGTTTCGAAAAGTAGGTTAGAAATTTTCCACGTTTCGGATATTGGTAAGCAAAATCACAGTAAAAAAAAAAACAAGTTAAGATCATAGTTCTTATTCTATTGACACTGTATTCCAACGTAAAACGAAAGAAAAGAAAGAATTAGAATTATAATATAAATAATAAATAATTCGTATAAAGATTGCACTTTGTCTGCACTTTTTGCAGACGGTGGAAACGCTCCACGCCCTACTAACAATAGGCACAGAGGGCACAGTGCATCTTGTCGATGTCAAGACGGCGAATGGGACGTACCTCGGCGGGGCAAATTTGGCCAACCATTTTAACGAGCTTGCGTTACCATATGTGGTCAAATTTGGGTCCTTCGAGGTAAAACTCTACAAAAATCAATAACAGAATTTTTTATTTTATTTCTATTAAGCTATTGTTGTTTTTAGCTTCCTTTGAGGGACCCAGGAGAGGGACCATCAACTGGGCGAAACGCCCCGCCTTATTTAGTTTATATTTATATAATTGATTTTTCTTTTTAGCATTCAGAAGGAACGGGGGCAGAACTACCCGGACGGGACCCTCCACGGCGACCGAGGGGTCGACCCCCCAAGGTCCCACGTTTGGATGGGCCGAGTACGGCGGTATCGGTATGTTTAATATAATCTCGCCATGTCTCAATACTAGGAATTATATTTATTAATTTATTGTTAAGCACAAGTTGGCTGTAACACTTTAAATCAACTTTTAATCCACCAAACTATTAAATTTATTTTAAACTTTACATGAGGTTTTTGTTTAACCCTTTAATATGAAAAAAATGGCTTTAATCTTTTTCGTGCGTTGAAAATTATCCTCAAATGTTTTACCTTGTAATTAATTCGCCAGGTTTATAGGCAATATTTAATCAATTTTTTTATTTCAGCCCTTGGTTCTTTTTGAAACTGATTACTTCGGCATGAATTTAATTGCGGGCAATTATAAAATTGGGAGAAGCCGCGGATGCCATTTGGAGCTGAAGGACCCGGTAAGTTTTTTCTTATTTATATTTTCGGAACAAGTCAAGCGCTGGAGAGGTAGCCGGATTTGAGTGAAATTTTGAAGAAACCTTCCTTTGGCCTTGGAACGTATAAATTTGCAACAAATTTTGCTGGCTCAATTATTGCTTCGGCGTAAGGTTGCGTGCGGGGAAATTTACCGTCGGCAGTAGCCTGAAATGTGACCTTCAGATTCCTGATCCGGTAAGTTTTTTTTAATTTCTATTTTCATGTGGGCTGTATTTATTTAAAAGGCACACAAAACGTCAGATTTTATAGACTGAGCACGGACCGCCTTACTGCGGGAAAACTTTCCGTTTGATAAAATCGAAATTTTTGAAGGTGAATTTTTAGTGGCCATGGAAATATTTGCCAATCTCGGGACGGTGACCCAGGTGCCGGAAATCCGAATTTTTATTTTTTGTGACTAATTTAATTTTCAAAGACTCGAGGATGTCCCCGCCTACAGGGAAAGAAGCAAAATTATAAAATTTATTTTGTGGACGACGACGAGGAAGAGGAGGAGGAAATTGGTAAGTTGTATCAAATAAAATCATTTTGTTTAACTTTTGCTGTAAATGTTCACTTTTTCCAGAGACGGGAGCCATCAACCAGTGGCAGGAATAATTAGAAGAGGTCGTCGGAAAGTCGGAAAACAGTTAAGACGCGAATCATTCAATTTATGCAGAGCGATTTATATAAACTTAAAATGTTTTTTTCCTTTGCAGCCTTTGCAGCAAGATGGCGCTAAACAAGCAGGGGCATTCACCAGTATTGACATTTAAATTGTATATTCGTATTCAGTTTAAAAGGTACACAAAAAGTCAAATTTTGTAGTCCAGTGGAATTAGCTGAGCACGGAGCGCGGTAACTCTATTGAACTAGATTGAATTAAAATAGCACGACTTAACAAGACCATTGTGACCGTTCAGGAGAAACGGACTTTTAAACAAATATAAAATTAGTTTTAAAATAATTTGTGTTTCAGCGTGCAGGATAAAATGATGACATGTAATAGCCCCGCCGTTGATATTTGTTATTCTAATTATGATTCCTCGTGTTAAATTCTCGCAGTGGATCAATTGTCCCATTAATTTCACGAAAACCTCGAAACCTGAAAAGAATTTCACGTTTAAAAACTAACGAAAGGTTTCAAGTTGGCTGATTACCTGTAACGTTGGACTTAAATGATTTTTCCTAGGCGCCTCCAAGTTCATTCACTAGATCCTTTACTCAATTTTTTTTTTGCATCACTGCTTAGACGGTACGATTTGTCTGAAATTATCAGAGAATCCTTTTGAAATATTCTACTTTCAGAAAATGCAAAAAAAAAAACGTTTTTTTTTTTTTTTTTAAATCCTAACTGGCTCTACCGCACGAACGCCATTGTGACGGCCCAAAAAATTTTTGAATTTTCGCAAATTTTTTTGCGCGGGTATAATTTATTTTTTAAGGATCGGATAAAGGAATATGTATGTCAAGAGTACATATTCAACTATATCTACAAAAAAAATTCGTTAAGTTATATAAATTTTCTCGAAACAACTTTTTTCGACCTTATCCCATCGGTTCCTCGAAGACCAATGTGCCGATTTTAAAGTTTTTTTTTTTTTTAAATCTTTATAATTACAGTAGCTATGGTTGTACGTAGCCGATTTTAAAAGTTTTTAAAATTACTATTTTTTAATGCCATTTTACTAAGGAAAAATAGCCAAAATTTGGGAAAAAAATTGAAAGTGCCACCATTTTGCGAAAAAAAAAAATTGAAAAACCCCTACGTGCAACCATAGCTATATTTATATAGATTCTATACAACATTTTATTTTTCAATATCAGATAATTTTTCAATATGATATCGTTGAGACAATGAAGGAGGATTTTTTTTGGACTACTACTACTACTATTTTATTTTATTTTATTTTATTTTATTTGTTATTTATTTTATTTTTTATTTATTTTATTTTTTATTTATTTTATTTTTTACTTATTTTATTTGTTATTTATTTGATTTTATTTTATTTTATTTTATTTTATTTTCTTCGTATTTGAAAATAAATCATATGTGAGCATTCTAACCAACATCTCACAATTTTTTTAGTATAAAATATGGAATAAAAACAACGTTTTAGCTCTAAATTAGCTGAGAAAAAAATACCCAAACGTCGGAAAATTGAAATGTAAGGTCACCACAAATCGTCTGTAATAAAAAATTTACATGTTCGCATAACATCATAATTAGACATAAAATCGAAGTGTGCGTAGAAACTTTAATGTTCGAAAGTAATAAAAAACTTAAAAAAATTAAAGTCTACATCAAATTAAAATGGAAAAACAAAAACGGTGGTAGAATTAATATTTGGACAGTAGGATAGACCTTATTTTTTTCTTTTAAGAAATATAATTAAATTTGAAAACGGTGGAAAATAAAAAAGAAGGTACTCACGTTTCTGGAAATAAGACCAAATATTCTGCACAGCGTGGCTGTTGATTTTGGAGCGAGTGATCCAAATAATAAAGCAGTGATGAATCGTATCTTCTCTAGTGTTTTTAGGACTTAATTAAACCTCCGCCGAAGCATTCACATGTCGTCCTCCAGAACTTATATCTCAAAACAGCACTTGTATTCAATTTTCATTAAAGAAATTGGATATAAATTCCTCTGACAAGTGCAATCTTGTCCAACCAGTAAAATTTATTAGCACAAAGGATGTCACCGTGTAGTCGGTGATTATTAATAACGACATTAATCAGTTGCGATAAGCCTTATTCGTGCCGTGTCACCTTTTGCACACATTGACACGTTCGCAAGACAAATTGCTCGATAAGTCGCTTCAATATATATTTAAATTTAAAAGACATATTCGCACGAAAATAGAACACGTTTAGTTGATTAGCTCTGGTTAACCAGACTGACACTCACTTTGAGATATTCCTTCTGATTATTAAGAGTATCGACTTTTCTGATTACGTAAATTATTAATCACTCTCACATGGTTCACGTAATTTCGAATTTTCGTTTCGGAACTTTTCCTTCAACTGAAGGGTAATCCAAATTTCATTTTTAGTTTCACATAAGTCAAATGTATTTTTCGTTGAAGTTGATACCCTGAAAAGAGTTTTAAAAAAACCAGTTGTATAAAATTGAGTATAAATAAGGTGAACTAAAATGAAATCTTTTGCTTCCAATAAGCCTATAAGTCAACTCTTTAATAACTAAAGGAAGATGACCTCATAAAACAATTAAAACAAAGCGAAGGTGGGAAAATTACCGCTAAAAAATTCACTTCTAATTACAGGTAGCCCAAAAACGACACCTTTTACAAGACGAAAAGGTCAATGAATAAGGAAAATAAATTTGGCTACGACTGGGTTTTAAGGTTGAATTTTTAAAAAATGTTTTCGTGTAGTTTGAATCCAATAAAGTAGATATACATATGTACATTAAGATAGTTATTAGAATTAAGAAATTTTGATTAATTTAAAACATTTTAAAATTTTTAGTTCCCTTTGATTACAATTTATTTTGTAATTTAAAGTGATTAAAATAGTTGATTGAATTTTTTTATCCGACTATTTTAAACCACTTTGAACGATAAAATGAAATTAAGTCAAAAAATGTAACTGAAATGAATTTTATTAAGGAATTTCAATTCAAAAGGCGCTTTTGAAAGCTCATTTCGATTCGATTCGAACGACTACGTTATTATAACAATAATTACAATTTATTGAAAAGTAATAAGGAAAAAACAATGAAAACAGAAAAAAGAACTCACCAAAAATGCGACAATCACACATCCTTCGTGTCTTCGGTGCCACCACTCCTTCGCATAGCGTGCGTATTTTTGCCTGAAAGATTTAGGAATAAGGAAATTATTTTAAGCAATAAAATAGGAACAAATTTTTAGGATTACTTTTTGGTCAAGCAATAAAATAATTAATAACAAACGTCTTTCCATATAAAAGAAATGTATTTAGAGATAATATTAAAACATTTTTTATTGAAAAATATTTAAAAATAATTGGAATACAGCACATTTGGGGGGGTCACAAAATTTTCACAAAATGGCGGATGCTGAAAGTGAAAATTCTGTATTCGACTCAAATTTCACTCGCATTTTCGGCTATAAAACAAAACTTATCGTCCAAAAAAAATTCCTTCCTTCACTTTGAGGACAATTATGCATAGGATAAGTGAGGAAAATTTCAAACCGTTCTCAAGTTACAGTGATCACCGACTTCGAATACATGGTTTCGAGAAAACGCACTCAAGAAATTGCAACTATTTCGAATATACAGGTGTGCACACTTCGACGGCACTATTCAAATTTATATATCTCCGTAAATATTGGTCCGATTTGTCTGAAATTATCAGAAAATACTTTTAAAATATTCGACTTTCAGAAAATGCAAAAATCCTAACTAGTTCTACCCCACGAACGCCACTGTGTCGGCCCAAAAAAATTCTCAATTTTCGCGAATTTTTTTGCAGGGGTATAATTTATTTTTTAAGGATCGGATAAAGGAATATTTAAAGAGTACATATTCAACTATATGACAAACAATTACAATTACAAAATATAGAATTTTTTATTTTTTTCTGTATGTGGGTAAGTCCAAAATTACTTAATTTTTATTGTTTTTAATTTTCAGGTTCACCAGAATTAAACTTACTTGGTAAGTATGAGCGTTGGATCACTAAATCTATTATCTATTGAGATTCGAACAACAATTGTCATGTTCAGGTAAGTATGGAGTCTTTCTATTATTTAAATTTTGTTGTTGTCTAATTTATTCACTTCCCGTTACCAAAGTAATTTAACTTTATTTTACTTAAGTAATTATCCGTTGTTTCATTTAGTTAATGTTAATGTGTTATGATCGCACTTGGAACTGTTAAGTTAAATTTTGTTTGCATTGTAATCGTTTTTTTTTCTTATTTACAGGTATTATTTAACACGCATTTACATTTTCTTCGTAAAACTAATTTTGTTCTTGTACCAATTTTCCTTGCAATATTAACACAAAAAATTTTCTTTTCCTATTTCAGGTTCACAAAGAAAAACTGGTCAACGGGAAAGATTGCTATAACGAACGATGGAACCTGAAGGCCAAATATTAGAGGACAAAATAGCGTCAAATAAATTATCAGGAACGAAGATCTTGAACGAGGCAGTAAAAGAGCGATTGTGTGCCGCGTGTGTGGTATTGAGTTTCCTACAGGAAACAGAATTGCGGGCAGTTCCCAGACGCAACGAAATCAACTCGACAATTTCAGCCTCTGTTGTATCCGGGTGGATCCTGGAGACAAAGATGGCCCGCGGTCTGCGAGCCGGCCTCAAGGCAAGAGTATCCGCCCGCGAGACAGAGGTCGCATCCAAATTCGACTCCTGGCTAGCAGGAACCGGCACAGTGAGGGGAGAAGAAGAGCTCTCAGTCGAAACCGAACCAGCGGAAGATTTACGGCGCTGATGATGACGCCTCCCTTTTCCCTTTTTAGGGCGGAGCTGCGCAGATCCCGACATATGTGGTGCAGAGAGCTGAGACTGCGAATCAGAAAGCACCGCTGGGGAAAGATCATTCGGAACAGTCAAAACAGCCTCCGGTGAAGAAGAAGGAGCATCAGGAGTCGACGAGAAAGAGGAAGCACAACGTTGGGACAAGCTCTTGATATACGCAGCAATGCCGTTGATGACCTTCGAGTCCGTAGAAGCAGCCGTTGTCAAAGATCCGATGTCTCCTCTAACCAGCCTAACACTACGTCTGATGTCCTCAACCACAGGCAGCAATGAAGCCTCTCCAGCGTCCACAGGGGCTGCTGAAAGAAGGGAGGCCCGCATATCATCCACAGAATCCGCCAAATGTCCAATCCTGGAACCAAGCTCATGAGATTTCTCGATGACACGGTTTGAATTGCCAATTAGAGTCTCGGAAGCGGCATAAAGTGAAGAGATTTTATCGCTCATGGCATTGAGTCCTCGTAAACGAGTTGCAAGTTGGACCAATTGCGTGAAATATTATTAACCTTGTCTGCAATGATAGACTGTTCATCATCATGTTCGACAGAGACATATACCAAGGAATTACCCTTGAAAAAATATATGTATAACTATGTAGGTGCAATAATCTATATATTAATACGTGAAGGGAAATCTTTGGACCCCTTTTTAAGCAAATTGCACGGACTGAGGAGTTTGAGATTTTGCATGGTTAAAGTTTATATAGAGAAGAAGTGCACAAAGCTAAAATTTATATATAATATGTGTTATAAATACATTAAATAAAATAAAATAAATTTATTATTTACGTTCATACTGTCTATGTCGAACGCATAGTAGTCTGTGGTCAAACTGTCGTAATTTTATTATTGAAAGTGCCAATTTCAAACACATAGTAGCCTGTGTACAGTCGTACTTTTCGTAGTAACCTCGGTAGGTCGAATTTCGACCACAGGGCGACCACTAGTATCCAGATAAATAGAGCAGGCGTAGCGCAGTCCAGCGCAGGCAAACTCAGCAGGAAAATGCGAAAAGTAACAAATAGAGATGGCTGGCGGTAAATATTAGACGGCAAACGCAAAATAACACTCAGAAAGCCTCGAAAAGCGCAAAACAACAATTAAATAACGCAAAAACAAGTAGAAACAATAAAAAATTTATTTATTTAAATTTTTTAAATTTAACAATAACCTACGTTAACAATTTCCTATATTGCTCAATGCAGCCCATCGACATCAAACTGTGCAAGATTATGCAATTCATAATTACTCAAAGAATATTTATGCTGACTTGTTGTCGCCGTAAATTGGGTGAGGTCGATGCGCAGTGCATTGTTACACAAAAATAATTACAAATAATTCTTAACCTACTTAAGCTATGCGATGCGCCCCAACAAGTGTCTCTAACAAAGTAAACTCATTCTTTTTTATAACAGATATATTTATTTTAAACAAGAGCTAATCATAAAATTTTAATTGTATATTCGTATTCAGTGACCCCAAAATGGCACACAAAAAGTCGATTTTGTAGACCAGTGGAGTTAGCTCCGTGCTCAGCTAAGTAAGTCGTGGCGAAACTTTACGTGCTTGAATTAATTCTATTGAACTAGATTGAAAAATTAAAATAGACCAATGCCCAAAGGGTTTATGACTTGAAGTGCGGATAATATTAAGAAATAATAATTAATTAAATAAAAATGTTTTCTTCATATACCACGTTCGAAATGTTTGAGGGTGAATTTTTAGTGGCCATGGAGATATTTGCCACTCTCGAGACGGTGACCCAGGCGCCGGAAATCCCAGACCCACAAAGTCCGGTGGTTTGTTTCTATTAATTTTTGTATTTTTATTTTTTGTGACTAATTTAATTTTCAAAGGTTCGACAAAGTCCCCGATTAATGGGGAGGCCGACGATCGACTCTGACACGTTGCTGCGGATGTTGGGGAGAGGACGAGAGAGCGGGAGGAGGAAACTGTAAGTTGTATTAAATAACATCATTTTGTTCAACTTTTGCTTACATTTTTCCCAGAGACAATTAGTCAAAAATATCTCGACACCAAAAATCCCTTAAAGATTTCATTCATTGAGTTGAGCAGGGAACGCAACTCAGAGGATTCCCAGAAAAATTCAAATGAAAGCCCCTCACGTTTCACCTTAGCGCAACCCCGCGAGGGGCAAAAGGGAACGGAAAACAGAAGAACCTTTCCACATTCGAGTCCCTGCCATAAAGCGCACCGATGAGGCGCATGGAAAAAACTAAGTGAATTTAGAATTGCACGGTGGAAAAAGTTGGACTAAAAACCAATATTTTCTGGATTGTATTCCAGTTTAAACTCCCTTAGGGAAAAATATCCCCATTTAGGCGGGTCTCCGTGGCCCTCATTGCCATCAGCTCCACCTCATTGTTTTCATCCACCGTCAGAAGTGCGTGGATCTCCTTTACACTCTGCAAAATGAAGCAAATGAATTACACATTAATAAATGAATTAAAAGGTATTCATGTGTGTACATATTTTACAAAAAAATTGGCACATCAAAATAGAAATAAAAGAAAAACTAACTGGATCGACTAATCGCAGTCTACGATCCCTCCCACTTCCAACGGTGTATGTGCCCGGGTTCAGCAATTTGAAGATGTTTCCCACCCGGGCATGAACGACAAACTAAAATAAAACAATAGATTAAATATTGCCCATAATTTTAAAAAAAATTAAGCCTTATCTAATTGAATTTTTCCCTTTATTGGTTTAAAAAAACTATATAACTTATAATACACTACGCCACGTATAATCTTAGGTGTGCTGAATACTGATGATTCTCTGAAACGGCGACGCAATATCCTTAATTAACCTACGAGTCTATTTTTAGCCTTTCGCCCGAATCTAGTCTTGCGCTACCCTCTCAAATATTTTCATTTTCCAAGAATCTTACCTTGTGTAATACGTATGTAAACCATTTTTCACATTTGTTCCAATACAATCTGACGACAAACTTAGGAAAATATATGGTAATTGTTTCCCCGAGAAGCTATTTGTTTTTTAAAAGTTAAGGGGTAATATCACCTTGCGTTCTCTAAATTTTACGTGATTTTCTGAGACGTCTCACGGACGATTGGAACTAGATAGAGATATGAGGTTTTGGGCATATGAAAGTATTGGTCTTTAACTACAAAACATATTTTTTAGTTTAATTTTACGATACAAAATGGCGGCACAGCAAGGAAAACAAAAAATTTCGGACTTTCGACATGGGCGTACCGCTACAGGTCACAATTTTTAATCCAGATTAAAAATCCAGATTAAAAATTGTGACCTGTAGCGGTACGCCCATGTCGAAAGTCCGAAATTTTTTGTTTTCCTTGCTGTGCCGCCATTTTGTATCGTAAAATTAAACTAAAAAATATGTTTTGTAGTTAAAGACCAATACTTTCATATGCCCAAAACCTCATATCTCTATCTAGTTCCAATCGTCCGTGAGACGTCTCAGAAAATCACGTAAAATTTAGAGAACGCAAGGTGATATTACCCCTTAACTTTTAAAAAACAAATAGCTTCTCGGGGAAACAATTACCATATATTTTCCTAAGTTTGTCGTCAGATTGTATTGGAACAAATGTGAAAAATGGTTTACATACGTATTACACAAGGTAAGATTCTTGGAAAATGAAAATATTTGAGAGGGTAGCGCAAGACTAGATTCGGGCGAAAGCCTAAAAATAGACTCGTAGGTTAATTAAGGATATTGCGTCGCCGTTTCTGTTGTCGCCATAAAGTTTCGAGGTTTTCGTGGATAACATGCAGAGAATCATCAGTATTCAGCACACCTATGATTATATGTGGCGTAGTGTATGTATAAGTTATATAGTTTTTTTAAACCAATAAAGGGAAAAATTCAATTAGATAAGGCTTAATTTTTTTTTAAATTATGGGCAATATTTAGTCTATTGTTTTATTTTAGTTTGTCGTTCATGCCCGGGTGGGAAACATCTTCAAATTGCTGAGCCCGGGCACATACACCGTTGGAAGTGGGAGGGATCGTAGACTGCGATTAGTCGAT